>OY728131.1:1389986205-1391205723 GCA_963277665.1 Viscum album
TGAGAATATCCAAAATAACGAACACCAAAAATTTATCATGGTGGTCTCAGAAGATTATATTCACCAAGTACCGGAAATTTTTTAGTACATTGTTAGTCAAATAGAATATCTATGATCTTGTAGTTTCCATGTATTTTATATAATGTTATCTATTGAATATCTTATCTATTCACCTTCAACTATTGTTTTCTAGAATAAAGTCTTGCATTCAAGGAATATTGATCTCATTGATGTTGTTTGGACAATTCATCAATCATTGGTTGTGGATACTATATTATTATGTGTATATTGTTATGTTCAAAATATTGGATATAAATATGCATCAACTCATCATTCTTGATGATATGTAGAACTAGTTAACCCCATGGTAATGCAGTAGAGAATATAAACCCTTTTTCCAATGATATTGATTTTTTTTATTTGACTCCTTTAGTTCTATTTTTTCCATCGTATATGGGATCCTTGATATATGTTTCAAACTATTTAAGAGTTCTATTGAGAACTATAAGTCGTTCTTCTTGGAAATTCCAGGAAATTCATCAAGGAATACATCATTATATTCCACTATAATGAGAATTTCTTTAATTTTTTTTCATTCATTTTTATAAAATATTTGAGAAAGATATTATTCATCATTGTATATAATTCCTCAAACCTTTAAATATTTTATAAAGTAAAATAATAATATTCAATTAAAATATATTAAAGAATGGGATAGTTCATGATATAAAAATTGATTTTCATTTCAAATCGGTTAATGATACATATTTATAATGAGATATAACCCATCCCTAGTATAGTACAAAAATAGTCTAAATAATGCATTATAATATTTTTAGGAATAATATTTTTTCAATTGATAATAGGGGAATATTACAACACATGGATAGATATTATTTAAAAACTAAATGTTTTCATAGATATCTATACTTATATATATTAAATATTTGACTCTATAGCTCTAATAATCGTATAGGATATGAATTAATTCATTTAACTGGAAACAAAATAAATTGATTTCATTCTTAAGTGATTTGTAATTGAACCACTTAACACATCATTTTATTTCAATACCTTATCGATAGTGATGGCATAATATTTTACTTGATCCCTTAGATTTGGTGGTCTCGAAAATTAATTAACCTTAATGAACCATGGTTTCATATATTTTATTGAAATTTTTTCTTGTCCCATGTAATTGAAACATTGAAACATGGGTTTTGAATTTTTTAGTTCCTTATATTACTCAAAAAAACTGGTTTTATAATCATGTTTTTTCAATATTCCTCAGATCAGTTACCAAATGTTCCGCACCAAAATCATTTCATCCTTAGCTTTGATTGAATTTTCATGTTTCTTATTTTCATCTATTTTACATTTGAATCGCTAGATATTTCTTCCACATTTATATTTTTATCGTCCAACAATATACTATATCAATTTTTTCTTGTCTCCATGTCTATGAGTCCATTATCCAAACCCAAAGTATCCTTTTATATAAATAATCACTAATTCATAACTACATATGAATCATATTACTTGAGATGATTATATATGTGTTTTTTAACTATAAAAAATATATCTATTTTTTATTTTAATTTATAAAAAACTCGAGGGGTATCATTATGTCCTTGTAAATTTAACCTTGTATGTTATAATACAATAATTCTCTATTTTTATAAGAACTACAAAATCTATATACATTTATATTGTGTGAAAAATTTGAGGGAAGTACATGTTATGAAATATTTTCTTAAAGTATTCCAGTTGAATTGATTTAAATTCATCATTTATCCATTCATTGTTTCCCTATATTCATTGTTGATTAGATTATCCATTTAAAAAATTTATGAATATTGTAACATTACCCTTTTTAGAATAGCGAATCATGGAAAATATATTTTCCTTAGTGTTGGACCATTATTCTTCAATAATTGGGTAAATATTTTAACTAATATTAGTTATAATTTTTTCTGAATGAAACATGGGATAAATGATATCATAGGTGGAATGTGATGTTCCACATTGTTCAGGTTATCAACTGTAACATTAGAGAAGTGGTTAAATTCAACCATGAGGTTATAAAAACCATCTTTCCTGGCCATAGGAGCATCATTTAGATAATCATTTCATTTCCAATCATACTGGTATTTGGCCTAGCTTCTCTAATTATATAATATTTTCTAATATATAAAATATTTGAAAAAAATTTAATAATTAAATAGTTATGTATATTATTCATAGGTGAAAATCATTTTTAAATAAATAAAATGAGGGGTATCATAGTTTAACCTTTATTATCTTTTAGTAACCATATTAAAAAATTAACTAAACCATTATTTAATTCAATATATTAATCAAAAATATTATATACAAGTCTATTACATCATTTTTATGATAAATAACATAACCAACAATACATTAATTAGTTGAAATTTTTAGTGTCTTACAAAAATTTTGTTTATGCAGCCTCATTACATTTGAAATGATACAAATAATTTAAATCATTTGGTATTGTACTGATAAAAACTATCATAATCCTGAACATAGCAATAACTACATGAGGAAATTTATTAATAAAAGGGTAAACAAATAGCTTAGTAATGTAATAAATAATAGGGGAGGAAAAAGATAAGCATATCAATAAAATACATGTGATAGCATAATCATAATAATTATGTCATAAATATGGTAACATCATAATTATCGTGATAAAATCATTTGAATTAGGCATGGAATATATAATATGCATAACGTTGAAAAATTATATCATTGTACAACGTCTCACATATAGAATGTGTAAAATGTAGAATCAGGTTCACATAAAACATATGTGTATAAATCATATTTTATATAATGTTAAGACATATAGAATTATGTTCATACATAATAATATCATAAGATACATAACATTTCCTAATGAATTGCAGTGATATATAATTTTGGTTCCACCAATAACTTCATAAAATACTCACAGTCATGTATTCCACATATGATGGAAAACATTTATCAGTCATAAACATGAAATTTATCCCAAACTGAAGAATGGTTTTCCTATTGATTCTATTAAATATATGTTAATTATAATCTCTGTGTATTCTAAAATAATAATGAAAAACATAATGATGGTGTCACAAGGGTATAATTAACAAGGAAAATATCATCTTTCATGGAAAAAAATAATGATGATTAGGAGTTACACAGTAATGGGTATAGAACCATCTAAATGGCCATCAGTTCACTAGTAATTTGAGATAAGCAATTTTATGGGAGTTATGTAGAGTGTTTCATCAATTTTAGGGGGGTTGTTTCTATATATTATATCATGTGTGTGTGTGTGTTGTGGTAACATCTCGAACTCGGATACCAACCAAAATGGTGACACGATCTTGGTCGGTCCCATGCCTTCAAGGGCATGTCCACAAACTCTAGAGGATATTGACTAACAATTAGAGCTTAGGTGTGTCATTGGGGAGACAATTACCAAAATAGTATGGTATCACAATAGATTTCAAATATACCACAGTAGCATAAGAAAAATAACAAGTAGTCAACTAAAAGTATGAAAAGAATGAAAAGAATACATAATAATAACTAGAAGTATATTAAATATAAAAAATGATCCAGATTCTACATGTATCTGGAAAGTATCCAGAACAATAATTGGAAAAACAATATAATATATGTATCCTTGAATGAACAAAAGATCAAAAAGGTATGCTATCATTGCAAGCATCATCTTGGTCGAATTATATCCTTCTTAAGATCCATAATCAACAACATGTCCTGGGGAACTTGACCCTCTATAACCATATAATCTATTTGGGTCCCCATGGAGGCCCAAACATGTTTTGAGATAAACATCCCAGTAGGGAACCACCCAGGTCAATACAGTTCTAACAGAAATTCTGCAGAAGTTCATGAAAGTGAAAATAACTAGTATGAAAGTGTTCTGGCCCATGTCATAAATCTAATATTGTATCTAAAACCAAACAACCATCATGGATAACTACAAAAGAGACTCATATCCTTATATGGAAGATATAAAAATGTAAACAATCAAGTCACATAGCCACACCCTACATCCATCTGTATCATGAAACCAAGTCAACGTTGTATAAAGATGTCAAGAATCCCATGACCACTGTTTATAGTGAATTCACATATCCCACGACCACACCATATAGTGATGTTTATACCATAGGGGGTGGATAAAAGGTTTCATGAACCAAGTCAGCCATATAATATATATCTATACCGCAAAGGTCAAGATCCAAGGAGCTTGCCCAAGGCAACCCCTCGTTGTCCCTTGGGCATCCCTGGAGAAATCTCAGTTAGGCACTAGTTGCGGTCCTAGGAACATGGGAAATAGAAATTCATATGTGATCCCAAGAAAGCCAGATCCCTGAGGTAACAAGGCCCGATGCATCCCACATAATCCATAACCAATGTAGAAATTCAAACCAAGGATTCTACAAATGCCTTCCAGATCCATAGAGACAAGTCCATGGAATCTATCAGACCATTAAATCAAGAATTCAATCATTCAAATTAAACATTCATTCAATTTGATTATAAAAACTCACATTAACATGCACAAGCCCTGATTACACCCACTCATGCATACCACTTATCGAAAATCACGTGGGCCTACCCTCCCATATAAACCATTTAACATGTCATTAGTCATTTCAAATAGGTATACCCACCCATATTATTAATTAAAATTCAAAAATATCTAAATAATAAAGGAATTAAAAGATATTTATTAATCAGGGATATCGTACATCTCTTAAATAATCAAATCTTGATATCTAAGCATTATTTGGCTTCCTATAACTAGGAAATCACAAGAACACAGGCCCTGGGTGGTTTAAATTAGAATAAACATCTTATATCCTTATGGCTCACCCCTTGGGTGACCTGGAATCATGAAACTTCTGCCAACACACCTAAACATAATCTTTGATAATCCTCACTATGTCCACCTATAGCTACGACTAGAAACTCCCCAAAAAATAAGGCCTCTATAGAAAGTCCGACATGAGGTGAATTTGGAAAAATTACCCAAAGCAGTAGAATATCTGAAAGATTATATAGACCACCTACCTCACCTCAGATGCAGATATTGTGTCTACGATCATATCCTGATTCATGCTGGTTTGGATGAAATCTAAAGTACAGATGAAGAATGGAATATTAGGGCATATGAGCCTAAATCCAAATAACTCATTTATTGTTCAGATGAATCAATATCTACTAAAAATTAATAGATCACATACCAAAGCGGTTCCAACATGATATTTAGTGCTCTAATCTATGTTTGGAGAGAATTAAACATATAAAAATATTTTTAGATGGATCTTGAGTTAAAATACAGTAGAAATATTAGTGTGCTTCAAAATATGAGGCTACTGCATCTTTTATAAAGAAACACACAGGTAAAGTACACAATGTGAATGTAAAGTACATGGTGTGTTATTCCCAATTTTATTTTTCTGATCCCGACTGGCTACACGTTGTGAGGGCTAGTACATGACGTGTAGGCCATGGACACAACATGTACCTAGCCAACAGTCATATTTGAACCTATTTTCCCCATTCCATCCAAAAAACATCCCAACCAACCCATAGAATGTCCTAGGGTCTATGTCAAAAAGGAATGTAAACAGATTTTACTCAATGTTAAATATCAGTACCTCAAAAAAAACACACGATCTTACAATCTCCCCCTTAATAAAAATTTGTCCCCAAATTGGACTCTATGGGATTGGTCAAGATTTACCTGAGGAAAACTCCTTCCATTGAGGATGTACATCAGCCTCCCTCCACCAAGTCTTGTCCTATAAAATATCATGCTTCCATAGAAACCATACTAGAAGAACTGAACGGCCTCAATGAATCTCTGTTCTCCTGTCAACTATAAGAATAAGATTAGAGGATGCATCAACCAAAATTATAACCTCATCAGGATGAAAAACCTTGGACACTTATGACTTATAGTGGCACAACTGAGATATGTGGAAGACATCGGGCATGGATCAGTACCTTTGAGGATACCGCAACCTATAGGAGACTGAAAAAACTATATCCAAAATCTCAAATGATGCACCATATATTGGCGAATGTTTATGCAGTCCCTAGATCCAACTTTTTCCAAACCTCAGAGAAGAATGCAAGAAAACCTGACCCCCAACCATGGACACTAGTGGTCATGTACTGTGATTGTCACATGATTCACGATGAGACTTATAGTAGATACACACATATGAATCAACTGGACCTTCTTAGATGTCTCATACATGAGACATGGTTTTATTAAAGCTTCCCCTACCTCTACCTAGAAAAGGGGAGAACAATATGGCCTTCCATCTAAAGCCTTGTATGGTACCATTTATATTTTCACATGATAACTATTATTGTATGAGAACTCAACTAGGGGAATGTTCCTCTTCCAATAGACAGCAAAATCCAGGATGCATGCTCATAGAATGTCCTCATGCACTTGTATCGTATGCTCTAACTGGCAACTAGTCTATTAGTGGTATGTTGTGGTCACAAACACATTTGTACACAACACCCTCTATATAAATTTCCAAAAACGAGACGTTATGTGGGAACTCCTATCCAATGTGACAGTGCGTGAGACCCTATGAAGATGTACCACATCACAGATGTAAAACGTTCAAAGATAAAAAAAGTAAAGGTCTCCTTGATGAGAAATAAATGTTTTAAATTAATAATCCTATCAATGATAACCAACAAATAATAATTACCTTAAAAAGACCTTGGAAATCCAGTCATTAAATCCATTATTCCATTTCCACTACGGAATAGGAAACTACTATAAAATCCCATATGTTCGTTGATGTTATGCGTTCACCGACTAATAGGTGGAACACATCATAATAAAACTATCCACCACTCTCTGTATTCCTAACGATTGTAAAGACGTCTGAAGTCCATGTACATGTTTTTGACCCCGAGATACACTTCCCAAGATGAATTAGGAAACTCCCGCATAAGCTCATCACATATATCCAATATAACCCAGACTCATTCATGGATATGAAGGATCTCATCATCGAATACAATCTAACCAGGAAGAGGGTCCTCACCTGCCCCACCTTTTCATAGAACTAGGACTTTTTAATCTGATAGATGCCTCATCCTAACTCTATCTAGCATGGTAGAGGTCACAGTTAAGGATGAAATAAAATTCTACACCTATCAATCATGAACCTCTAGATGCATATCAGAAAACAACTTCATATGTTTCAACTCGATACTGTCCTACTACAATTCATGTGTCTGAGTCCTTTTTCTTAGAGAATCGACCACAACAGTGCCTTTTTTCAGGTCTGTAGGGCTGCTCAGTGTCAATGGATAATAGGTAATGCACCCACGTTCTCTAGCTCAAATTCGGATCAGGATGTGTAAAGATATAATTTATTCTTTTTTGATGTCTGTACACCAAAAAATTATCTCCCAGTAAATACTGCCTCAAATAATTCAATGAGGGAGAAAATAAAACTAAATCAAGATCATGTGTAGGGTAGTTCTTTTTGTGAGTCTTGAGCTGCTAGGGCCCTTATTCTAGGAATTGATCTCCCTTCTTCAACACTTCCCCAATCCCAATACATAAGGCATCATATTAAATTTTGTAACTCTTTTCAAGATCTGGAAGTATCAGTACTGGTGCTAATTTCAATATTCGATTCATCTGTTGAAAGGTTATCTCAGAAGATTATATCAACATAAACATCACAACGTTCTTAATCTGGCTCATCAATGGCATTTCTATGTGTTAGACGGCCTGTATGAAATGCATGTAGTATCCCTCTAGCCCAATAAACTCTATTTGTCATTAATGTTCATGGGATATTCTCAGGAAACCACATCTCTCACCTTATCTGAGTCCACTAACTCTTTTATCTCCGAGATAATGTGACCTAGGAAGTGAATATGATCCATCCAAAAGTGGAACTTTTCTATTTAATATTATAAATGATTCTATCTGAATGTATTGATAATGATATCAAAATGGTCATCATGGTTGTGTCGATTGTGATAATATACCATGATATCATCCTCAAAAACCACCACAAAAGAATCTTGGTAAGGATGGAACAATCACTTCATCAATGCCATGAAAACCGCTGGTGCATTAGTGAGAACAAAGGGAATTACCAAATAATCATATAACCCATACCAGCTATGAAAGGCTATATGAGGTATCTATGTAGTTTGAACACGCACCTGATGATATCTTGACCTCAATTCTATATTTGATAGCACTCGAGATCTTAGAAGCTTATCAAATATGGAATCTACCATGGAAAAGGATATCGCGTTTTAACCGTCATCTGGTTCAGTTTCCTGTAATCTATGTATATCCTAAGAGTTCTATCTTCCTTTTTGTCAAAAAGGACTGGGTAACCCCACATAATAATTTTGGGTCTAATAAAACCCTTTTCCTCCAAATCCTCTACCTATCTTTCTTGCTCCTGTAACTCCTTCATTGCCATCATGTTAGGAGGAATGGATACTGGCATTGCTCCTATAAATAACTCGATATAGAACTACTTATATATTTCAAGAGGTAAACTAGAAAAGTATTCCAGAAATATGTTCATGAAGCACTCAATAAGTAGAGGAAATTTTACCTGACACACTCCATAATCATAAAAAAAACTAGAAATTTGGGATATTATACCACCAATCTCACGATGCTCTGGTTGGGCTTTTCTCATGTCGACATCAAATTCCCCTTATGAATAAACTATACAAATTATGGTGTAGTGAAAGTCACCCTCTACTAATAGAAGTCAACGTACACTTTATAAACCATGAGCCAATATATTTCTATAATGATGTCATACTCTTTCATCTCGAGGTCATTAAGATCCCAGATGAAGTGAAACCCTCCAGCCATAAGGGGATATTTCATAGAATGGTTCACATCACCATTTGTAACTCCCAACGGTGATTCTAGCATCAAAACGCCCTCAAAATGAAAAACCGCATGGCCAAGGCTTTTTACCATTCATGCAAAGTTAATATAGATAGATTCACCTGTATCAGAAAAATAGATACAACAGTATATGCTCCCATGAATTTACCTCTCAGTATAGATGTTATGGGATCCTTCCCCTATTGGGTCAGTTTCACTGCATATGTCTGACATGTACAATGGTCCTATGACCCTGCCCATCTACCACGAGTTGATCTTCCCTATTATCTCTAAGAACCCTATGTTTGACTATAGTGGACATGAAACCCGCTAATCTAGCGTGTTCGTCTTTCCTACAATATCTCCCTGCCAAACATGGAGCTGAATAACTTTCGTCTTATGTTGACATTGGAGCTGACCCCCTACCACTCGCAAATAGAGTTAAAGTCCAGCAAAACTGATACTTATGGACGATCCTTCGGTAAGACCAACACTCGACTAGGCCACTATCGCACTGTTTTTTCATGTTCCATCACCTACCATAGTGATACCAATATACAAATATAACTAGACCCAAATCCTTACTAACACTTAAATAATTGCAATACTCAAAACAATGCTTCTTTCTTGAAGATGTAGATCCATTATGAATATAAACATCACTCTAATGTTCTATAACCTTATTCTCCCATGGGGTTTTTCTCTGTAATCAGTGATAATTCACAATCTTAGTGATTGAAGGCCACATGAACACATTGAATGAAGATCTGATATCATGTTTGAAACCTTCCTCGAAGAACCTCTCTCTTGTCATCCAATCAGTATGACACATTATCAAAAACATTGAAGATCTGTAAATCATGCTGAGTATTCCATAATCATCATCATTCCCGGCTCTAGAGGAATAAAATTAGTAGCCTGGTCTTCTCACAGAGTCGTGGGGTAAAATTATTTATAGAAGAGGTTATGGAACTTAGCCCAACCCATATTCTACATCACATCATCCTGGTTCAAATGATTTCACTACTGTTTTTTCAATCCATGTAATAAGTAAGTCGCAAGCTTTATCCTCCACAATGGATCCGTCTCTAGATGCAAAAAATTGAAAATTTGGTCTCTTGACAAGGCTCTACAGCCTATGGTATGTCATCCTTTAAAAAGTATGAGGATTCTAATGTTGGAACACCCATGTCGATTCAGTGGTAGTAAATGGTTGTTTGTTGTGCTCTCAATAAACACTGCATATAATGAAGGAAACCCTCATAGAACTGTTCCTCAACCCGTGTGTTCAGAACATCCTTAGGTTCTGTAGCTGGAACTACTAGAGGAACAACTAGCTTCTTGTGTCCCACTATCTCCAATGTATGGTCATCGCCTCTATCACAGTATACCACTGGAGGTCATTGTGGTGGCGTGTCTTTACAATTCCAAACATACACCTCCGTAAAGAGAAACATCATGAAGAAAGATCCAAAGTGTTGGATAGGTCAAAACCCTCCTAGAAATCATTTCAAACCTACATTCTACTCATAAATCCAAGAATGTATAATGAAAAACCATAAAACAATTATAAACTATTCCACACACCATCTTAAAATGAAGAACTATGTCATGTCATTATTTACCATTCATGTTCACATTAAGTTACTCAGGAAATTTCACCCAGGTCTTACCAATTACTGAATCCATGATGGTTCATAACACCTCATGAACCCAAAGCTTGGTTCCAATTCAGATCATACATATAAAAAATTCATTTAACATATACATTCCATTGGTGAATACTTTCCCAATTCATAAGGGCCTAATGTCCATATGGATTTAAAGATAACATCACAACATTATCTATTACAACCAACTAACACAACAATCAGCATAACTGTCACATAATTATCACAACAACATGGAATATCTCATTTATCCAAGATGGAATGGCACATTATATGTCACGTGATTCTAACATTTTACTAAATGATGCATGATTTGTCACTCCCTCATCTCATTGGGTTTAAACAAAAATAGGACCCACAATTACATCAATGGTAACAACATAATCAGGTGTATCACCAAATGGTGAAATCAAATCAAATGTAATAGTAAATATCCAGAAAAAATGACCTCAATTCGAGGCAGTTTGTATTTTCCCCATACACAAGGTAGCTAATCCCATGCAGTGTTTATTACCAAACTCCATTTCCTTATAATCATAATCTAATTTCAACTAACAATAAGCCAAAATAGAAAATAAATTTGTCCGATACCACTTTGTAACTTTTTGAACCAGGATTCCACCAAAAATGGTTACCCAAACCTATTTTGTCACATGGAATCAAGCACATCTCCCCAAATTCCAATGGAAACTGAGTAGAAGCGACTTCCTATATGAGTTAGTGGGGAAACTCTTCCTTCATTACCAATGTATCTTAGTAGAATTC
Organism: Viscum album; assembly: GCA_963277665.1. Lineage (NCBI taxonomy): Eukaryota > Viridiplantae > Streptophyta > Magnoliopsida > Santalales > Viscaceae > Viscum > Viscum album. Next base: position 1,389,997,594 of record OY728131.1, read on the forward strand.
TAACCTACAGTAAATATAAAATGAAAATTAACCATCAGTTAGCTAAAAGTAATAAAAAAAGACCTGAATACATAATAATAGATAAATCTTTCTCATATAAATAAATTATGTAGATGGTACAAGTATCTAGAAATAATCTAGAATAGTACATAGAAATCCAATACAATATAATACATGTTTACTGAAAATAAAAAAAGTCAAAAAAGGTATCCCAGCATTGAAAGCCTGAGATTGGTCCTATGCTCCCTTGATCCCATGTCAAAATCAACAACCTGTACTAGGGAATTTAACCATATCATCACTTGTGACCATCTAATCTATTTTTCTCCCCACGGAGGCCCATACATGATGTGATATAAATATCTTAGTAGGAAACCACCCTGGTTTATTTAGTTCTAATATTATTTATAAAAACGATATAGAATGTGAAAATAACTAGTAACTAAGTGTATATTCCCATGGAAGAAGTTTACTATAATAAGTAAAACCAACCATCCGTCATGGCTACATAATAAAGAGAGTCAGCTTATAACAAGGCTGATATAACAAAGTAAATAATCATGTCACACGGAGAAGCTGCACATCCATCTATATCATCCAACCACAACCATGTTGTATAAAGGAGTCAGGTATCACATGGACAAGCCATATATTAAAGTCAAATATCCCATAGAAACATCGTATAGTGAATTGGAGACTGTAAGGGCTGGATCCAAAGTTCCAAGTTCAATGGACTCTATATAATATATATTTAGACCCCGGAGGGCCGGATACATGGAGATTTTCCAAGGCATCCCATTGAGTCACACGGAAATCCCTGGTGTAAAGTCGGTTAGGCACTGGTTGGGGTGAAAAATGCATGGAAATAAGAAATTCCTTCACAAGACCAGGAATGTTGGATCCACATTGTTGCAAGCCTCGAGGAATCTGATAAAATCAAGACCCATATCCCATTGTCAACACCACGAATCCACTACTGAATTCCAGATCCATATAGAGTAGTCCAAGGAATCAATGAAACCATTACATCAAAAATTCAAGCATTAAAATTAAACATTCATTCTAGGTGAGTTTACCCACTCATATTAATGATCAGAAGACATGAGTATACCAACTCATGGAAACCACTTATCAATAATCATATCACCCTACCCCTCTATATATACCACTTAACATTCCATTAGACATTTTATATAGGTATAACCACCCATATTATCTATTTAACATATCCAAATATCAAAATCTACTAGTCATATGTGATATTAATTAACCATGGAGTATGTAAATCCCCTAAACATGATACTCAAGCTATCTATGAATTAACAGGAATCCTCTAACTAATAAATCAGAAGAAAAAAACCCTTGGGTTGTTTAAACACGCATAAATAGGTAATTTCCTTATGTTACACCCATTGGGTGACCTGGAATCATGTAATGGGTACCATTATACATAAAAAGAACCTATATGAATTCTCACATGGTCCGACTATAGCAATGGAAATAAACTCACTCAAAAAGATTTCATCACTAGAATGTATGATGGGTGGAGAAAATGTTGGAATGCCCAAAAGGCACCCTAAAATCCTAAATGAAGAATCGAGTGGCATCCTCACCATTTTAGTAGATAGCTTGTCTAGTATCATGTGTTAATTCATCCTCGTTTGGAAGAACACTAATGAATGGATGAATAACAGGATATTATGACATGTGGGCCTAAATCCAAAGAGTGCAGTCGTTGTTTTGATGAATCAAGAATGAATAAAATGAAAACAATAACATACCGATGTGGTTTCAACATTACATATGGTGCTCAAATCATAGTTTGAATGGATTCCAGATACTACAAACTAATTTAGATGGGTTTTGGGTTCAAAAATGAGATAAAAACTAATGAACATTAAAATATGAGGCTACTTCCACTTTTATAAAAAACACATGTTGGGAATGTAAAAAATCATGTACCACAATTACATAGTGTGTACGAACCAATTTAATTTTCATGAGCAAGACTAGCTACACATCAGGACGAGACAGTACCTGACATGTAATAAAGTACATGACATGTGGGCCATGTAAATGACGTGTAGCTGGCTATCACCTAGATTTCAACCTGTTTTCCACTTTCCTTCCAAAAAACAACCTAACCAACCCACAACCTAGACTAGGGTCTAAGATAAAAAAAATGAATTTTACACATTTAACCTAATAAAAGATACTTGAACATCAATAAAAAACTGGGATCTTATATGTTTATTGTTTCTTTTCTAGTAACATCCTAGAACATCAGTGATTACGATTGAGGGAATTCAAGAATAATGTCTTTATAAAAAATCATGATGATTTCCAATAATTCATGTTAATGATTTAATGAAATAAAAATACAATGAAAAAGCTAAGGGGATGTAAAATAAAATAATTTTTAATGAATGAGAATATATATGGTGAAAATTGAATTTCTAAGATAGAAATATGTTGTAAACTGAAAGTGAAAGTTATGAACCGAGAGTTTCCTTTCGATCATTATAATTTTTTTAGAGATTAAAAAAATTAGATTTCAATTAATTGATATATAAAAGTCTATAAATGGTATATAAGAAAGAATGTGATAATTGTAATTTAAAAACAAATAAAACTATTAGAAATGATATTAGATAATAATAGAGAATTCATGTAGTATGATTAATATAGAAACCCCTTATACGCTTTTTATTTTATGAATGAATAAAAAATAAATTCGATTAAAAATATGGGGTATAAAAAATGAATTTTTATATTGAGAAACTGAATATGGTTTTTATAAAATAATATATATGTAAAATACTTTTAATGGGGGTTATGCATGTTGAATTAATACCATAGGTAATAGTTTAGAGAGATCCCATTATGATAGGAACTATATTTATTTTTCATGTTTACAATTTTAATATAACTAAATTATGTTTATAAAAACAACAATATAAATGAGACTAATATTTTTTTATGTTATTATTGATTAATTAAAAACATTTAGATTTTTCATATAATATTTTTGTCAAATATGACATGGTTTGAGGACATGTTACTTTGAAATTACCATTTTTTTTATATTTTATTCATTTCAATCAATTTTATTTTTTCATTAGTAAAATTACCTTTATATGCTTAAAAATTACTGAAATTAAATATTTTTATATATTAAAAATTTATGTTAAGTATACATGAATGTCGTGATAATTTAAGAGTTAGAAACGTCCTAGTATGTGGATAAAACAAACCCTTAAGGGGACGTGTCAATGATATTGGAAGAGTGATAATTGTTTTTTGTATAATTGTTCTTAAAATAATATACTATATTAATATCAATAATATAATGTTAATATTATGATCAAATAAATTTTTGATATTTTATTTTGATAAGAAGAAGATAATTGAACAATTAATGAAATAAGAGAGTGGTTACCTGATCATCAATGTTTCTCTTTTTATACGACTTTAACGCCCTATAGGCTGGGAGTTTTATGAAACTGAAAGATACCTTTGATTATAATAGGACATTGGAGGATTGATATTATTATATATTTGTTAATTTTATTTTCATTTAAATACATTTTCCAAAGGATTGAGAGAGGTTAGTTTTACTTCAGGTGAGATGTATTGTGTGTTAAAAGATTGAATAAATATAATTATCAAAGTAAATGATTTAATACTTTTCATATAGTGCATTATGAATCATATTTAATTAAAATTAAATTATATAATGGATTTAAATAATTTTTAAGAACTAATTTATTAGTTTATACTGAATTAAATAATAAAAATGAAAAAAATATTAAATATAAACTTTATTATTTTAAACATTATAAAATATATTTTATGTTTTGAGATGGATTTATTTTGTATTTTATAAAATTAAATATCTTATATAAATATTTCTGGGATGATCAAAACATTTTAGGACTCATTTATCCAATATAATAACTATATTACATTACAAAACACCTATATTTTCGAAAAAAAATTATATTTACTATTCACCAAAAAATCCAATTAATCAAAAAATTATCAAAAACATCAGCCTTGGAAATTTCAGAGGTGATTATTTCAATATAAATAATAATTTTAAAAAAATATTTTATTCTATTTTATAATTTTAATATTTAATGTCATAATTTCTCATTGTGAAAAAAATTATAATATACTTTTTTAAAAATGCACAATTACATTCTTTTGATTTCTGTAATTTCCTTATTAATTTTATAACACTATAAAATATTTAATTACATATTATAATAATATTAAATTTTATTTTAACTTTATATTACTATCCAAATGTACATCATATGTTTATATTGGTGAGGTTATTATTCTTACTATTCAGTTTACTATTCCAATTGATATTTTGGTTTTATACTACATATAAATTCCTTATTTTCCTTTATTCTCCTCTCTTATGGTTTTATCCAAAATATATCATAATATTTTATATGATCCCAATTATTATTATAAACATTTATTTTCTTCTTATAGTGTATTTTCTGATAGTGATAAAATAAAGAGACTATGATAATCTATATTTTACTAGTCCAGGTATGTTATTTTTTAGTGTTTATGTCCCCTGGAATTATTTTTCATTTTATTGAGTATATCTACTCTCAAGATATTTCATTCTACATTGATGAAATAATGTATTGTTAAGTGGTTTGATTTATTCTATACCAAAATTTGAAAAACAGATATATATTTAGAATGAAATATTCATATATAAAATACGGTTTGTTACATTAAGTATTAATCCAAACAATGCATAAGACAATGAAAATGAAAAGTGAGATATGTGAAGATCCAGACAAATTTAAAAATCTATTTTTTACACATATGAAATTGGATATTTCTATGAATATTTAAAATGATATCCATTGAGCTGGAGTGGAATTCCAAGCCGTGGAGACACTCACTGTGGTAATATTAAAAATATTATCATTTTCATATCACATGCATCATGTTTTTAGGAAATGTGTATTAAATTCCAAATGGAGTCTTGGGTTTAATATTTCATATTGTACTTGTTTTCCAAACAAGTTTTTACCCGGGATAAACATAATGACTTTCAGCATCACGTGGCTGATTAGAGGATACCATAGATAGAGTATTAAATAGTAGATGTTTATTAATTAATTGAAACTAAATTAATAAACACAATTATACATGGGATTCATTTGTCTAATAGGGAGGCAGTTTTTTATCCCATGGTAAATGGAAAAACTGGGGAAGATAGGAGGTACTTATAAACATCATCCATGATGGTGATCGACACTAGGCTAAGGTGAAATCACATCTTGGTGTCATGTTGGACCTGAAGTTTCTATGTTTCACCATGGGGTTGGTGGATTTATGGGATCTATGACTTCATCCGCACATGTGTTGTATTAAGGATTTTTAGACCTTATATGACATCAAGAGGTACAATTGTGGTAGATCAATCGGTAATTGGTGACAATATGTGATTTCGAGAGAATCACAACATTTTTTTGATTAAGAAATAATGTTTAGTGGGAATTGGCATTATTTATAAGGGAATGGTAAGACATACCATATAAGTGAACATGATGGTGGGGAAGTACAAGACGAGACCATGTGTGTACAAATTCTAGAGGACACAACTAGGTACACGGGTATGGGTCATGTTACATGGGAATGGGACACTTTACATAGACATGGTATATATTACATAGTCATGGGAAATAAGACATAGATAAAATCCAATTACATGGTCTTGGGGTTGGCCAAAAGATGCATGCCATTTACGGAGTACATACAACATGTAGGGAAACATTTTGGTCCATGTCATGTGTGGACGAGGTTACACACCCAGGTGATTAGGATGAAATACACTCTATGTACTATATTGGCATGTATTATATGCCCACAAGGTTATCTAGGCTATTTATAGGTTAGGAAATTCACATGTGACCAATTGACGTTACAGGATGTGTAACCTCATGTATATGTTGTGTACATTATTACACGTCTAGTTTAATTAGTTGAAACAACCACATATTATCCCCAATAGAAACATTATGTGTCTAATGAGTTCACATTATGTAATCCTCTCAGAGACTTCTTTCTTGTACATATATATCTTTAGGAATCTTATGGAGGCCTTTGAGTATCCTATCCTAAGTGTTTTTCACTGTAGAAAAAATAGGTGGACATGAATTCTATGCTTGATATGTGACATGAGGTGATGCTAGTTATATTTTTTAATTATCTTGTTATGATAAGACTCGGTTTGGTACTTACCCTAGGTCAATCCATCTTAGTGTACAATGGATATTTATATTTTGTGAATTGGGTTCTGATCCCCTCTGTTGGACTTTTTTAGATAGATTTCATGTATCCCTATGGGAATCCTATTTTAATAGCCTTTCTTTTCTATTCTTTTGTAGTTGGGGTTTGTGGTATTGGTGTTACCAAAATATTTGGGAAAAACATCACTTTATTGTGGGGTTTTTTATATTTGGTTTGCGGTATACATCAACGGTATTGGATTTGGTACCCACTATGAGTGTCAAGATCTTATGAGTTCTTGTAGTTTCTATGGGGTCATTGATGAGAAATGAGTATAATATATTACCTAATTATAGTGATCTGATGGGTTCTACTTTAAATTTCATCACGGAATGAATGGATGATCGTTTTATCTCCGATTAATTAACTCATTATTAGCAAGGATGTTCCATCAACATAGGGAAACCTTGTGATTGAGATCTCTCATATGAGTAGTGATACATGATGAGTGATTCATCACGGATGAGTTCTATGAGGGATGAAAAGGTTTGGGAAATGATAACTCATAGATGATTGATAACTTTTAGCCTCGAGTAAGATCATGTGGTTCGATTTATAGTTGAGATTGTTATGATACATGATGTCTTTATTGAATATATATTGCATGTATAGGAATTCCATCAAGTTATGTCTCATATTATGATTTACATTCCACGTGGTGATAAGCTAGCTGGTCACATAGTGCATTTCTTTGGAGATGAATATTCATGTTCTCTCTCACTTGTGGTGTTTGTACCCTATGGGTATGGGTCAAGCTTAAAAGTACCTTTAACTTTATCCTTATTTATTTAGGGTTTTTGGGGTACCTAACTGGTATTTTTATACTCACCCAAACTTTTTTTCTTCCATCACATGTCATGTATTTTTTAAAATAATCAACTTTTATTGAGTCTTTGGAGGACCAGGAATAGGTGATTCCTAGTGATGTTGATAAACCATGGTGTGTATCTGTGTTTTCATTTTAAATCACCACCTCCTTCTAATTAGGAAGGATTATTTTTTAGTTTGGGGGGGCTATACTTTTGCCTTGGTCTTTATAGTAATCTATCATACTCTCATTATGGGATATATTCATATTCATGCATTTGGAATCAATTGTATAAATATATTTATACAATTTCATGGACATGGATGTGTGTGTGTGTGTGTGAATTTTTACAAGTATCCTCAAATAAGGCCTCCCATGTTTTTGATAGGCCCACTCTATGATGTAATCCATCAACTAGACTATTAGAGAGGGGCCAAGGGTAGTTGAAGAAGGACTATCACCGGCTTGGTGGTCCCAAGTTGGTTGGGTTGTGATAGAGTTATTTCTGAGTATTTATTTCTTATGAAAGATATATGAGTTGTCCAACTATGAGGTTTTTTATCGGATTTATGGAAATAGTATCAAATTTTCTCAAATTCAATATTCATACCATTGAATCTAGTGTTATTGTTGTAGATTATTTATCTATTCATTGGGTCTCTAATAACCTACTTGTTTACTTATCACATGTGGGCTATATTTTTAGGCAAATATTAGTACATGGATAATATATGAATTTATTGTGGTTCCCATGTACTTATTGTTTCTGATACTTAGATATACACTTCAACTATATGAAATTGTGATTTTTTATTCATTCCTCCATGATAGTATCTACATAGGATTTGATTGTTGTATAGTGATTATGATTAACCTAGTGTAGGGGTCTTCAGAAGAGAATGTACCTCCCAGGGGTTTTCAAGTATCACCACAACCCATTGATTATCAACTTCTGACGTTGTTATTGGTTGAGGATTTTCATTGGTTGAGTGTACATCATGATTTTAATAGGTACATACCACCTAGGTGTTGGGGATATCCATAACGTAATTAAGTTGACGACAAGCTTGATTTTGTCATGTATTTTGTTTCATCTTTTAAGGATTCTTCCGGATCATATTGTTTTACTAGAGAAAATTCTTCCCCAAGTATCCACATGGAAATGGTGGAGTTTGTTGACTTGTACCCATGATGATATTATGTTTACATGGACATATTTTTAGTCGATATTCATAGAATAATATTATATATACATATTCTGTGTAGTGCATATCCAATAGATTATAAAGCATTGGCAGGGTAGCATGACCATCGTAAATTATTTGAAACGATTTAATAATATCACTTAATACTCTCTTAATATAGGTTGAGATCCATTTTTCTGATCATGGACATTGAAGTTGGTGTTATTTTGAGATAATGAAGATGTAGTTATATCTCATTTCATTCCCACCTATGCTTGAGAGCTCGAGTGGGCATTGGTAGAGTATACATTTTTAGCTTAGAAGCCATCAGTTGTTGGTGATTATAGTGGGAACATAGAAACTAATAACATAGTGGCTGGTTGTCTATAGAAAACTAAATTATTTGTGTATGCAATATTCTTTGGTAGATGATCACATTATAGAGTGTTTATGGTTAAGTGATCCCTAGATGTCCTGATTCATCTTGGAGAGAGGCGGTGTTTCTCTTATGATAGTCGGGGACATCCCATGTAGGATTTTCTGATCCATCATGTCTCTAAAATGATTTGTTTGATTGACCACCCCACTACATTTATTGGATGTAGAAAAGAGTTCCACATGAATAAATATGTGGAAGAAGAGTGGGGAGGGAAATAATAGGTCGAATATGGATCAAAAGGTTTGAACCTATATCCCCATGTGTTCATTAGAAGGATCAAAGAGATGTAGGATATGGGAAAGAATAGAATCAGGCCATAGAATCATATGATCCATTTTATCTTTTGATGGTTATAAATATGATCAATTTTATATTTACATTGGCAGTAGTACTGATAAACATGGTTGTGGGATACACTTTTCATACCACCTTTGGTACTAGGATTTTATTGGGTAACACATGGCATCAATGGAGCATTGTAATAGTATTGTCTGACCTGGATTCAGACTCATATAAAATAGGTACACTTCCTCCACGGAGATACATTTTTGTAATGTGATCTGAAGGTGTTCAGTTGAGATAGTGACACTAAAATTAGATAGAATTTATTTGAGGTAAATGAGTTACTTTGACATGTGTGTGTGGGGAATTTTGGTGTTTTTTGGTTTTTGAGATGTCCCTCAGTATAGAAAATAGGTTGGAAATGGGAAGTATGAGATCCAAGTAATGGTGGATTATATCATACAGGCTCGAGTATGGTTTGAGTTACATAATGTTTCATCACTATATCAACTTTAGTTTTAGCACGTTTTCTTGTGCCACTATCCCCTGAGAATACCCCATATATGAGACCTAACAATACCAGTAAATTCCTTTTATGATGACCCTTATGTTTGGTGTATTCCTTAGAGGGTATCATTGGCCACACACTACCGTGATTGTGTGACTGAAATCTGGAAGGATAGTGAGCCTTTTGAGGATGTATTTCCTTTGTGGTATGGCTACCCTATGATGTTTTCAATAGTGTGTGTTGGTCTCATACAATCAATGGTCAAATGTTTTCCACCAGTGAGTGTGGTATGTTTCCGAATTATGTGGTGGATATTTCCTCCATTAATAAGGTGTGATCCAAGGTTGAGAATGATGATATCATGTACAAAATGGAAAAAAAATATTCTTATATGTTGCAAAGTATGGCCCTTGTAATAGATGATTATATCATATTTCAACTTCATAGAATGGTGGTGGAGTGTGAGGACTTATTTCTTGATGATACCGCACGTTTACCTCCACATTGAGAGATATAACTCTTCAGAGACTATCACCAAGGGACTACCCTGATATTTGTGATATAAAATTAGATATATCCCACTAAACATTATTTACTAGATGTGTGTTTGGAGGTTTTGTAGAATGAGGGCCTCATAAGACCTACAGTGTTCACCTAGGAATCTCATTTTTGTTCACCTACGAGGTGGGTGAGATACTTATGAACCACGTCCTTCAACCATTTTTTCGAATCTGTTCATGGTAGTTTTCTTTTTTGGTACCCTCCTCTGCTTCGTGTCATAGGTTAATGTGATACACCTGAGGTTGAGATCTCGTAATGTTCCAAGAGTAACAGCCTCATATAGAGTTCTTATATAGTTAATTATGGATTCATAAGGTCTTACTGACGTGATTTGTCCTCATGTATATTGTAGTAATACTATACTGAGAAAAGGTTAAGTCCATTAAATCTTTAGATCCTCCCAAGTGTGTGTACATTGTTAGAAATTATCATAGGTATTTTTTTGTTCACTTGTATTGAGCATTGTTATAGAGAAGTTATCCACGTAGAATATGACCCTTTAGGGTGAGGATGGTGTGGAATATCTCAATTCGATGATTCTCACCCCAATTCTTTTTCACGGAATCAAAGTGGCATTATTTGGGGAAGTAGTTTTCAAGGTATCCCATGATCATATATCCACATGATATGTTTTTTAGGTATTTTCATTGAATGATGGGTGTGTGTATCCTTCTAATGAATGAAAATTTCAGCAGTCAGGGTGTGATGTATGGTGATGATGAGGTTTATTGCACTTATTAGTGTACCTACGATAGGAAATTTTGTACGAAAATCATTTGGCATCATGTTTTCTGTCTTTTTTATGAGTTATATTTTTATTTCTCAACTGCCAATAGTTAGAGAGAGATATTATTTGATCATAGAGAAAATGGGGTGGAGACATTTGGATTTTCGTGATAGGTTATCCATGATCGGTGAGAGGTCATGACCCTATCAAAGTGATCATAGACAAGCTCATCAGGTTGGACCACATCATACCAATCCAACGGAAGAGCTACAGAAGATATTGGGATATCTATGTATGCTACAGTTTTTTGGTATTAGTTTTAGATTATCTTAGGGTATTTACCCTAGAAGTTTGGCTATATAAAGTTGATCATTGATGTTCTGGAGTATATGATTTCGATTTTCATGATGCCCTGGGGCCATGGTTGGTTGGATTAGCTACACTCGACGATGTTTTTATATAACAGTTGATTCTAATCCACCAGAGTTGTATAAAAATTTGAGGTAATGTTAGGGAGGCTCTGATGTTCAGCATTGTACTGGTCAATGCTAGTGGGAGACATCATTTTTGGTCCTAGTGTTCATTATAATAATGGTAGTTGAGGAAAAAATTCATCTAGGGGTGGATGATGATGACATGGAATTAGGGTTGTAGGGAATCTATCATTGGGATTCAAAAACCCTTCCTCTAGTCATTGAATGGGTTATCGAGGTGGAATGAAACTAGAACAATTGACCATAGGTAGAAAGGGTGATTTGTGTTTTCCACGTGTCACCGATGAGGAGAAATGTGCAATACTCGTTACATGATATCGAACTACATGATCTTGTAATTTGGCATGGATTATTCTCTATGAGGTATTTGTTGGGTTCGGTACTGCGCAGCGGAAGCCAATAGGCCGGGATTTTTAAATTTTTCTGCATCATCGGAGTGACATAACCCTGTCGACTCCGGTGATCTCGTCCCAGCTTGGTCCGAGGATCTCGCAAGGTTCATAAGGAGCACAAAATAAAATTGAACGTTTACCTTTGTTCAGAATTGACGTGTAAGGCACCGGCGATCGTTGCTCGAAGACTCCGATGTCGAAGCCCTCTAGATCGTCCACACACGCCTTGCAAATCTGCACGCGCGCCGTTCGTCAAGATCCGGGTGCTAGCGCGGATCTACGACGCACACTTCAGTGCAGCGATGATCACCGCAAGGGAGGATGCTTCGATCCGAGATGGATAAGCTTGAAGATCCTCCTTGCTTGAGAGACTCTCTCTCTAAATTCCAGGAGGAGAGAGATGCTCTCAAAAATGACACATGAATAGTACTGGTGGGAGAGCATCTCTCTCACTTATATAGGGAGTATTAAAACACGCGGTGTAGGTTTCCGGCCCCCGTGTATTAGGCGTCCGCTATATAAGTGATGTAAATAATTATTTATGGAAAATAAAATTATGCCATAAATAAAATTTACAATTTATCACTTGCTTGTAATATATAAATATATTACGTGATAAATTTGAGTCTTTAACTCGACTCATACCTCCTACTAATATTAAACGAACCTAGGATATTTAAATCCAGTCGAATAATATTAATACGTGTATTTACCATACAACTTGTAAATACTTGTTATAAATAAATTCAACTAATTATTCTAAACTCGAATAATTAATGAACTTATTTATTATTTGGTGATCCATAGAACTTGGATAGTACTCGGACCCTTTGTCGGGGCCCACCAAGTTCTAAATTCCTACTCTCAGAATAGGGCAGATTTTTCAAGGCGCTATCGTGTGTGACCCTCTAGGCCCTTATCTCAATAGCAGTGAATAATATCACAGACCTAGAGCGGGGTCTAGCAACCCATCGAGGCCCCTATAGAGATAAGGCAAAGTCAAAGCAACGACTGCCTTCCTATGAACATGGTCCGTGTAATATAATCTCTTCGTCAAACGATATCTCAATAAAGCAGAATGCATACTAGTGTCATCATTCTTTATTTGCTTTATCTTTGTTTGTCGATTTGTCCGGACGGTCTTACCTTCGTCTACCATGGCCATGGATTTAATGAAGGTGCAACCATCCTAATCAACCAGGCCCGAGATATCTCTTCCTAAACTTGGAAGCGACAAATCCTTTCTCGATCATTCAATCAATGCCATGCCATTAATGACGTACCCAATACAAACTACCTCGCCATGACTTTGTCGCCATGGTTTTCGCCTTATATCAAATGTACGTAATTAAATGACATTCATTGATAATGATCTCAAGTCAGGAGACCATTACACATGCCCATAGATAGGAACGACCAATGACACCAGAAACATGTGGTGTTCCTATTAAGCGGGTCTGTCCTCATGATCTCGTTAGCTAGAGATCATCAAGTGCGAACTTCATGAGATGAAGTCTCAATGCTTATGAGCCCCCAGCACCTGATGGTCACACATCATCTGTGTCCTTTCAGAATGATGTAACTGGACCATAGGACGTTACTTTAAGATTACTGTCATGGCATCTCAGGGTTCTCATTATAGCCTGGGAACTGCTATAACCATTTGATGCGACAGGTAATCCTAGGACATTGCCATTGATGAAGTGGATGCAGAAGTATCTATACTATCATGGCAAGATAAACACATGCATAAAACCATACTGAATACATGTAACAGTAATCAAAGTACAAGACAAGTTGGGTCTAGAGCACCCACTTTCAACACTCCCACTTGCACTAGAGCCAACTGCTAACAGGTTTCAATCCGCTAGCTCTCACATGTGAATCATGCTTCTGCTGAGAAATGGCTTTAGTTAGGGGGTCTGCCACGTTGTCCTCTGTGGCTACTCTGCTAACTGTTACTTCACCTCTCTGAGTAAAATCCCTCAAGAGATGGAACTTCCGAAGAATATGCTTTGTCCTCTGGTGAGACCTGGGCTCCTTGGCAAGCACCACTGCAGCAGTATTGTCACAATATACTGGAACAGGGTCTGCACTGCTAGGTATAACACCAATGTCTGAGATAAAGCTACGTATCCAGACTGCTTCCTTTGCTGCATCGGAAGCTGCAATATATTCGGACTCTGCTGTAGAATCAGCAACCACAGCTTGTTTTGAGCTTCTCCAGCTCACTGCACCACCATTCAGGCAAAAGATGTAGCCTGACTGCGATTTCATATCATCATGATCTGTCTGGAAACTAGCATCAGTGTATCCCCTCACAACTAGTTCCTCATCTCCTCCATACACCAGGAACATATCCTTAGTACGCCTCAAGTACTTAAGGATAGTTTTAACAGCTGACCAGTGCAGCTCTCCTGGATTAGCTTGATATCTACCCACCATGCTTAAAGCAAAGGCAACATCAAACCTAGTACATAGCATGGCATACATGATAGAACCCACTGCTGAAGCATAAGGGACTCTACTCATTCTGTCAATCTCCTCCTGTGTTTGTGGACACATTTTCTTGGAGAGATTAATACCATGTGACATAGGTAACAATCCTCTCTTGGATTGTTCCATATTGTACCTTTTGAGTACCTTGTCAATATATGTACTTTGACTTAGGCCAAGCATCCTTTGAGATCTATCTCGATAGATCTTGATCCCTAGAATGTAGGCGGCTTCACCTAAGTCTTTCATGGAGAAGCATTCATTTAACCAAGTCTTAACTGACTGTAAGACTTGCACCTCGTTTCCCATGATTAATATGTCATCAACATATAAAACTAGGAAAACAATAGCATTCCCTTCAACCTTTTTATAGACACAAGGCTCGCTTTCATTTTTGACAAAACTGAAATCTCTTATGGCCTCATCAAAACGTACATTCCATGATCTTGATGCCTGCTTCAATCCATAAATGGATCTCTGCAACTTGCATACTTTATTGACACTCTTTGACTTTACAAACCCTTCGGGTTGTGTCATATAGACGTCTTCAACCAACTTCCCATTTAGAAAAGCAGTTTTGACATCCATTTGCCAAATTTCATAATCATGAAAGGCTGCTATTGCAAGCAATATTCTGATGGATTTAAGCATTGCCACTGGTGAGAAGGTTTCATCATAGTCAATGCCTTGACGTTGTCTGAAACCCTTTGCAACCAGCCTTGCTTTAAAGGTATTAACCTTACCATCCATGTCCAGCTTCTTCTTGAATACCCATTTACAACCAATGGGTTTCACATCAGCTGGAGGGTCTACCAAAATCCAAACTTGATTTTGGTACATGGACTCCATCTCAGAATTCATGGCTTCTTGCCATGTAGCAGCTTCTTTGCCTTCTACTGCTTCCTTGTAGGTCAGAGGTTCATCATCCTCAAGGATTAGTGTGTCACCTGACTCGGTGACAAGAAAACCATAACGTTCCGGTTCTCTAACCTCTCGCGTAGACCTACGCAGTATCTGTGTCTGAGGAACAATTTCTTCTTCCACTTGTTCTTGTAGAGATTGTTCCTCTACCAACTCTTGTGCATCTGGAGCATTGACTTCATCAAAGTCAATCTTGCTCCCACTATTTCCAGTAGAAATGTGATCCCTTTCTAGAAATGTGGCGTATCTTGCCACAATGACTTTTCTATCTAAAGGGTTATATAGGTTGTATCCTCTAGTTTCCTTAGGATAACCTACAAAGATGCACTTAGTGCTTCTGGATGCTAATTTGTCACTTGGTAAAGTCTTGACAAATGCCTCGCACCCCCACACACGCATGTGTGTCAGATTGGGTTTCTTTCCAAACCATAACTGATATGGAATCCCATCTGTGGCTTTAGTTGGTACTCGGTTAATGGTATATGCTGCTGTCTGTAAGGCGTATCCCCAAAAGGATAATGGAAGAGTTGTATGACTCATCATTGATCTGACCATGTCAAGCAAGGTCCTATTCCTCCTTTCACTAACACCATTCCATTGTGGTGTATAAGGAGGAGTGAGTTGAGATACTATTCCAGACTCCTTCAAATGATCAATGAAAGCTTGGTTAAGATATTCTCCGCCTCGGTCTGAGCGAAGTGCTTTTATCTTCTTACCAAGTTGGTTTTCTACTTCACTTTGATATTCCTTAAAGAAACGAAAGGAATCTGACTTATGCCGCATTAAGTAGATATAGCCATACCTACTATAATCATCGGTAAAAGTGATGAAGTATAGAAAACCACCCCTTGCCTCTACTGGAAATGGACCACATACATCGGTATGTATCAATTCCAGTACTGCATTGGCCCTTTCTCCCTTTCCTGAGAAAGGTGCTTTGGTCATTTTTCCTTGTAAACAAGCTTGACATACATCTAAGGGTTCTAACTGTACCGAGTCTAGATACCCTTCTTGATGTAATTTTTGTAATCGCTTCTCGTTTACATGACCAAGCCTAAAGTGCCATAGGCTGGTGTTATTTGAGTCATGTTGGTTATTTTTGTCATTGATGGCCATTACTGAGTTTTCTAGTTCTAGTATATATAAACCATTGTCAAGATGTGCCATACCATAACATATGTTATCCCTATAAAAGAGACAACTTTTATTTCCAAACTTGAAATAAAAACCCATAGTGTCTAAACATGACACAGAGATGATGTTTCTGGTAACAGACGGTACATAATAGCAATTGTTTAAAACAAGAACCAAACCAGTTGGTAAAGTCAAGTGGTAGTCTCCCACTGCCAAGGCCGCCAGACTTGCACCATTTGCAGCTCGGAGATCCACTTGACCTTTTGCAATCTTCTTGAACCTACTTGGTTCCTGTATATGAATACAAATGTGTGAGCCACATGCCGTATCCAATACCTAACTTGTAGATAATGATAGATTGCATTCAATGACAAAAATACCTGAAGCAGAAGCGTCAGCTTGCTTCTTCTTCCCAGCTCTGCAATTCTTTTTCCAGTGGCCTTTCTTGCCACATCCAAAACAGACAGCTTCCTGCTCATTACTCTGCCTCTGAATCTTTGGCTTCTTGGCAGGACGATGCATTGGTGTCTTTGGCCTTGACTTGGCCTTAGACGCCTTTGCCTTGCCCTTGTTTTTCTTGTTCACCATAAGGACAGATGTATTGGTGTTTTTCATGTCCTTATCAGCTTGGCGAACTAAATCCAAAAGATCTGGGAGCGACTTTGTCATATCATTCATATTATAATTGACAATGAAAGTCGAGAAGCTTGACGGTAAAGAGGCAAGAATGAGATCCACTGCTAGTTCTTGGTTCAGTTTGAACCCAAGGGCTTCAAGCCTCTCAATATACCCAATCATCTTGAGTACGTGAGGACCGGCTTGGTGCCCTTCTGCTAGCCTGCACTTATAAAGTGCACTTGAGATCTCATACCTTTCTTGCCTAGCCCTCTCCTCATACAGTTCTTGGAGGTGTGAAAGCATCTTGTAGGCATCCTCTTCCTCATGCATTTTTTGCAATTGGCTGGACATGGATGACAACATGATGCATTGTACATCAAGTGCATCATCTACATGCTTTTTCCACTTATCTTTTTCCGTCTTGCTTGCTCCCTGAGGAGGGTCAGCAGGAATTGGGGATTCCAGCACATATAACTTCCTTTCTTGGCGTAGTACTATGCGCAAGCGCCTGTACCACTCCTGGAAGTTATTGCCGGTCAGGATATTTTCTTTATCCAAGATTGATCGCAGTGATAAAGTACTAGTGGTGTTGGTGATTGCCATTTTATATCTACATCAGATAAACATTTAGCAGTTAGTACTTTGTCTTGATTACCTTTTGACATTTTATGATTAATAAATTATTATATCATTTAATGTCTCCCACTATTTTAACGAACCTTAATGGCCCTCACCATTAGATTCGGAATACTCTATCGCTTGAGCATTCTAGTGGCAAGGATCCTCGAAACCTCCCTCGTAGTCTACAAGCTAGGGCTACGACACTACTTGAAGGGTTTCAAGGTAGGCGCTATGCTGGCCAACCACCTGTTCTTGTGGTTCCTTGTGTGGTTGAGTAAAGTCCCAGCTTTTTGGAATCTATACTTAATTCCCTCAACCTCTTGCCTTTAAAGTGATAATAAGTTAGCTAAGGCTAAACCTTGATTACTCACTTTAGTTAAGTCGACCCATTCCTCACATGGAAACGCCCCGGTAGTAAGAGGTACTCTCAACTGAGGCTGATGAGCACCCAAACAGCCGGTTTTGTTTAGATATGAGAAATGGAAGGCACTATGACTTAATATATCTTTGAGGGATTTTTAAATTATTAATTGACGAATATAATCCCTTTTCTATTTATTATGTTCAAACTAGGTTGTCTCGCTCACAACTGAACATTCAAAAGAGTATTTATTCGTCATAACTTTATGCATTTTTCTCTTGTTTACTATCCTATGTGATCATGCAATAATCATGCAGTCGCATAAAAATAATAAACAATGCATAAAGTAAATCAAGCATTCCGACTGGTCTTGAGCATTCTATAATGATTGATCATTAACTGATCAATCATTACCTAGGGGCACACGCACCTGAGTAAACACAAGGCTCGTGTCGCTGCTGGCCCCAGTGCAAAGCCCAACTCATGTCTGGACTACCGCCTCATCTTGGCGGGGTCTGCCTCTTGGATCGTCACGAAATATTACAAATATACTCGCACGCAGGCGAGGGGGTCTGGGGTACAATATACATATAGTGCAATGGACGCGCAGGCCCTTATACATATTTGAATTAAAAGACGATTCGCAGACCGTCATTTATCTAATTAATTATTACAAACATCGCACGCATTGAATAAATAATTAAATAAATACATACATCCCAAACATGCAAAGGTCGGTCAAAAGCTCAAGACCAGTCGGGGTAAAAGTGCAATAAAATTAAACTGCAATAAATTTAAATTATGCGAGGGTGTTTTAATAAATTAAATGAATTTGATAAAATTCAAATAATTTATTTTTATCGGTTCCATTTGTTTAATTTAATTTTAATTCTAAAATTAAATTAAACCATTAATTTAATTCTAAACTTAAATTAAATTAATATTCTTGGATTAAAAAAAATCTAAACCCCTAAATTAATTTTAATTAATTTAATTTAAAATAAATTAATTAAAATTAATTCAGTGCAGGTTACCTCTAACCGGAGAGAAGTCCGACGGGTCCGCGTACCGCTGCGGGATGTTGTCCTGAACCGCGGTGTGACCGCGGCGTGACCGCGGCGTGACCGCGGCGTGACCGCGGCGTGACCGCGGCGTGACCGCGGCGTGACCGCGGCGTGACCGCGGCGTGACCGCGGCGTGACCGCTTCCCGCAACGGTTGCATCTCCCGGCAGCCCGCAACTCCGGCGATGGTTCGGGGCGGCCGGTCGGAGCTGGTCCGACGCGGACCGAGGTCGGCAGGGGTGGTCCGGCGGGGTTTCGCGTCCGGCGAGGGCGGCGTTCGGCGAGGCAGGCCGCGTCCGGCGAGGGCCGGAGGCCGGAGTGGCCGGCGGCTGCCGGCAGGGGCCGGTCCGGCGAGGGCGGGTCGCGTCCGGCGAGCCAAGCCACGTCCGGCGAGGGGAGGCCGCGTCCGGCGACGGCGTGGGGTGGAGCCCGGGGAGGTCCGGCGCGGCCGAGGCGAGGGCTGGACCGCCGGAGAAGGGGAGGCCGGCGCGAGGAGGGGACGGCGCGGGAGGTCCGGCGCGCCGCGAAGGAGGAGGGCCGGTCCGGGAGGAGGCCGTGGCGCGGCGTGGTGCTGGACCGCCGGAGGAGGAAGGCCGGTCCGGCGAGGGGGTGGCGGTCCGGGAGGAAGCCGCGGCCGGCAACCCTAGGGTTTGCCGGCCCCCTTGGCTGCGCGAGGGAGAAGACCCTACGGGTCTTCTTCCTTTTTTTTTTTTTTTTTTTTTTTTTTTTTTTTCTCTTTGCCGCAAAAGGCCAGCCACCCCTTTTTTTTTTGTTTTTTTTTTTTAAAGGAAGACCCCATCTTGGGTCTTTGATTCCTCCCCTTTTTTTTTTTAAATAAAAAAGGAGGAAGACCCCAAGTCTTGGTCTCCTCCAATTATTTTAAATTTTATTATTATAATATAATTTATTATAAGATATAATAAAATATTTATTATAAATTATAATAAAATATATATTTTTGATGTTTATCTCAATTTGAGAAATAACATCAAACGATCAAAAACTTGCGACGTCGATCCGATTAAATATTTCAAATGATCGTATCTTGATCATTTGAAATCGAAACGACGCGCGGTCGAATCCGTATGAACCGTCTTAACACCCCGCAATTAAATTTAATGCAATTTAATATTTTTGACTCAGAAGGAACCTTGCGCTTGCTCTGATACCACTGTTGGGTTCGGTACTGCGCAGCGGAAGCCAATAGGCCGGGATTTTTAAATTTTTCTGCATCATCGGAGTGACATAACCCTGTCGACTCCGGTGATCTCGTCCCAGCTTGGTCCGAGGATCTCGCAAGGTTCATAAGGAGCACAAAATAAAATTGAACGTTTACCTTTGTTCAGAATTGACGTGTAAGGCACCGGCGATCGTTGCTCGAAGACTCCGATGTCGAAGCCCTCTAGATCGTCCACACACGCCTTGCAAATCTGCACGCGCGCCGTTCGTCAAGATCCGGGTGCTAGCGCGGATCTACGACGCACACTTCAGCGCAGCGATGATCACCGCAAGGGAGGATGCTTCGATCCGAGATGGATAAGCTTGAAGATCCTCCTTGCTTGAGAGACTCTCTCTCTAAATTCCAGGAGGAGAGAGATGCTCTCAAAAATGACACATGAATAGTACTGGTGGGAGAGCATCTCTCTTACTTATATAGGGAGTATTAAAACACGCGGTGTAGGTTTCCGGCCCCCGTGTATTAGGCGTCCGCTATATAAGTGATGTAAATAATTATTTATGGAAAATAAAATTATGCCATAAATAAAATTTACAATTTATCACTTGCTTGTAATATATAAATATATTACGTGATAAATTTGAGTCTTTAACTCGACTCATACCTCCTACTAATATTAAATGAACCTAGGATATTTAAATCCAGTCGAATAATATTAATACGTGTATTTACCATACAACTTGTAAATACTTGTTATAAATAAATTCAACTAATTATTCTAAACTCGAATAATTAATGAATTTATTTATTATTTGGTGATCCATAGAACTTGGATAGTACTCGGACCCTTTGGCGGGGCCCACCAAGTTCTAAATTCCTACTCTCAGAATAGGGCAGATTTTTCAAGGCGCTATCGTGTGTGACCCTCTAGGCCCTTATCTCAATAGCAGTGAATAATATCACAGACCTAGAGCGGGGTCTAGCAACCCATCGAGGCCCCTATAGAGATAAGGCAAAGTCAAAGCAACGACTGCCTTCCTATGAACATGGTCCGTGTAATATAATCTCTTCGTCAAACGATATCTCAATAAAGCAGAATGCATACTAGTGTCATCATTCTTTATTTGCTTTATCTTTGTTTGTCGATTTGTCCGGACGGTCTTACCTTCGTCTACCATGGCCATGGATTTAATGAAGGTGCAACCATCCTAATCAACCAGGCCCGAGATATCTCTTCCTAAACTTGGAAGCGACAAATCCTTTCTCGATCATTCAATCAATGCCATGCCATTAATGACGTACCCAATACAAACTACCTCGCCACGACTTTGTCGCCATGGTTTTCGCCTTATATCAAATGTACGTAATTAAATGACATTCATTGATAATGATCTCAAGTCAGGAGACCATTACACATGCCCATAGATAGGAACGACCAATGACACCAGAAACATGTGGTGTTCCTATTAAGCGGGTCTGTCCTCATGATCTCGTTAGCTAGAGATCATCAAGTGCGAACTTCATGAGATGAAGTCTCAATGCTTATGAGCCCCCAGCACCTGATGGTCACACATCATCTGTGTCCTTTCAGAATGATGTAACTGGACCATAGGACGTTACTTTAAGATTACTGTCATGGCATCTCAGGGTTCTCATTATAGCCTGGGAACTGCTATAACCATTTGATGCGACAGGTAATCCTAGGACATTGCCATTGATGAAGTGGATGCAGAAGTATCTATACTATCATGGCAAGATAAACACATGCATAAAACCATACTGAATACATGTAACAGTAATCAAAGTACAAGACAAGTTGGGTCTAGAGCACCCACTTTCAACAGTATTTTGTGGAATTGTATATCTGACTAATGAATACAATTCATGGAAAAGTGGTTTCACATGGTATTTGGTCACATATATAACATGAATATTCAAGAGATCTCACTAGTGTGGGGAACCCTGTTTAGATCTTAGTTCCACCCTATATGAGAAGGTTTTTTCATTTTGTGATGAAAATATTTGAATGTGGAGAGAGTTTAATGAATTAATTTTTTCCATGTAATACATTTTAATATTTATATATCTAAGAGATGAGTTGATGTTAAATTACATGGTCGATATAGGATCTCTATAATGATATAATAAATATTAACTATTTTATATCATGTTCATGATTTTTTAAGAAATGTGGTTAAAATCCTTGCGAATGATGGGGCCCTGAAATACATAGTGTGGTAATATTAGAAATATTAACTATTTTATATAATAGAAATGATTTTGTTAGAAAAAATTTTATCATTTAAATGGAGTCTGGCATCATAAATATATTAATTCTATTGTTTATAGAATCTATGGTTTACCCGAACCGTGACATAACGTTTTCAAAATCAGGTGTATAGTTAAATTATATAAAAGGAAGGGTGTTGATTGATATGGTTTATTAATTAAGTGAACTTTAATTAATAAACCTAATGCCCCCTTGGATTCCACACTCGGCATAGTGGGATAAGGTTTTCCTCCCACATGTGATAATCAAACAAAGGGAGAGATGAGGTTTGTCTAGAATTCCACCTTGATGGGGATCACCAAAGTTTCATGGTGAATCATATTAGAATCATCACATTGGATCCAGATCATCAATGTTTCACCACAAGGTAGTATAATTTCTGATCATTATGTCAAAATACTTGTATATTCCTATTTATTTGGTTTAAGATCAATGATATGTTTACTTAAGATCCCATGGGGGTATATGTGTGGGAAATTGGTGAAAACAAAGGGGATTAGAGCATTGTAACAATTTATATTTTTATAATATTAATAATATGATAGGTAGTTCTAGATCACACACCATGATTTCATCCAATTTAGGGAAGATAAACTTTGGGGACTATAATTAATATACTGGGTTACACATCGTGTAGTGGTACATGGACATGTTTTCATAGGAATGCTTATACATTCAATGTAATAATACATGATCATGTGGAATTACACAGAATGACACTGGGAGTACCCTGAAAAGTGGACACAACCAGGTATATGGGCACAAACTGTGGTATATAGGATTAATCCATGGTACACTGGAACATGTCTCTATTCATGGGAATGGTCCACAAAAAATGACTTTGACTTGAATAATATTTACACTTCATGATCCTTGATAAAATTTAATTTAGATGGACATAGATAACCATGATATGTGTTGGATAGGTTATGAACTCATCTGACCAAGATGACATACATGTCAGGTAATATATTATCATAAAATGTATGTCTAAATGGCTCCTTGAGTAATATGTGGGCATGGAAATTCATGGGTAATTATGTGAGGTTACACAATATGTATCCTTATGTATACATTGTTTGCTTTATTTCATGAAAAGTACCACATGGGGACATAATCAAGGTTTTTCCTTTTGGTATATGTTGTTTTACCCAAAAATGAAACATTGTGTAGTCCCCTCAGAGACGTATATGTTGTGCATATCGATCACCAATAATTGGATTGATGTAGGAATGTGCGTAACCTATTGAAGGAGGTCTTCCAAATTGAATGGTACGGTTTATATGAATATGTAACTGAAGTTGTTAAGTGGTTAATTCTAGTTGGATTATTTTGTTATGTATGTGTAGATCAATTCATGTTGGGTGCATAACCATGGACTATTTGTTTAAGGGTATAGAGTTGCATTATGTTTTGAACATAATATTGTGATACCTTGTACATTACTAATTTGGATAGAGTTTGTGTTTCCCTTTTGGAATCAATGGGTGGTATCATCTATCGTATCATCTCATAAGTGGGTTTTTTCAGTATCTTCATGATATACTAATGTTAGTGTTCATCACCTACTTGGCCTGTTATTTCATATTGGGTTTGTGGAATACCTTGGGGGTACCATATTATATTTCCTATAATTTTATAATGAACTATTAGGTTCCCAAATGACTATATTCATGTAAACAAAAAATGTAATTTTCTATTAGGTGAATTCCATCAGGGATGGTGGGGACATGCCATCGCATTAGGAACACATGATGGGTGATATGTCTTAGATGAGTAGTGAATCCTAATGATATTGGTCTCTCAAAATTCTTCTATCTTTTAATGAAAGTATCATTGAGTGACTACTACCAGATGAGTGAAACCTCTGAGCCTCTTGTAGGATCCTGTGGCACATTGTATAGTTGAGAACACTAAGGGACATGGTGTTTGGGTTGACTATATCTAGGTTATTCTAGGAGTCATTATGTCATATCTCATATTTTTAATGAAATTCAATTTGTTGATGTGTTGAATAACCATTTATATCAAGATCTTGTGATGTATATTCCTATACTCTCTCACATGGGTTTTATGTTCCATCCAAATATGGGTTGAGATGATAATTTCCTTTTTGTTTGTCAATATTTATTATTGGCATTTGGGTATCCTACTAGGTAATTTTATATTTATACCTAAATAAGGTATGCATGATCATGTAATGTCTTATAGAGATGATATGCCTTTTTATATAGTCATATGCAGACTGGGATTATGGTAGGAATATTAAGCTAGACAGAATAATCTGTGTTCTGGTGGCTGTATTTGATTGTAGTCCTCTCCATTAGAGCATGTTAGACTCATTTTTAGTTTTTTGTGTGGTTGTATTGGCCCAAATTATTTTTAATACACATTAATACTCTAATTTAGGGATATATATGTATTCATGTATCTAGATTGGCTGTATTGTTATATATGAATAGTTTCATGGAGATAGGTGTGTTACCATGTGTACATGTACCATAGTCTATGGTCTCCCATGTTTTTATGTACCTACTCGAAACAAGTCACATGCCCATAGCCTTTCGGAGTTGAAATGGGGGTTTTCACACTCACCATATATCTTTTTGGTTGGTCCTCAATAGTTTAAATAATGAAAAACATGATCTTCTTCCACCAGTAATAGATCCAAATCTAAATAAATAACTAATCATACTTCTTTGAAAACAAAAAACAACTAGATAAAAAGAATCAATAATTACTAGTGCACCTATAATTAATTAACAAGTATCATAAAGATGTTTTATGTTAACTGATGTGTTAATTTTGGGTTCGAGAAAAAAATAATTAATTAGTATTATCTAATGGTGTCTCAACAAAATAGTACTAAATGGTTAGGTGAATAAAAATGTGTATTGATGTATTTATATATAAAGAAAATTTTTATTAATAAATGATTATAGTATAATCTTATAAAAACATTTAAGTAAAGAAAAACACTAGCAGTGATCATGTTAGATGACCATAAAAACTATTATCAATAACTCCCTATATTTGGAGGATCAATACATGTTATACCAATTTCAAGATTTCTCAATTTCAAAGTTAGTATAGAGGTAGGGAAATTTTTTATCTCATACCATCTTAGTATAACACATCCTGTGTAATTTCAAAATATTTTCTAACAAAAAATGAAGTGTGTATATAGGAGTATGTTATTTGACATGTATCTAGAAATAGATAAGGTGTATATAAAGTCAAAGTGTTATAATATTATCTCATCCTCATTTTAAAAACCAAATTATTAGTTCTTAAAATTTTATAGTGTAAAAATATATAGGTTTCTACAATCCATACTCATAAATACCTAAAAGATATATATTCTACAAAATTCAGGACACTTCACATTTCGTAAGTATTTATACACCACTTATATCATCCACATGTTTTATAAGAAAATGGACATGATTGAAACAATATAAATAGTGATATGATTAATCTATATTTATGAAAAAAATATTAATTTTTTTTAATAATGAACATTTTCCATTCTCAATATACTAAACTATAAATTTACACTAGTACGGGATCAATTATTAATGGTTATAACCAATGAAAAGGGATATATCGATTTCAGAATTGAGATACATATAATTACATGAGATTTATCAACGAGATTATTTATGTTTACTAAGTTGTTAATGTTGGTTTTGAAAAAAAAATAATTAGTCATGAATCACTAATGGCGTCTGAACAAAAAAGTAATAAATAGTTATGGACGTAAACATGTCTACTCGTTTATATATATATAATAAATATTTTTAATAAAATTTTATAGTATAATAATATATAAAATATTAATTAATGTAAAAAATTATTACTGATCATATTAGGTGTCTATAAAAGCTCTTATCAATAACTATATATACTAAGAGATACATACATGTAATAAGTATTTTAAGAGAGATGGATATCCATGTTAGTCTAGTGGTAGGGAAATATTTTATCTCATCCCATATTGGTATAAAAAATCCTTAGTCATTTCAAAAGAATATTCAACATAAATGAAATATTGTATACAATATTTATGTCTTTAAAAAATCTCTTGAAAAAGGTTAATTTTTAAAAAATTCAAGGGTTTATTATATTATCCCATAAAAATTTTCCAGACCAAGTTATACCATCTTAAAATATAATAATATAAAAATTCATATGTTTATACAATCCAAACTAGTCAATCTGATACATTCTATAATTTAAAAATATTAATAGACTTTTCATTCCATAAGTAGTTATACACCCCTTCAATAATGAACACTTTTTATAATATCAATAAAATAACATAATAAAATATTGAGATATAATCCAGAAAATCCACCAAAAATTATATCATCCTTAATTAAAAAATAATTATAATGAAACATCTCTAAATACCAACCTAAAAAATATGAAATCATTGGGATAAAACACACAAAATTATCTTTCCACATAAATGATGATGAATAATAGGAATTTGAACCACATGAGACTCCATGAAGAGAAATTACTGTAATCTCAATGATATATGTTTAATTACCCTATGATTTATTAGAATTCATATTTTATTCACTATCCAAGGTAAGGAAAAATATATGAAAAATATATAAGAAGTAATAATATGTTTGTAAGGGAAAATAATGTCAGCTTTAAGTAGAAAATCACCCATTTATTCAATTTGTTTTATGTAGAAAGTAGATAGTGGAAGAGGATCCTCATTGGAGGATATATAAGGGATCCTTGTGGATATGAGGAAATGAATTCAAAAGTATTCAAAAGTGGGAACAATATGGGGGTCAAATGAATAATAATAACCCACTAAAATGCATATATAATATAACATGTACACAGAATAGGACAACCATGTACAGAGTGGATCATCTAGGCCTATAAGACATCTTTCTAGCTCATCGAGTACCTAGTACACTCCATTAAGTCATCTATGAATCCAATATTTTTAAAATATTGATGGTGACACAATGAAGTTATCATTTTACTCTCAATACACATATCAAGCCTTGAACCCTACCCAAAAATACATTCAAATCCATCCTCAAACACACAAATTCATATCTAAATCCTCAAAATTAAAAACACCCCTCTTCCAAACATGAATCATTATACAGGTTTGAAAATTTATCATCTTTATTTACCATATAAGACATTAACTATAACTCAATCATAGTAATGTAGTCATGAATTTTTATAGGTATTTAGATTTTCCATAGATGGATGTACACCACAAAACCATATATTGTTCATGATCTACTTAAAATTTAATCGCATGTAATGAATGTATTTTAACTATTATTAAAAATCATCGTGATTCCATTTTTAGGGGTTATGTTTATTTATACCATGATTATGAAAGCCTATTTCAAATTATTTTATGATCCTGGTCGATAAATTGATTTGGGTTTAACTTATCATGACACTCATAAAAAATATTCTTAATTTAGAATCCATTTTCTTTTATCGTTTAAATCAAAATTAATAGGGTGATAACTCATGTTCAGATAATGCTAATATTGGATAATATGTTTTATAGTAACTTTTTTGTCTTATATGAATATGTTGAATATTGAATATATGAAAATAAAAAAAACTATAATCATGTAAAATATATCACCAGATTACAATTCTCTTTTCAAGTTTCAATCAATTTTATTTTATGTAATTTTTTTTGAAGAATATCCACTTATTATTTATGTATACCTTATAGGTGCACAATATAAATTTCTTAATTTTACTCTATATTCAACTCTTGTATCACCTAATACAATTTTGAGATGAAATAAAATATTTTTATTTTTTATTTGGCATCAATGACATGGATATCCCATGGTGAATGTAGTGTATAGAATTTTATATTTTTAAGAATAGCTATAAATATAAAATATATTATTCATACTTTTAAATATTATATATTAAAAATAAATCATAATATTTCTCTTTCATTTTCTACACATTATACATATACATTATTATAATTAATACAATTTTTATTTTTATAAATCATATTACTTTTTCAATGTAGTCTTAAATATGATGTTTATATTGTGAATAATAATTCATTTTACTCTTATACATTACAGATGAAAAACATATTAATTAGTGGTAACCTTTACATAATGAAAATACATGGATGATAAATATTTTAACTCAAATATTAAATTAATTTAGATGGATAATATGGAAGTTATATTTCCCGTTTTATATTTTAAAATGATCATGGGATTATTCATAATTTAAGAAGCCCTTATAATCTACAGAAAAATATACTTTTTGAGCATTGTCATAATAACATTATTCAAATGGGCTTGACCATATATAATCCTTATCTTTTCTTTTAGAAAATTACGATATAGAATTTACCACAACTATGTATTATCTTAATTCTATACCAACAATAATTTTTGATATGTATTCTCTATTTATTTATCATTCAAACTAACTATTGGATTTGGGATTTTTTAATAGTTTGGATGTTGTCATTTCTCCTTTGTTTAACTTGTTCAACCTCATAATAATCACACATCCTATAAAAATTGTGTTCTTATTATATATTCTTATAACTCTAGGGTATTCTTGAGTTTAGACTATTTTAGTTGAATCTTTATAACTAAACATCTATTTTTTGGTAAATCATCATTTCCCTTCAACAGTTCACATTCCCTATCTACCGATTCTCTTTATCAATAGCCTCCAATATTAGAAAATATTAATGATAAATCCTTATTTTAGTCACGTAAAACATAGAAAATATTTCATTCTATATATAAAATATATTTAATTACATCATATACTCTTTTTTATTATAGTTTTACTTAATAGAAAATGGAGATAATGATGAATCAACTACTTTTCATGATTTAGTTGCAAACATGCCACTATTTTTTATTTTCCCTCTATTATAGTTGTTGTCAATTTATATAATTCAATGTCATAATATACTAATATACATCCTTTTTTATTTAATTAATATATTTGATTTTCTAAAATAATGAATAATAATTTTTCCGTTGAACCTCATATAGCTAACGAAATTCACATTCAACCAAAATATAGACATCAAATAGATGATTAATATAACTATATTCTCTAAAAAACACCATTAGAGTTTTATATAATTCTATAAATCCAATATATTTATATTTATAAATAGTAATTTTAGGTAAATCAGATAATTGGTGATTACGTTATCAAGAAAATTATTCATTTAAACTAAATTATTTTATCACAACCGTAACAAGATTTTTTATTAAAAATGTTTTTTATTAATCATATTACCATAATTTCATTTTTTATATATATCCTTATTCATTTATTGAAATATTTATCAAATTAATACCAATAAGTTTTTATCACTAAATATGGTCCATAATTTTTTGCATTATTTTACATCCAAGTTATATCTCCAAATTTTGATATATTTAAACACAAAATAGTACAATATTTGGTCACAAATAGTCACATAAAAAATGGTTTTCCTATCATTTATTGATTATAGAAAACTTTACTTTCAAAAAAATCACAACGGTTAATAACTATTCATTATTCCTAATTACTCTATGATGCTTTATATGCTTGTTTATATTGTTAACATGTGATAAGTAGGGATGATAACACTATTGTGTAACTCATTATAAATATTTTTAGGGTTTTTCCATTAAAGCATTTAAATTACATACATTATTTATTAGTAATTATAGTTATGACATTATATATTAGGGATAAAATATTTTATCAAAATAGGTATTCTCATGATTTCCATTATGAAATAGGCATGGAAGATTTAAAAACATTCAGGAATACTATTGTTTTTTGGATTAAATTCATAGTAATGAATATATTCAGTTATCCAACCCAAAATTTTTTAATTATATGTTTTAATATCTTTAGTGTTTCACTATCTGTCATCCAAATGTTCCTTATTTTGTAAATCATGTTTTTCAGTTAATGCTACATCAAATCATGGGATATTTTGTTATTATTATATGAATTTTGTGTTATTTTCTAGGAATTATTTATCCTGGGAAATATGTTTATTAATATATATGATTAATATAAATTATTATAGTTATTGATGATAATAAATTTAACTGTAAAAATATACAGTCTATATCTTATTATTTTTGAACATTCAAGTAATGATTTTGATATCATGGTGTCTACAAAATTATACTATTATATCAATAATTTCATTGAAGTTAGATAATGGGAGTTTTTTCTACGTGTTACCAAAATTTAATGGATAACATATTTATTAGATAAATTTCATTTTCATCTACAATCAAAACCGACACATCACTAATATAAAAACAAAAGTTTTGTTATAATTTCATATAATTGAATAATTTAATCTTTTGTCAATCATTTTGAGTTTAAAAGTATAATTTCACTCCATACAAACAAAAAATTAATAATTATCCTAATAGATTCGAAAGTGGGTGTTGAACCTCTTGAGTAATTTGGTTGTAATTGAATCTCGTCACCATGGGTTGGTATAATGACCCATATTGAGCATATAGGGATATGAATTCATTTTATATGAAAATTATAATTATTAAAAAAGTACATGCATAAGGACTATAATATTTTAGTATATTTGAAAACATAAAACACATTATTTTAATTAGGTAAATCATCTTCAAATCATTCCATATATAACATTCAGTTTAGTACTCCAACTTAAAATCTACCATCATAACGTAGTAAAAGTAAACATAAAAAAGTGTTGATCTCAAATGCCCGGTTTGGTTATAATGGTATATATGTATTCATAATAATTTTCATAATGGTATGATAACATGATAATACATTTTAATTCCACACCATAAACTACAATGATCATATACATGAGTCTGGACAAGAAGATTGTCAGTTCATAAGACATGAAACATTAGGGAACCAAGAGCATAATCCATGAGATCGTTACCTAGGAATAATACATATAATATGGGGGATATTCATAGGAATATAAAACCATTCCAATAGGTTAAGGGTTATTTAAAATAAATTATTAGGTCACTTAATTGGGGGCTACACATATTGGTAATTACACATAACGATCCCCAATCACAACCCTTTACTTACAGTAGACCGAGTTCACTCCCAAACCCATCTTATTAGTCAAGGTTCACTCAAAATAATATATTAGTAGTAAATGATCACTCCTAATACTATATTAGTAATCACTATTCAATCCTAAGACCATATTAGTAGTGAAGGATCACATACGTGACCATATTTGATGAAAAATTTTGTTACTAAACATAGTTTACTCCCCCTTATATCTATGTATATATCACGAGATAAGAATATTTACCTAATGAATTGGAGGTATATATAGGTCCCAAATGTCACATATTGAAATCATATATATGAGTTCTACATATTAATGATACATTTATCATATCATGACCAATAAAAATAGATGTTTTTTATAAATAACATATCATAAACCATGAAATGAAATGGGCATCATAATAATTTAATGATAAGAGAACATATGGTAAATAGGTAGGAAAAAGAATAATTTAATTATATCATAACCAATGAAATGAAGTAGGTTTCATATGCCCTTTATCATTGTATAACCCCTAGAATAGAATATGGTTTCATTAACAATTTTCAATATTAAACATAAAAAATACAATAAAAGAGTAATAATGGCTTCCTGGTATCATATCCATGATAACACATAATGTTTTTAAAATAATATCATTTTCGCTGGAGAAGGATTTCAAAAAATCAATTTGAAAATTTCTTACAGAAAATTTCCATTGTTCGAAAATTACATACATATAACCATTTCAAAAAAAAATGTCCTATAAATAATATTTTTGAAATTTCCTTTAAAACATTTTTTATGAAAAATATATTTTATTTTTTGAAAAATAACTTTATAAATAATGAAGCATTATGAAAAACAACATCTTTGAAAATATATTTTAAAATTAAAAAATCAATCATCAAAATAATATTAAAACCATATTTGTTGAAAATAATTTTAAAACATAAAATTAGGGATTAAAAAAATTAAAACCCTTTTATTTGAAAAAACATTTAAAATAATATAATTAAATATTCAAATGATTTTGAAAACCTGTTTCTTTTAAAACACATTGAAAAAAATATAATGAAAGGTAGAACACATTTTAAAAACATCTTTCATTGAAAACAAAATGATAAATTTTAAATAAATTTTTTTAAGGCATTGAAATCATATTTCATTGAACATAAATTTGAAAACATATAAGTGAGGATATGAAAATAATTTAAAACACTTCTAGAAATAAAACATTTTCTTGAAAATTTTTCATAAAAAAAATCATCAAAAATATGAATATGTAGATTAATAAGAAATCATGTTTTATTAAAAAATTAATCTTCTAATGTTGCACTATAATCTAAAAATAAGTAATGGTGTGGTGGTGGTTAAATATGTGCATATTGATCATTCTGTTTGCACTGTAATATCTTTAGATAAGTTCATCGATTAGAAAATTACAAAAAGATTCAGTTTATTAAAAACCATTATTCATAAAAATATAAAATTTGAATAAATATTTATTTTAAACCTTGGATAATATAATAAATATTTTTAAATCATTATTAGAAAACATGGTTTCGGTCAGTCAGATTTCTTTAATTCCATTCCATGTGTGGTATCATCCCATGTAATAGTTTTATAGATAATATCCAAGATGGAAAGGATGTGTGGGAGATGATTCAAAATATTAACTAGGAAAGGTCACCCAATGAAGACTGTTTTCTAGGGTCATTATGTATTAGATAGTGAAAAATCATCAAGAACAACCTGGTTGAATTCATTCAAGTATTTTTTTAATAGTGGTTATCTTCTATAGGATACACAAGAAATTACTTTGGTCCTAATTACCATTGTCAAAGATACGTCATCTATAAGGAAATTACATCTAAAAAAATTCTAATTTACATACAATGTCTTAGCTTCCATTTTTATCATAAGACTCTCTTGGTTTATTCTTAACAAGGTATCGATAGAGAAACATGCTTTCATCAAGGAAAATTCCATTCTTGGAGATATAGTTATTTCATAGGATATGGTTTGAGATATTAGAATAATGTTTGTGGTCTTTAATATCATATTTAATTTGAATATGGATAAATCATGTGATCAGATTGATTGGAATATAATTTTATTGATTGTGAGGTGTTTTGGGTTCTCGAAGTGGGTGGTGGACTTGTTTTATGTTGTGATAGATGACCCCAGTTCAATAATTTTCTCATGGGTATGAATTTTGGTTTCATGAAATCTGCTATGGGATTAATGGAAAAGGATCCTATATCTCCCATTATTTTCATTATTTCCTATGATTACATCAGTAAATATTCCAATTCATGTATTTATAATGAAACTACCAGTCCCTACCACTATAGAGCTCATCCTGGTGGGGTGTCTCATCTTATATTTTCTGAATATTTGATATTCATTATTAATGAAAAAACTAAATCAATCTTGGTTTTCAATTACATCATAGAAATTTACTCCAAATTGAGTTGGGAATATATAAATCCAGAAAAATGTGGCCTGTTTTTCCTTGCTTGTGTTTAGATAGAGGAAGAAAAAAATTAAATTAATTCATGGAATTCATTGGAATAACTACCCCATGGTTAATATAAGTTCACCTCAGGATCAGGTTAGAACAAATATTATAAATTTTTACTGGATGGTAAATAGTGTCACCGACCTTATAAACAATTTGACGAATTTTTTTCTTTCATATGGGGGGAGAATCACTATCATAAATTTTGTGATTTCCACCATTCCCATGAACATACTATTAGTTTTAAAGGTACCCAATAATTATTCAATTAGATTCATGAATTTTTGGTGATCTTTTATTTAGGATTCCCAATGAGGGTGGAGAGGTCACCTGTACTCCTAGTATTGGTACACCAAAATAGTTGGTAATGGTGAAATCAATATAGGCAATGTCATGGAGGAAATGAATTTTCTAAAAATAAAAGAAGCATGTTCAGTGATTTAATAGATTATTATATAGGGAAAGTTAATGAGAAGAAGTAATTGTAATGTTTTGAGTACAATAAACACCCCTACAAATATCTCTAATTCCACTTATGGGTTCATAAACGTTACTCCTGGTGGGTTCTTAGACATGGGTATACAAAATTTTTGAAATACAAATTATTGGGTCACGTGATGACCAATCATGGATGAATAGACTAGGACATAACCTTCAAATACATCAACCTTCATCCTTTTATCATTCAGGTGATTCTGATTCCATCCTAGAATTTTTTTTGTTCTATCAGTATAGAGAATGTAACTAATGTTTTCATGTTTGTGGCCTCTATATTTTGGTACCATGTTAGGAAATACCTACAAATAGGTGATGCATTCATCCCATACTAGTGATATAAAGAGGGTATTCTCTAGTGCAACAAAATTATAGAGATGTTGAAATAGATATTTTTTAGAATTTAGAATCACTTTCTTCTTACTAAAATGGATTGTAATGTAAAGAGAGTTCAATTACCCTCTAGATTCTTTTATATATTTGTCCATAAAGTGGAAACCATTGTGAATTTCTTTTTCCATGTGAGTGGGAATCTATTATGTGGGGTATACCGGGTGAGTTTATTGTTCTAACAGTGGGGGTAAAATTTGTTGTGGGTTTCTTTGAATATAGGTTCAATGGTATCAAAACTAAAAAACATTAGGATAATACTCGAGTAATTTTTCTTGTAACTATTGGATAATATATTTGGGAGGCATGGAACCAATCACAAAACAATGGGATGTCCTCATTGGGAAAGGAAATTTTAGTGAAAAATGATACCTTATCATGAATCTTTAATACGTTCGGATTCATGATGATTATGCTCTATGTATTAGGAAATTTATGGCTACAAATCAACTATCAAACTTTTTTGAACCCTTGTTTATATGGAATTGGGTGAGATGGTCTCCACCCCCCCCTACGACCTTAAATTAAATTTTTATAGTTCTAGTAGCTAGGGATACATGCAGGGGGGTTGTTTGTGATTCCATAGGTTTAATATATTTCCATTAGTTCAAACTATGGAATTGGGGACTATTTTAAGGGATAAGATATGTCCATACTCCACTAAGTAGAGTTTTGTCACACAAACCATTTACCTTATTCTGCACTATAAACAGGGAAAAAATTATTTTCAATTCTCTTAAAGGCATGTTTTCCACTACTTATAAAATTATCTATCTGATATGCAATTTAATGGAACCTATTACTAAGGAATCAATCTTCTTCATACATTGTGCGAAGGAAATCATGGGGAAGGAATTATTGACTTAAATACTTATAAGTTTTCCACCCTTTTAGTGATATTGAGTATTGGTTATTATCCCCCATGTGGTGTTAATATTATTATTATAGATTCCCTTAGTCTCCATTTTTGCAATCCCCCATAATATTTAATTTATTTTCTTTATCTTTTTCATAATAAAATAAAATATTTTTTATATTAGTGTGTTTGAAATTTTGATATGTAATGTTTAAATTATGTAATGTATATGTTTTTTATGTTTATGTTGTCATATTTTCTATCAAACATATTATGTACAGAATGTTTTTCTATCATCGAACATTGGATTTTGGGTCTTTGATGCTTCTAAGAACCTCTCTGAAAAAATTTCTCAATAAAAATGTTGAAATCATAAAATATCATTTAATAATATCACATGATATAAAATAGCGACATGTGGTTGTTACATCATTTTCCCCATGTGTGAGTTTTTATATCCAAATGTCACACATTATACACTTTGGATACAAATTAAACTGCCTTAATTTAAATATAATTTCCCTTAGATGCTCCTCATGTTCTTAATTTATCTGGAAGTATATGAGAATATCCAAAATAACGAACACCAAAAATTTATCATGGTGGTCTCAGAAGATTATATTCATCAAGTACCTTAAAATTTTTAATACATTCTTAGTCAAATAGAATATCTATGAACTTGTAGTTTCCATGTATTTTATATAATGTTATCTATTGAATATCTTGTCTATTCACCTTCAACTATTGTTTTCCAGAATAAAATCTTGCATTCAAGGAATATTGATCTCATTGATGTTGTTTGGACAATTCATCAATCATTGGTTGTGGATACTATATTATTATGGGTATCTAGTTATGTTCAAAATATTGGATATAAATATGCATCAACTCATCATTCTTGATGATATAGAGAACTAGTTAACCCCATGGTAATGCAGTAGGGAATATAAACCCTTTTTCCAATGATATTGAATTTTTTTATTTGACTCCTTTAATTTTATTTGTTCCATCCTATAGGGGATCCTTGATATATGTTTCAAACTATTTAAGAGTTCTATTGAGAACTATAAGTCATTCTTCCTGGAAATTCTAGGAAATTCATCAAGGAATACATCATTCTATTCCCCTATAATGAGAATTTATTTGATTTTTTTTCTTTGATTTTTATAAAATATTTGAGA
This sequence comes from Viscum album, assembly GCA_963277665.1. Lineage (NCBI taxonomy): Eukaryota > Viridiplantae > Streptophyta > Magnoliopsida > Santalales > Viscaceae > Viscum > Viscum album. Next base: position 1,390,034,525 of record OY728131.1, read on the forward strand.
AAGATATTATTCACCATTGTATATCATTCCTCAAACCTTTAACTATTTTCTAAAGTAAAAATATAATATTCAATTAAAATATATTAGAAAATGGGATAGTTCATGATATAAAAATTGATTTTCATTTCAAATCAGTTAATGATACATATTTGTAATGAGATATAACCCATGCCTATTATAGTACAAAAATAGTCTAAATAATGCATTATAATATTTTTTGGAATAATATTTTTTCAAATGATAATAGTGGAATATTACAACACATGGATAGATATTATTAAAAAAATAAATGTTTTCATAGATATCTATACTTATAGGTATTAAATATTTGACTCTATAGCTCTGATAATCGTATAGGATATGAATTAATTCATTTAACTAGAAACAAAATAAATTGATTCCATTCTAATGTGATTTGTAATTGAACCACTTAACACATCATTTTATTTCTATACCTTATCGATAGTGATGGCATAATATTTTACTTGATCCCATAGATTTGGTGGTCTCTAAAATTAATTAACCTTAATGAACCACAGTTTCATATATTTTATTGCAAATTTTTCATGTCCCTTGTAATTGAAACATTGAAACATGGGTTTTGAATTTGTTAGTTCCTTATATTACTCCATAAAACTGGTTTTATAATCATGTTTTTTCAATATTCCTCAGATCAGTTACCAGATTTTCCCCACCTAAATCATTTCATCCTTAGCTTTGATTGAATTTTCATGTTTCTTATTTTCATCTATTTTACATTTGAATGGCTAGATATTTCTTCCAAATTTATATCTTTATCGTCCAATAATATACTATATCAATTTTTTCTTGTCTTCATGTCTATGAGTCCATTATCCAAACCCCAAGTAACCTTTTATATAAAAAATCACTAATTCATAACTACATATGAATCATATTACTTGAGATGATTATATATGTGTTTTTTAACTACAAAAAAATCTGTCTATTTTTTATTTTAATTGAAAAAAACCCAAGGGGTGTCATTATGTCCTTGTAAATTTAACCTTGTATGTTATAATACAATTATTATCTATTTTTATAAGAACTATAAAATCTATATACATTTATATTGTATGAAAAATTTGAGGGAAGTACATGTTATGAAATATTTTCTTAAAGTATTCCAATTGAATTGATTTAAATTCATCATTTATCCATTTATTGTTTCCCAATATTCATTGTTGATCAGATTATCCATTTAAAAAATTCATGAATATTGTAACATTACAATTTTTAGAATAGCGAATCATCGACAATATATTTTCCTTAGTGTTGGACCATTATTCTGCAATAAGTGGGTAAATATTTTAACTAAATATTAGTTATAATTTTTTCTGAATGAAACATGGGATAAATGATATCTTAGGTGGAATGTGATGGTCCACATTGTTCAGGTTATCAATTGTAACCTTAGATAAGTGGTTAAATTCAACCATGAGGTGATAAAAACCATCTTTCCATGCCATAGGAGAATCATTTAGATAATCATTTCATTTCCAATCAAACTGGTATTTGGCCTAGTTTCTCCATTTATATAATATATTCTAATATATAAAATATTTGAAAAAAATTAATAATTAAATAGTTATGTATATTCTTCATAGGTGCAAATCAGTTTTAAATAATTAAAATGAGGGGTGTCATAGTTAAACCTTTATTATCTTTCAGTAACCATATTAAAAAATTATCTAAACCATTATTTAATTCAAAATATTAATCAAAAATATTATATAAAAGTATATTTCATAATTTTTATGATAAATAACATAACCAAAAATACATTAATTAGTTGAAATTTTTAGTGTCTTACACAAATTTTGTTTATGCAGCCTCATTACATTTGAAATGATGCGCATAATTTAAATCATTTGGTATTGTACTGATAAAAACTTTCATAATCCTGAACATACCAATAATTACATGAGGAAATTTATTAATGATAGGGTAAACAAATAGCTTAGTAATGTAATAAATAATTGGGGAGGAACAAGATAAGCATATCAATAAAATACATGTGATAGAATAATCATAACACTTATGTCATAAATATGGTAACATAATAATTATCGTGATAAAATAATTTGAATGAGGCATGGAATATATAATATGCATAATGTTGAAAAATTATATTATTGTACAACGTCCCACATATAGAATGTGTAAAATGTAGAATCAGGTTCACATAAAACATATGTGTATAAATCATATTTTACATAATGTGAAGACATATAGAATTATGTTTATACATAATAATATCATAAGATACATAACATTTCCTAATGAATTGGAGGGATATATAATTTTGGGTCCACCAAAAACTTCATAAAATACTCACAGTCATGTATTCCACATATGATGGAAAACATTTATCAGTCATAAACATGAAATTTATCACAAAGTGAAGAATGGTTTTCCTTTTGATTCTATTAAATATATGTTATTTATAAGCTCTGTGTATTCTAAAATAATAATGAAAAACATAATGATGGTGTCACAAGGGTATAATTAACAAGGAAAATATCATCTTTCATGGAAAAAATAATGATTATTAGGAGTTACACAGTAATGGGTATAGAACCATCAAAATGGCCATCAGTTCACTAGTAATTTGAGATAATCAATTTTATGGTAGTTATATAGAGTGTTTCATCAATTTTAGGGGGGTTGTTTCTATATATTATATCATGTGTGTCTGTGTGTGGTGGTAACATCTCGAACTCGGATGCCAACCAAAATGGTGTCATGATCTTGGTCGGTCTCATGCCATCAAGGGCATGTCCACAAACTCTAGAGGCTATTGACTAACAATTAGGGCTTAAGTGAGTAATTGGGGAGACAATTACCTAATTACTATGGTATCACAATAGATTTCAAATATACCACAGTAGCATAAGAAAAATAACTATTAGTCAACTAAAAGTATGAAAAGAATGAAAAGAATACATAATAATAACTATAAGTATATTAAATATAAAAAATGATCCAGATTCTACATGTATCTAGAAAGTATCCAGAACAATAATTGTAAAAACAATATAATATATGTATCCTTGAAAGAAAAAAAGATCAAAAAGGTATGATATCATTGCAGGCATCATCTTGGTCGAATTCTATCCTGCTTAAGATCCATAATAAACAACATGTACTAGGGAAATTGACCCTCTATAACCATATAATCTATTTGGGTCCCCATGGAGGCCCAAACATGTTCTGAGATAAACATCCTAGTAGGAAACCACCCAGGTCAATACAGTTCTAACAGCAATTCTACAGAAGTTCATGAAAGTGAAAATAACTAGTATGTAAGTGTTCTGGCCCATGTGATAAGTCTAATATTATATTTAAAACCAAACAACAATCATGGATAACTTCAAAAGAGACTCATATCCTTAAAAGGAAGATATGACAATGTAAACAATCAAGTCACATAGCCACACCCTACATCCATCTGTATCATGAAACCAAGTCAACGTTGTATAAAGATGTCAAGAATCCCATGACCACAGTTTATAGTGAAGTCATATATCCCACGACCACACCACATAGTGAAGTTTATACCATAGGGGGTGGATCAAAGGTTTCTTGAACCAAGTCAGCCAGATAATATATATCTATACTGCAAAGGTCAAGGTCCAAGGAGCTTGCCCAAGGCAACCCCTCGTTGTCCCTTGGGCATCCCTGTAGGAATCTAAGTTAGGCACTAGTTGCGGTCTTAGGAACATGGGAAATAGAAATTCATATGTGATCCTAAGAAATCCAGATCCCTGAGTTGACAAGGCCCGATGCATCCCAAATAATACAGAACCAATGCAGAAATTCAAACCAAGGATTCCACAAATTCCTTCTAGATCCATAAAGTCCAGTCCATGGAATCTATCAGACCATTAAATCAAGCATTCAATCACTCAAATTAAACATTCATTCAATTTAATTATAACAACTCAAATTAACATGAACAAGCCCGGATTATACCCACTCATGCATACCACTTATCAATAATCATGTGGGCCTACCCTCCCATATAAACCATTTAACATGTCATTAGTCATTTCAAATAGGTATACCCACCCATATTATCAATTAAAATTCCAAAATATATAAATAATAAAGAAATAAAACGATATTTATTAATCATGGATGTCGTACATCTCTTAAATAATCAAATCTTGATATCTAAGCATTATTTGGCTTCCTATAACTAGAAAATCACAAGAACACAATCCTTGGGTGGTTTAAATAGGAATAAACTTCTTATATCTTTATGGCTCACCCCTTGGGTGACCTCGAATCATGCAACTTGTGCCAACACACCTAAACATAATCTTTGATAATCCTCACTATGTCCAACTACAGCTACGACTAGAAACTCCACAAAAAAACAAGGCCTCTACATAAAGTCCGACATGAGGTGAATCTAGAAAAATTCCCCAAAAGTAGTAGAATATTTGAAAGATTATATAGACCACCTACCTCACCTCAAATGTAGATATTGTGTCTAAGATCATATCCTGATTCATGCTGGTTTGGATGAAATCTAAAGTACAGATGAAGAATGGAATATTAAGGCATATGAGGCTAAATCCACATAACTCATTTATTGTTCTGATGAATCAATATCTACTAAAAATTAATAGATCACATACCAAATCGGTTCCAACATGACATTTAATGCTCTAATATATGTTCAGAGAAAATTAAACATAGAAAAATCTTTTTAGATGGATGTTGGGTTAAAATACAGTAGAAAAATTATTGTGCTTCAAAATATGAGGCTTCTGCATCTTTTCTAAAGAAACGCACTGGTAAAGTACACAATGTGTACGTAAAGTACATGGTGTGTGATTTCCAATTTTATTTTTCTGATCTCGACTAGCTACACGTTGTGAGGGCTAGTACATGACGTGTAGGCCATGGACACAACATGTACCTAGACAACAGTCATATTTGAACCTATTTTCCCCATTCCACCCAAAAAACATCCCATCATACCCATGGAATGGCCTAGGGTCTATGTCAGAATGGAATGTAAACAGATTTTACTCAATGTTAAATATCAGTACCTCAAGAAAAACACACGATCTTACAATATCCCCCTTAATATAAATTTTTCCCCAAATTGGACTCTAAGGGATTGGTCAAGATTTGTATGAGGAAGACTCCTTCCATTGAGCATGTACATCATCCTCCCTCCCCAAAATCTTGTCCTATAAAATATCATGCTTCCATAGCAACCATACTAGAAGAACTGAACGGCCTCAATGAATCTTTGTTCTCCTATCAACTCTAAGAATCAGATTAAAGGATGCATCAACCAAAAGTGTAAGCTCATCAGGATGAAAAACCTTGGACACGTATGACTGATAGTGGCATAACTGAGATATGTGGAAGACATCGGGCATGGATCAGTACCTCTGAGGTTACCCCAACCTATAGGAGACCGAAAAAACTATATCCAAAATCTCAAACGACTCAACATATCTTAGTGAATGTTTACGCAATCCCTGGATCCACCTTTTTCCAAACCTCAGAGAAGCATGCTAGAAAACCTGACCCCCCAACCATGGACACTAGTGGTCATCTACTATGATTGTAACATGATTCACGATGAGTCATATAGTAGATACCCACATATGAATCAACTGGACCATCTTAGATGTCTCATGCATGAGACATGGTTTTATTAAAGCTTCCCATACCTCTACCTAGAAAAGGGGAGAACGATATGGCCTTCCATATAAAGCCTTTCATGGTACCATTTATATTTTCACCTGATAACTATTATTATTTGAGAACTCAACTTGGGGAATGTTCCTCTTCCAATAGACTGCAAAATCCAGGATGCATGCTCATAGAATGTCCTCATGCACTTCTATCGTATGCTCTAACTGGCCACTAGTCTATTAGTGGTATGTTGTGGTCACAAACACATGTGTACACAACACCCTCTATATAAATTTCCAAAAAATGAGACGTTATGTGGGAAATCCTATCCAATGTGATATTGTGTGAGACCCTATGAAGATGTACCACATCATAGATTTAAAACGTTCAAAGATCAAAAAAAATAAAGGTCTCCTTGATGAGAAATAAATGTATTAAATTTATAATCCTATCAACGATAACCCACAAATAATAATTACCTTAAAAAGACCTTGGAAAACCTGTCATTAAATCCATTATTCCATTTCCACTACGGAATAAGAAACTACTATAAAATCTCATATGTTCATTGATGTTATGAGTTCACCAACTAATAGGTGGAACACATCATAATAAAACCATCCACCACTCACTTTATTCCTAACCATTAGTAAAGACGTCTGAAGTAACTGTACATGTTGGTGACCCCGATATGCACTGCCCAAGCTGAATTAGGAAACTCCCGCATAAGCTCGTCACATATATCCAATATAACCTGGACTTGTTCATGGATATGAAGGATCTCATCATCGCATACCATCTAACCAGGAATAGGGTCCTCACATGCCACACCTTTTCAAAGAACTAGGACTTATTAATCTGATATATGTCTCATCCTAACTCTATCCAGCATGGTAGAGGTCACAGTTAAGGATGAAATAAAATTCTACACCTATCAATCATGAACCTCTAGATGCGTATCACAAAACAACTTCATATGCTTCAACGCGATACTGTCCTACTACAATGCATGTGTCTGAGTCTTTTTATTAGAGAACCGACCACAACATTGCCTTTTTTCAGGTGTGTAGGGCTGCTCAATGTCAATGGATAATAGGTAATCCACCCACATTCTTTGGCTCAAATTCAGATCAGGATGTGTAAAGATATAATTTATTCTTTTTTGATCTGAGTACAACAAAAAATTATCTCCCAATAAATACTGCCTCAAATAATTCAATGAGGGAGAAACTAAAACTAAATCAAGATCATGTGTAGGGTAGTTCTTTTTGTGAGTCTTGAGTTGCTAGGGCCCTTATTCTAGTAATTGATCTCCCTTCTTCAACACTGCCCAAATCCCAATACATAAGGCATCATATTAAATTTTGTAACACTTTTCACGATCTGGAAGTATCAAAACTGGTGCTAATTTTAATATTCCATTCATCTGTTGAAAGGTTATCTCACAACATTCTATCAACATTAACATCAAAACGTTCTTAATCTGGCTCATCAATGGTATTTCTATGTGTTAGACATCCTGTATAAAATGCATGTTGTATCCCTCTATCCCCAAGAAACTCTATTTGTCATTAATGTTCATGGGATGTTCTTAGGAAACCACATCTCTCACCTTCTCTGAGTCCACTAACTCTTTTATCTCCGAGATAATGTGACCTAGGAAGTGAATATGATCCATCCAAAAGTGGAACTTTTCTATTTTATAATATAACTGATTCTATATGAATGTATTAATAATGATATCAAGATGGTCATCATGGTCGTGTCGATTGTGATAATATACAAAGATATCATCCTCAAAAACCACTAAAAAGAATCTTGGTAAGGATGGAATAATCAATTCATCAATGCCTTGAAAACCGATGGTGCATTAGTGAGAACAAAGGGAATTACCAAATAATCATATAACCCATACCAGCTATGAAAGGGTATACGAGGTATCTATGTAGTTTTAAAACGCACCTGATGATATCTTGACCTCAACTCAATCTTTGGTAGCACTCGAGATCTTATAAGCTTATCAAATAGGGTATCTACCATGGAAAAGGATATCGGGTTTTAACCGTCATCTGGTTCAGTTTCCTGTAATCTATGTATATCCTAAAATTTTTATCTTCTTTTTAGGCTAAAACGACTGGGGAACCCCACATAATAGTTCTGGGTCTAATAAAACCCTTTTCCTTCAAATCCTCTACCTATCTTTCTTACTCATGTAACTCCTTCATTGCCTTCATGTTAGGAGGAATGGATACTGTCATAGCTCCTATAACTAACTCGATATAGAACTACTCATATATATCAAGAGGTAAACTAGAAAAGTATTCCAGAAATATGTTCATGAAGCACTCAATAACTAGAGGAAATTTTACCTGACACACTCCATAATCAACAAAAAACAAACTAGAAATTTGGGATATTATACTACCAATCTCACGATGCTCTGGTTGAGATTTTAGCATGTCGACATCACATTCCCCTTATGAATAAACAATACATATTATGGTGTAGTGAAAGTCACCCTCTACTAATAGAAGTCAACGTACACTTGATAAACCATGAGCCAATCGATTTCGAGAATGTTGTCATACTCTTTCATCTCGATGACATTAAGATCCCAGATAAAGTGACACCCTCTAGCCATAAGGGGATATTTCATAGAATGGTTCACATCACCATTTGTAACTTCCAACAGTGATTCTAGCATCAAAACACCCTCAAAATGAAAAACTGCATGGCCAAAGCTATTTACCATTCATGCAAAGTTAATATAGATAGATTCACCTGTATCAGAAAAATAGATACCACAGTAGATGCTCCCATGAGTTTACCTCTCAGTATAGATGTTATGGGATCCTTCCCCTATTGGGTCTGTTTCACTGCATATGTCTGACATGTACAGTGGTCCTATGACCCTTCCCATCAACCACGAGTTGATCTGCCCTACTATCTCTAAAAAACCTATGTCTGACTATAGTGGACATGAAACCCACTACTCTAGCATGGTCGTCTTGCCTACAATAGCTCCATACAAAACATGGAGCTGAATAACTTTCCTCTTATTTTGACATTGGAGCTGACCCCCTACCACTCGCAAATAGAGTTAATGTCCATCAAAACTACTACTTATGGACCATCCTTCGGCAAGACTAGCACTCGACTAGGCCACCATCGCACTGTTTTTTCATGTTTCATCACCTACCATAGTGATACCAATATACAAAGATAACTAGACCCAAATCCTTACTAACACTGAAATCATTTCAATACTCAAAACAATGCTTCTTTCTTGAAGATTTACTTCCATTATGAAGATAAACATCACTCCAATGTTCTATAACCTCATTTTCACATGGGGGTTTTCTCTGTAATCAGTGATAATTCTCAATATTAGTGACTGAAGGCCACATGAACACATTGAATTAAGATTTGATATCTTGTTTGCAACCTTCCTCGAAGAACCTCTCTCTTTTCATCCAATCAATATGACACATTATCGAAAACATTGCAGATCTGTAAATCATGATGAGTATTCCATAATCTTCATCATTCCTGACTCTAGAGGAATCAAATTAGTAGCCTAATCTTCTCACAGAGTCATGGGGTAAAATTATTCATAGAAGAAGTTATGGAACATAGCCCAACCCATATTCTGCATCACATCATCCTAGTTCAAATGATTTCACTAGTTCTTTTTCTATCCATTTAATAAGTAAGTCACAAGCTTTATCCTCCACAATGGAGGCATCTCCAGATGTAGAAAAAAATGAAAATATGGTCTCTTGACAAGGCTCTACAGCCTATAGTATGTCATACTTTAAAAAGTAGGAGGATTATAATGTTGGAACACACATGTCAGTTCAGTCGTAGTCAATGGTTGTTGTTGTGCTCTCAATAAACACTGCATATAATGAAGGAAACACTCATAGAACTGTTCCTCAACCTGTGTGTTCAGAACATCCTTAGGTTCTGTAGCTGGAACTACTAGAGGAACACCTAGCTTCTTATGTCCCACTATCTCCAATGTATGGTCATCACCTCTATCACAGTATACCACTGGAGGTCATTGTGGTTGCATGACTTTACAATTCCAAACATACACCTCCGTAAAGAGAAACATCATGAAAAAAGATCCAAAGTGTTGGATAGGTCAAAACCCTCATAGAAATCATTTCAAACCTACATTCTACTCATAAAGCCAAGAATGTATAATGAAAAACCATAAAACAATTTTAAACTATTCATCACACCATCTTAAAATGAAGATCTATGTCATGTCATTATTTACCATTCATGTTCACATTCAGTTACTAAGGAAATTTCATCCTGGGCATACCAATTACCGAATCCATGATGGCACATAACACCTCATGAACCCAAAGCTTGGTTCCAATTTAGATCATACATATAACAAGTTCATTTAACATATAAATTCCATTGGTGAATATTTTCCCAATTCATAAGGTCCTAATGTCCATATGGATTGAAAGATAACATCACAACATTATCTATTTCACCCAACTAACACAACAATCGGCATAACTGTCACATAATTACCACAAAAACATGAAATATCTCATTCATCCAAGATGGATTGGAACATTATATGTCACGTGATTATAACATTTGACTAAATGATGCATGATTTGTCACTCCCTCATCTCATTGGGTTTAAACAAAAATAGGACCCACAATTACATCAATGGTAACAACATAATCAGGTGTGTCACCAAATGGTGAAATCAAATCAAATGTAATAGTAAATATCCAGAAAAAATGAACTCATTTAGAGGCAGTTTGTATTTTCCCCATACACAAGGTAGCTAATCCCAGGCAGTGTTTATTACCAAACTCCATTTCCATACAATCATAATCTAATTTCAACCAACAATAAGTCAAACTAGAAAATAAATATGTCGGATACCACTTTGTAATGTTTTGAACCCGGATTCCACCCTAAATGGTTTCCCAAACCTATTTTGTCACATGGAATCAAGCACATCTCCCCAAATTCCAAGGGCAACTGAGTAGAAGCGACTGCCTATATGAGTTAGTGGGGAAACTCTTCCTCCATTACCAATGTATCACAACAGAATTCAAACCTATAGTAAATAGAAAATGAAAATTAACCATCAGTTAGCTAAAAGTAATAAAAATAGACCTGAATACATAATAATAGATAAATCTTTCTCATATAAATAAATTATGTAGATGGTACAAGTATCTAGAAATCATCTAGAATAGTACATAGAAATACAATACAATACAATAGAAGTTTACTGAAAATAAAAAAAGTCAAAAAAGGTATCCCAGCATTGCAAGCCTCAGATTGGTCCAATGCTCCCTTGATCTCAAGTAAATATCAACAACCTGTACTAGGGAATTTTACCATATCATCACTTGTGACCATATAATCTATTTTTCTCCCCATCGAGGCCCATCCATGGTGTGAGATAAATATCCCAGTAAGAAACCACCCTGGTTTATTTAGTTCTAATAGTATATATAAAAACAATCTAGAATGTGTAAATAACTAGTAACTAAGTGTGCATTCCCGTTGAAGAAGTTTAGTATAATAATTAAAACCAACCATCCCTCATGGCTACATAATAAAGAGAGTCATCTTCTAACAATGCTGATATAACAAAGTAAATAATCATGTCACACAGAGAAGCTACACATCCATCTGTATCATCCAACCACAACCATGTTGTATAAAGGAGTCAGGTATCACATGGCCAAGCCATATATTAAATTCAAATATCCCACAGACACACTGTATAGTGAATTGGAGACTGTAAGGGCTGGATCCAAAGTTCCATGTACCAAGGACTCCATATAATATATATTTAGACCCCGAAGGGCCGGATACATGGAGATTGTCCAAGGCATCCCATTGAGTCACAAGGAAATCCCTGGTGTAAAGTCGGTTAGGTACTGGTTGGCGTGAAAAATGCTTGGAAATAAAAAATTCCTACGCACGACCAAGAATGTTGGATCCACATTGTTTCAAGCCTCGAGGAATCCCATAAAATCAAGACCCATTTCCCATTTTCAACACCACGAATCCAATACTAAATTCCAGATCCATGGAGAGTAGTCCAAGGAATCTATGAAACAATTACATAAAAAATTCAAGAATTAAAATTAAAAATTCATTCTAGGTGAGCATACCCACTCATATTAACGATTGGAAGACATGAGTATACCAACTCATGGAAACCACTTATCAATAATCATATCACCCTAACCTCTTATATATACCACTTAACATTCTATTAGACATTTTATATAGGTATAAACACCCATATTATCTATTTAACATATCCAAATATCAAAATATACAAGTCATAACATGATATTAAATAACCAAGGAGTAAGTAAATCCCATAAACATGATACTCAAGCTATCTATGAATTAACAGGAATCCTCTAACTAAGAAATCAGAAGAACAAAACCCTTGGGCTGTTTAAACAAGCATAAATAAGTAATTTCCTTATGTTACACCCATTGGGTGACCTATAATCATGTAATGGGTACCAAAATACATAAACAGAACCTATATGCATTCTCACATGGTCCGAATATAACAATGGAAAGCAACTCAATCAAAAAGATGTCATCACTAGAATGTATGATGGGTGGGGAAAATGTTTGAATCCCTAAAAGGCACCCTAAAATCCTAAATGTAGTATCGAGTTGCATCCTCACCATTTTAGTAGACAACTTGTATAGTTTCATGTCTTAATTCATCCTCGTTTGGATGAACACTAATGAATGGATGAATAACAGGATATTATGACATATGGGCCTAAATCCAAAGAGTGCAGTCGTTGTTTTGATGAATAAAGAATGAATAAAATGAAAACAATAACATAACGATGTGGTTTCAACATTACATACGGTGCTCAAATCATAGTTTGAATGGATTCCAGAAACTAAAAACTAATTTAGATGGGTTTTGGGTTCAAAAATGAGATAAAAACTAATGAGCATTAAAATATGAGGCTACTTACACTTTTAGAAAAAAACACATGTTGGGAAAGTAAAAAAGCATGTTCCACAATTATACAGTGTGTGTGATCCAATTAAATATTCATGAGCAAGACTAGCTACACATCAGGACGAGACAGTACCTGACATGTAATAAAGTACACGACATGTGGGCCAAGTAAATGACGTGTACCTGGCTATCACCCAGATTTCAACCTGTTTTCCACTTTCCTTCCAAAAAAAACCTATCCAACCCATAACCTAGACTAGGGTCTAAGATAAAAAAATAAATTTTACACATTTAACCTAATAAAAGATACTTTAACATCAATAAAAAAATGGGATCTTATATGTGTATTGTTTCTTTTCTAGTAACATCCTAGAACATAGGTGATTACGATTGAGGGAATTCAACAATAAAGTCTTTCTGAAAAATCATGATGATTTCCAATAATTCATGTTAATGATTTAATGAAATAAAAATACAATGAAAAAGGTAAGGGAATGTAAAATAAAATAATTTTTAATGAATTAGAATATATATGGTGAAAATTGATATTTTAATATAGAAATATGTTGTAAACTGAATGTAAATGTTAAGAACCGAGAGTTTCCTTTCAATCATTATAATTTTTTATAGAGATTAAAAAAATTTAAATTTCAATTAATTGATATATAAAAGTCTATAAATGGTATATAAGAAATAATATGATAATTGAAATTTAAAAAACCAAAAAACTTTTGGAAATGAGATAAGATTATAATATATAATTCATGTATGATGATTAATATAGAACCCCCATATAAGCTATTTATTTTATGAATGAATAAAAAATAAATAGGATTAAAAATATGGGATATAAAAATTGAATTTTTATATTAAGAAACTGAATATGGTTTTTATAAAATAATATACATGTAAAATACTTTTAATGGGGGTTATGCATGTTGAATTAATACAATAGGTAATAGTTTAGAGAGATCCCCTTACCATAGGAACTATATTTATTTTTCATGTTTACAATTTTAATATAACTAAATTATGTTTATAAAAACAACAATATAAATGAGAATAATATTTATTTATATTATTATTTATTAATTAAAAACATTCAGAATTTTCTTATAATATTTTTTTCAAATATGACGTGGTTTGAGGACATTTTACTTTGAAATAAGCAGTTTTATTTATATTTTATTCATTTTAATGAATTTTATTTTTTCATTAGAAGAATTACCTTTATATTCATAAAAATTACTGAAATTAAATATTTTTATATATTAAAAATGTATGTTATGTATACATGAATGTTGTGATAATTAAAGAGTTAGAAACGTCCCAGTATATCGATAAAACAAACCCTTAAGGGGACGTGTCAATGATATTGGTAGAGTGATAATTGTATTGTGTATAATTGTTCTTAAAATAAAATACTATATTAATATCAATAATATAATTTTAATATTATGATCAAATAAATATGTGATATTTTATTTTGATAAGAATAAGAGAATTGAACAATTAATGAAATAAGATAGTGGTTACCTAATCTTTAATGTTTCCCTTTTCTACGACTTTAAGGCCCTATAGGCTGGGAGTTTTATGAAACCGAAAGATACCTTTTATTATAATAGGACATTGGAGGATTTATTTTATTATATATTTTTAAATTTTATTTTCATTGAAATACATTTTCCAAAGGGTTGATAGAGGTTTGTTTTTCTTCAGGTGAGATGTATTGTGTGTTAAAAGATTGAATAAATATAATTCCAAAACTAAATGATTCAATACTTTTCATATAGTACATTATGAATCATATTTAATTAAAATTAAATTATATAATGGATTTAAATAATTTTTAAGAACTAATTTATTAGTTTATACTGAATTAAATAATAAAAAATGAAAAAAATATTAAATATAAACTTTATTATTTTAAACATTATAAAATATATTTTATGTTTTGAGATAGATTTATTTTGTATTTTATAAAATTTAATATCTTATATAAATATTTCTGGGATGATCAAAACATTTTAGGACTCATTTATCCAATATAATAGCTATATTACATTACAAAACACCTATATTTTCGAAAAAAAATTATATTTACTATTCACCAAAAAATCCAATTAATCAAAAAATTATAAAAAACATCAGCCTTGGAAAATTCAGATGTGATGATTTCAATATAAATAATAATTTTAAAAAAAATATTTTATTCTATTTTATAATTTTAATATTTAATGTCATTATTTCTCTTTGTGAAAAAAATTATAATATACTTTATTAAAAATGCACAATTACATTCTTTTGATTTCTGTAATTTCCTTATTTATTTTATAACAATATAAAATATTAACTTAGATATTATAATAATAGTAAATATTATTTTAACTTTATATTACTATTCAAATGTACATCATGTGTTTATATTGGTAAGGTTATTATTCTTACTATTCAATTTACTATTCCAATTGTTATTTTGGTTTTATACTACATATAAATTCCTCATTTTCATTTATTCTCCTTTCTTAGGGTTTTATCCAAAATATATCATCATATTTTATATGATCCCAATTATTATTATAAACATTTATTTTCTTCTTATAGTGTTTTTTCTGATAGTGATAATATAAAGAGACTACGATAATCTATTTTTTACTACTCCAGGTATGTTATTTTTAGTGTTTATGTCCCATGGAATTATTTTTCATTTTATTGAGTATATATACTCTCAAGATATTTCATTCTACATTGATAAAATAATGTATTGTAATGTGGTTTGATTTATTCTATACCAAAATATGAAAAACACATATATATTTAGAATGAAATATTCATATATAAAATATGGTTTGTTACATTAAGTATTAATCCAAATAGTGCATAAGACAATGAAAATGAAAAGTGAGATATGTGAAGATCCAGAAAAATTTACAAATCTATTTTTTACACATATGAAATTGGATATTTCTATGAATATTTATAATGATATCCACTGAGCTGGAGTGGAATTCCAAGCCGTGGAGACACTCGCTGTGGTAATATTAAAAATATTATCATTTTCATATCACATGCATCATGTTTTTAGGAAATTTGTATTAAATTCCAAATGGAGTCTTGGGTTTAATATTTCATATTTGACTTGTTTTCCAAACATGTTTTTACCCTGGATAGACATAATGACTTTCAGCATCACGTGACTGATTAGAGGATACCATAGATAGAGTATTAAATGATAGAGGTTTATTAATTAATTGAAACTAAATTAATAAACACAATTCTACATGGGATTCATTGGTCTAAAAGGGAGGTGGTTTTTTATCCCATGGTAAATGGAAAAACTGGGGAAGATAGGAGGTACATATAAACATCATCCATGATGGTGATCGACACTAGGCTAAGGTGCAATCACATCTTGGTGTCATGTTGGACCTGATGTTTTTATTTTTCACCATGGGGTTGGTGGATTTATGGGATCTATGACTTCATCCACACATGTGTTGTTTTAAGGATTTTTAGACCTTATATGACATCAAGAGGTACAATTGGGGTAGATCAATCGGTAATTGGTGACAATATGTGATTTCGAGAGAATCACAACATTTTATTGATTCAGAATCATGATTAGTGGGAATTGGAATTATTTATAAGGGAATGTTAAGACATACCATATAAGTGAACATGATGGTGGGGAAGTACAAGACCAGATGCTTTGTGTACAAATTCTAGAGGACACAACTAGGTACATGGGTATGGTTCATGTTACAAGGGAGTGGGACACTTTACAAAAACATGGTATATATTACATAGTCATGGGAAATAAGACAAAGGTAAAAGCCAAGTACATGGTCTTGGGGTTGGCCAAAAGATACATGCCATTTACTGAGTACATACAACATGTAAGGAAACATTGTGGTCCAAGTCATGTATGGATGAGGTTACACACCCAGGTTATTAGGATGAAATACACTCTATGTACTATATTGGAATGTATTATATGTCCACAAGGTTATCTAGGCTATTTATAGGTTAGGAAATTCCCATGTGACCAATTGACGTTACAAGATGTGTTACCTCATGTATATGTTGTGTACATTATTATACTTCTAGGTTCATTAGTTGAAACAACCACATATTATCCCCAATAGACACATTATGTATCTAATGAGTTCGCATCATGTAATACTCTCAGAGACTTCATTCTTGTACATATATATCTTTATGAATCTGATGGAGGCCTTTGAGTAGCCTATCCTATGTGTTTTTCACTGTAGAAAAAATAGGTGGACATGAAATTTATGTTTGATATGTGACATGAGGTGATGCTAGTTATATTTTTTAATTATCTTGTTATGATAAGACTCAGTTTGGCACTTACCCTAGGTCCATCCATCTTAGTGTACAATGGATATTTATATTTTGTGAATTGGGTTCTGTTCAACTATGTTGGACATTTTTAGATAGATTTCTTGTATCCCTATGGGAATCCTATTTTAAGATCCTTTTTTTCTGTTCTTTTGTAGTTGGGGTTTGAGGTATTGGTGTTACCAAATTATTTTGGAAAAACTTCACTTTATTGTGGGTTTCTTTATATTTGGTTTGCGGTATACATCAACGGTATTTGATTTGGTACCCACTATGAGTGTCAATATCTTATGAGTTCTTATAGTTTCTATTGGGTCATTGATGAGAAATGATTATAATATATTATCTAATTATTGAGACCTGATGGGTTATACTTTAAATTTTATCACAGAATGAATGGATGATCGTTTTATCTCAGATTAATTACCTCATTATTAGCGGGGATGTTCCATCAACATAGGGATACCAGGTGATTGAGATCTCTCAGATGAGTAGTGATACATGATGAGTGATTCCTCATGGATGAGTTCTATGAGGGATGAAAAGGTTTGGGCAATGACAACTCATAGATGATTGATAAATTTTTGCCTCGAGTAAGATCATGTGGTTCGATGTATAATTGAGACTGTTAAGATACATGATGTATTTGATGTATATATATTGCTTGTATAGGAATTCCATCAGGTTATGTCTCATATTATGATTTCCATTCCACGTGGTGATAAGGTAGCTGGTCACATAGAGCATTTTTTTGGAGATGAAGATTCATGTTCTCTCTCACTTGTGGTTATTGTACCCTATGGGCATGGGTCAAGCTTAAAATAACCTTTAACTTTATCCTTATTTATTTTGGGTTTTTGGGGTACCTAAATGGTATTTTTATAATCACCCCAACTTTTTTTCTTCCATCACATGTCTTGTCTTTTTTAGAATAATCAACTTTTATTGAGTCCTTGGAGGACCAGGAATAGGTGAATCCTAGTGATGTTGATAAACCGTGCTGTGTATCAGTGTTTTCATTTTAAATCACCACCTCCTTCTAATTAAGAAGGATTATTTTTTAGTTTGGGGGGGGGGTTGTATTTTTTCCTTGTTGTTTATAGTAATATAGCATACTCTCATTATGAGATATATACATATTCATGCATTTGGCATCAATTGTATAACTATATTTATACAATTTCATGGACATGGATGTGTGTGTGTGTGTGTGAATTTTTACAAGTATCCTCAAATAAGGCCTACCATGTTTGTGATAGGCCCACTCGATGATGGAATCCGTCCCCTAGACTATTAGAGAGGGGCCCAGGGTAGTTGAAGATGGACTATCACCGGCTTGGTGGTCCCAAGTTGGTTGGGTTGTGATAGAGTTATTTCTGAGTATTTATTTCTTATGAAAGATATATGAGTTGTCCAACTATGTGGTTTTTTATCGGATTTATGGAAATAGTATCAAATTGTATCAAATTCAATATTCATACGATTGAATCTAGTGTTAGTGTTGTAGATTATTTATCCATTCACTAGGTCTCTGATAACCTACTTGTTTACATAGCACATGTAGGCTATATTTTTAGGGAAATATTAGTACATGGATAATATATGAATTTATTGTTGATCCCATGTACTTATGGTTTCTGATACCTAGATATACTCTTCAACTATATGAAATTGTAATTTGTTATGTATTCCTCTATGATAGCATCTACATTGGATTTTATTTTTGTATAGTGATGATGATTAACCTAGTGTAGGGGTCTTCAGAAGAGGTTGTACCTCCTAGTGGTTTTCATGTATCACCACAACCCATTGATTATCAATTTATGACGTTGTTATTGGTTGAGGATGTGCATTGGTTGAGTGTACATCATGATTTTAATAGGTAGATACAACCTAGGTGTTGGGGATATCCATAACTTAATTAAGTTGACGACAATCTTTATGTGGTCATGTATTTTGTTTCATCTTTTAAGGATTCTTCCAGATCATATTGTTTTACTAGAGAAAATTCTTCCCCAAGTATCCACATGGAAATGGTGGAGTTTGGTGACTTGTACCCATGATGATATGATATTTACATGGACATATTTTTAGTGGAAGTTCATAGAATAATCTTATATATACATATTTTGTGTAGTGTATTTCGAATATATTATAAAGCATTGGCAGGGTAGCATGACCATCATAAATTATTTGACATGATTTAATAATATCACTTAATACTCTCTTTAAATGGGTTGAGATCCATTTTTCTGATCATGGACATTGGAGTTGTTGTTATTTTTAGTTATCGAAGATGTAGTTATATCTCATTTCATTCCCATCTATGCTTGAGTGCTCGAGTGGGCATTGGTAGAGTATACATTTTTAGCTTAGAAGCCATCAGTTGTTGGTGATTATAGTCGGAACATAGAAACTAATATCATAGTGGCTGGTTGTCTATAGAAAACTAAATGATTTGTGTATGCAATATTCTTTTCTAGATGATCACATTATAGAGTGTTTATGGTTAAGTGATCCCTAGATGTCCTGATTCATATTGGAGAGAGGCGGAGTTTCTCTTATGATAGTCGGGGACATCCCATGTGGGATTTTTTGATCCATCATGTCTCCAAAATGATATGTTTGATTGACCACCCCAATACATTTATTGGATGTAGAAAAGAGTTCCACATGAATAAATATGTGGAAGAAGAGTGGGGAGGGAAATAATAGGTCGAATATGGATCAAAATGTTTCCACCTATATCCCCTTGTGTTCATTAGAAGGATCAAAGAGATATAGGATGTGGGCAAGAATAGAATCATGCCATAGAATCATATGATCCATTTTCTCTTTTTATGGTTATAAATATGATCAATTTCATATTTACATTGGATGTAGTACTGATAAACATGGGTGTGGGATACACTTTTCATACCACCTTTGGTTCTAGGATTTTATTGGGTAACACATGGCATCAATGGAGAATTGTAATAGTTTTGTCTGACCTGGATTCAAACTCATATAAAATAGGTACACATCCTCAATGTAGATTCATTTTTGTAATGTGATCTGAAGGTGTTCAGTTGAGGCAGTGCCACTAAAATTAGATAACATTTATTTGAGGTAAATGAGATACTTTGACATGTGTGCGTGGGGAATTTTTGTGTTTTTAGGTTTTTGAGATGTCACTCACTATAGAAAATAGGTTGGAAATGGGAAGTACGAGATCCAAGCAATGGTGGATTATATCATACAGGCTCGAGTATGGTTTGAGTTACATAATGTTTCTTCACTATCTCAACTATAGTTTTAGCACATTTCCTTATGCCACTATCCCCTGAGAATACCCCAAATATGAGACCTAACAATACCAGTAAATTCCTTTTATGATGACCCTTATGTTTGGTGTATTCCATAGAGAGTATCATTGGCCACACACTACCGTGATAGTGTGACTGAAATATGGAAGGATAGTGAGCCTCGTGAGGATGTATTACCTTTGTGGTATAGATACCATATGATGTTTTCCATAGTGTGTGTTGGTCTCATACAATCAATGGTCAAATGTTTTCCACCAGTGAGTGTGGTCTGTTTGCGAATTATGTGGTGGATATTTCCTCCATTAATGAGGTGTGATCCAAGGTTGAGAATGATGATATCATGTACAAAATGAAAAAAATTTATTCTTATATGTTGCAATGTATGACCCTTGTAATATATGATTATATCATATTTCAACTTCATAGAAAGGTAGTGGAGTGTGAGGACTTATTTCATGAGGATGCCTTATATTTACCTCCACATTGAGAGATATAACTCTTCAGAGACTATCACCATGGGACTACCCTAATATTTGTGATATAAAATTAGATATATCCCACTAATCATTATGTAATAAATGTGTGTTTAGAGGTTTTTTAGAAGGAGGGCCTCATAAGACCTATAGTGTTCACCTAGGAATCTCATTTTTGTTCACCTAGGAGGTGGGTGAGATACTTATGAACCACGTCCTTCAACCATTTTTTCAAATCTGTTCATGGTAGTTTTCTTTTTTGGTACCCTCCTCTTCTTCGTGTCATAGTTTAATGTGATACACCTGAGGTTGAGATCTAGTAATGTTCCAAGAGTAACAGCCTCATATAGAGTTCTTATATAGTTAATTATGGATTCATAAGGTTTTATTGACGTGATTTGTCCTCATGTATATTGTAGTAATACTAGACTGAGAAAAGGTTAAGTCCATACAAGATTTAGATCCTCCCAAGTGTGTGTACATTTTCAGAAATTATCATAGGTATTTTTTTTCACTTGTATTGAGCATTGTTATAGAGCAGTTATCCACGTGGAAGATGTCCCTTTAGGTTGAGGATGGTGTGGAATATCTCAATTCGATGGTTCTCACCCCAATTCTTTTTTAGGGAATCAAAGTGGCATTATTTGGGGAAGTTTTTTTCAACATATCCCATGATCATATATCCACTTGATATGTTTTTTAGGTATTTTCATTGAATGATGGGTGTCTATATCCTTCTAATGAATGAAAATTTCAGCAGTCAGGGTGTGATGTATGGTGATGATGAGGTTTATTGCACTTATTAGTGTACCTAGGATATAAATTTTTGTACGAAAATCATTTGGAATCATGTTTTGTGTCTTTTTTATGAGTTATACTTCTATTTCTCATCTAACAATAGTTGGAGAGAGATATTATTTGATCGTATAGAAAATGGGGTTGAGACATTTGGATTTTCGAGATAGGTTATCCATGATCGTTGAGATGTCATGACCCTATCTAAGTGCTCATAGAAAAGATCATCAGGTTGGACCACATCATACCAATCCAAGGGAAGAGCTACAGAAGACATTGGGATATCTATGTATGCTACAGTTTTTGGGTATTAGTTTTAGATTATCTTAGGGTATTTACCCTAGAATAATGGATATATAAATTTGATCATTGATGTTCTGGAGTATATGATTTCGATTTTCATGATGCCTTTGGGCCATGGTTGGTTGGATTAGCTACACTCGACGGTGATTTTATATAACAGTTGTTTCTAATCCACTGGAGATGTATAAAATTTTGAGGCAATGTTAGGGAGGCTCTGATGTTCAGCATTGTACTAGTCAAAGCTAGTGGGATACATCATTTTTGGTCCTAGTGTTCATTATAATAATGGTAGTTGAGGGCGAAATTCATCTAGGGGTGGACGATGATGACATGGAATTAGGGTTGGAGGGAATATATCATTGGGATTCAAAGACTCTTCCTCTAGTTATTGAATGGGTTATCGAGGTGGAATGCAACTAGAACAATTGACCATAGGTACATCGGGTGATTGGTGTTTTCCACGTGTCACCGATGAGGAGAAATGTGCAATACACATTGCATGATATCGAACTACATGATCTTGTAATTTGGCGTGGATTTTTCTCTATGAGGTATTTGGGGGAATTGTATATCTGAATAATGAATACAATTCATGGAAAAGTGGTTTCACATGGTATTTGGTAACATATATAACATGAATATTCAAGAGATCTCACTAGTGTGGGGAACCCTGTTTAGATCTTAGTTCCACCCCATTGAGTAGGTTTTTTCATTTTGTGATGAAAATATTTTAAAGTGGAGAGAGATTAATGAATTAATTTTTTCCATGTAATACATTTTAATATTTATATATCTAAGAGATGAGTCTCTGTTAAATTACAAGGCCGGTAGAGGATCACTATAATGATATAATAAATATTAACTATTTTATATCATGTTCATGATTTTTAGGAAATGTGGTTAAAATCCATGAGAATGATGGGGCCCTGAAATACATAGTGTGGTAATATTAGAAATATTAACTATTTTATATAATAGAAATGATTTTTTTAGAAATAATTTTATCATTTAAATGGAGTATCGCATCATAAATATATTAATGCTATTTTTTATAGAATGTATGGTTTACCCGAACCGTGACATAATGTTTTCAAAATCAGGTGTAATGTTAAATTATATAATAGGAAGGGTGTTGATTGATATGGTTTATTAATTAAGTGAACTTTAATTAATATACCTAATACCCCCTTGGTTTCCACACTTGGCATAGTGGGATAAGGTTTTCCTCCCACATGTGATAATCAAACAAAGGGAGAGATGAGGTTTTTCTAGAATTCCACCTTGATGGGGATCAACAACGTTTCATGGTTAATCATCTTAGAATCATCACATTGGATCCAAATCATCAATGTTTCACCACAAGGTAGTATAATTTCTGATAATTATGTCAAAATACTTGTATATTCCTATTTATTTGGTTTAAGATCTATGATATGTTTACATAAGATCCCATGGGGGTATATGTGTGAGAAATATGTGAAAACAAGGGGGTTTAGAGCATTGTAACAATTTATATTTTTAAAATATTAATAATATGATAGGTAGTGATAGATCACACACCATGATTTCATCCAATTTAGGGAAGATGAACATTGGGGACTACAATTAATATACTGGGTTACACATCATGTAGTGGGACATGGACATGTTTTCATAGGAATGGTTTTACATTCAATGTAATAATATATGGTCATGTGTAATTACACGGAATGAACCTGGGAGTACCCTGACAAGTGGACACAACCAGGTACATGGGCACAAACTGCGGTATATAGGATTAATCCATGGTACATTGGAACATGTCTCTATTCATGGGAATGGTCCACAAAAAATGACTTTGACTTGAATAATATTTACACTTCATGCTTCATTATTAACTTTAATTTAGTTGGACATGGATAACCATGATATGTGTTGGATAGGTTGTGAAATCATCTGACCAAGATGACATACATGTCAGGTAATATATTATCATGAAATGTATGTCTAAATGGATCTCTGAGTAATATGTGGGCATGGAAATTCTTGGGTTATTAGGTGAGGTTACACAATATGTAACCTTATGTACACACTGTGTGCTTTATTACATGAAAAGTACCACATGGGGACATAATCAAGGTTTTTCCTTTGGCTATATGTTGTTTTAACCAAAAATGAAACATTGTGTAGTCTATTCAGAGACGTAGCTGTAGTGCATATCGATCACTAATAATTGGATTCATGTAGGAATGTGTGTAACCTATTGAAGGAGGTCTTCCAAATAGAATGGTATGGTTTATATTAATATGTAATTGAAGTTGTTAAGTGGTTAATTCTAGTTGGATTATTTTGTTTTGATTGTGTAGATCAATTCTTGTTGGGTGCATAACCATGGAATATTCGTTTAAGGGTATAGATTTGCATTATGTTTTGAACATAAGATTGTGATACCCTATACATTACTAATTTGGATAGAGTTTGTGATTATCTTTGGGAATCAATGGGTTGTATCATCTATTGAATCATCTCATAGGTGGGTTTTTTCAGTATCTTCATGATATACTAATGTTAGTGTTCATCACCTACTTGGTGGGTTATTTCATATTGGGTTTGTGGAATACCTTGAGGGTACCAGATTAGATTTCCTATCATTTTATAATGACCTATTAGGTTCCCAAATGACTATATTCATGTAAACAAAAAAAATGTAATTTTCTATTGGGTGAATTCCATCAGGGATAGTGGGGACATGCCATCGCATTAGGAACACATGATGGGTGATATGTCTTAGATGAGTAGTGAATCCTAATGATATTGGTCTCTCAAAATTCTTCTATCTTTTAATGAAAGTATCATTGAGTGACTACTACGAGATGAGTGAAACCTTTGAGCCTCTTGTAGGATCATGTGGCACATTGTATAGTTGAGACCACTAAGAGACATGGCGTATGAGTTTTGTATATATGGGTTATTCTAGAAGTCATTATGTCATATCTCATCTTTTTAATGAAATTCAATGTGCTGATGTGTTGAATAACCATTTATATCAAGATTTTGTGATGGATATTCCTATACTCTCTCACATGGGTTTTATGTTCCATCAAAATATGGGTTGAGATGATAATTTCATTTTTGTTTATCAATATTTATTATTGGTATTTCAGCATCCTACCAGGTAATTTTATATTTATACATAAATAAGGTATGCATGATCATGTAATGTCTTATAGAGATGATAGGCCTTTTTATATAGTCCTATGCAGACTGGGAGTATGGGAGGAATATTGAGCTAGATAGAATAATCTATGTTCTGCTGGCTGTATTTGATTGTAGTCCTCTACATTAGAGCATGTTAGACACATTTGTAGTTTTTTGTGTGGTTGTATTGGGCCAAATTATTTTTAATACACATTAATAATCTAATTTAGGGATATAGATGAATTCCTGTATCTGGATTAGCTGTATTGTAATCTATGAATTGTTTCATGGAGATGGGTGTGTTTCCATGTGTACATGTACCATAGTCTATGGTCTCCCGTGTTTTTTATGTACCTACTCGAAAAAAGTCACTTTCCCATAGCCTTTTGGAGTTAACATGGGGGTTGTCACACTCACCATATATCTTTTTGGTTGGTCCTCAATAGTTTAAATAATGAAAAACATGATCTTCTTCCACCACTAATAGATCCAAATATAAATAAATATCTAATCATACTTCTATGAAAACAACAAACAACTATATAAAAAGAATCAATTGTTACTAGTGCACCTATAATTAATTAACAAGTATCATAAAGAGGTTTTATGTTAAATAATGTGTTAATTTAGGGTTCTAGAAAATAATAATTAATTAGTAATATCTAATGGTGTCTCAACAAAATAGTACTAAATGGTTAAGTGAATAAAAATGTGTATTGATGTATTTATATATAAAGACAAATTTTATTAATAAATGATTATAGTATAATCTTATAAGAACATTTAAGTAAAGAAAAACACTAGCAGTGATCATATTAGATGAACATAAAAACTCTTATCAATAACTCCCTATATTTGGAGGATCAATACATGTTATACCAATTTCAAGATTTCTCAATTTCAAAATTATTTTAGAGGTAGGGAAAATTTTTATCTCATAGCATATTAGTATAACACATCCTATGTAATTTCAAAATATTTTCTAACAAAAAATAAAGTGTGTATATAAGAGTAAGATATTTGACATGTATCTAGAAATAGAGAGGGTGTATATAAAGTCAAAGTGTTATAATTTTATCTCATCCTCATTTTACAAACCAAATTATTAGTTCTTACAATTTTATAGTGTAAAAATATATATGTTTCTACAATCCATACTCATAAATACCTAAAAGTTATATATTCTACAAAATTCAGGACACTTCACATTCCGTAAGTATTTATACACCCCTTATATCATCCACATGTTTTATAAGAAAATGGACATGATCGAAACAATATAAATAGTGATATGATTAATCTATATTTATGCAAAAAATATTAATTTTTTTTAACAATGAACATTTTCCATTCTCAATATACTAAACTATAAATTTACACTAGTACGGGATCAATTATTAATGGCTATTACCAATGAAAAGGGATATATCGATTTCAGAATTGAGATACATATAATTACAAGAGATTTATCAACGAGATTATTTATTTTTACTAAGTTGTTAATGTTAGTTTTGAAAAAAAATATTTAGTCATGAATCACTAATTGTGTCTCAAAAAAAATTAATAAATACTTATGGACGTAAACATCTCTACCCGTTTATATATATATATATATATATATAATTTTATTAATAAAATTTTATAGTATAATTATATATAAAATATTAAGTAATGTAAAAAATTAGTACTGATCATATTAGGTGTCTATAAAATCTCTTATCAATAACTATATATACTAAGAGATACATACATGTAATAAGTATTTCAAGAGAGATAAATATCCATGTTAGTCTAGTGGTAGGGAAATATTTTATCTCATCCAATATTGGTATAAAAAATCCAGAGTCATTTAAAAAGAATATTCAACATAAATGAAATAGTGTATACAATATTTATGTCTTTAAAAAAGCTCTTGAAAAAGGCTAATTTTTAAAAAAGTCAAGGTTTTATTATATTATCCCATAAAAACTTTCCAGACCAAGTTATACCATCTTAAAATTTAATGATATAAAAATTCATATGTTTCTACAATCCAAACTAGTCAATCTGAAACTTTATATAATTTAAATATATCAATAAAATTTGCATTCCATAAGTAGTTATACACCCCTTAAATAATGCACACTTTTTATAAGATCAATAAAAAAACATACTAAAATATTGAGATATAATTCAGAAAATCGACCAAAAATTATATCATCCTTAATTGAAAAATAATTATAATGAAACATCTCTAAAAACCAACCTATAAAATATGAAATCATTGGGATAATACACACAAAATTATCTTTCCACATAAATGATGATGAATAATAGGAATTTGAACCACATGTGACTCCATGAAGACAAATTACTGGAATCTCAATGATATATGTTTAATTACCCTATGATTTATTAGAATTCATATTTTATTCACTATCCAAGGTAAGGAAAATTATATGAAAAATGTATAGGAAGTAATAATATGGTTGTAAGGGAAAATAATGTCAGATTTAAGTAGGAAAGCACCCATTTATTCAATTTGTTTTATGTAGAAAGTAGATGGTGGAAATGGATCCTCATTGGAGGATATATAAGGGATCCTTGTGGATATGAGGAAATGAATTCAAATGTATTCAAAAGTTGGGACAATATTGTGGACAAATGAATAATAATAACTCACTAAAATGCATATATAATATAACATGTACACAGAATAGGACAACCATGTACACAGTGGATCATCTAGGACTACATGACATCTTTCTAGCTCATCGAGTACCTAGTACACTCCATTAAGTCATCTATGACTCCAATATTTTTAAAATATTGATGGTGACATAATGAAATTATCATTTTAATCTCAATACACATATCAAGCCTTGAACCCTACACAAAAATACATACAAATCCATCCTCAAACACACAAATTCAAATCTAAATCCTCAAAATGAAAAGCACCCCTCTACCAAACATGAATCATTATACAGGTTTGGAAATTTATCATCTTTATTTACCACATAAGAAATTAACTATAACTCAATCGTATTAATGTAGTCATGAATTTTTATACGGATTTAGATTCTCCATAGATGGATGTACAACACAAAACCATATATTGTTCATGATCTACTAAAAATTTAATCGCTTGTAATGAATGTATTTTAACTATTATTAAAAATCATTGTGATTCCATTTTTAGGGGTTATGTTTATTTATACCATGATTATGAATGCCTATTTGAAATGATTTTATGATCCTTGTCGATAAATTGATTTGGGTTTAACTTATCATGACGCTCATAAAAAAATATTAATTTAGAATCCATTTTCTTTTTTCTTTTAAATCAAAATTAACAGGGTGATAACTTATGTTCAGATAATGATAATATTGGATAATATGTTTTATATTCACTTTTTTGTCTTCTATGAATATGTTGAATATTGAATATATGAAAATAATAAAAAACTATAATCATGTAAAATATAGCACCAGATTACAATTCTATTTTCTAGTTTCATTAAATTTTATTTTTTGTAAATTTTTTTAAAGAATATCCACTTATTATTTATGTATACCTTATAGGTGGACAATATAAATTTCTTAATTTTACAATATATTCCCCTATTGTATCACCTAATACAATTTTGAGATGAACTAAAATATTTTTATTTTATATTTGGAATCAATGACATGGATATCCCATGGTGAATGTAGTGTATTGAATTTTATATTTTTAAGAATAACTATAAATATAATATATATTATTCATACTTTTAAATATTATATATTAAAAATAAATCATAATATTTCTATTTCATTTTGTACACATTATACATATTCATTATTATAATTAATACAATTTTTATTTTTATAGATCATATTACTTTTTCAATGTAGTCTTAAATATCATGTTTATGTTGTAAATAATAATTCATATTACTCTTATACATTACAGATGAAAAAAATCTTATGTAGTGGTAACTTTCACATAATGAAAATATATGGATGATAAATATTTTAACTCTAATATTAAATTACTTTATATGGATAATATGGAAGTTATATTTCCTGTTTTATATTTTAAAATGATCATGGGATTATTCATAATTTAAGAATCCCTTATATTCTAAAGAAAAATATACATTTTGAGCATTGTCATTATAACATTATTCAAATGGGCTTGACCATATTATAATCCTTGTATTTTCTTTTAGAACACTATGATATAGAATTTTCCACAACTATGTATTATCTTAATTCTATACCAACAATAATTTTTGATATGTATTCTCTATTTATTTATCTTTCAAACTAACTATTATATTAGGGATTTTTTAATAGTTTGGATGTTGTCATTTATCCTTTGTTTAACTTGTTCAACCTCATAACAATCACACATCCTATAAAATTGTGTTCTTATTATAATTTGTTATAACTCTAGGGTATTCTTGAGTTTAGACTATTTTAGTTGAATCTTTATAACTAAACATCTATTTTTTGGTAAATCATCATTTCCCTTCAACAATTCACATTCCCTGTCTACCGATTCTCTTTATCAATAGCCTCCAATATTAGAAAATATTAATGATAAATCCTTATTTTAGTCACGTAAAACATAGAAAATATTTCATTCTATATATAAAATATATTTAATTAGATCATATACTCTTTTTAATTCTAGTTTTACTTCATAAAAAATGGGGATAATGATGAATCAACTACTTTTCCTGATTTAGATGCAAACATGCCACTATTTTTTATTTTCCCTCTATTACAGTTGTTGTCAATTTATATAAATCAATGGCATTATATACTAATATACATCCTTTTTTATTTAAATAATATATGTGATTTTCAAAAATAATGAATAATAATTTTTTAGTTGATCCTCACATAACTAACGAAATTCATATTCATCCAAAATATAGACATCAAATAGATTATTAATATAACTATATTCTCTAATAAACACCATTAGAGTTTTATATAATTCTATAAATCCAATATATATATATATTTATAAATAGTAATTTTAGATAAATCAGATAATTGGTGATTACATTATCAAAAAAATCATTCTTTTAAACTAAATTATTTTATCACAACCATAACAAGAGTTTATATTAAAAATGTTTTTTAATTAATCATATTACCATAATTTCATTTTTTATATATATCCTTATTCATTTATTTAACTATTTATCAAATTACTACCAATAAGTTTTTATCACTAAATATGTTCCATAATTTTATGAATTATTTTACATCCAAGATATATATCAAAATTTAGATTTATGTAAACACAAAATAGTACAATATTGGGTCACAAATAGTCACATAAAAAATGGTTTTCCTATCATTTATTGAATATAGACAACTTTAGTTTCAAAAAAATCACAACGGTTAATAACTATTCATTATTGCTAATTACTCTATAATGCTCTATATGCTTGTTTATATTGTTAACATGTGATAAGTAAGGATGATAACACTATTGTGGAACTCATTATAAATATTTTTAGGGTTTTTCCATTAAATCATTTCAACGCCATACATTATTTATTAGTAATTATAGTTATGACATTATATATTAGGGATCAAATATTTTATCTAAATAGGTATTCTCATGATTTCCATTATGAAATATGCATGGAGGATTTAAAAACATTCATGAATACTATGGTTTTTTGGATCAAATTCATAGTAATGAATATATTCAATTATCCAACACAAAATTTTTTAACTATATGTTTTAATAACTTTAGTGTTTCACTATCTGTCATCCAAATGTTCCTTATTTTGTAAATCATGTTTTTCAGTTAATGATACATCAAATCATGGGATATTTTGTTATTATTATATGAATTTTGTGTTATATTCTAGGAAATATTTATCATGGGAAATATGTTTATTAATATATATGAATAATATAAATTATTATAGTTATTGATGACAGGTAATTTAACCGTAAAAATATACAGTCTATATCTTATTTTTTTGAACATTCAAGTAATGATTTTGATATCATGGTGTTTTTAAAATTATACTATTATATCAATAATTTCATTGAAGTTAGATAATGGGAGTTTTTTCTATGTGTTACCAAAATCTAATGGATAACATATTTATTAGATAAATTTCATTTTCATCTACAATCAAAACTGACACATCACTAATATAATAACAAAAATTTTGTTATGATTTCATATAATTCAATTATTTAATATTTTGTCAATCATTTTGAGTTTAAAAATATAATTTGAATCCATACAAACATAAAATTAATAATTATCCTATATGATTCGAAAGGTGGTGTTGAACCTCTTGAGTAATTTGGTTGTAATTTAATCTCGTTGCCATGGGTTGGTATAGTGACCCAGATTTAACATATAGGGATATGAATTCATTTTATATGAATATTATAAATATTAAAAAAGTACATTCACAAAGACTATAATATTTTAGTATCTTTGAAAACATAAAACACATTGTTTTAATTTGGTAAATCATCTTCAAAACCTTCCACAAATAACATTCAGTTTAGTACTCCAACTTAAAATCTACCATTATAACATAGAAAAAGTAAACATAAAAAACTGTTGATCTCAAATCCCTGGTTTGGTTATAATGGGAAATATGTATTCACAATAATTTTCATAATGGTATTATAACAAGTTAATACATTTTAATTCCCTACCATAAATTACAACGATCATATACATGAGTCCAGACACGAAGATTAGCAGTTCATAAGACATGAAACATTAGGGAACCAAGAGCATAATCCACGAGATCGTTACCTAGGAATAATACATCTAATATGGGGGATATTCATTGGCATATAAATCCATTCCTATAGGTTAAGGGTTATATAAAACAAATTATTAGGTCACTTAATTGGGGGCTACACATATTGGTAATTACACATAACGATCCCCAATCACAACCCTTTACTTACAGTAGATCGGGATCACTCCCAAACCCATCTTATTAGTCAAGGTTGACTCAAAATACTATATTAGTAGTAAATGATCACTCCCAATACTATATTAGTAGTCACTTTTCAATCCTAAGACCATATTAGTAGTGAAATTTCACACACATGACCATATTTGAAGAAAAATTTCATTACTAAACATAGTTTACTCCCCCTTATATCCATGTATATATCACAAGAT
The DNA here is from genome assembly GCA_963277665.1 of Viscum album. Classification (NCBI taxonomy): domain Eukaryota; kingdom Viridiplantae; phylum Streptophyta; class Magnoliopsida; order Santalales; family Viscaceae; genus Viscum; species Viscum album. Next base: position 1,390,066,783 of record OY728131.1, read on the forward strand.
AAGAATATTTACCTAATGAATTGGAGGTATATATAGGTCCCAAATGTCACATATTGAAATCTTATATATGAGTTATACATATTTATGATACATTTATCATATCATGAACAATAAAAATAGATGGTTTTTATAAATAACATATCATAACCCATGAAATGAAATGGGAATCACAATAATTTAACGATAAGAGAACTTATGGTAAATAGGTAGGCTAAATAATAATTTAATTATACCATAACCAATTAAATGAAGTAGGTTTCATATGCCCTTTATCTTTGTATACCCCCTAGAATAGAATATGGTTTCATTAACAATTTTCCATATTAAACATAAAAAATTCATTGAAAGAGTAATAATGGCTTCATTGGATCATATCCATGATAACACAAAATGTTTTTAAAATAATATCATCTTCGCTGGAGAAGGATTTCAAAAAATCAATTGGAATATTTCTTAAATAAAATATCAATTGTTTGAAAATTACATACATATAACCATTTCAAAAATAAATGCCTTATAAATAATATTTTGAAATTTCCCTTAAAACATTTTGTATGAAAAATATATTTTATTTTTTGAAAAATAACATTATAAATAATGATGAATTTTGAAAAACAACATCTTTGAAAATATATTTGAAAATTAATAAATCAATCATCAAAATAAAATTAAAACCATATTTGTTGAAAATACTTTGAAAACATAAAATTAGGGATTAAATAAATTAAAAACCATTTTATTTGAAAATACTTTTAAAATAATATAATTAAATATTCAAATGATTCTGATAACCTGTTTCTTTTAAAACACATTGAAAAAATATAATGAAATATAGAAAACATTTTAAAAACATCTTTCATTGAAAAAACAATAAATTTTAAATAAATTTTTATTTTTTTGAAGGCATTGAAATCATCGTTCATTTAACATAAATTTGAAAACATATAAGTGAGGATATGAAAATAATTTAAAACACTTCTAGAAATAAAACATTTTCTTGAAAAATTTTCACAAAAAAATCATCAAAAATATGAATATGTAGATTAATAAGAAATCCTGTTTTATTAAAAAAATAATCATCTAATGTTTCACTATAATCTAAAAATACTTAATGGTGTGGTGGTGTTTAAATATGTGAATATTGAACATTCCTGTTTCACTGTAATATGTTTAGATAAGTTCCTCAATTAGAAAATGACAAAAAGATTCAGTTTATTAAAACCCAATATTCATAAAAAATATAAAATATGAATTAATATTAATTTTAATCCTCGGATAATATAATAAATATTTTTAAATCATTATTAGAAAACATGGTTTTGCAAGAACATATATTTTTCACTGAAAAATAAAATAATGTTAAATTTTCATATAAAACATTTATTAATTATATAAAGTACCATGGAGTTGTAAAAATGAAAAATTACATGATGAAATCATGAATAGATATGTTATATGAACTTTCATGAGATTTATTGAGATATAGATCATAATATCTCATCAATGGAAGTGTAATCGTGAACAATCATGATAATTGATGAGATTGTAGTAATAAATTGTTACCACTTTGTTAACATTGAATAATAATACCATCGAATTATCATAATAAACATAAACATAATATACCATTAAATTAATTATTTTTATGATATAACTATTAAAGGGCATTATATACACCTCATTTAATAATATAGTTGCATAACATGACTTGTGTCTCAATGAAGGAAAATTGAGATAAAAATTACTTTTCCGATTTGGTATCATTATAACCATAAACACCATAAGAAATAAATGATAAAATATATATTAATATGTCCATATTTTTATTTATAATACTCATATAATTCATATATCATAATTATATACACCATGTATACAAAACGAGTGGTGAATATGGCATATGTCTTGAAAGAATATGAGTAAGACTAAAAATTCCCATACTACTTGAGTAACTTTTTAGTCGTGAATTTCATGTAAGATTAAAATAAAGTAAAAAACTATAATATAATAATTTTTTTAAATGAATTATTTTTCATATAATGGGGATTTATATACACCGCACAATAATAATATGTGGTGAATATAGCATGCGTTGAATAGAAATAAAAGTGAGATTAGAAAACCTTTACCTTAAGAGAAAACTTTTTTGTACATGTTCAAAAATATTATAAAATAAATATCTCAATTTTTATTTAACTAAAAATGAAAAATATTATTATAAATCATTCCATATATTATTTTATTTTGACATCATAGTACACATGTATTAGTAATTACTTGTTATGTTTATGTTTTGGGTATTAACCGCTTTGTTTTTTCAAACATGATTTAAATTGTTATTCTTGGTACTCTTATTTAGGTAATGACTTAATTATTCAAATAATGATATTAATTTTATAAATATCATAAATATTCATTACATTTTTATATTTCATATTATATAAATTATAAAAATAATAAATGAAATCCATTATTTGAAGAGATGGTACATCATAAATATGAATGAATGTTGTTTCCAATTTTATGTCGTATTAATAAATAATGAAAAATAAATTATATATATATATATGTTATCATTATATTATAATTATTATCATACCTACATATGACATATTTTTATTAAACTCACTCTTAATTCATTATATTAAATGAGTAACATAATCACATTACTTTGAGGTGGCAGTAGTCAATATGGCCTCAATGGAAGTTATCATGTTCCCAGAAAAATTGAATTCATATAGGTATGTGTCATATAGGATGTAAATAATGATAAATAAAAAATAAATATAATAAAAATAATATAAAAATTTATTTCTATCATTATAAGAAATCAATAAACGTGGTAATAGAATAAACTACACTAATTCACGAGGATGTTGTTTCTCATACAGAGGAATGATGATTGCATGTCACATTATAGGGAAGTGTGAATGAATGTAGGTATCACCCATATAATCAAAACATATAATTATATTAAGGATATGTTTTTTGTCATATAATATACTAATAATAATAATTTAATGGATGTAAAATGGATAAAATAAATGTTCTTTTTTAAGGATTTTACCCCTTTGTTGGGTCACTCCATTTGGTTTTCACCAAAGGGATTCTTTGGTTGGATTAATAATCACATAGAGTTTGGTAAAAATGAATTTAGGGTAGTTTCTAGCATATTTAGGTAGGTTTGGTAGGATCCAAATTTTTTTATATTTGGCGGTGAGTTTACTTTTTATAGTGGAGGAGGAGTGTCATTCTCGTTAATATAAAAAAGTTATCACTATTGAGAGGTACAAATAAATTGTGTGCGTAGAATAATGATAAATTTAAGATAAAAGGTACCATATGATTCAAATATTCCCATCCAAATTCATTTGGACTTGTTTCTATGTTATATTTCTTCGTTAGTTAATGTTTAACCACTATATAAACTAGTTTTTAACTAACTCACAGTAACTAATTTTGTTTGTAAAATAATAATTTGACCTTAATAAAAATAAAAAAAAATTATTCCAATTAATGATATTGAATCCATTTTTCCAAAATGAAAACACATTATTTTCATAAATTAATTTAAAATTAATTCCTCAAACATTACTATAAGTCTATAATTTATTGAAAAATGTTATAATTATTCTAATATTTTTAATTCAAATTTAATTGTGAAATTGATTACAATAATCAATGTAGTATTTATTTTTATTTAATATAACTAATTATACATTAAAAATACATTTACAATATAGACTACCAGTATTAATAAATTATATGAAAAACCAGGTTTCAATTAAAATTCATTTTTATTAAACAATTAATTAAAAAATGAAATTTTTCTGAAATACATTGAAAAATTACGAAATGAAAATTTTGATATTACTCAAAAGAAAATTGTATTTTTTTTTAAAAAAAAATTATATTGTTTAAAAAAATTTACATAGGTGTTACTGTAGAAGGTGGTAAATTTTCTTTATAAAGAATTGATACACAAGGAATTAATTTTATATTCATTTTTAAATAATATTTTCATAATATACTTATCGTTTTTCATAACATATATTCCATTGTCTTTATGGTAACAATAAGAATATTTTCATAATAACATTAATATTATATTTTAGTTTAGAAAAACTCATCCTTATTTGTAACAATATCTATCGAAGGAAATTAGTATTGTGTGTAACACCAGAAAAACTTAGTTCTCTATGTACCATAATTTAGTCAATGTGTCTCAGATAGTGTAATTTCAACATTGTTTTTCGTGGAATTCATGAAAAACATATTGCTTTCCTATAACACAAGATATATTCATGGGTTCCTGAAATAAAAAAAAAGTTAAATATGATTAAATGTATTTTAAAAAAATATATTTAAAAAATTATTAGGGTGTCACATTAAACCACAAATAAAATGAATTTCACAACTAAAATTCCTCCATTTATGAAATATTTAATACATGAAATATCCTTTTATAGAAACAATCTTCAAAAAAATTATTACAAAAACATTCATTAAAATAGAATGTCTGAACCATAATAGTTACCCAAAGTAAATCATAACCATGATTCCAAATAGGAGAACATATTTGGCATGGGATAACATGGACATGTAAAATAAATCTAACAATTATTTTCTGATGGAGAGTGATGGGGAATGCGGTTTGGTGAAAGTTAATTCTCATAAAGACATATACTAAAGAGACTTGAAAAAGGTCATCAATGTCACTAAAAATTAGGAAAACATGAAAGAATTTTATTTCAATACCCTTTTCTTGAAGTTGAATAATTTTTGTGAGAAGATATACTTACTTTATTTCGACACATTTTCACATTTTGTTGCGTCTTGATCAACTCCCACTAATCTTTCTTCCATGAAATAGAGCTGAATTTGTTATTCATGATACATTTTTAGGTATTTAGACCCATCATTGGAATTATAGATCACTACATCTATCTTTATCAGAAAAATGGTTAGCATTTGTAATCTGTTTTGAATAAATCCACCTGTTGTTAGATAATACATTAATCTCTAAAACCTCATCCGATTTTTAAGATAAACCATTTCATAAATAGTTAAACTTATAATCCTCCAATAAGTTTAAAATACAAAATATTTGAAATATTGTATCTAAATTTCTAAAAAATATCTTAGCATTAATCCACTAAATATCATAATGTTGATATTTGTTGTAATGTACAAAACATGGGAGTACTGTCATCAGGTATTCTCTTTAAACATGGAAATAACATAAATTTCTATAAATAATTAGTAAATGTGTTCATTATTTCTTATTAAAAATATATTTCAATATATTCATTATGTACAAAATTTCTGAAACTCCATATTTGATAGCATAAGCTATATTTTCAATAGAAAAAATTCCTTAATCAATTTCAATTTTATCAACACCATTCAATTTACTTATTCATATATTACATATATTTAACCAAACATCCATATATTTACATTTAGAACATATTAAGGGTTACATTCCAATAATATTGTGTTTATATTGAATATTACCTTTCTATGAAATAACTTTTCAATCATTTCATAACCATTAAACATATTCTTGAAATCCATAGAAAAAATTATAAACTGAATAATCCTTATTCATATATCATAATTCTTGAATCCAAACACATCAACATCTTGATCATTCCACTTCCACCATAATCTATTAACTAGGATACATCATTTGATTACTTAATACTTATTTCCCCTTATATTTCCCCTATAGTTTAATCATGATCATAAATATAACCATTTCTCATACCACCTTGATGAGTCTCTTGAGGTGAATTCCCTAAAGGACATATACATTTATAATTACCATTCTAGAAATATTTAAATCATTCAAATGATTATTACATATTTTGGAGGCCATTATTCACATTCATTATATTTACCAAATATTCATTTTCCCTTTGTGGTTACCTATTTTGTGTCCTTATTTTCCATAGTAAAAAACCTTTCTTATTCCTCTAAGAAATTCACATGAGTTCTTCATTCCACATTATTGATACAAATTAAACTGAATCTTATTTTCTGCAAAGACTCCATTTCCTGAAATCTCAATAAACTCTGTCATTCCCCTATTTTGTGAGTCCTCTAGTTGGTTAATGTACATGTTTTTAATGATGTTAATTAAAAATGGATTAGGAATTATCACAACATCTGTCACTCTAGTGATCATCCTCTTCAACAGAAAAATTCGTAATTTTTCCTTCACATTCAATGTAAACATAGTTACTTCAAATTCCCTCCATTTATTGAATAATTAATTATAGTGTGAGTAACACTTATCATTGAATAAAAATACCTAATAATGAAAAATAACTTATAATATTTCTAAATTATGACACCTTTTTATAAATCTATGGGACATTTAGCTTATCCTTGGAGACATCCTATGAAATATCCATAGAAATACACCTAGGGATCCCACTAATTGTTTTCCATTATGGTTTCCAATTATTGACTTAAAAATTCCTTTAATACCAATTTTAGTGATAGTGACACGATATTTAAAGATATTTCATTATTTTATATGAATATTCTGAACATTACAAAAGTATTTTCTCAAATAAAAAAATATTTTATTGTCAAGAGACACATGGAATGATTTATTATAATTCATAAAAGATCTTAAATATCTCTCATAATTATTTTCCCCTTTAGTACTCCTAATTAAAACTTTTCTTCGTAACATGGGTAAAGTAACCATATCAAAGGGCTGATCTCAAATTCTCAGTGAGGTTATTCAAGGATATATCGAAGAAAAATCATGATCATAAGGTTATGAAAACATAAGAAAAATATACCAAGAATACACCCTAGTTATCATGAATCATATACATGAGTCATGATATAAAAAAATTATTCGATATGTTTTGAGTTATAAGGGAATCAGGATCATAATCTCTGATATCAGAACATAGTAATAAGACATAAAATTTCTTTCATACACATATTCATATTAAATCATTCAAAAATAATTCAATTCCTATGGCCAAGGCCAATCAGAGAACTTCATGGGGGATATACCAATTGGGAGGGATGTACCACCATCTACAGTCACATACAATTCCATATATTGTAATGGTTTCTCTTCCCAAACCATCATAGCAGTCAAGGATCACACCCAATATAATCTTCGTAGTCAATGTTCACTCTCAATACCGTCTTAGTGTACAAAATCTTTTATTGAACCATGTTTATTTTTAATTTTATCCATTTTAATCTCTTCAGATATAAATTATTTCCAAATTCATTCTAGTAACATACAGGTCCCACAAATCATAGAATGAAATCATAAATACATTTAAAACAAGATAAAAAAACGTTGATCATATCATGAGCCATAAAATTAGATGGGTTTGACAAATATCATATCATAAACCATTAAATTAAATGGGTTATAAAATAATTTCATCATATCACAACCTATGGGATATATATAGGATTCATAATTATTTCATCATAGAATAACTATTTAAAAGAAGGGGTTTAATATGAATTTTATCATTTCATAACCCATGGAATAAAAATGGGTTTCATAAACGACATCTCATATTAAATATAATCCATTCCAAGAAGAATAAAAATGATTTCCTTAGATAATATGTCCATTAAAGCATAAACTATTTCAATAGATATCATTTTATATAGATAATAATTTTTAAATAACACTTTGAATATTTTTTATGTACAATAGAATTTCTGTGAAAATTCAATTCTTAAAACCTTTTAATAATTTTTTATTCTTATAAATAATGATTTTCAATTTCATTTAAATCTTTTTTTGAAAAAAAAATCCCTCATTGAAAATTTTCGTTTTAAACGGTAAATAATGTTTTAAAAAATTATTGAAAAGATCATTAGAAACATATTAATGAAGAATTTGAAAAACAAATCTTTTAAATTAAATTGAAATTTTATAAATAATTCATCAAATTATTTTAAATCTTTTTATTTTTAAACATATAAATAAATCATGAAATTATTTCAATTGTTTGTAATCATATTGAAATTATATAAAGAATGATTGAAAACATTTTTTAAAATCTTTTTTATTGAAAAAACATTGAAAAACTAGAAATAAATCTTGAAAAAAATTTCAAATCTATATTCTATGACCAATTTTTGAAAACTTATAAGGGAATCATGATTTTTAGGATAATATGATTCAATGAAAATATATTTGAAAACATATAATGGATGCCTCAAATGTCAATTAAGATAGTTATTTTTAAATAACATATTTATAGAGACCCACATTCAAAATAATGAATGTGTAGAGGATTTGAAAAATAATTAATTAAAAATAATATTGTAAAATTAAAAATAAAGCTTAAAATAAGTGACAGTCATGACAGATGTTAAATGCATACATTTCAAATATTACATTTTCATTAGCACACAATTATAAAGTTTCTTGAGAGAAAAAAAACAAGTTTAATTTTTAAAAAAAATGTTAAAACTATAAAAAATGGGTATAATATTATTTTAATGTTTATATGATAGTATTTGTAATTTTGGAAAATATTTTTAGTAGCTATAGTTTGGAAAGAAAAATAATATTAGACCAAAAATTTAAATAAAGTCATATTGTCTTAAAAATCATAATTATCATATGTAAAGTAGAGTGGAAATATTTTACCATTATACTATGGTATAATAAATTAAATTAGGAAAACAAAATTAATGATATTTTTTCACAATTGGGTCATTATATTTCTAAAATATAATCATTATAATAAGAAATTATGATAGATGATGAGATAGTAGCAATGAAATAATACCACATCGGTAAATTTAAATCATAATAAGCATGAAATAATATCATTAAATGAAACAAAACATATCATGAGAATATGTATATTCATGATATAACATGGTAAAGGTCAGTATATACCCCATGTAGAAGACTATAGGTACATAACAGTGGATGTTTCTCAAAAAGGGAAAATTGAGAAAAAATTACATTACTAATTCTGTAAATTTTGAACAATAGACCCCATGAGAGAAAAAAATAAATTGAATATGTATGTAACCATAATATTAGGGATAATAATCATATATTAAATTCATGGGATTTATATACATCATAAATAATAAATTACTAGGCAAAAAGGAATAACTCTCACAGAAATAAAATTGAGGTAGGAAATCCTCTAACTACTTAAGTATCATTTGAATCATGCAATCCATGAATGAAAAAAATAAATTGAAAATTTTATTATAATTTTATAAATTATATTAATGATATGGAATTTATTATTAAATTATATACACCGTAAAAGAATAATAAGTGGGGAATATAACATATATATTATAGAAATAAAAGTGATATTAGAAAACCCTTACCTTATCTATTGACTTTCTTTATACACATTATGATCTAACATATAATAAATATAACATAATTATACATCTAAATATGAAACATATTATTATATATCATACCATATATTATTTTATTATGATCTTATATTACCCGTTTATTATCAATTGTATGTTATAGTTATGTTTCAGGTAATATTTACATTTTTTTCATAAATGATTTGACTTGTTATACTTGATCCCCGCACATAGATCATAATTAACTTATTTCTATAATATAAAACTTTTACAAATATAAGATTTATTCATTATATATTTTCTTATGATGATCCATAAAATATATAAATAATAAATGAAATACACTATTTATGGAGATTGAAGGTTGTACGTATTCCTGATTGTTGATTAGATTTTCTTTTCATATTTTTTAAGAAAGAAAAATAATTGATATATATATATATATATATATAATTTATTGAATAATTATTATGTCATATATATATATATCACATATTTTTATTCCACCCTTAATACATTCGATGTAAATAATTAACAAATCACATCACTTTGAGGAGGCGGTAGTCTACACATCCAAAAACAAAGTTATCAAATTCCCCAAAATTATAAAGCATGAAAGAATGTGTTATATAATAATTATAGAAAGACAAATACATAATAAATATAATATATATCATATAAAAAATTAATTCCATCAGTAGTCCCTACCTTTTAAGTGTTATAATGGAATAACGAACAATATGATTTTGTGAGGTGGTAGTTTTCAATACACACGAATAAAGATTGCATATTCCATTTAAAGGATGTTTTTTTATTATAGGTCATATAATAAAAATAAAAACGAATTATATTTATGATACTCATGATATTATATAATCCTAGAATATGTTGATGTTTATGGGAGGATAAATATATAAAACTACAGTTCTTGATATAGAATGTAAAATCTTATTTTTGGTAAATCTTTATGGTATTCAGGAAACAGATTCATTGGATAAATTTATATCCAAAGGGAGGATTCTAGGATTAACTTAGGTATGTTTTGAGTATATATTTAAATTTTTTATGAGTTAAATATATTTTTATGTGTGAATATGTTAGTAGGGCGAGTTCCCTTTTTATAGTAGAGGAGGAAAATAATTTTTATTTATATAAATAGGTAAACACTATTGAGATGTCTACCTTACATCATGTTCATGAAATAATATTCCATTTTATAGAAAATGTATTATAAGGTTAAAATATGACCTAAACTTTTATTTTGGACATGTTTCTAGGTTATTCGGCACCATAAGTAATTGTTTGACCCATAGGTAATATCGTTTTTACCTTAATAAAAATAATTAATCTTAAATTCATTCACAATTTTTTTTGGTAAAAATCAATTAAAGATAATAATTTTTTTTTATTTTTTCAAATATTTAATCCAATTTTCCAAAATCAAAACATAAAAGTGGTGGAAATTTATTTAAAATTAATCCTGCAGATGTGGCAAGAAAGATAATATTTTATGTAATAATGTTCAAAACGTTTCAGATGTTTTTATATACAACATAAATTTTAAGTTTATTCCAATAAGTTATATAAGGATTATTTTTATATAAATTATGTAATAATACTTTTAAAAAGTAATATATTATTAAAATATTAAAATAAATTAGATGAAAAATAATTTTCCAAAAAAATTTTAGTTTTTATTCACTATTTATAAAAAAAATGAATATTCTCATAAAAACACAAAAAATTCACCCCATGTAAAATTTTAAATATATATTAAATAAATGCTTTTATTTTGTCATGAAATACTATTATATTTACCCAAAATATATTTAAGGGGTGTTCTCTACAAAAATGTTGTAGAATTACATTTTAAAAAATCAATTTTTATTCATAAATTAATATTTATACTCATATTGTTCCTATAAAATATATAATAAGAGTATAATAAAATTAGAGACTTTAAAATATATATTTTTTTTAAAATATTTTCATTAAAATATTTTTTTATAATTTATTATGTTATTATTGTGTTTTTATAAGAAAATTTGATTTCTTAGAAAAGGTTAGACTTTAATATAACATTTTCGTATATTTATTTCTAATTAATTAATAAAAATCGATTAATTTTATATACATCTATAAATCATATTTTTAAAATTTAATTAATGTTATTCAAAACATCCATTCCAATATGTTGGTGGAAATTTTAATAAAATTGTAATAATAATTTTACTAGTATATTATCGTTCGGTAAAACATGGGCATGTTTGTAATGTATATTATTAAAGGAACTAAACATTGTGTGTAACATAATAAAAGTATAGTTTTATATGTTCAAAAATACAATATATGATTTTATATAGTTCAAACAAAACATGTTTTTTCACGAAACACTATCCAAGCATAATGATTTCATATAACACATGCTATATTCAGTGTTTCTTGAAATGAAATATATGGAAAAGATTAAATTAATATGAAAAAATATATTTTTAAAAATATAATTGTGTTATAGTTGGTCTTTATTAATATGGTTATTTCATTAATGTATTTAGGGAAACATAATAATGTGTTTATTTTCAATCTCAATCTTTTTATCATATTTTTATTCTAGGGTTTCTAAAATTTTTATTCCCACTAATTATGGATAATCATTGTTTTTTCCAATCATTCTTGAAAATGTGGTGGTGGATATTTTGAATGATGGAATTTATGAATGTGTAGGATGATGATTTCATAAGATATTCATTATAACCACAACACATAAAATTTATTTACACGGTGATTTAATGTAATTAATGTATTCCATCCCAGAAAAATATAGGTTCTTCAATACCTTATCCCTTAGTCACTCGAATACTTCCCCAACCATTTTCACCTGAAGACCTTAGTCATGAAACACCATATTACAGATGCTACAATCAAATATCAGTGGTCTGGACTAGTTCCATAGGGAGACTATACCCCGTGATCAATGTTCAAAGTAATCGATAAAATAACCAAATATCATATACCAATAATAAACATCATAGTATGTGTGTTTACTAAAACAACAAAAATAGTATAAAAAATAGAAATAGTTCAAACATATAATGATGATCACCCACTGGGTTGATCATATATACAAATAGAATATAAAGTGAATAAAATTAATGTATAAAAGGATAAAAAAACATCTCTCTGGACCACATTAAACATATTATACCATCACTCTCGACCTATTCATCTTAAACGTAAGCATAATATTTTGACATTTTACAATATGTTCAAGTGAAAATTGATAGGTATGCTTAAGAACCCATGTTCCATGGATACATGATTAGTTCTTCTGTAGAAACATTAGTAGGGAACCCACAATGTAGTCCCACATATAACCTGAATATTTAGTTTATATAAATGTTGTACAGTGTGGGAAAATAAATATACAAATAAACTGTGGAAAAATAACCAGAATCATACCTTCTTTTTCTAGTATTGGAGGTCCTGGAGTATGTAATAATCACCATTCCAACCATAGCCTCCCAAGGGGACCATGTCATGTCCTCGTTCCATTAACTAATGTCGATCCCCAGTCATTTTACATCGATCGTCCATAACTACTTCAACTAATGTTAGGGTGTGTCTAATCACTTCATAATATTTCCAAAACTATATGAAAGTTGTATCCTAATTTGTATGATGGAAATATCTAAATCTCAGTATAAAATGAACAATCATATTATAAAAAATTTATCTACAACCAAAACCCATGTGTCTTAGGAATATATCCAACCTCCTAGATTATAAATTGCTCAAATACAATACTCCAGAATCATGGGCATTCATTTAACCTAAGGAAATCTAATAGAGAAAATATTTTCAATTAAAATTACATTTATTATAATTTTATAAAACCAAAAAAAAGTGTTACTCTAAGATTAATTGCTTCATTTTTTGGATATTGGTGTTATTTTGAGCTAAAATAAAAAATGATCCATTTCGGATTTTTAACTGTATTAAATTATTCTTGTAGTTTGGCCATAACATATTCTACAATACTCCAAATTGAAAAATTATGCATTTTCCAGCTTTTAAACAACTATGGATTCATTTAATCAGTTTGGACCAAAAGTTGAATCGATCATATAGAATCTTAAAATACGGTCACAAGTTTTCTCAAGAAAACTTTTTACAGTTCTGCTGATTTTTGGTGTGGGGTCCATAACTCATTCCTGGTGTGCCTAATTGTTTTTTAATTCTGTGGTTGGACCCACAGTGATTCGGGTAATATCTTTTATTAAGGAAATACTACATTAATTGGTCGTATATGGGGCCATTAAAGCTTCTTAATCTGGGGGTTGGCATTTTGGCGATTCTGACTGGACAGAATAAATGGTCTGAGTAAAAGGAGTATAATTCTTGGAATAGTTGTCCAAATCTGCTGATATTTTGTGGGGAAACTCCCAATGTAATTATGAACAACATTATGTAGGGTATATAGGATTGAATAGGTTATTTAATGGGGCTACAATGCGTCAAAATTAGAGAGAAAAATTTTGGATATAAAAGGAGGATAGCTCCTCCCTCTCATAGCATCTCTCATTCCATCACATTTCTTCTAGGACACCAAGGAGGAGAAATTTTCATCATTATATTTTATTTATTTTATCCTTCATATTTTTTAAATGTCTTATTCTTCCCCTTTCATCTTGATTACCCTTACCATAGTGGGGCAAACATTTTGAGTGATTGGGCAAGGGTTGGTTTTCTACATTGTGATGCATGAGTTCTTTGACCAAATTTAATGACATTTCATTCTTCTACCATGTTGTTTTCAATTTCATAGAGAGGATTTTATTATCATGTATGATCGTTCTATAATTTTAATTCCTTTATTGATTTTTTCCTTGGTAAATTAATCATTATCTCCCTCAACTAATTTCTGGTTTATATAAGATGGAATAGACCAGGGATTAGTGGAGATGTACTCGACAGTCGTCAGTACGTGTAAAAGGTGTAGTGAATGTTATTGATTTTTTGGGATAAAAAAGACCTGATCAGGTATTGCCCTTGTCAATTTAGGATATTCAATACAACTATTTTTCACATGGAAGGATAGTTGACAAAAACCGATAAGTTTTTAAGGTTTTCTCTCACCATCATAATCTCACCAAGGAAGTGAGTGGAAAAAATTGTGGTCACTCACATTAAGCAAATTAGAAGAAGAGGGTTGAATTGAATTGAACATGGATAGAATTACAATTAGGAAACTGACTCCCACCTAATCACCCTTTTAATATCATATTTTATCAATCATTTTAATTTAAAAATTCCTTTAAAAAACTCAACATTTTTACCATCATTTAAAATTGACACGCTGATTTTTTGTGCACTTCTCTTTAGGAGACATCCTAGGGATATTAACTAGACTACACACAGGAAATTTTAAAAAAATTGTCACGCCCTACGAAGGGCATGTGTCAAACATGGCATTGTTGCAGGGATGTAGTGCCACAATTTATTTGTAAATATTTGACATTGTCAAATTTAAAAAAATCTTTTACCATGTTGTTTTCGAATGATATTTTTTTTATTCATGGAACAATTACCCACAAGTTCAAGAAAAAATTATTGAATCACCTGGGCCTATAATGTATCGAATTTCTTTTTCATCCAAACAAATTCAGGGAGCACGAATCCAAGTCATCACAGAGGATGAATTTAAGGATATCATTAAATCCCATAAAGAAAACCGTTAATACCCAGTGTTGGAGGGTTTGGAAAGAGAATTAACTTATCTTCAAGATTATTTTCCGGAATTTTATCAAGAAATGATCAAAGTGAAACACCAATAAGAAAATTTTCACAAGGATCTTTAGGCCCAATTTGAATAAATTAGTCAAACAGTTCAAAACCTGGAGACCTCAATAGAGTGGATATAGGAACAAGTACATGCATCCCAATATCAACATTTTGATATAGAACAAGAACCAGGACCAAAAAAATTATGGAAGAAGTATCCCCACAAATCCTTCATGTTGAGGAACCCATGGACTCCATGATGAAATTAAATGAAGATGCATTGGGCCCAGCTCAATCAATGATGGAGGAGATTGATGAAGAAGATTTTTCTATTTAAATCCGCATGGGAGATAAAAAAGATCTGGATAACTTTTGGAATTAGTGTGAGTAACTTATTGATCCACTGTTCCTCATAATGTATATTACTCTACAACATTGAAGGATGATACCACCCTAGCAGTGGAATTTGAAGAGAAGATAGAGGAGGCTTACTACCTACCACTATTTAGGGAAATTATACTAAAATTGGAACCTCTCATTGAAGAAGAAACTGAATATTCATCAAACACTTTTATTTCCTTTGAGAGGGGAATATAAATCTTATGACAAACAACTAGATCTCCTGGATCCTATTGAATATTTATTGTAGGGAGTACATGAGAATATAAAAGTGGGTTTTCTAGAGGAAAATGAGACACAAGTTGCTTACTTTGAAAGGTAATAATTTGATATTGATTCTTCATGATTTGAGTTTTTTCAAATAGAATTAATCTCTAACATTCCCTTTTATTATTCCATTAATGCATCATTCCTTAAGAACACATTGGTGAATGAAGAAGATATTGTGAAAGCAAAAACCAAGAAAAAGGAGGACTCATTCATTTTCCTAAACCCACCATGCATGTTTTATCTCATTATAGTGGGGGTGGACTTGGTATTCTATTTCAATAGAGTCCTCAACAAAAAGGAATAATTGAATACTAGAATTAAGAATATTTGTTGGTTCATGAGCAAGAAACCTCACCCACCATCAGATTGGGGATAACCAATTATAACTGCCCCACTGGTGGCAGTCAAAACCCAGGGCCCACTTGGGGGATTAAACCAAGATTTATCATTATATTATTATTCAATTTATATTATTATTTATTTTATTAAATTAATTATGTTATCTTTCTACCTTTTCTAGGTTTTCAAAGAGAAACACTTAAGAGCATAACTTAACGATGCATTGCCAATAACTCTGGTTGTACCACTCCTTCACATTTGCTTCATGTTTGGATGCCTTTTGAAATTGGATTACATGTTAAATCCACATGAATGCATTGAGGTATTTGCATCATTAAAGGGTGGGGGAGGGAACCTTTGTAGTTTAGGATTTTCGTTCTATTTTTATAAATAAATTGCATGTTTTCATATTTTTGTGTGTTTATTTTTCAATTTTTTGTGTTTTTTTAAAACATTTTAGCAGAAAGGATTATCATTACCATTTTTGAAACCCATTTAAATGAGTGAAACAATCTATTACATGAATCTAATCTTAAATGATTGCGGAAATGAATTTGTTTCATGTTCAAATCTTTTGGAAATTCATGAAAAGTACACTGATTTTTGAACCCCATGCCATATTTCACTGTCAATATCTTTTAAATTATTTCCTTGTGAGGCTTCTGAACCATTTTTTGTCATATTATTTTCATTCACCTCGTTTTTTGAGAGAACCAAACCATGCTTGCTTTAACCAGAATTTTATTTATTCCTTAAAAACATTAGGGTTTGGGGTACTTGTGTTCTAAATGATTGAGGAATTTATTTGGTTTAAGCCCCTTTTAAAAAGAATCCTTTTCATTATGGCCTACCTTATACATTAATCATTTTAGCCCCAAGTATCCATGAATATCCTATTAGGATAGCCACATTACAAGCCACTTTTTTCTATCCAACCTTCCCTTGAAGTGAAATTGCATGATCTAGTTGAAATTAAGTGTGGGGGAAGATGTCGTGTGGTGTAATACGTCATTTGGTTATACTTTTGGTGTAATATATAATGATGAAGTGATTATGATTATACTGCATATTTCATTTTGTTTAAAGTGGTGGATTTTCTGGAGCATTCATCATAAGAGAATTTGTGCCTTTCTGGAGCTTCCAATGTAAAAAATAAATCTATGCCTATAATGAGATTTCAAGAAAAATCATGTTTTAAAATATTTTAATTTTTTATGCTGAAATACTGAGCTTATTGAATGATTATAGAGCCTATTTTCTATACAGCTGAAGAGAAGGAGACCATATTTGAGTGAAAATTAGAATCTTGTGATTTCGCTTCAAAAAGATCGAAGCCCTCCTTTTTCAGCCTCAAAATTTTTAACATTTAAATGCTACCAACTGGAAGGCACATAACAACACTAAAAAGTCCTCATGAGAAACACATGTCCTTGACTGAAATCGGGTGGAGATATAGGAATATATGAAGTTTATGGTGACTCTTCTGTGAGTTTGGATGAGAAATATTTGTTGAGTATTTACATTTGTGAGATGAGAGAAAATTCATGTGAGGTAGGTTTTTTTGGTTCATGAGATAAGAAATGAATTGGAAATATATTAAATAATCTATAATGGTGAATTTGAAATAATTTTTTTATGAGGCCTGATATCCTTTTGTTTCATGGTATAGATTTGGTAGATCTCATTGGTATGTGTCTTTTGATTTGTTTTGAATTGATTTTTACATATCAAGGAGTCCAATTTATAAGTGTGGTGGAATTGAGAGAGAAAAATATTTTCAATTATATTTATATTTAATTTAATTGTTTCATACCCACAAAATTGTTACTCTATGATTAATTTCTTTTTTTATGATATTGGTGTTATTTTGAGCTGAAAAGTAAAAATGTCCCATTTCATATCTTTAAATCTGATAAATTATTCTTGTATTTTGGCCATAACATATTCTACACTACTACAAATTGAAAAATTATTTATTTTCAGAATATAAACATCTAGGTCTTCATTTAATTGGTTTGGACCAAAAGCTGAATCGATCATATGGAATCTCAAAAGAACCTCACAAACTGTGTTAAGAAAACTGATTATAGTTCAACTGAATTTTGGTGTGGGGTCCATAACTCATTATTGGCGGTCCAAGTTGTTTTGGAATTTAGTGGATGGATGTGCTAGGAGTTGGGGAATATCTTTTATGGAGGAACGGCCATGTTAATTGGGTGTTTATGGGGACATTATAACTTTCTAATTCAGGGGCTGGCATTTTGGAGAGTCTGACTGGTCAGAATAAATGGTCAGAGTAAAATGAGCATAACTCTCGGAAAACATGTCCAAATCTGGTGAGATTTGAAGGGGAAACAACCAATAGAATTACGAAAAACATTAAAAAATCTATCAACACGTGGAGATGTCATTTACTAGGGCTACAATGTGTCAAAATTTGGGGGACAAATTATGTCCATAAAAGGAGGAGAGCTCCTCCCTCTCAAAGCATCTCACATTCCATTCCATTTTTTTGGGACACCAAGGAGGATTAATTTTCGGCATTCTCTTTTATTTATTTTCTTTTTCATGGTTTTTAAGGCTTTCTTATTCCCCTTTAATTTCTATTACACATACAATGGTGGCGTACACATTTTGAGTGATTGGAGAAGAGTTGGTTTTTTACATTGTAATGCTTGAGTTCTTGGACGTAATTGAATGAAATTTATTTCTTCTTCCAAGTTTTTTTCAATTTCATATATTGTATTTTATTATCAAGTGCAATTATTCTTGAATTTTAATTCCGTTATTGATTTTTTCCTTGGTAAAATATTCATTATCTCCCTCCACTAATTTTTGGTTTATATATGATGGAATAGACCAACGATTAGTGTTGAAGTACTCGATGATCACCAGTATGTGTAAAAGTAGTAGTTAATGTTTTTGATTATTTGGGATAAACAAGACCCAATCGGGTATTTCCCATGTCAATTGAGGATATTCAATATATCTATTTTTCACATGGAAGGAGAGTTGACCAAACCGAGATCTTTGTAAGGTTATCTCACCCTATTATAATTTCACCAAGGAAGTGAGTGGAAACGATGGTGGAAACTCACTGTAATCAAATTATAAGAAGAGGTTTGAATTTAATTGAACAAGGATAGCATTACATTTAGGAAACCAAATCTGACCTAATCACCATTTTAATATCATGATTTTTCATTAATTTCAATTTCAAATTTCTTTTCAAAACACAAATGGACTCGTTTCCATTGGACAACAAAATCCCTTTGCAGCCCCTTCCTTTTCCCCCCAATGGTTCCATCCAATAGAATGTTTTCTTAAAATTAATGTCGATGTGTCACTCCCTATGAATGGACCCATTTCCATCGGCCATCTATCCTGGGATCATCAGGGTTAAATCATTGCAGCTAGACATGAATCAAACCATTCTTTTTGGGAACCTGTGGTAGTAGAGTCTTCATCCATCCATGCCGGTATGATACTCGCTAAAGATCGTGGATGGGATAAAATCAACCTCGAATCAGACTGCCTCATCATAATCAATGCTATCAACTATAACGAGGGCGGACTCCAATCTTTTGGATTCCTCATTAGGATAATTTTCTCTCTCCATCAAGGCTTTTCAAGCAGCACCTTCTCATTTACCAAAATGAAAGGAAACAACACTACCCATCAGCTGGCGGCCTCTGGCTCCTTTGACAGGAACCAGCTCTGGCTGGACCGCTTCCCTACATGGCTTCGCATTTGTATGTCTACTAATCTTCAACATTAATGAATCCTTCTTTTATAAAAAAAATTATTTTTTGTGCACTCCTCTTCAGGATACTTCCTAGGGTTAATCACTAGACTACACATAGGAAATTTAAAAAAAATGCTTTTCCACACCCTACGATAGGCGTGCGTCACCATCCTCTATATAACAATGCGAAATAGCGGGATCTAAGATGTCTAGTTGATCTTGATCATGATCATGTTATATCATCATGCTCCACTAGTTAGATCCTATGAATTAAATTGGAATCACTCTATAATAACAGTGGTAATAGGAAATTTTATGAGAAAACAAATCATTATAACACAAATACTAGGAATCCTAGGGATGAGTGGTTACCATGGAATCCCATATGGACCTGAAGTAGAATCATTACTTCTTGAACATTGTTTTTTGTTTTAATTGTTGGATCCATAGAATCACATATTGGTATCCATGATAATCTCATCTTGTTGGTTGTATCACACTAGTATCATATAATGATCTAAAAATATCTATCCTAGATAATACCTTTATGCATTCTCAATGTTATGGTGTCATATAATCAGGTCCATAGATCGGGTTCCAAGTAGTATTTCTAGGCATCCATAGATCCATCAAGAGTAAACATGTGATGGAAGAAATACAAGGTAGGGGTTGGTCGAACTCCCAAAACCATCATCTCTATTTATATTCCAAAAGGCTAACATCATTAGTATGGGTTCTACATTGACACCCACTACCATATATACTTTTTACCAAGTCAACCCTCTTGATGAGGTCACAAGTCATATAGGAACCTACAATGGTACTATAGGGGTTATCAATGTATTTTTGTCATCGTATGAAAATAATTATATGTATATTTCATTAAGACAATCCCCATTAGTAGGTGTCTCAAGTAATCCTGAACTCCGAAACCTATTTCTAGTCACTTAAAGGTGTATCCCCCCATGTAGTTTCATTATAGTGGGGGAAGAAAACCCACCCAACATTCATATCCCTGATCCCTTTGACTCTAGGTAATATATCATGGAAACCCCATTCTTCCAATTCAAATGATTAAATTTATATTCCTGGACATTGGTGGTCGAGATGTCCAATCGGTACATGATGGCCTATCAGGGACCTCATCATATAGTGTAACTAATAATAATGAATTATATTTTATTTACAAAAATAATAATTTTAATGATTTCCACTTACCATGTAGATGGATTGCACAAGGAAAAATCATATAAAAAATACATATTACTAAAGGGTATATGCATATGCACCACATACATTAAATTGAAGTGAATCAATTTCTAAAGAAGTTATGAAACTCTCATTGAGAGTCACCAAGACTATCCAACCATAATCAAATGACAGAAGTCCATATCTTATAACCAATCAATAAAATTATCTAATTATTAAAAGTTTATAATTAAATACTTATGAGATTTTTTTTAAAATAAAATTATATTTTACATAGGTATATATTCCATGTAGCTTACCAGCTGACCTCATCACATAATAACCATGACCAACAACTTGAAAACAATATGTGGTATACACCCAACATCAAACTAGGTTAAATTACCAACCTCTGAAAATAAAACAAATATTTATTTAATTTAATTTAATGTTAAAATATTTGAGAATACCCTAAAAAAAGTAATATGATGATGTACGGATATCGACTCTGGATTCCATCTATGCAATCAGAACATGTTAATGCTTAATGATTGACTCATTCATCAATTATTTTTTTGGAATAATTCTTAAATCACAAAAATAGGGAAATTGAAACTGAATAATATGGGAGAAAGAGTGAAATGAAGGCTAATTGAGTTGAAGAAGTACATTTAAATAGTAGAAAATATCCTCAAAATAACACCAAAAATATCAAAGAATATGGGTCCATATGGGTGGTATTGGTTAGGTCATGCACACAAAAAATGAAGACAAAGGGCTTTCCCCATTTATATTATCTTAGGTAAAAGTGTATTAATCATATTTTAATGATCTTCTTGGATTTACAAACTATTCACCAACCATGTTTTTTGGAACTGCCTCCAACCCATCCACCTTAAATAATTTCCTCACATGTGTTACCAATATCTGTCCTAAATATATAGGTGGTTTTGTGGCCCCACTATATCGATACATTATTTTCCTTTGAAACCCCACATTATTTGACCATAACCATGATCTGTCCATAAAACTCAAACGTTTTTCACATAAAATAAACTGAATGTTCCATATTGATCATGGTTCCATATGGATTCATCTAAAATACATTAATCAAATAGTTTTCCCTGTAATGAATCCCCTAATACTGATGAAATCAAACATGAATCTCCAAAGGACCACCAGAACACTATATCTACAATCGAAACCTAATCCCGTATCTAAAAACGAAACAATGAGTCTTTCTACTCCCTTGAATTTCATTCCAATTATCCCATATAAAATTTGACTCCTCGAATAAATGAAAATTTAAAATCCATTAAATAATCATAATATCATTTTGGAATGGGTTCTCATAATATCCCTACTATAATATTTACCATCCTTGATAATTATTATTCATCATCGATATGTATCTCCCAACCAACATGATTTATCAATTCATACTAAATTGGTAGTTTTCCTTTCCTATATTCCTGTAGGATCATCTATGACACAAACATTAATTCAAGTTGCTCAAACAACCAAATCTTGATCCAAATTTGTTAACAAAAACCATGACACTAAAATGAAACATATTGAATCCTATATATCCTAAAATACCATCACATCACATCCTAAGTGATAATTCCACATATAATTCTACCTGTCATATGACATAGCATGCAAAGGACGATTCAATTAGGTGGTGCCTCCACTATTGGAATTTTCATTTGAAAAACACATACATGTTCTTATGGATCCTCAAAACATAGTTTCAAACTACATAAAAATTATAAACATGATAAAAATACTCACATTTAATGATTCAAACATTAATTGGTCATGCTCCAGTCAACCATGGTCAGAACCAAGTAGGGTTGGATTTTCCATGAAAATATACATAAGAATATCAAAATGAATATTCCATGTCCAAAACTATGTAACTAATGTAATTTTAGGCTTACCACCACTTATCCCATGTAAATATTCTGATTTCTCCTCATATATATAGCCCAAAAAACATCTCAACCATACTCTTTTGTATTTTACAAAACCACCCAATCATAATGCCTTAAATTTTAGTTATCATTTGACTAATAAAAGATATTCCTCAATGAATATACCTATATCTCAGTGTAATTCCAGTGATAAAAGAAATTACCATAAAAAATTAGTCATTATACCCTTACATACCATAAGCACCAACACACCCCAAATCACACAACTCTAGAAAATTTCAATTTATCATGATCCTAGATTCATATTTTGGAATCCATCTAATATTACAAATTAAATATCCTCAATATTTTTCTTGAAACTCCAAAAATAATTATATCTATTTACAATCGGTGTCCATGAACACAAAATTACTATCAATCCATCAATATCATTCACTCATGACCCTTTTAAATGATGGTTTCACTATCGTCGGCCAATATCATGCTTCCCACCATTAGATCATCATTATTGTCACACCTCATAACCAAAAACATGGATATGGTATCCCACATATTTTTCATTACTGAAGCAAAGGCATTAATGTGGCCACCTCTCTCTTACCCAAGTATCTATAATGAAATAGTAAACATTATATGTTCCCAGGAAACCGAGACATTACTGTCAATGAACACTAAAATTCAACAAAAGTGAGTTTTACTCTCTCAATGGACAATGGTTGGATCCCCTGAAATGGCTTCCCTTAATCCACTCCCGATGGGAAACATCAATGAGTTACATTATCAGACACATGTCACTCCTCCCGAGCCACACCCACCTCATGTGTCCAGTATCTGAAATGGTATTTACTTGGAAAGGTAGTTCCACCAAAACCGATCCACATCAATTGTATCATATACCCTAGAGTAATGTTTCTAATATCAACACAACATTGGGACCCTATGTTTATGAGAATCTCATAAATCCCATTAGTCCCCATATTTTATCTTATTGCTCACCAAAATATAACTTGTATGGGTATCACATTCAACTATAATATTCTATTCAATATCATCACCCAAATAATGATCATGTGCATTTCACACCAAAAAACTAGGATAACCTTCCAGAAACTATTACAATGCTCCATAAAATTTCTTAAGTTATGGAAACCATACTCTTATCCACCACCCCAAATAGAACCAATCATGAGAATATACTTGTGCTCTCAATATAAAAAGTAGTGAATCAAGATTCAATACGTACATTCATCCAAATGATCCTTCCTAGATCCCATCCATAGTCTAGTGCATCCAATCTCAAGGTGATCACTTTCTCAAAAATCATAATGCATCCTGATTCCTATATCAAATACTCATTGGCACCACTCATACACTGATCTTGTATATAATCGCAAACCTTTCCTTCCCACCTCAATGGAACATCCTAGTCATCTCTAACCGTTGTAATAGTTTAACCTCCAACATCATTACATGCGGACCTGCCTAAAATTTATTTCAAACCAATGGTCTCTATGTCCACCAACCATGCCCCCACCAAAACATACATGATCAAAACTAACATAAAATATCATGTTCTGATCTTAGTAAACCACAAAATCCAAAATGAAAACATCCACTCTAGGGTATCTTATGAACATAATAATGGATCCTCATACTAATTCAACAACCATCTATGGAATTGTTTCTCACTAGGGGCCTTTGCATTGGATTTCCCCTTGAGAATCACAACATCATCACCCAATTCCAACACCACAAGATCATCATATAATATATTTTCATAGATAAAAATTACAAATGGATTAGTTTTGTATAATTATATTATTGATATATAGAAAAAAAAATATAATATATTAGAGTAACATTATTTAACTAATTTTAAAAGACAACAACCCATAATAGTTTTAACTTTTAGGAACCAAGTTCTGTTCCTAACCAAATATGATAATTATATATCCCTTACACTAAGGGATAAAATAATTTTCACCAATTAAAATATTTACAAAGATTGACATAACATAAAATCAAATGATAATTGAAATAAAATTCATCCTAGATGGTTATAATTCTACAACTTACATATATGGGAAAATTCCACATTAGTATTTGTTAAAACATTGATCAATTGAGAATTAATTAGAAGCAATAAAAAAATATCATGTAAATATGTTATGTGAATCCAATGAGATTGATATGATGCATGAGATATATCTTTCCTCTATTAGAAATTATTCAATACCATCCATTATACTCTTGTAAAGATGCCAATATCATAAAACTATTAATAAATCAGGAACCTACAACATAAATTTGAGTCACTCAAGGAAAAACTCACTTATAAAATTAACATCATGGGTTAAAATAGTAATAAAATATCATAAGTATCCAAGAATTCTTATCAGAATAAGTGTTCTTAATGAATCAACCTGATATCAATCACATGATCTGACACATTCCAAAGTATCCTATCATTCAAATACAAAATAGTAAGACTACCTAAATAGAACCACATATATCACTTTCCAATTCCCTGGTCCATAATCCAATCAACTGCATCCCTAACCGAATTCACCACAAGACATTGCGATCACCTCCATATATGCTAGAAGAAACTAAATAATAGTAGGGATCTAGGATCATACTGTAGGGTGACTAAACCCTATTACTATACTACATAGTAGTCGATAAAATAACCATGTACCATAAATATAAAATAAAAAACATCGAAATAAATTTAAATAAAACAACCCAAAAAATAATATTATGTAATAAAAAATACTGCATTCTTGCAGTGATGATATCCCATTAGTATGATAGCAAATAAAAAATAATTAAATAATAATAATAAGATAAAACAATAAACGATCGACTATATCTTTGATCATCTCCTCAATCCTAGTCTTAAACACCACTGGATATTCTTAGCTCAATCATCAAGGTCATATTGGGATGTGACCCATCTATATCCTATGTAACATCCGAACGTCGGTGCCATGAGGATGGTTCCCTGAACTTGTCAGTCACAAGAACTCAAAAAGGCATCCCTGTATGACAGATAGTGTCGACCCGCAGCAAGGGCCCAATGACAGTATAATAGGCATACAATACCATCATGATCTAATTAGAACATCAGTATACATGATAAAATATAATCAAATAATTAGTATAATAAGTTAAAAAGAATGTAAAAGTAGCATAACATAAAAATATTATATAATGTGGCCAATGCTAAATATATAATCATGAATGCATGTCCAGATGAAGATACAATATATAACAATAAAAATAGATCATGAGAGAAAATACAGAATAGTACATGTATAAAAAATGAAAAAAATATCGCCAGGGGAAATCCATGAGCATTCAAACTCAATATCAGTCTTCTGATCGTAATATGCCATTTACAATTGAGCAATAAAAAAATCCCTAACCTGAAACTACAACCATGAAAACTATTCGGGGACCCTAATGTAATTGCATCCCAAACATGGTCTGATTTATATTAAGTAGTCCACCACCAATGATATCTATAGTAAAATCATTTTTTTGAATATAAATAAGATAGTGCGTAGTTATCTCTACTAAATAATTGAATAAATAATCCATGTAAACAAGTTAGGTTTTAGTTTTTAAGGGACACCTAACAGACCATCCCTTTAATGTCCTTAACCAGTTATCACGTGATGGGGTCAACCATTATTGATAAAATCTATGCGTATATAATTAAAGATTGTAATCACATGGAAAAAAATATTGTCCTACCATATCACATAAAAAAACATGGACCAAACTCATGCTTGTTTTTTACCTCTGTGGATGTGTCCCCTAATCTAATAAAATTCAACTTCTTAGATCCTTAAAAGAAGGAAATATGGTTCTAAATCAATATAAATCCTAATACCATCCAAGGTAATCCATAAAGTGTATTCCTAATTATCACACTATAAGAACTACAATCACGCATAACTATAAGATTCTATCCAAGGAAATCCATAAAGAGGAATCCTATGTATGACATTCAATTTGGTATAAAGGAATAACCCACATAGCCTATCCTAATTATCACATTTAGGGGACCAAATATATATAATGTCATGGTGTGGCAGTCTTCTTGTTGATCTTATAAAAGTTATCCTCACTAGGTTATCAGTATCGCTCATGGGAATAATTATCTCAATCAACCTATGATCCCATCCAAATAATTCCTACATGAGAATCCAAGTATCACTGATAGAAAATCTAACCAACCCTCGCCAAAATCCCATTCAATGAATTATAGAAAGGGAATCCAAATATCACAATAGGAATAATATAAATCAATAAACTAATGATCTCATCATTGGTGTTCTGTAAAAAGGAATGTATCAATCAATGCATAATGAGAACAACAAATTATTTAAGTTTATGAAAATAAGGGGCCATGTTAAATAACACGCCATATCGTAATTAAAATTTAAATGGAGGGCCACTCTCAATTTTTATTTCTATTATAATAGTGAAGGACATTTACCTAAGAATACCAAACCTCACTATTTCATTACATTACATTCCCAATGAATAGTTCATAATTAAAAAAATGGATAATGTATTGGTCATACCTTTAAGATTATTTTTTTCATGTTATCAATTTAAAATGAGCCTATAAAACCCTCTTAGGATGGTTTGTTTTATAGGAGATCAATTTAATGAAATATATATGCACCCCAATTTATGATTAAATCAATTTAATTATCTCATTCACCATTGATAATATAGGTGACCTAAAATGGCTTATTTATTATTAAAAAATTAATAATTATGAAGAAAAATCAAGAACACACTATAAGGGGGGTCCAATTTTAAAGGGAACAACGATTGATGATTCTATTTTTAAACACAACAACTAATTAAATTGAGCATTAGGCTCTACATAATTAATTTAATATGAAAATAAAATATAATTGAAATTATATCATGAATAATAATGTTGTGATCTATAAATCAAAATTACCATGATGTAAAGTCTTTACACCATAAAACATACACCAATTTTGGATACATCCTACAAAATTGATCCTTGAATTGATCCAGTTTGGGAGAAAATGAAAAAATATAAAAAATACTTGAAAATTTCATGAATTATCTCAATCCATGATAAAATTTTTGATTGGTAGTGAAAGAAAAAATGGGGTGAGGGGGATTCAAAGGATAACTGATAAACATTCAACATGAAGAACTATAATAAAAACAAAATCATAATGATGATGATATTTCCATGCCAATATTAGAAGCGGAGGAGCTCCAAATGAGGACTGATGCATGTAAAAAAAGAATAAATAATGTGGTAATAAATAAGTATAGAAGCAGGGGAAATATAATAAAATCACCCCTTTAAATGAGGTGTGTTTTTCGTCTACATGAATGATAAAAGAATGCACCGACTATGATTGGGATAATACCTAAGAAGGGGCCCATACAGTTAATGAGAATAGTTTGAGAAATCATATGAAAAGAATGTTTTTATCCTCTATGTATAAACATGAAATTTCCACATAGCAATGAAAAATGATTACATGGGAAGAGACAACCTTACAACACCCACAACCTCAATCAATTGTTTTCACTATTTCCCCTAGTGGGCTACATGATTTCAAACAAATGGTGTGCCCTCACCCACTTCCTCTAATTTAGTGATTTTTAGTTTTCAATGCTATTGAAATTCATTTAATCATCTAATAAACCTATCATTCCTTAATCAATGTGTTAAACTAGTCATTTTACTAATCAAAATATTGGATTTATATTCCTAATCATGGTTTATAGAACAATACATCCACCAAATGGTAAAATTAAAATTATCCCTTAAATTTATCATATTCTAAAACATGGAATGTTACAACCACCATAGTATATAATTTATCTTCCAAAATATGTGTTGGGGAATCAAGGAAAAAACTCCTGACCTACTATGTCGTTTAGTTTGATATAAACTATTGTGTTTTGTTTCCAAAAACACACTGCACCTTACAACATCGCTTTGAGCATACAATACACACGCACTTAATGCGTGAGACAATGCTCATATTCAAAACAAAAACATTGATATAACTATTACCCACATCTATCCAACTGGAGACCTAATCATTTACTCATCAATTTAGACATACATACTATTGAAATGTTCATCATAGGTTCCCATATTTAAATATAAAATATGAGCTACGATATCTACACTATCAGAATTTATTATTTATTCACACCCTTAGTGCTCTAATAACTCTCTTGGCATGATTCTAAAAGTTATCAAAAGTTTGGCTACCGATGAAACTTGTTTTTATTTTCAACAATATATTTTCATGAAAATCCCATCTTACCCAAACTATAGTAATGTAATCCAAATGATGTTCTATGAAGTAGTTATTCAATGACTACATTTAATGATATAATAAAAATTCTGTCAATATAATTTTGGTCGACTATTCTCAAAATGATCAACAAATATTTTCATCATATCATAACTCATTACATTACTTCGTCTCCTAAGGTACCTCTCATTCTCTTCAAACACGTCTCATGACACACGTATCAACCTTATAGTGATATATTTTTCCAAAAATTTCATTTAAGTAATCATGCCTCATCATGTCATAGGTTTTTACTAGATCCAACACACATGGATCGTCACTATAAAAATATTAGATCTGATCCTGAATGAAGTATTGGGAAACCGTAGAACCAACAATCACAGTCCATCAAGCTCATCCCTGGTATTCCACAATCCATGTTTTACAAGTCACTCATCGGTAAAATGTTGAACGTCCATGTATCAAGAACACTGACTGATCACAATGGTAGTCATGGTAAAGATCTAGCTGGTGTACATGAGTCTATTTAAGGAATTATTAATTTTGAATCTATGTATCACTCGATATAACTACACCTCTTAACATAAAACTCTATATAATCATAACTCAAATGGAGTCTACATTTAAAAAATGAAATTTTAACTTTATCTCAATGTATAACTGACGCTCACTATGTGTATCTTAGATGATATCAAAACAAGGGAAATTATTGTCTTTAGGACAATAGTACAAAAATAAGATACTAATAATTATTAATAAGAATTGATACACTTTATTTTTACATGAATGAGTTCCCATTAGGAATCCAAAAAAACCATACCCAAATAACTGAAATATGATCAGTCAAACCCCATATTGGTTGACTTCTTTGAAAACTGATTGGATACACCAACTTAGTCATCATCATTACCAGATCATGATTTCATTATTACATGAGGAATTCCTGGATCACTCGTGAAAAAAATGAAGTCTATCCCTAACTAACAGTGTTCAATATCACTGTTTACACATCAAACCATTCCAACTTCATCCTACATCACAAGAAACAACATATTACAAAACACTCCATCCTCAAGGTAATTTAAAGCAATACAAACATATATAAATGGTTCTCGTTGGTTTTTTTACATATAAATTTATAGAGACATATTACCTGGATTAATGTGACACTACCCACATTAGGTGTTTCCTTTTCATCTTGTATTGTGAAAAATTCTCATTCCACAAGACACTCCCCATTGACCACCTAATGGGGTTCTTGGAAATGGCCAAAATTCTTATACCATTTTCCATAATGAAAGATGAAAACCCAGCACCTTAATGTTCTCTATATTGGATTAACCATTAAAGGTATATATGAAAATATCAAAAGGCATTCTCATTCTGAACATTGGCATAGGATATAAGGTAAAAAAACCCGACGAGTGTGTCAAAACAACCAATCCACTATGGAACATCATCCCAAGCATTGGGATAGACCATATTTTTATTAACACAGTAGTCACTATAACTCAAAGGTAAAAGGTGATAAAAGGGTAACATCTCATGTACTTAAATATTATTAATGAATTCATATTATTAACTGTTCCATTTACTAACTCAATGGTTACCACATGTGTCAATGGATACTACCTTGAGATTTTATATGTATCATGGAAAATTATTAATACTATCAAAAGGACCATCTCTTTATGGGTCCAAATTTTAAGTGACTTGTACAAAAAGTTTATGTTTAGATTTACATAATATCATATGTCTATTAACCCCACTTTTTCTTATTGATTATTATATCATAGTTGAAGAAGAAAGGTAAGAAGACATGAATATTGGAGGACTATACCCTAGGAATTTCTAACCAATGTGAACCGATAATTACACGACACACGCAAACCCATAACATGTTTCAATGTTACTAAATGAACACCCATCTACCCCTGGTGTCATCGTAGAAATTAGGATTCTTATATGGTTCAAACAGTACCTAAACCATACCACCTGTCTATAATTGTTTAAAAGAAATTTGAATTGTTTAAATGTTCTAAGTAAGATACATCCCTTGGGTTATCCCCACAATGAGACAGAAATAATCTATCCTACCATATGGTCACAACTGAATAGATAAACAGGCCATACCACATATCATATAGTTTATAAAAATTCTATTATCAACATTCAAAATCCTACTCCAAAGAAAACACCATGGAAAATATTTAAACATCCCAAATATGAAAGTTAAAACTAAGAACAAACCTCAATGTATTCATTTCAAAAATTTCATTTATTCTTCTTTAATCTGTAAACATTTAAAGGATAAATTCAAAATAATATATTCAAGTTATAAGTAAAACAATACGTATCACTTTTTTAGGAAATTAAAATTATGAACCCCTTTTTTAGAATCATTTATTTATGTGGGTGGTTCTTAAAATAATGTAATTAGTTAAAGAAAATTAAAATTGTAATCTATATAGGAAAAAACCATTTCTATTGTAATTTTTATTTTAACTGACTAACACTTGCTATAAGTACAACTCAAAATCAGATAACATATCTATTATAATTTAAAGAGGGAATGGGTCAAGTAAGATGAAACCATATGTTTACATTTGATCCCACATAATTGGTTTTGGACACTTTAAATAACTATCTTGATATAGAATAAACAAACCCCTGTGGAGTAAAATATTATGTCATACAAACATAAGGTGATATATGAGAATCTCATTAAACCATTCTATGCACATCTAAATATAATCCAATTTTATTTAAAGTATTAATATTTTATAAGAAATGCTTAATTGTATTATCTCATAAGCACATAGAACCTCAAACAAGCTACTTTGGTTGAGTAAATTCGATCTACTAAGTATCAAGAAACAATTGACATATATGGGTCTAGTTGTGAACAAATGAATTTCATCATATAGGCCTCCATGTCTAATACATAGATGTGAATGCCTTTATAAATTTAACCATTTCTACTAGAAGTAAAAATTTAACAACATGTTTATTGATTCTATGGTCTCGAGGCATATTAATCTCATGTAACATGGTTTTATTAAAAGTGTTAAAATTATCTAACATATAATCTGACCATATACTATAAAATTTTCAAATTGTATCCCATTTAATCGCAACTCGTATGTTTCATTTTATTAAGCTTATGGTCCATTGATAAAACATGTCATCATTGAATATTTATGTTTCCACCATCAATCCATATGGTAAATCTTATTTAAGATGATGTTGACACATAATAACCAATCATATGACAATGTTATAACTATGTGTGTTATCCCAATCAGTGAATACAGAAATCACATGAATTAAATATATAATAATAATAATAATATATTCCTTAAATGTTGGAATAGAAAAATAAAAAATAATCATGGAATGGTACTTTTTATGATGGGAAACATTCATGACTTATAAACACATAAACATGTTATTCATAACACAAAAATCCCAAAAAAATGTTATAGAAGTGAACAAGATGAATAAATCACACATAATTCTATAAAAAAATAATGCTAATGAAATACATAATAAGTTATATAACAAATAATGTTACTAAACTAACAAACATTGTATATAATAATAATTCTATTAAACTCAAACATTAGATAAATAAATATCAAATAACAAAGAAATTAATTCTACATATCATGGAATATGCATGGTATGTGAATTTATTTGTGACAATAATTTTGTATATAACAATAATTTCTTTCCAAACCAGAGCAATGGAAAAAAACCATAAATATATCAAATTATTAGGTAGTATAAAGTCTTCAAATTACTTAAGGTAAATTCCTAGTCAACTATAACAAAAAAAACATGAAAAATAGTCTCATCCCTATCCACATGGTCTTTTCACTAGGTGTGTGTTGATCACTCCCAAGAATAAATATTTACCAATTGTAGACACATTACTAGTCTCCTATCTACAAACCCAAAAAAGTATCTCAAATAAAATGAAAACACTCGGATACCACTTTTTAACAACCCAAACCATGATCTTCTGAAACGGTGCATCGATCTTGTCATTCACATGGCTTAATGTGTGTATTCCCACACACCAGAAGCCGCTAACTATAAGAGAGAGTACAATGATGATATGTTGTGGATACTAAACCCTCATAATTACATTACTATATGGTTATAAGAGTTAATAAAACATTTAAAAAGAGTGGAATAATTATAAAATGAAGTTAGGTTAGTGAAAGATAATAATAACTTATAAAGTGAGAAATACAGAATATAAAATCATTCAAGAATTTCTATCTGAGGATGCATAATATAATTTATAAACATACATTAGAAAAGAAAATATATAATTTGACATGTATAGAAAATCAACAAAATCCTCAATGGATTCTCCAAGAAGATCTTGAGCTCTGGGTCAGTTATGTTCTCCTAATATCCCATATAAAACTGAATAGTATAACAAATATCCATAACCTAAACATTTAAAAATGAAGTTTGTTTGGGTACCACAGTTCAATGGCGGCCCAAATAGGGTCTGGAATATCATTATTATGCTACCACTAATGGTTTTTAATGAAAAATATAGTCAACAAATAAAAATACATTATTGTCCAAGAATATCTTGTAAAGTAGTGAATAAATAAACAAGGTAAACATGTTTGGAGCTAGAAGAATTATGATTTATACGAGAATAATTTTTTTGATATATAATATATTTTTTGTTAAATATGTTTAATTAAAACTGATAATATCTGTCAATAGTATTAAGTATAGGTACCAACACTTATATCTTCAGATATATATATATGATTCTATTGATCATTCAATACCTGCACATATTTTTACCGATAGTTAAATCTATTTCTTTATCATACTAATACCATCATTCTTTACCAAGACATGAATTTTTTATTATTAATTATATTTACCAAAAATTCAATTACCATGAATAAAAATTTTATAACAATAACAACAAATAATATATCAATAACAAATTAAATATAAGTTTCTATATATTATTATTTTTATGACCAAGGTTAGTATCAATTATTTCAGTTCATATTTAAAATATCTCATTTATTTATTATTAAATTTAAATTATCTATAATTATCAATAGATTTTATATTTGTAAATGTCATTTATTTAATAATCATTTACATAATTACTATATTTTATATATTTACATATATGATTGATAATCACTATATACATGATAATTTATTTTTTTTAAAATTCAATAAACATAAGTAATTAAAACAAATATAATTCAAAAAAATCATATAAATTTAATAAATAAGAAACATTATAATATTTTGAGTCACAAATTTTTCTTAGTTTTTGATATCCACAATCTGAAATTTTATTTTTTATTATAATATAAAAATATATTTCTTTCTAAAATTTTATACCATTCATACATATATGTCATAAATGTTTCTATTTTTAAAATTAATTATATTTTTTATTTCAATAATATGGATTTTTTAATAATCCATATCTGAACCCTACATCACTCAACCCTGACCACCATTTGATCCCACCTCCCTTTATTGTTTCCTCCTCCTCTATGACCCATAAGTCCCAAATAACCACTTTATCCCCCAGCGATCCCTGTTGCATCTTCTACCACTCTTAACATACCCCACTCACCTCCTTCACGAGCCCCCCCCCCCCAACTTCATTCACGACCCTCTGCCTTCTCCATTAGAACCTCAACTATTACCTTCGATCCTCATTTAGTAACTGTCACACCATATTTTTTATCTGTACTGAACAACCCCAAAGATCCCTCTTTGACCCCCAATACCAACTTTCTTTATTTCTTTACCCACAACATCCCTTGACAAGAAGAGGTTCCTCACAGATGAAATGTCAGGAATCAAGAAAAACCAAATCAATTGCAACATATTTTCATTCTAGGAGATATATATTTGGACATAGAACATTGATCCCAATTTCTTGTTGCATAAATGAGGGTTTGGAAGGGTGCACATAGAGTACCATGGGAGGGAAAAAAGGTTCATTTTATCCTCATTATTTTGGTGTCTATTTAGATTTTATTATGAATATTTTGATGACCATTCAATAAAAAATCTCTATTAATCTATTGGAAAATATTTGATTGTATGGTAATAGGAAATAAATTTCATACGTCCTTGTATTAAACCTACATAACCATCCCAGCCTCCTAATCTTGTATGATTTTTATGTTGGTGGACATAAGGGGATATTTTTGTACAAATTATTTTCCTCTAGAGAAATGTATTTCGGGTATTTATAATTATTTTCTATTCATAAATCACATAAAAAAATTTTCTTCAATCAGTTCTTTACTGAATAAAATTTTCCAGTTATATTTTACTACCACCATAAAACCTCAGTATTAGAATTCAAGGATAAAAATTGCTAAGAGGATAACAATCTAGCCTGAATAAATAGATGATAAAAAAAGGGAATATAATATTCCTTTATTTCAAAGAATTAATCATATTTTAGGGTGATGAATTAAATATAAATCTATCTTAATTTAGGCTTCCCAAAATCGATCCAACTGAGGATAAAACACATGTTTCCGAAAATGGATACGCGGACCTTTTGGAAATTTGCTCCTGAGTATGCACTAACTGACCAGTTTACTACCAAATCTAATGTGTACAACATAAGTTACATGTTCTTGGAGATTATTGGTGAACGTTATGTTATTGAAAATGTTGTGCCCACTGCCGAGAAGAATCAAATCCTGTGAGTTATTATTTTATTCCTAATTCAATGCCTACATTTTTTATAAATCTAAGGATTTCTATGAAAGGTCATTTCTCTATTGTGATGGATATACCATTATTTAATATTATAATTTCACCATAATGGAATATCTATTTCATTAAAGGATTTATCCAATAAAGGGTCTCTACCTAGATATTTTAGTTTAAAATCATGTTGTTTTATGAATGACACATCACTAACCCTAGATCAGGGATGTCCTTATTACAAATGAATACATGCCTTTGAATGAAAAATTATTCCGTGACATTGTATTTCCCTTTCAATATAGTGATTTTTCATCATTTATTAGAATGGGGGGGTCTATAATAAGGGTGATGAAAGGGAGATGTTACTCAGACTAAATTGTTATTTCTTGAATTTTAATGTTCTAAAATATAATTTTTTTATTGATTAAACTGCTAAGGTTTTGTAGGATCCCAAGTCCCAAAATGAGTCTGGGTAAAGATAGAGAATTTATCTTGGATTTATATTGATAATGGTATGGTGTATGAATTCCTTGTTAATAGTGATTTATTCAAAAAAATCATTTCTTTATTAATGAATGTTGTTTTTTGTGTATTCATTTCAATCCTTTTGTTATTTATTATACTTTTGTAAAACCATCCATTAATGATTTTAGATATTTCTCGCATATTTTAATTTGGATTTGGTTGTTTTGATTCATTAATGGGTTATTAAATGAACTATAATTTTCACTAGTATTGTATAAAATAGTTTTTTATAAATTTCAATAAAATTGATGAATGTTTTTATATATGGATGTTAAATTTTTTCTAGTGATGAAATGTTGAATCCTTTTAATCATTGAAATTTTGAGAACATTGAAATATTTTATGGACTAATATAAATATTTTATAATATTGTATATCTTCTCATTCCTTATATGATTGTTTTGATATGATTATATAAGGATTTGGGCGTTTTTCATGAATTATGAAATCAGGGGGAACATGACTTGATAATGAAAACTATAGTAAGAGAGATCCAGTTTTGATCTCCATCCCCTCCCATGATGGAGGGGAAATTGCTTAGAGGTTTGATGTGTTTTATTTTATAGGGATCAATCATGCTGCTTAATTATTAAACATTGATATTTGTTTGATGTCAGTGTTATATTGGCGATGAATGGATTCCATGCTCAGGATCAAGAGAGGGGACCTTGTTACATTTTTTGGGAATATAAGATACTTACTACCACTAGTGTGAGTGTCACCTATGGCTGGAATTTGGTATTATTCGGTGCCCGCTGGTCACCTAGTGTGAGTTTCTTTTGTCTGTTTATTTGGAGTTTTTTAAGATTGTTTTATTTGTTTGTGTAGGTTATGGTCATCGACATTGGGAAATGTTTTACTATAAAAAAATCATGGGAAAATACATGTATCATTTAAAATATAGACCACATAGTATTATTGTGTTTTTTTGGTCGGTTTGTTTATAGTCGTGGTTCATTTTGATTTTGTTTTCAGGATTTTTAATGCCAAGGAACCCTTAATGATGTCATTTTATTAATTTATATCAATATGAAAATCAACATAATGAAGGAATAGGAACTTAACATACTCTCAAATGAGCTTAGAAATATTTCTCTATAGTTACTAAAATCCCAGGTAAATGTATTCTTTAATAAGTGATGTGTAAAAAAAGATTTAATTTTTTAACTAAAAGTGAAACGATTTTACTGGGGGTAAATTGTTATATAAAAATTATAATTAGGGATTTTTATCTATATTTTAACCATAATGGTGTCTGTGATTGGGTACCTTATGAACTATTCTTTCTACCTTTCTAAAAGACACAATGATTGGAGAATTTATGTTATTTTCGTTTGTTTGACTGTTTTTTCTATCTATATATATATATGAAATGGTAATTCTACTGGAATTTTAGTTGTTACTCAATAATATGGGTTCAAATTACTCCATGTTGTAAATTTGGTGCATGTGGGGGTACTCTTTTTCCTCAGTTCCTTTTCACTATAGGTACCAAAATTCTTCATTATGATATTATTTTTTTCATTTTGTTAATGTTAATGGGTTTTCTGCACCTTGAATTTTTTTCATAAAATTATATTGATTTATAAATCATTATTATTCGATTACTGAAGTGATCCTTTAATTAAGGTTGTGTCTAGTATAAATATAACAATAATATGTTGATCCATTATTACTATGATATTTTCCCCATTTTCATTTTTACTCCTCTTTGATTTTATCTATTATTTCCATAAATATTCCTTCTTTAACATATTTCATCAGACTTTTTTAATTAATAAAAAATAGACTATTGAAAATGGTTTTTTTTTTGACTTTTTGATTTCTATTGAAAAGGATTTAATTTTCTAAACATATCTAGATAATTTTTGGGATTGTTTACATTCAAACAACCATAGTTGATTCTTTGGCATAAAAATTCACATAATAGGAGATAGAAAGGGAACTGATTTCACATAATATTAGGTAACTACTTATTCACATATAAAGGATATTATTCATTAGACATATATTCATTATTTTTTTATTAGAATATTTTTACCCTTCCTCTTATTAAATCTCTTATAGTTTAACCTTCCTTCCAAGCTTGAAAATCACAATATTTTAAAGAAATAGTATGAATAAGAACATGAATGAAAATGGGTATACATGATTTCTCTATTTTCTCCCTTCCCCATAAAAATTTATTTCATTATATTTTTTATTCAAATAATGTAGTTATTTGTCACTGTTTTTTATAAATACACTTTGGTTGTGAGTAGTGTAGAAGACGGAGATGAAGGGTGTGGAACAATAATGGATTGAAGTACCTCACTACTAATGGCGATGACTAGATTTTTTATTCTAGTGAGTTACATGGGGGTGAAGAATGCTCTGTGGAGAGAGTAACTATTCTTCTACCATGGTGGTTGATGGAGAAATACTGTCAAAAGATAACAAAACCTTAGGGTTGGTGTCATAGATAAGTCCTAGGTATTTTTTTATCTATTGAAATGTTATTTTTTGATGATTATTTGGTGATAATTATGGGTTGTACTTATGAGTGTTAGAGCTGACTCATTGAAGCAAGTCACCAGAGATAAGGTTAAGGCTGAGCCACTTGGGTGGGGTGTCGATCATTTTTGAATTGATTGATTTTGTAATGAATTTTCCTCATTAATATAATTATTTTATTAATATGATTGAACATGTGTATAATGATTCTTCCGATTAATTAATGAAACAGATGTATTTTATTAGATAAATTACTAAATATAATATGAAATTTTTATAGCAGTAAAAAATTATAATTTCTATTGAAACTTAAATTTTAAATAAATTTAATCTGGTGGTAATATTTTTACCAATATATAAACCTTTCACCGGATAATTTTCCAAAAAGCATTAACCAATATATATATATATATATATTATCTATTGGTATTATTATAATTATAAAAAAATATTTTATCTTTCAAAAAAACAATAAACAATATAGCCATTAACAATGGTTTAGTTACATAGACATATATATTGGAAAAATGTTTTACCAATAGAATATTCACTTTTACGAACAGATACACCCCATTTGGAAAAAGTGAAATATTTTGTAGTGTGGTTTGGGTTCCTAAGGGACCCTTGACCAACCATACCTTCTTGAAAATAAAATACGTAACCTATAATGAGGTTAATATTATAATATATAACCAATAAATATATAATTATTGGTAATAATCACAAGGGAACATATCAAGGACTATCACAAAGGATAAAAACAACATGGATTAAATCATGCATGTTATTTTCCATTGTATACAAATCCTTTAATTTGATAAACAATCATTTCATATATCATTATGAAGACACGTTAAGGTTCCAGATCTAAAGGAATCATGAGCCCAACCTAGGTGATATGTAAACAGGACACCCATGTATCACATTAGGAGAACTAAAATCACACACCACTATTAGATTATGTATAAGGTGATCAGTAAAGTGGAATCACAAGTATCACTCTTGGTATGTTGTTAATACATAACCCAATAATATCCTCCTAGGTATCTCACTTAGGGTACTATGTATCACTCATTTCATGATGTGTTCATCTTCTAACCAAGCTCGTCCATGTTATCTCCCCTAAGGTACTAGTATCACTCATTGGAATAAAAATATCAACGAAACTATGAGCATATCTGAATAATTCATACATATGAATCAAATTATTGCTAAAGTAAAATACAACAAACTCAAAATAGTATCCTATCCAAAAATTTTATATATAGGAAAACATGTATCCCTATAATAGTGTTATAAATGATGTGACTAATGAGCCCTTACTTTTATGTCTATAAAAAAGAACCTATGTATTACTCAATTCATACACCGATCAGCTAAATATTTCTTTTGAAATACAAAATTGGATATGTTATTTAACATTGCATTCGATTATTTAACAGTATAAGAAAAGGAATTAACATTATTCATTTATTTTATAATAGTAAATTCCATGTGCTTATGAATTCAAAAAATCAATATTTAATTTCATTGATAAAACAAAATCTTTATTCACATTTAGAAATGATAAAAATACCACATTTTTACCACTTAGAGTAAATTTATTTCATGGTATCGATTTAAATTGATCCCAAACAGTCCACATAGGATGTGGTTGTGTAACAAGGGATTAATATAGTTGATTATCTGTACACCTTATATTATGAGAAAACTCAATTAATTATCTCATTGACCCTTGAATGTTTTTTCCATGGATACATCATATGAGAGATCTCATTTTAAGAAAATAAAATCCCGAAATTTTTCTTCTGCAAAGTGAAAAAAGGTCATTGATTCTCATAGGATGCATGATGATTGGATTTTAGCATAATGATTTATGTGAAATGGAAGATTTAGATGACAACATGATTGGAAAAGAAGAAACATAGACAATTAGCCTTTGTCAACACTCGGTTATAATATTTTTTAATGGAAAATTTTCACAAACTTGTGACTCAGTATTATACTCCATGTGTGTTTACAAAAAGGATCAATTTAAATTATTATGAATACAACTATATTGAGAGAAAATAATATGTTTATAGAAATTACATATTTATAAAATAGGATTAATATATCAACCCTAACACCAATATCATAGAGTCAGTGTTTTATATACTAAGTTTGAATATTATACAAGGAATCACATCAGTAATGATCTCGTAGTTTAATAGTCATGGTAAACAATATACATACTATATTCATCTATTGCATTTAATAAATTTACAATGAATTTTTTTCATGAGTAACATTAATTTTTATAGTATATCCTTGAACATAAATCATAGAACAATAAATTTACTTCTAGGAAGAATAAAAAAGGGTCAGATTAAATTATCTATAATAGTTAAGTAATGTGGAAAATATCAAGAATAAATGGAACGATATCAATAATCAATGAATAACATGGAAGGTAAAATATCATGAAGTATATTCCATTAATATAAATTACTAGAATAATCAACAAAAATAATAATAATTGAAAAAACATTAAATTCAATAAAAACATGGCTATTATAACTCGATAGTATATACTCAATGAGACATGTTAAATAAAATAATACACATTAATTTTAATAAATAAATAGATAATAAAATGTATCTAAAGATTATAACATTGAAAAAAATTCATTGATAAAAATATTAACTGAATTCTCAAGAAAATAAATGCTTAATTATTTGACATCATGTTCTCTAGAATCATGAAAACCAATAATGTCTTGATTTTACTCTATACAGCTTAAAACTGATGGGTTGAAACCAACTTCACTATGTATATCAAACTAATTTTTTATTTCATACATATCCATGAATTGAGGGATATCTATTACTAGGCTCTACCAATGTTAAAAAGTCCAACTAATTCATAATATATCGAATAATAAAATTATTTTATGAATAGTATGAATTATCATTAAATATATGTATTAATGAATGAATATGGAATATCAATATTTCATCAATTAATACAGTGATATTTCAAACCAAAACATTTTATATATAAATGATCTCCATTTTATGTTGTAAGAATATATATTATAAATAATACTGATATATAGGGGAAATTTATTATTCATTGATCACATGAGAGTGAATATTTAATGTGAATGATAATGACTAATAAAAATAAATCATGAAAGTGAATGTCAATAAGTTACTTGGTCAACATAATACAAAACCACCCATATGAAATAATTAGGATAGTATAAATACAACATATAATAACTAGGGTAATAAAAATAGTTTTTTTCATTGATGTATTGAAATTAAATAAAATTATAAAAAAACATTATTATTGGAAAATATACTTTAGATTTTGTAAACAACTATTTTAAAGTAAAATATCTCTATTTATATTTAAAATACATATATTTGAGAATATGTTTCTAAACATTTAAATTAATTTTTAAAATAATTATCTTCCTGATGGTAGGAAATTCTATATAATATGATTATATTAAAACAACAATTCCATTCACATTTTTGGTAAAATACTACCTTGTGTTCTTTTATAAATGAAGTTAATATTATATTTATAATTTTTTTACGAGGTCAAAAAAGGTTTATAATTTAATTAACAAATAATTTGTAAGAGCTTTGATAAAATTACAACTTTTCTAGAATCATTTTTTTAGGAAAAACATATTTCAATTTGGGGAGAGAATTGATGTCAGATATTAATAAAAACATTTACCAATTATATTATATAATATGAGAGAAAAATATTAAAATTTTTGGAAAATATCATGAATAAATAGAGGATAATAAAATAAAATGGTTTTTCTAATCAATGTTCAAATAATATTCATCAAGTAAATTTCAAGAATAAAAATTATCTATTAGTATGATATTTTTAAATAAACCCTTATAATCACTATAATTTTGATGTGAGGAATAATTAGTGAATATATTATCCATCCCAAATAAAAATAAAAATAAAAATTGTCTTAATACAATATATGATAATCAAAAGTAATTACACAAAATATCTTATAATATCAATGTTTATGAAGAAGTATATAACCCACTGAAAATAAATTGAGATATAAACTTCATTAACACTTGTAATATAATAATTCAAATAAACATGGATGAAATAATAGACATTTAATTTTAAAATTACATGAATTTTTTTAAGATCGTGATAATTCATGAAAAATGTCTTTTATGTACACCATATAAACAAATCTAAGTGGAAAAAAATGAAATATTCCTCATGATGGGAAATGGAGATTAAATCCATTTTCTAACACATCCGTTTGGTTGAACTTTATTTAACCTCATCTATATTAATTTTTAAACATGTTATTAACATATTAAAAACCCATATTAATTTTTATAATATCATATATGATCATTTAATAACATTTCACCACATATTTGTAAATATTATTTCATTTTTTCCTTGATTCAGGTTTTAATTTCCATGTATTCTCTTTTTTTTGTTATGAATTTCATGGATCTTCTATATATTATATAGTTACATAATCACTTGAATAATAATAATGAAATATTTAT
This sequence comes from Viscum album, assembly GCA_963277665.1. Lineage (NCBI taxonomy): Eukaryota > Viridiplantae > Streptophyta > Magnoliopsida > Santalales > Viscaceae > Viscum > Viscum album. Next base: position 1,390,110,456 of record OY728131.1, read on the forward strand.
CATATATATAAATTAGATATACTTTGAAATTAAATAATAAATTATGGGTTTGAGAAATTAAGTATGTTGTAATCATGGAGACGGTTTTCCATACATTGACATGAGTAATGATTAAATTTTTCAATGATCATTATTGAAATATGGTAAGTGATATTTATTATTTCAATAAGGATCATTATATCTAAGATAAGATATTATTTTTGTAAATATTCATATATATATATATATATCATCAATATTTTTCTGTGATGATAAGAGAGTTTTATCACTTGTTAATGGTGGTCGTCCATAAATACGCTGACAATGTTATCTTCATTATATAGTTGAAAAGGGAAAAAATGTAATAATATATAAAATTTTACTAATATCATTATTTTTTCATTTATATAATATATAACCATTAAATTTATCCTTATCACCTTCGATGTAATTCATTGGTGATAAACGAATGACATCAAAATGTGAGCATGTAGTCCACCATACACACAAGTGACGTTTTGATATCCCCTATGACATGAAAATTAAATAATTCATATATGATATAATGAATAAATAGGTATAAATATGTTATAAATATTATATATATATATATATATATAATCCATCATCGTTCCCAACTGCGATAGGTGGTAATGGAAAATTGAATAACATAGGTTCGCGGCACGGTAGTCTACCATACTCATGAATGTTGATTTTGTAACCCATTTGATAGAACTGGTGTGGTTTAATTCCATGAAATTTACATAAAAAATATCATCATATGTAATGTATTTTTTTCTTATATCGTCATTGTCAAATAATTATTTTAGGAGGTGGATGAAAAAATAATGTACAATATACCTTCAAAGAATGTTACATCTTCTTCATGTAACCTCCCCAGGAAAGTACCAAAATACTTCTTATGTCACCCTTATAACCATAATACATATTTTAGGATGATATTATGGAATTATGAAGGTTATTTGTTAAGTTATTTTGAAATACAAAATGATATGATTCAGTTTAGAATATAAGAGAGGGGTGACCATTTATAAGTGAGTTTAGATGTACACTTGTATTTTCTGGATTGTAACGGGTTTAACCACGTTTTTAGCATTAAAAAATGTATTATTAATTATATTTAAACATTATTGGGTTTAAATATTTCCATTATATATATATTTTAGAAATTATGTTTCAATTTAAACATTTTCATTTTAGTTTAATCCCATTGTAAACCCAATTTTACCATAACTGCAGTAGATAACCTTTATTGTTTTCACTGTTAATTTTGGACAAAAAAAATTAATAGATTAAATAATAAAAAATATTTGAATTCTAAATATTAAAAACAGTTATTAATATTATTTCTAAAAATTGGAAAATTATAATTTCAAATTAATATCGCAGATGTGATGAGAATGTTGGTTTTTAAGGGAAAATGATAAAAAAATTATGATTATATTATATAAAAATACAATATTTATATAATTAGAATACCATAATTTAATTAATAGATATATTATAGAACAAATTATACATTAAAAAATTCAAGAAATTAATTTATATTTATATATAATTTAAATGAAAAGCTAGTTTTCTATTAAAATTCAATATTTTCACTATTAGAGAACTATTTAATTACAATACCAAAAATTCACCATAATATAATTTTTATATGATGATTTAGAAAATTAGACATATTTTTTAATATATATTTGATTTATTAAGTGGAAATTAAATAAATTATGTGCAAAAAATGTGACTATATAGTCTTATAGAAAAAGAACATATTTTCAAATAAATATTTATTTTTATTTATAGTTATTATTATTTCCTTTATATTAAATAAATTACCATAAATTAAATTATTTAGTTATTTCTATTCATATATGGAAATTTAATTTCTAGTTTATAATGTTATATTAAATGATGTGTCTTTTATCCCTAGGGTAGTGTGTTCCGAAGGATATATGAGATATTAAATTTAATGAAATAAATTTCATTGGTTATTTATGCTCCGTCTTACATGTCAAGAACACTGTGATATACAATGTTCCCCATTTTTAATTTTGGGGGGTCAAATTATCCTGGCCTAAAATAAATTGTGTCCTTGTAATTAAAACTATATATCGGTAATCAAGAGTTAGATATTTTAAAAGACCATAATTGAAAACCAACATCACAAAAAGGGTTAATAAAACATTTTGAATAATACATAACTAGGATTCCAATAGGGATACCATCGGTGGAATGTAATGATATGAACATGGAATAAAAGGTGTAAATAATTATACAAAATGATATAGATTATTTATATCAGGAAATTGAATGATCTATAGAATTTTAAGGACCTAAATACCATAAATATATGATGATTTAAAAGAGCATTTTATTTTTTAAATATTAATGTAATTGTATAATATTTTATTATCAAGATCATTTTCTAAATGTTGAGGAATATATTACAGTGTAATTATATAATTAAATATACTTATATGATAAATTTTTATTTCATATGAAAAATTTCATCATTTTTTTCTTCGATCGGTTTCTAATTCATCACTCACTTGAAAAAAAGAAAAAAGTTGTTATTAATGAATCACTAAAATTCACTTTTAATGGATTATATGTTCTCTAAAATAGTGAAATATATTTTCATTTTTCTATACCAATTTTCAATTACCAATATAGTTAGTACAACTTATTCAATATAATATATTATTATATTACCCTCAATTAAATAACCATTGGTTCATCATTAATATTTATTTTTAAAATATTTTATTTATAAACTATGAAATATTAACCGGGATGTCACATATGCCAATGGCATTAGTTAAGCAGTCATCATCCTTCTATTATGGTTTCATATCCCATTACAATTCAAAAAGATATGGGTTGTCATCCTGAAGGATGTTTTTCCATTTTCTAAAATAACATTAATATAACTATTTTAACGTTACAAAAAATAATGACGTATAACCTTGAAATAATGTTAATTATTAAATAAACTTTTTAAAATGGTTTTCAACACAATGTATTAATTTTCTGAAATTTCTAATAATCTTATTTCACAATTATTACAATTTAATTTCGGATTATATCAAACCAAAACGATATCAATACCTCTAAACTTATGTCTATAAAATGTAAGGGAATTATTCCCCAAATATTTTTTTCACTAAAACATACACATTCCAAAAAAATTTCCCCAAATTTCAACAATCTTATTATAATACCATCACATTAATCCAAAAATGGGAGTTTAAGACTCTTAACTTATGATCAATCTTAAAATCATAAACCCATGATGATATGGATAATTCTTATGTTAATGAAGACACAAATTCTAGTAAAATTTAACAAAATACATTGATGTTTCTTGAATCCTATAACCAAAATATTATTGGTAAAATAATTCAATAATGAAACTCTAGAATAACAATAGACAAATAAATCATCCATTTTAGTATAACATAGCTTCTCCCATGGTCTAGAGGTTAAACTTTAGAAGATTTCATTGACTCATACAATTTCCATGTTATCCCAATTTAAGATAATAGAATATAAATGAATCCTAGAATGAAAATTATTTCCTTACATAATAGTTATAATTTTGTTGTCAAAAATTATTTTCCTTATTCCCTTATTTTACACACATAAAACATTTTCTCATTTTATTGAGACACATTATTTTCAATATTAGACACATTAGGTATAACCTTGGTCATTCATTTTTATCATCTATTAAAATATTTTATAATGTATTATAAATAAAATTTTAATTAATTTATGAATCTCCCCCATGAGTTCCAAACCAAGTGTCTATTAAGGACCATTTTCCTTCACTATGGGAAAATTAGTTCAAGCCTAATGAGCCCATTTTAGTGTTATTATCTATATATATAAATGTTGAGAAACCAAATCCACTTATAGTATAAAAAAGGTATTAATTTCTATGAAATGTCACATAATATTTATGTTTTCATAACATTAATATGTTATTATATACCTATCCTAAAAATAAATCATATGGTTATGTTCCCTAAATGAGTTTTTCTTAAATATATTTCCCATTGTTTATACCAAACATTCTCTGAAATCATCTATAGTAACCCCAACCCTAGTAGCATGGTTCTATTGTCTTTCTTATTTAATTAACATAAGTTAAAAGGATTCAAATATTGAATTACATAATAGTTTAATAGTATTGGTAAACTAGATATATTCATGATTCATTTTATTACATTTGAAAACAAAAAATATAACACATTTTTTTTAGAATAACATCATTACCTACAGAATATCCTTTCATATCAATCTTAGTACAATTCATGAATTCTTGAGAAATGAAGAAAAAAGGTTGACCTCAAAATCTTAAAAATAGTTATTTATAGGGTAAGCTATTATTAACAAATGAAGCATAATAAATTTTTATTAAACAATATCGCATGGTTAAAATCTGATACACATTCCATTTAAATAATTAACTAGCATAAACAATGTAAATTTAAATTATGTAAAACACATTTAATATAAAAAATAACATACTATAATAACTGGATAAGGAATAAAAAAATATGTAAAGCTATGTAAATGAACACTCGTTCTAGTTAAATCAATGAAATTAGAGTGAAATTAATCCAGATATAATTTTATTAAAAATAAAATTGATAATAATAATAACTCCATTCTAAATAAAGTAAATGATTAGTTATTGAATGTCATGATATATGGCATTCTAAAACTTCTGTTGTCAAGATCTATCATTCATATAGATTAAAACATATTGGTAGAAACCTATATCACAAATGGTAGCCAACTAATTTTTCTTGTGATACAGATCAGTTTATCAAGGGGTAATCTGTAACCAATCCTAAACAATGTATTTATTCCCAAAGAATTCATCATATATCAAATAATAAACACATGTTTTTAAAAAAACACCATACCATTAAATATCTATATTTGGGAAAGAATAAAGGTGACTAATATTTCCCTAGTTAATGAAATAATCATTCAATGTGAAATACTATATGTATAAATGTGATATATTTTAATAAATAAGAATGGCCATGATACTTAATATTTATATCTCCAGGTGATTTAAATCTAAATGATAATAGAAAAGAAAATGTATCAACAGAAAGGAAATGATTTAAAAAATTAATTAAAAAAATAAATTTTGAATATTACTTGGTAAAAATGATCATAAATTGTTTAGAGAAATAATAAGGATAGTATTAATATAACATATAATTGTTGGATAAATAAAAAATCATTATTTTCATTGATAAAATGAAATTCCATAAAAAATAATTAAAAACATTATTGAGGAATATATCCTTTTCTTTTTTAGAATAAAACATTGAATGTAATGTTTGAAAAACATCTTAAAAAACAATTTCATCAAAAATTTCCTTTGAAAAATATAAAAAAAATTGAAAAAATTGAGTGGCCTTGACGTCCAAAAATTATGTATATTTTGTGTCTGTTAAAATAAAGATTCTTTTTATATTTTTTATCTATGAAAAATAGGCCTTGTTTTGAAAATGACATGATTATTCCATTATAAAATTTAAAAAACTAAAATTGGTCATAAATTATTTAATAAATCATTTTCAAAAGGATGAAAACATGTATGGAATCATTTTTATAATACATGGGATTGTAAAAAAATGGATTTCTGAACGAATTGATAAATAGATTTGTATTTTTATAAAATCATTTTTTCAATTATTATATGTACCAAAGACTAGAAAATTTAAAATTATTACTTGAAAGTATATTGAATAACCATATTATAGTAAAATTAAATAATTATATAATACAATGATCAAATAATTCACTTTAACCAAAATACAATAATAAAGAATCTCGATTATAATGATATTGTGAAATAAACCCTTTAAAAAACAATAAATTGAAATGATAATGAATAATTAAATTGAATATATTTATTAACTATAAATACATATAAAAAATTGAAATAAAATAAAATATAATAATAATAATCCTTATAAAAATAATATTTGAAATCATTCAAAATGAATAAGTAATATAATACAATGAAATGAAATTGAGTTATGAAATGCTATACCAATTGGGAAATATTAAGATAAATACCCATAGATGAAATAATGGAAATAGAAAAATATACTAACATGAATTATTAAAGATTCAAGATATTACATATTAATGGTGTCATGAACGGAATCTGGTCACCATCAAAACAGGCACCCAACTCGGCCTGAAAAATTGCCCGAAGGGCGTTCCTGATCCCTATTGGCAGGAACAAGTGCCTGGGTATCATAAATTGATGTTTGGGAACTATTTTCCCGAGTTTATAAACATTAAACTACAAAAAAACTCAAAAACCAAAACAAATTTGGATTTTTCAATTATAACAGTCTTTTAAAATATTTTGGAACTTAATTACATAAGATACAACTATGTTTAAAGACCGTTACAATGGTAAAAAACTAAATAATTATGTCCTATGAACGTCCACATGGCATGAGGCACTTCCCTCAATCCATCTCCACAACAACGCATCACGAATGACCATTAAAAACCCGAACTGTTGGCCCAAAAGTTTTACCCAAACATGTGACAACAAAATAACCAAGTCTACTTGCACCCAAAGGTGTATGTAGGCTGTGATACAAATCCTAGTAGTATACACCACTATGATATTCCATGTGATAAGAATTCTAAGATGATTAGAATTCTATTTTAAAAAAAATATAATTTCTATTTAAATTTATAAAAGATGAAACTTAAAAAAAATTAGTTTTCATGTGGGCTAATTTAATGAATCAACCATTTTAAAATAAATGGCAATGAAATTGAATTTTCCTGACAAATATACCATATTCCGATGGTAATTTTAAAGGTTCTAATGAGAATAAGTTGTTGGAAATAACATATAGAAACATGCTAGTTGTGAGTCCCAGGTACCTCATATATCGGGGAGAGTAACAGTAAAAAATATTTGTTCTCGTGAAAAATACACTAAAAGAGAACATAATAATAACCTAGTGGTCCAAAATCATAATCATCATTGTTAGTTAGATTTTTAAGAATCAATCTTGCTAAGTGAAACTGAGGCCAAACCATAGGGATTCACTAGCATACTAGTACACATCCACCCACCAAGATATATAGTTTTTCCATGTGTGATCAAAATAGTTCATCATGTCAAAAATATACTTTTACCATGAAAATATCATTTCCACATCACAAATTTACCAAACATCCCACATGTATACCACACAAGTCAAAAAATTCCACTTTTCAGTCAAATTGATTTTGGAATCCAACTCACACAAAAATCACCCACAACACTTTTCACATTTCTTTAACACTTCAAAAAATCCACTAAATAATTTTATAATAACATTCTAAGATATTCCAAATAAAATAACAGCCCACTCACATGTTACAAAATACCCTTTTAATGTCCAATATCTATTTTTCACATCAGACACACACAAAACATCTCACATCACTTTCACATCTCTTACACACATTAATAAATCCTTAAAACATTTTTATAAAACATTTCCAATATTGAACACATAAAAAAAACCCGTGTTACATTAATCATTAAATAAATCAAATCTTTCACAAAACAATTCTAAAGGGTATACCAAACCTTTGCGCTTAAATCTCATTTTAAAATACTCTTTCATGTAAAAAAACACACAAAAACACTGGAAATGTAGAATTTTCATCCCTAGAGACATTTATAAAACCTCTTTCATGTGTTCTAAATGACCTTGAATAACACCACGAAAGATAAAAATGAAAAAAAAAATTCATTCAATGATCTCAGTAAGTATATCAATGTTTCACACAACAAACATATTCCAAAAACCCTCTTCAAATTCCTACATGACACTGAGTCATGAAGAAAAAATAATTTTCCACCCTTTTTAAAAACTAATAAATCAATTTCATATTTTATAAAACTACCACAAAAGATACCACATGTGTTACATTTGAAAAGTTCACAACCTCAGAAAACTTGAAATTATAAAATTAAATACATAACTATAACCCTCAAAAACGGTTTTCGTACTACACACAGCATCTGGGGAACATGAAAAAATAAGAAAAAAAGTTAACTAACTCATCAACGAATGGTTAACCATGGAATCATGTACATTTTGAGTAGAAACCCTCAAATCGTGTTGTGAAATATCAAGCTCGCCATAGCCACACCACAAGGAAGTGAAGATAACCCTAAAATATCAGGATTATAGAAAAGACACCATGTCAAACCCTAGGTCCTAACCCTAACTCTTGTATAATTTTTAAGATCATGAAAAATGAATGAAACCCTATAAAAAAATGAAGAAATGGAATCAAAGAACACTTACATGATGGGATCTAGGATAAATCAACCAAAATTAACCAAATTTTGAATCTACATGAATCAAAACCTGATAGTGAGTATCTATTGAGGCAATGGAGGTCATGTGGAGACTGAAATGGGGGGAAAAGAGTGAAAAAATGAATGATCTATGAAGGAATCAAGTTACCTTCTCAAAGGTGAACTATTTGAGAAACCCTGAAGTTATTCGCCCTAATTAGCAGTTCAAATGAGCTCAAAATATGTGAAACCAATAAATGGGGTGATCATAGGGACATTTTATTCAAGAAAAAGGTTTAATCACCAAATATAAAAATATAACCAGATATTATGGAATTAAAAAACATTTGAAGCATAAAATTGTTTTACGGGCATGCCCAATACCTTAAATAAAAACCCAAATATACAATGATTATATATTTCTAATGGCTCCAAATCTACATGGTGGTGTTAATAGGTTATTGTAGTCCATATATGAATTATAACGGATAAAAAATGATAGCAAATAAAGTATTTATAAATAAATCAAAATTTGTTTTTGAATCTGGAAATGGGATCATGGTTTGGAAAAAAATTTCAAGTCACACCATTTCCACATTAATGTTTGGAAAACCCCTAAAACAAATATGGAATGAAATTTAAATGAAATATGAATTTAAAAAATTAATTATGTGACAATTATCCCCACTATAAAACATTCCGCCCTCAGGAAGCCACATCAACGCCAAAAGCAAAAACTAAACCCAACTGAAAGGTCGAAACAGACTCATTTAACAAGCTTCACCCCCAAACACCAAAACACCTCAAATGATTAATTATGGAAGGACTAATTCATAACAAAAACATATACCACTTCACTGAAATGATCAAGAACATTCAGGGTTTATCCCAAAAGAAAACTCATCAAGCACTTCCCGAACAAGGCCCAAGCAATTTACAGAAACAAACAACAACATCGAATAACGTTACATTTACCTTGATATAATTAAACCATTAGGAACACTCCAATATCAATGTTTACCCTAAGAAGATGTAGGTAGTTTGATATCTATGAATGAGAATACCCACTTAGAAGACAACACCATGCACAAAACTGAGTTACTGGTACGATGAGACACAAATGGGCTCCCCACCATAAAAGAAAACCTAAATTTTTCCTGAGACAGAATCGAGATAGTAATAGGGGCAGGCCCAAACGTTCTCCCTGCTAAAAGGGGTAAACATTCATTAGTAATATCCAAAATAACATATATGAGACCCATGGAGGGTCTCCTCACCATAAGAACCAACCATCATAACTGACCATAATGGGTCAGCATAGAAAGACCCCAAAACTGAAAGAGTTGGGATGACCGCATGGTTAGTCCACACTATTTGGGAAACCGTTCCCTAACCATGTGTATCCTTATACCTACATAATTTTTGGTGGAACAGTTACAAATCACTATTTGAAAACCATGCAGGCAACCTCTCTAGCCAAATTTTAATCCGTTCCACCAAAATTCAATGGAAACCAAATAGGGAAGGAAAGACAATAGCCGAAAATCATGGGCACGAGGCCCTCCACCTCTTTCCATCGAACATGAATTAACATAGAAATATGATGACACCAGAGGGTTCAACAATTCCTATCATTCATACTGAGGGGTGTAATTGTATAGGGGATTCAAAGAACATGGTATTTCCCCTAACTATGCACCAGCTTCTCTCTAGGACCTATGGATGGAGCTCCAAATATTGAAGCATCATCATCCTCATAATTATGTTTTGGAAACCTTTGTATGTAACTTCTACTTTTGGTGCCACAAATAACTACACCGCTTACCCCAATGGGCTCACCAAGGCACATCAGACTCCAGAACTCACTTTAATAAAACCTATAATTTCACAGATAGAAGGTCTCAAAAGATGCACATACATTACACCTTATTTCTTCAGGTGAGAAACAACAGAAGGGGAGGACACATATAAACACATTCCTCTAATATAAGGGATTTGATTTTTTTTCCAAAGGATACATACTCCAAACATAAAAAAGACACCTATAGGATTGCATGACCTTAAACATTATATTCAAATGAGCACAAAACATCACAAGTAATCATCAAACATGACCATCATTACTGATAGAAACAATACATGGAGAGAGACCCTATTCCAAGTCCCCAAACAACAGACAATTCCAGAAGGGGGCATAATGGCCTGTCAAGACCAGATTTCCCACACTTGTGGTTTAATGTGAACTCCTACTTCAAATAGACTATTAAGGACACATAAGACCTATTAGACACCATCCAAATAGTAATCTACACTAACAACCCCAGACCACTTCCACCTTCGACGAATCGGGAAGCATAAGAAACTATGGTCTCTGTAAACCTTCCACGACCAGTCTCCCACAACATGAGTATCCTCAAAAACCAAAAATGAAAGCGTGTATACTCGTTCTACAAAGATAAATAAAAGGATCCATACATTGATCAACTGGGGGATTTTCCAATGGCAAAACAATTCGCGTAGAAATTTAGTTCTGCACTAACCCTCAATGGGGGCGTACCTTATCCAATGAAAGAACCAATGAACCCAACAAAACTGGTCCATTGGTTATGAAATACTGCAAAAATATACAAACCGTGTAGGGGAACCACCATAATGTATTTCCAAACTTTTCTGAAAAGAGACCACTAACTGGCCTGTCAACCCAACTTACCAACCAAACACAAACCCAAAACATCATTCAAACAAGAGGGATTTATGGACTCAAAATCTTCCACAAAACATAAATAATCAAAAAAAAACATAATACACACTATCCCAAAACACACATCAAGACATAAATTTATCATTTTAATAAAATTCTTTGAAAAAAAGTTGTTTATCGGTTAACATATCAACCAATGGAACCCCGTGGGCCCCACACATGCATGTTTCCATGTCACACTGGGCACCCTCCTCATATCCATCCTGGAACTCATCCAGTCTTGACATTAAACATCCATTATCCCCTATAAACCAATTCATGTGGTCACTCACATAAATTCCCATGGTTAAAAAAACACTATCCACTTTTCAAAACCAAAACAATCAACAATTACATCTTTTTTATCAATACCACTGACCACAAAATTGATCCAAAATTACCCATTTAAATACATTACAATCGGATTAATTATTCAAATGAAAACTAACTTTCATGTAACAAAATTTAATTTCAAAACATCTCTTCCCATTAAAACACCTTTCAATAGTTTAGAAAACTCTTTCGAAAACACTTTTTTCAAAACCAACTTTACCAAACTTCTATGTTTCAAAAGTGGTGTAAACAATTTATTTTCCTAATTAAAAAAATAGGAAATTTTAGTTCCAACATTTCAAAAATAAAACCCTTCCATAATTATTTGATAATCATTTCAAAAAAACCTTATGATTTTTAAAACCATGTCATGTTTACTTTAAAACCGAACATCCTGGATTTCAAAACTAAAGGACAGAAGATAATGTGAGGGGGAACTTGCTTCCATGGGTGACATGGAAATATGGTTGGTGTCCATAATCCAATCATTTCACCTTCATGTTGAGTGTTATAGGGAAATATCCTTGACACCAGAAGGCTTTCCAAGCCCTGTGAGCTCACTGAGACCATTACCCAACTCTCTTATGATTCCCCCTAATCATCATCAAACCAAAAAAACAATAGGAATTAGATTAGGTCTTGGCCTCCAATGGTGTCTTGAATCCTATCATGAGATGTGGGGATCCAGAACACTACCCATAACTGGAATGCCAAGTCCAAACAATCCTAAATCTAGACTATCCTGATTGTTCTCCAAATTACATGGCCCAAAAATTTTACTTAAACCACCTCTGATACCATTTTGTCACTAACCGAATCTGGTCACGAACAAAAACTGGCAGCCAACTGAGGCTTCGAAAAGTCCCAAAGGTTATTCCTGAACTCCATAGGCTTGAAAAAATGTCTGGGTATCATAAAATGAATTTTAGGAATGATTTTCCAACGTTTTTAAACATTAAAAAACAAACAGGGTCAATAAAACAAATATGGATTTTTCAAATAAAACTGTCTTTTAAAAAAATTTAGAACTGGATTATTTTAGTTAAAACTATGTCTAAATACCATTAAAAGGGTACAAATCCAAATAAGGATTTCCTAATAACTTCTATAAGGCAAGAGGCACCTCCCTCAAGACATCTCCACAACACCACGTCAAGAATGACTGTTAAAACCCCAAACTATTGGTACCAAAGTTGAACCCAAACGTACAACAACAAAATAACTAATTCTACTAACAAAAAAAGGTGTATGTAAGATTTGATACAAAGGTCATTAGGATACTACCACTAAGATATTCAATGCAATAATCATTCAACGACTAAAATTTTTCAATTATGAAAAACATTTAATTTTAATTTAATATTTCTAAAAGATGAAACATAAAATAATGAGTTTTCAAGTGTGCTAATTTAAAGAGTCAACACTTTTAAAAAATTAAAAATTTAATTAATTTTCAAGCCAAATATACTATTTTCTTAAGTTAATTATAAATGATCTAATCATCACAAGAAATATGAAATAACCCCTAGGCACTAGCTAGTTGTGGGTCCCGGGTACCTCGTATCTCGGTGAGAGTAACCATCCCAAATATATGTTTTCTTGCATGATCAACTTGTAGCGTAAATACCAATAACCTAGTGGTCCCTAATTATCATCATTAGAGTTTAGTTAGAGTTGTAAGTGTCAATCTTGCTAAGTTAATCTGAGGACAAACCACATGGATTCACTAGCATACTAGTACATGTCCACACACCTAGATACATGGGTTTTTTCCAAGTGCTCAATGAAGTCCAACAAGTCAAGAAATATTGTTTCCGCATGAAAATTACATTTAATCATCAAAAATTCAACAAAAATACCACATGTAAACAACATAAGTTACAACTTTCCACATTTCATTCAAATCCATTTTTCAATATGACTCATGAAAAAATAGCCCACAACACATTTCAAATTTCTTTCACACTTCTAAAAATCCATTAAACACTTTTGTAAAACCATTAAAAGATATTCCAACTCCCATAATATCCCACTAACAAGTTACATAATGCTATTTTAAAAACTAAAATCCATTTTTCACATCACACTCATAGAAAACATCCCACACCACTTTCATATATCTTACAGACATTAGTAAATCCTTCAAACATATTTAAAAAACATATCTGAGATTGAACACATCACAAAATAGCCCCTTACACATATAAAATGAACCATTTGAAAATATAATCACTCAAAAATAGATTTCCAATATGGTTTCACCTCTTACATAAATCATTCAATCTTTCAAATCTTTCATAAATTAATTCTAAAGAGTATACCCAAACATTGCTCATAAAACCTATTTCAAAACAATATTTAAAGGACAAAACCACAAAAAAACATTAAAAAAGTGGAATTTAAGGACCTAGATAAATTTATGAATCTAATTTCTAGTGTGGTAAAATATCCCTGAATAATACCACAAAATATACAAATGAAAATACACATTTTCATAAAATTCTCTCATGAAGTAAAACAATGTTTAACACACCAAACATTTTCCAAAAACCAAATTTCATGGCCCACATGACACTAAGTCATTATCAAAACAGAATTGTAAGCCCATTTAGACAACTAATAAATCAATTTCATATTTTATAAAACTACCAAAAAATAAACCAAATGATTTACATATTAAAAGTTAAAAACATTAATAAAAATAAAATTATAAGATAAAATTTAAAACCATATACTTCAAAAACGATTCTATCACCACACATATCATATGGGGAACATTAAAAATTAGTAATACAAGAAAAATACCTCATCATGGAATGGTTAACCATGGAATCTCATAACTTTTAAGTAGAAACCCACAAATCCTGGTGTGTAACATCAAGCGCACCATCGCCGCATCACAAGGAAGTGAAGATAAACATAAAATTCCACGATTAAAACAAGAATACACAATGTAAAACCATAGGATAGAACCCCAACTTCTAGACACATTGTATCATCATGAAAGAGGGATGAAACCCTAATGAAATGGATGAATTGTATGGGAGTAACAATTACTTGATGGAATCTTGGAGAAATCGCCCTAAATTAACCAAATGATGAATCTCTAAGCAACAAAACATGATATTGATGCTATACTGAGGCTAAGGAGGTCATGTGGGGACTAAAATAAGGGAAAAGTTTGAAAATAAATGATTATTGAAGGAATAAAGTTACATTATCAAATCTAGAATGTTTGAGAAACCCTGAAAAGATTCTCCATAATTCGTGGTTCATATGAGCTCAAAAAATCTGAAACCGATGATGGTGGTGATCCACATGATATTTTATTTGAGAGGGAGGTGTAATCATTGAATTAAAAGAAAAATAAAGGATATATTAATGAATTAAAATAATATTTAATGCAAGAAATTTTATTTTTGGATGGCCCAATATCTTAAATAAAACCCCAAATACATGGTGATTATGGATTTTTAAAGGCTCCAAATTGACATCGGGGTGTTAATAGGAAGGGCAGGCCATGTATGAATTTTAATTGATGGAAAATATTGAAAAATTATGGAGTTATAAAAAAATTGTATTTTAAATCATGATATGGGATCATAGTTTGGCCAAAATATCCAAAACCCACCATTTCCATCAAAATGTGTGGAAAACACCCAAAACAAACTATGAATGGAAATTAAATGAAAAATAAACTTAAAAAGACTCTTGGACAAGAAAGATGTGGTATTATTCACACCATATAAATGAAATTATGTTCACACAATTAAAATATACATCAATGATGGTAAATTGAGATATATTCCCTTACCTCATTCCTATTTTTACTTGAACATATTTTAATATCTGGTATAATGGTTTTAAAGATGTTTTTCCCTTATTCCAGAACCATATTAATTTTTATAATATTATATATTGTCATTTCATATCATATTATCACATTTTCATCATTAATAATTATTTATTTTCATTGTTTCTGGTATGTATTGCCTTATTTCCTTATTCACGATGTGTTATGTATTTTTCAGTTCTTAAGTTTGTTGAATAGTTTAGTCATCTCGATAATTATGATTATTACATAATTATATTACTAATACATCAATTATACTATATATAAAATCAGGAAAAATGGTTTTGATAAATGATTTAAATTACGATCATGGAGATGGTAGGTCATACATATGTTTATGTAACATTTCTCGTTTTCAATGATCTTTAGGGAAAGGTGATATGTAATATTTAATTTATAATAAATTATTATGATATATTAAATAGTATATTATTTCTTTAAATATAATTATATATATCATCCATGTCATGTGATGATGAATGATGAGTTACATCACTTCATTCAGGTGGTATCTCACACATACATAAACGATGTTATTATATTTTAATAGGTGAAAAGTTAAACAGCGATATATTAAATTTTAGAACTATAAAAATATCATTATTAAAATATTTTTTTATTAAAATAACATATATTAATTTCCTTTAATCTTATAACCATCCATGTAAATCATTGGTTAAAGAGGAATCACATTGCTTTGTGAGGCAATAGTTCCTTCTACACAGAAGGAACCTTCTCATATCCCCTATGAAATGGAAATTAAAAAATGATATATATGATATAATGAATAAATGGTCATAATAAAATTCTATATCATATAAATTATTTATATCCATAATCATACACAACCATGATTAGTGGTAATTGAAAAATGAATCCCATCAGATTGTGAGGCAGTGCACCTCCGTACACACAAATGATGATTTTGTAACCCAATTGATGGAAGATATAATGTTTATAGATAATTACATTAAAATTAGTAAATCATATTATATGTATTATTTTAATTTTATTATATCATCATGTTATAATAATAATTGAAGGAGGTGGGTAAGTAATAAAATTAAAATATTCTATCAAAAACATTAACTATTCATTTGGTAACCTCTGTAGGTTCTCACCCAAAATCCATCAGAGAATTGGTTTATTCCAAAAATAAAGATTATATTAGTGATTTGAATTTTTAAAATTTTATTTTGGTAGGTTATGGAAGAACCAAAATTTTGTGAAGGCCTTAATAATATAAGATAGTGGATATCCTTTTAAAAGTTAGGTGAGTGGTAGACATGAAATTTTCGGAAAGAAAATGTTGTGCCCAAATTATTCAGCTTCCAATTGTTTTAAAAATAGATTATTAACAATATTTAAAAATTATTTAATCGTAATCTATACATAAAATATATTTTATACATGTTTTTGGGTTATCTGTTAAATTTTAATTTTAGTTTAACCCTCAGTAATCTCAATTTTACCTTAACTCCGGTATATAATTCATAAGGATCTTACTATAAATCTTAGTCACAAATTAAGTATAAAAAGTTATATAATATCAATTATAATTATTAAAAATATGAAACACATAATTTATTTTTCAATTCATCAAAGTATCATAATTTTATAAAAAAATAATCCAGAAAACATGATGATAATGGGAGTTTACAATGAGAAAATGTTCAAAAGTTTATAGTGATTATTTTGTCAAAGTGCCATTTGAAAATGATTCCCATCGCCTAAATTGGATATATATATATATATATATATATATTTATTTGAACTTATTTTACTTCAAAACCATTTCAAAATGTAATTTAACAGTATAAATAATTAAAATGAATTAGCAATTTTCAATGTAAATTCAGTATTTTTCACTATCAATAAAAAATGAAATATTTCACTAAAATCCATAAAAATAACATTAATATAATTAATATATTATGATTTCATATTTTATTATATTTTTAAAAAAACTATATAATTTATTAAAATTATTTTTAAATTATGTGTTCGTAGTGTGACTAATCAATATTTTACAAAAATAATTATTATTTTTCTTTAATATTTATTTTCATTTAAAATGATTCTTATTTTATATAAAATAAATATATTATCATTTTATTAAAAAATAGTAATTAATATTCATACCATACATTTTATTTATTATATTAAAACATTATATTATATTATGGTTCATTTAGACTTAGGGTATCATGTTCTGTAAATTATGAAAAATATGAAATTTAATGAAATATATTTCAAGGGTTGTTCAAGATTGTTTTTTGTGTCACATATGCTATCAGATAAAACATTAATAGTGTAAAATCTAATAGTTTTTTAGATAACATTAACTGAAAATAAATTTCTTTCATGATGAATCAGTTTTTTTACATTTTCATTATTATAAAGATAACCAAATGTGGAGTTCCACATAAAATTTTTATATTATGAAGATATATCATATGAACCTTTATATTCCATTATATTAAAGGGAATTGATACTTGATAAGTAAAAATATCTTTCACATAGACAGTTTGTATTATAATTTTTCATTCATTTTTAAAATACAACAATAATTCACGCATGAAGAAAAAAGTGTTATATTTTGAACACAACCAAATTGGTAATAAAAGGGAGAATTAAGGATCATCTAGGGCTTTATGGATAATCCCATGAATAATTAAAATAAGTGTATATAAATGTGTGATATTTTTTTATATAGTTATTTTTTATACAAATAATCAATTTCACTATGAGGAAATTGATACAATAATAAATTTTTGATATTTTATAATGAAGAAAGATATTATGAAACTGATACACTATTTCATATTTATTTGGGTCAATTATTTCATAAATAAAAATATATTGGACCATTTATATTTAGTTTATTATCCTTTGGGTCGAAGAAGAATTATGAGATATCCAGCCCTCTTAAAATTCATATCATTCTGAATGAAGATGATTTTATTTTTATTGTAATGAGACAATAATTAATTGTTTTAATAATCCAAAATAACCTTTTTGATAATATAAATAGATGAAGATATCATTGATAAAATATTCATTCAAAATAATAAGTTGGTAAATATATTTTCTCTAATAGTTTTCAATTTTTATGTAAAATAAGAAGAGTTTCCTTACTATTATTGAGAATGGAACATGTGAGGAATTTAGTGGACGAAAAAAGATGCACTGTGAAATCTATTAGATGTCGCATTTGGTGGAAGTCTTTATTGGTTTCAAAAAGTAACTTAAAAAGATGGTAAATAATTTCTTCAGTGGTATAATAAAGAACAATATTTGATCTATTAAAAATAACTATCAATTGACTATAGTGAAACACATGTGAATGAAATTCCATTTTAATTGTAACCATTATTAAAAAAATATTTTCAAGTGGTTATGTGGTAAAGGATTATTTATAAAGCCTGTCGAGGACTAGGTACCATTATTGTGTAGAAATACTTATTAACATAAAAATTTTAAACTTTACCTACTTTTATATACATTAATGTGATAAAGAAAAGTGAAGAAGATAATCAAGATCAAAATAATTATAATGTGTAAAGGTCATAAAATCTATAATTGTTGAAATAGTTCCCAACACCCAGTGTTGATTATATCCCAAATTTGTCCTCTTGCATACTATGGAGATGGCCTTAAGCCAATCCTATTTCCCAACCATCCCAGATTATCTTGATTATATGAACCTATAACCAACATCGGTAGGGTATAACCACCCAATTTGTAATGTCCTAATGGGAGAGGAAAACTAACCCCATAACCATCTCAATGATACCATTGGATATGAGGTATCTCTCATAGAAACACATTTATCTATGAATCGTAGGTTATATGGTCTTATTTATATTCTCATCCCAAAGCATTTGAGATATCCATCTAATACACTGGGGTCAATCGAGTCCCTCAATACCTCGATCAACTCATTATTGGGTATCATTTTTTATAAAACTTCTAAAAAATTTCAAAGAGGGCCACCAACCAAAGTGTATTTGCTGCACAATATACTTGAATATAATTAATTACATATAACTAAACAACAGATGCATGATGACCACATATCATAATACAATGAAAATTATCTTTTAATGAATCTCCAAAACATTTGAATAGGATCACTAATCCCATATTACCATCATCCAAAAGACTTCATTCCTTGTCTTATAGCCAACCATCATTTAAATAAATATCATTAAAATGAAATCAATAATGTAAGAGTTATTTTACAATGGATTGAAATGAAATGGATTTAATATATATAATTAATATAAAAAAGGAAACATTGGCATATGTGTGAAACATGTTTCGTGGGATCAAGTTACAAAAGTGATACAATGTGAAACATGGACATGCAGATATGAAATAATTGACATTAACATAAAATATCTAGAAGAAATCCAAAGACGTAAATGGTTTGGACTCACATAATTACATATGTTCTAGCTCCTTTTTCAAAAATCAATTTGCTTTTATATCTAGCCTCACTAATTACACATCCCACCTATCCAATAACCCAATCATGGGGTAATAACATGTCTAATAAGGGTTGATAAGCATCCCTCTCCCAGCCCTCTAATTGATTCCCATAAATCCCTTGATAATAGTACATGGTGAAAGGGTAGTTACTCAAACGTGTAGACTAAACCAACAACCCATTAATTCCATCATGCATGCTTATCCAAGACACTAACACCAGCTATATGATGAACCTCTTCTCATATAATCCACCACATTGGTACCCCTCACACATAGACCATATCAAAGTAAAGAACGTTCCTACACATTTACCATTTCAAAACCATTCCACAAATCCAAGGTGAAAATAGCATCCATGTTTAGATGGGCCTTTAATGTCATTTAATTTATATAATAATCTTCAAGGTGTGAAATGTACCATGTTTTAGATATAACATTTATCCAAATCCATTATCTTCCATGAAACACACTTCCCATGTTTGGAATCTTTTCAAAAACTATTTTAATAATTTTGGATACATTACATTTAATGGAGAGCATTAAATAGCCCTAGAAAGGTTATGTAAATATATAAGAAACCAATTCCTAGAAGAATAATAACAGTATCCAAAAATATATATATATAACCTAAATAATAAAATATAATTTTAGAATTCTCATGAAATCACGGAATTTAAATTAAGGTCTCAGACATAGGGAACCAACCCCAATGAGGATTATAATCAAGTTGAAACACTCCAAAACTCAATTTATTTGATGAAAACAACAATAATCTTCGCATTAACAGTCATGTGCATAAGAACATTAACATTTATATAAGAAAACCTAGTACCGATGTACATATTCACATGGATGAATATGTACAAGGGGGTCCTTACTCATATGCTTATAATTACATATTCAAAAATATACAAACACAAGAATGAGTTTTCACATGTATATATATAATTAAACATCACCTCATTATATATACTCATCCTTCCATTGGTTAATATATATAAAGGAAGAACATATATATACATATGTCTACCGATGAGTACACATTTAAATTTTCTTCAACTCTGGCGGCTCGATCCCACTCTAAGGATATACCAAACATACTTAGAAATACTTGGAACCATATATCACAAATAAAACATGATTAAAATTGAAAAAAATAAAAAGGGTCACCGAATTTAACCTCGAATGATGGTGAGAATACTAAAATGGTCTGATATGATTCTCATTTGGTGTAGAATTCTAGAACACGCTCAAAGAGGACCCAAGAGACCTATTGTAATCCCTAAAATAGGAAAACTAATCCAAAATTTGTTTAATCCTTGACCTAAGGTTCAGATGTACTAAACATGTTGAGGAGGAAGGGAAAACAAAAAATCAATAAAGGTGGAGGGAACTGAAGTGAATACCTCA
Source organism: Viscum album (assembly GCA_963277665.1). NCBI lineage: Eukaryota > Viridiplantae > Streptophyta > Magnoliopsida > Santalales > Viscaceae > Viscum > Viscum album. Next base: position 1,390,131,646 of record OY728131.1, read on the forward strand.
ATGAATTGAACACCAAACCCAAAAAAAAATATGAAGGGATTTCCATATAATGAGGGATCTGAAATAGTTGTTGAATGTATCTAGAGAGTAAATGGGGACTGGTGTAAGTTGAGCCTGATGAAGAGGAGATAAAAAAAAGGGATATAGAAAATAAAATAATTAAATAAATTAATAAATAAATAAGAAACTATTTTTTTTAAATATGGAATCTCCCACAGTTTTCACTTTGTTTACCCATTAATAAACCATCCATTATATTGTGACATGGATTTTCAATAAAATAATTTTTGATATTCTGTGGATTATTTTAACGACAATGATCAATGTTAATGTAAAATAATGATTCCTTTTTTTTCACAATAAATGATAGAAATATATTTAGTATATTAAAAAGAATTTTCACATATTATTCTTTAAAAAATTTAATTATACATAAATAGGTTCCTGGATCAAAAATCATAGGGAACCGTTGAGATCATCAACTTGTTTTTTCCCATGGAAAGACATTAAATTTATCTATGTGGGTAATTTGTGGAAAACTCACTAGAGAAATAGGAATGAATAAAATAAATATATAAATTATTTAATTTAAAATTCATTGATATAGTCGTTTCTGTGTCTTTAAATTGACTACTATGGAAAATTACATGGTTATTTGGAAAACCATAGAGCCATTAGAGACCCATTAGATAGAGAATTGGAGGATCTTTCTCAGGTGAAGGATGACCAGATCAGGGATTGAGAATCGATGCACAATTAAATTGAAGGGTCATTACAATGACAAGGACACAACATCTTTCTCCATTAGAGATCGATCTGAATCGAGGCAGGACATTTTTGTTGGATTCTTATTCAATTCTTACTTTCTATGAAGTAATTTATTCAATCGACTAATGAAGTGATTTATGGGTTGTTCATCTAATGGGATGGGTTTATTTGATGGGATTTTATCAGAAGAATTAATATCTGATTTCATTCGTCACTTTTATTTTTGAAGAGATGGACTAAGACCAACATGAATACTATTTTATGATCACTCCTCATGTTTTTGGTTGTACATTTATCCCTTGATTCTTTGTTTATTATGTATGTCTATTGTTTGGACCATTGTTCTACATATCTAGATGAATGGATCACTGAACACCCAGTTTTTAGTACAATTATATGATATTGTAGATTTGGTATCCACACAACACGAAGGTGGTGAAATGATATGGGAATCACTGAATCAGATAGTTTTAGATACCTAATTTTGGTTCTTTTTTAGGATATAAATAATAATTACTGATCCCATTTTAGAATAGATTTAATAGGTGTAACATTTTTCTATTAGCAGCGAGGATAAAAAAAAATTCTCCACTATGTTCCTAGTGTGACAGTTGTCAGATAAGCAGTCGGAGATACGAAAAAAAACTTCTAAAGAAAAATGTGCAATTTTTTGAAATTTTTAACTACACGGTGTTTATGTCAGTTCTCTACAACATGTAGGGACCTCCTAGTAGTGGCTAGGGTTTCACAAGGAAGTCATGTAAAACACAGAATGTTATACTATCAAATATAATGTGGCCTCACTCCAGAGTCATAGAATGTACCTTAATGGGTAGAAAAACGTAGTTTTCTGTAAAATTGTTGTAGAACACCATGTAATCCACTACATTGACAGAACCTAGAACATAGTACTTGAGTTATGTCATGTAAAATTACATGGGAACAATTACATGGGTTATTTCAGGTACTGGAACACCAATAGGATAAATGGAAAGCCTACACACTACATACTATTTCATGGACACAGGAAAGAGACATTTTCCATTTATATAGGAAGGAATCAAGGTCAAGGGATAGGATATGTGACCCATTTATAGACTGTATACTTCATTAAATATGGAATGTAGATTTTTACCTCTATATCTTGGACAAATTTAATGAGGGTGCATTCCCCATATCATTTCTATGATGGTTAGTTCAGAATTTTCTCATACACATGGGACAATGATCCCTTCAGAGGAAATTTAGGGATATAGTTGTTGGAATCCCTCGATGAGGCCAAAAGTGAGATCCTATATACATCTTCGTTCACAAGGTGGATTTATTAGTGTGTTTGTGACAAAAACTACATGGGAATATATCTTCTACATAGAAGGTTAATTGAGATTTAGTTGTTGGTATCAACACATATCCTTCATAGTGATATTAATGTTTTTATCATGTCTCCATAGACATGACTGTGTACTTTCTCATGATAAGACCCAGCGAGCATTCCCCTATTTGATCAGTAGTTTGATATATATGATACTAATTTTAGTATCAAAATACGATGTAGATACTCAATATAAAAGAGGGGGTGAATTGAATACATTTAAAAAATCCATAAGGATATTTTTTATAAAAAAATTCACAACACCTCTAGGTTCAAATATCTTGATTGATTCCAGAAAAGTGAATCCAGAAATGAAGCTTAACAAATGTTTAAAATAACTAAGATTCTACCTCAAAGCATATAGAATATTATTTAATCGGAGTAAAAGTCTAAGGAAGTATAAGAAAATTATACTTTCTTTAACAAAAAATTACAGCAGAAAAAAATGAAATACTACAAGTAACAAGCAGTAACTCTTTTAACACAAAGAGAAGGGTATCCAACAACCCTGGATAAAGTTCTCTTGATTTATACATTCATGAAATTATGTCTTACCCTAACCCAAGTAAGACCTAATTCCAAATATTGGTATCTATCTTTCTATCCCCACAAGCCCTCAATTTGTAAAGAAATCGGCACCTCTGACTTCACAACCCGAAGTCTCTGATTTCAAGGTAATCGCACCTCTACACATAGAAAATTTGCATGAAGCAATGTTTAAATAAGTCATTCAAACTTTCTTCATGAAGCCTATGAGTTTATAAGATCCTCTCTCTATATAAATCATCTCAACATCATGTATGAAATGTTTTCAAAGTTTAGTGTTTAATTCATTCAAATGATATCCTTTTTATAGGCATTGCTTCAATGGTCGGCTACCTCCTCCAATGGTCAAATCTTTCCTTAAATTTTGGAGGGACCAATATATATGTCACTCAAACAATGGTTAGTTAGTAACTGAATGTACAACATCATTTTATGACTAAAACAAGTGTAAGAAAATGTATGGTTACATAACAAAAATAAAATATTCTGAATGTAAGAAAATAACTATTTGGAGTCTAACCAAATTTTTTTTCGGAATCTATAATACGAGGATATAAGGATTCTATTTTACAAGGAATTCATAACATGAATTATATAGAATTGTGGAGTCTAAATTTCATGAAAATTTGGAATTTGATTTCTCAAAAATTCGGAACCTGTTCTTATAAAGATCAGAGTCAGCATTTTAGAGAAATTGGTGTCTAAAATTACAATGTTTGGAGTCTTAATTTATTAGAATTCAAAGTCAGAACTCAGAATAGTTTGGAGTATGAATTCATAGAACTCAGAGTCAGAACTCAGAAGAGTTCAGAGTCTGAATTTAGAGAACTCAGAGTCAGAACATAGAAGAGTTCGGAGTCTGAATTTAGAGAACTCTAATTATGAATTTGTAGTCTAAAAACAGAATTCTATGTATCTAAGTATTATAGGATTTCGATGTTTTAGTTATGAAACCGAATTTTACACTTAGACAAGATAATGAACAATGAAAGACATGGTAATGATAAATTTCCATGGGGAAAGAAAATTTTCCTTGTTGAGGTAAAACACAGGGTAAAATGATATTTTCCTTGATATAATGTGTTTGTGATTTTCAAAACAAGATTGAATGGTTAAGTCATAAGGAGACCTTATTGACTCAAAAATCTCCCCCAAACATGAAGGATTGGAAATTTCATAAGGAAAACCTTATTGAATCAACAATCTCTCTCTTTTTGGAATGTACAAGAATCCTTACGAAAAAGAATAAAAAGACTTAGACAATATTTCACTAGACTATTGAAAATAAAACATATCTCCCTTATAATATGGGAAAATTTGAATAAGACTAACTCCAATTTAGGATTTGGAACTCTAAGGATTTTATTTTAGATTTCCAAAATGAGATTTTTCATTATCTTGAGTACGGAAATATATTTAATGAAATGTCCCCCTTAGAAAAACTCCCCCTTACATAGGGATATTTCTTAGTATTCATTTTCCTTTGTCCCCATTTTTGATTTTCAAAAAGATTTTGAGGGAATGGAAAAAATATTATAGTTCTTGAAATATTATTACAAATCATCCAAAAAAAATATGTGAAACCCAAATTTTATTATGATGGGATGAATTTGTACAATTAAATAATACAACAAAAGTTTTTATTGGAACTATTTTCCTTCCTTCTGCTTGGGTATCAATTTCTTCACTATGGTTTTCAGCTTTTTGAGTTCCTTGTTGTCTTCCCCTACTTTCTTTAGAAGTTGATCCTAATCCTCTACATTCTTATCTAAAACATCGATCTTTTCTTCCTAAGCCTTATGAGCCTCTGCCTGAGCCTTCAACAACTCATCTTTCTTAAATACCTTCTCTTTGATCTCAATCTGAAGATCCCTTTCACTCTTCAAACATTGGGAAATAGAATATAAATTTCCATTAAAATCCATTACCTCTTGAATCCGAATATTCTACTCATGAGTTAGTTTTTCCTCAAAGCTAGTCTTGAGATCTTTGATTTTACTATCTTCATTATCAATGGATTCCTTACCTTCATGTTGAAACTCATAAAGCTCTCTCAAGTCTTCAACTATCATCTTTGACCAGATAATCACTTTCTTCCAGGATTTTTTGTTAGAGTTGTAGTTAATAAAGAATTTATTTAAATCAGCCTCAAGTATTACACACTTATCCATCAAAAATGATATTTAATCTGATTTTTGATTCATGCTGTGTTGGATCATCTGACATCTCAAGTCAGTGCTTGGAAGGATCAGAATAGTGTCAACAAGTTTCTTCTATGATTGAATGACAAAATCATGTCTTATGGATTATGATTCTGAATCTATGACTTCTCTTGGAGAAGGATATTTATCTATCTCGACAACATTCCTCTTCGATTATCCACCAACGTCTTTTCTCATTAAAACAACATTAATAGCTATATCCACATTCACATGATTCCCCTTATTAGTTCTTAGAACAGATTCCTCATTCGGAGACTCTTGCTTTCTGTTAAACAATTAAACAATTCTATCTTCATCTATCTTATCTTTCTCAACATCTGCCTCAACATCTTCAGGTTAAATGAAATGTTGATTATAACTCTCTTCCTCAGACAACTTGTTCACTTCATCTTCATCTTTATCTTCTAACCCAGGAGTAGCAAGCTTGGAAGATCCATCTTGTGATGTCTGGATTGACAATTTCTCAGATGCACTTTCCATCTCATGAAAGTCTTAAACCTGCTTTATGAGGTCTTTTGTGTTACCACTGATTTCTTCTTCTTTCACTTTTTCCACAAATTCTTTTTCTTCAACAAATATTTTCTTCTACTTTTTACATAGTGAGAAATTTCTTCCCCAGTGTCTCAGGTAAGGGTTCTACCTCAAAATATTTATGTACATGGATATTCTCGGATCCCATCTCAGTGTCCCTTAAAAGGGATTGAACAATCTCAGCCTCAAAAATCTTCTTCTTTTGCTTCTTTTACATAGCTTTCTTCTCAATCACGTTAGTTGTCTTCTCATTCAAAGCCTTAGCTTCTGTAGGATATAAGCCAAACTATGGCTCTTCTTCCATCCCATTTTTCTTCTCATCCCTCCATATGGCTACTAGCTCATCTGGATTGGATTTTTGTTTCTTGGGAATTGCATGTTCGGATTGGGTTCATTAATCCTCTGGGGTTTAACCTTCAACTACTACTTCATTCAACTTCCTATTATTTCCTCCTTTTTTGGATGGATTTGGACCTTATTGTTCCTTCGGAATAGCTTTATCTTCTTCCTCTAGTAAGTCATAGAATTCCCTGTAATCTGTAGGGAATCCATTATTCATTCTCTTCAATTTATCATCACTTACTAAAATGACTTTGCAATTCCTTGGCATGAAACTACTCGGAATATTGAATGACTCAAATCACCAAAAAATTAGCTTATAGAGGATGGCTGGATACATGATTATCGAAGCTTTCAAGTTCTCAATCTTAATATTCTCAATCATAATGAGAATGTGCATCATCAAGTTGATCTTCCTCAGATTCACCATAAAATCAAAGATGTACATTTCGCTCTTCTTCAAGGTGTCCTTATCACCATTTCTCGGAATGATGAATCGTTGTACCCATAAATCAAGGATCCAATTATTTGTACACAAATGAAAAATCTTCGGATTCTTGACATCTGAAAGTCTAGGACACTCTATAGCTATCAACTTGACAGAACTTCCTTGTACATCCGACAATTTATGGGAACAGAATTCAGATTTCACTTCATAAGACAACCCTAACAAGCTAGAATCCTTGATGTATGAAAGGGAATATGTTTTTCCATAGATTTTGAAAGAAAATTTACAGCCCTATTCTTCTTTGAGAAAACTCACAGATTCATAAAATTCCACATGAAGTTCCGAATATACTACATCTTGGGCTCTGTAATTTGATATGCAAATGATTTCACATCCATTAAACCTGATGCACATGAATATAATGAAATTGTAATTGGCAGAGAAATTCTAATGAACCTACCACTATGTGTAAATCTGTCACTCTGAAATTGACTTGACAGTTGACAACTATTGAGAAGGAAATTCAACAAAAAATTTCATTTGAGAAATATTTCTGATGTTTGGAATGGGGTTTTGAAATGGGGAAGAGCTTTGGCATGAAAAGGAGGGAAATACGATGTGGGATCACCTTATGAGGGTCATTTATATAGGCTTTTGATACGACAGTTGAACATCCAAAGACAATCGAATGGTTGGGAAATATTCTGATTAGATCTGACATTTGAAATGATAGCCGTAAGGAAAATTTGGTAGGATCCGATCATTTGATGTTTTTAAGAAAACATTCATATTTAATGAAACTATAATCTTAAGATTTTAAAACAATAAACCAAATACTAGAAAGTAAATGGTTATTACAAAAACATAAGAAAGAAAACATACCTTTCGGATTACTAGGATGATTACTCTTAGTGAAGAAAAATTCTTCTAGAAGAAATTGATATTTAAAAAATTTTTATTACGAAAAATGATAACAAGAAAAAAAATCCTTTAAGAAAATCTTCATTAAGAAAATTTTAGACTATGCCGATTTTCATTATGAATTATTTGAAAAATTTATATAATAATTTTTTAAAAAAAACATTATTACGAAAAACATGAAAACCTTCATTACGATAAACATGAAAAAATTCATTATGAAAAACATGAAAAACATTATTACGAAAAACTACAAAAACTTCATTACGAAAAAAATGAAAAAATTAAATACGAAAAATATGAAAAACTTAATTATGAAAAACATGAAAAACTTCATTATGAAAAACATGAAAAAAATCGTTATGAAAAACGTGAAAAACATCATTATGAGAATCTTTAAAAACATCATTACTAAAAATTTGAAAAAATAAACAAGAAAATGATCTCCCCCTATGAAAAGGAGTTTATTACTATAAAGAGATTGGTTCAACATAAAGATAATAGGTAGGATTACCTTATGGTTATCATTCCTAACATATTTTTAATGTATTAAAATATATCTGAGGGTAAATATTTTGTGAATATATCTATATGTTGATCTTGTGTTCCGATAAATTGATGAATCATATCTCCTTTTTGTGTGTGATATCTATGAATGTGACACCTAATATCTATGTGAATTGAACAAGAGTGATGTGCACGGTTTTTACTAAGGGAAATAGAACTAGTATTATCACAAAAAATTTCTGTTTTGGTAAAACTCATACCATAGTTTGTGAGTGTGTGTTGCATCCACAACACTTGATCACAACAACTTAAAACTGCTACATATTTAGCTTCAGCATTGGAAAGTGCTACTGGTTGTTTCTTCTAACATGACCAAGAAACTAATGAATCTCCTAAAAAATTACATGTTCTAGATGTACTTTTTCTAACCATTTTACATCTACCAAAGTTAGCATCCAAAAAGAATTTCAAAAAATCATTTCATGAAGTATACAAAAGTCCTAAATCCTTGGTTCCCTTTAGGTTGAGTAAAATTCTTTTCACTACATTTAAATTAGATTCTTTATGATTGGATTTCTATCTTGCACATAAGAATACTGAAAACATTATGTCTGGATGACTAGGTGTCATGTAAAATAAACTTATTATCATACCTCTAAAAGATGTTTGATTTACTATTTTCTGAGCTTCATCAAGATCAAGTGTATTTGAGGTTCCAGTAGGAGTACAAATACACTTAGTGTTGTCATATCTATACTTTTTAAGAAGATATTTAATATAATTATTCTGGGATATAAGTATTCCTTTTAGTTTTTTGAAAATTTAAAAACTAAGGAAAAATGTTAACACACCCATCCTACTCATTTCAAACTCTGATTTCATTATATCCACAAAGGAATCTGTTAAAAATTGCTGTGTTGAACCAAATATAATGTAATCAACATAAATTTGAACAATCATAACATTTTTCTTATCTTTATTTATAAAAAGTGTTGGATCTTCATTTCCCTTAACATAATCATTTTGAACCAAAAATCCTATAAGTCTATCATACCCGGCTCGATGGGGCTTGAATAAGTCTAAAAAAAGATTTGTTAATTTTATAAACATGTTCAGGATGTTTTGTATCTTCAAAACCAGTAAGTTGTTCAATAAAAACATCCTCTTGTACAAATCCATTAAGGAAATCACATTTCATATCTAATTGAAAAAGTGTGAAATTGATGAATGCTATAAAAGAATGTAAAATACGAATAGATTCATGTATAGCTACAAGGGCATAGGTTTCTTCATAGTGTATTCCTTCTAGTGGATTATATCCTTTAGCAACTAATCTAGCTTTATTTCTTACTATGATTCCATTTTAATCACACTTATTTATGAAGACCCATTTAACATTAATGAAAGAAGTTTCCTTATGGATATAAACCAAGGTCCAGACTTTATTCCATTCGAATTCATTTAGTTCATCTTGCATAGCTTTTATCCAATCATCATCACCTAAAGGCTCATCGGGGATTTTTTGGTTCTAATTGGAAATGAAATTCTAGATGTTTTACTTCATTCCATAAGGAACATCATGTTCTTACGGGATGATTTACATCACCAATGATACTATCACTTGGGTTATTCTTAATAAACAACTGATTTGGGTTTTGTAAAACCTATTCATCAACATAGGGTAGAAAATATTCTTGTTGTAAATGCTTCCGAATCAACTTCTTAAACATTTTCCTTATGAGAGGGATCTTCTAACAAATGTAGATAGTCAGTTTTTTAAAACACATTCGAAGATGTATGTCGAGTTTGATTAAAAACAAAGGGATTAGTTTCATCAAATTGTACACGTACTGTTTCTTCAACAGTACAAGTGTTTTTATTAAAAACTCTATAAGCCTTAGATGTTTTGGGTAGCCTAAGAAAATTCCTTCATCATATTTTGGTGAAAATTTGTGTAAGTTGTCTTTAGTATTCAGAATGAATACCTTGTAGCCAAAAACAATAATGTTGGAATGTCTAGGTTTTTTACCATTCCATAATTCATAATGTGTTTTATTAAGAAAATTTCTAATCAAAACATGATTTATAGTAAAACAAGAAGCACATACAACATCATCACAAAAATAATTGTCTATATAATACTCACTCAATATGGTTCTTGTTATCTATTTATGAAATCTACTTGTTCATTCAACAACACCATTTTGTTGATGTTTTCTGGGTGATGAGAAGTTAGGAGTAATGCATTTAATACTAAAAAAGGATTCAAAATCAGAATTTTGAAATTCTCCTCCATGATAAATATGAATATTTATCAAAGGTTGGGTTTTCAAATTTTCAACTTGGGCTCTAAAACTTTTTAAATAAGAAAAATATTCTGATTTCTTTGCTAGAAAATAGACCCACATAAATCTGGTGTAATCATAAACTAATAAAAATACATAAAACTTGACTCTAATGCTTCCAGTTTTTGTTGGACCAAAAAGATCCATACAAACCAACTGTAATGCAATAGTGGTTGAGACTTCACTGACAGATTTAAAACATGATTTATGTTTATTTCCATATTGACAATGATCACAAACTTTTGAAGAATCAAATCTAAGCATCGGTAGATCCTTAACTATTTCTTTATTAGAGAGTTTACAACGGTTCCTAAAGTTATAGGGACCTAACTTTCTATTTCATAACCTATAATGATCTTCTATTTCATTGAGGCATGGTCGATCATGGATCCTATGGTCTTCTATGTTCAGTGTGTAAACATTCTCTTGCCTATTGGTAGAAAGAATAAACTCTTCCTTGTAATTGTGTACTAAACACTTATCATTCCTAATGTCAACAAGGTAACCTTTATCACATAATTGACTTATGAAAATGAGGTTTTTCTTAAGACCCTTAACAAATAAATCATTTGAAATCCACATTTTTTCAAGAAGAATGATGTCACCTATAACAATAATTCCCCCCTTAGCATTATCTCCTAAAGTTACTTTTCCTCTATTCTTTTTGATAATCTTTCAAAAGTGGTTTTGTTTACAGTCATATGCTGGGAACATCCACTATCCATATACCAATTATTGTTGTTGTTACCTTCTTTATTTTCATGAAAATAAGAATGTTAGACTTTCAGAATCCAAACTTCCTTGGATCCGAGATTGTTAGACAACAAAATTTTGTATCCAATTTTTTTAAAAAAAATAAGCTTATGAAACCTAAGATATTATACATTATTGAAATAGTAGTTTTTCTTCCAATGCCCACCACTTTGATATTTATTAAAAATTGGGGCTCTTGATGGAATAAAATTAATTTTTTTTAAAAGGATTTTGGTGAGTATAACCTACTCCAGTAGTATTTCCTTGAGGATTTATTTGAGAATACATCTTTTCAAAATTTTCATTACCATAAGTAATTTTTCCAAGAAATTTCTTAAGATAATATATTTCGGATATTATTCTGATGACTAAATTCATAACCTCGTGAATTATTTCCTTAGAGTTATATTTTACCTCCAAAACATTTAATTTTGTAAAAGCATTATTAATATATTTATAATGTTTTTCCTTTTCAGAATTTACTTCCTTATGTACTTTATAAAGATTTTCAAAAAGCACATCCTCATCTTCAAGATCTCTAAAGAGGTCTGAAATCTCTTTTATAAGGACTTCTTATCTAGTATTTTCCTTGTCCAATTTCTAAGAAATTCTGCAATTTTTTTCTTCTAACAACTTGGAAAATCTAGATAATTCATCATATGAAGGTATTTCTTCATTATCTAAATATAGTGTATCTTCATTAGAAGTAATATCTCCTGAATAGTAATTTATACCAAGAGATAAATTTGTTAAACCCTCAAAAGAGTGTACCTTGTCCATAAGACGTGTATTAGGGAAAGAAGTAGTAGCAATGAATCCAATATTTTTCGGTGCTGATGATTAATATTCATAAGATTCACTTCCCAATGACTGTCCGAAGCTAGCAATCCAAGTATACTTTTCATTAAGATTTTTCTTGTGCTTCGAATGATAGAATTTCTTCTTGTTGCTATCTGAATTATTTTCCTTCTTTTATTTCTTTATAAATAGAGGGAAATGAAGTCTGATATGACATGTTCTTCTACATTCATAAAAAGTAAATTCAACATCAATATTCTCTTTGTAGTATCTATTCGTAAACATATTTTGATAGTTCTTTTGAGAAACTATATTGTTCATTATCTGAGAAATATTAGCAAATTCAGTCTCAGAGTCTTCTAAATCATTAGATTATGACTATATAGTTACTTTCATTGACGTTGATCTAGTTACTCTTTTTGGAGTCTTGGATTTCATATGTTTTTATGTAGTTGTAAAAGAAACTACTTAATTTCCATTCTTCTTTTTAACATTATCATCATCTCTATTCATTCTAGTCTCAAGCTGTAGAAGAGTTCCAAACAACTCATCTAAGGTAATCTGGGTAACATTCCTTTTCTCATTAATTATTGACCTCCTGGATTCCCACTCATTTATAATGATTTCTATGATCTAATCTACAAGAACCACATTATCAAATAATTTTTCTACCATATACTGTAAGCTATTAATGATAGTCATAAACCTTTGATGAACTTTACTTATAGGTTCTCCATAAGAAAAGTTAAATGCATTGTATTCATCTCTCAACATAGCTCTTCTTCTCTCTATGACCATAGGAGTAACAAAATGTGTGACTTCAAGTTTCTTCTAGATACTATTTGTGGACTCACAAGATGATATTTGACTCTATATGTTCCTTGTCATGGATCATAACAATGTATTTCTGACTCTAAAATTTGCATGATATTCTGATTTCTACTGATTAGTAAAAGTTTTCAATTCCTTATCCGGAATCTTATTATCTCCTATCAACATTAGGAAGTTATCAACTACAGCGTTAATAACAAAATAATTCATCCTATCTCTCTATTACTCATAATCAATTCTATAAAAAATAAGAGGTCTGGTAGGATTTATATTGTCGATAGAACCAAAATTTAAACCTGCCATCTTAAGGAAAATCATTCAAACAAACTTGTTAGTAATAAATTTTTGTAAACAAAAGGAAATATAATAGGCAAGGAAAAGAGGATGAGAGTACCTCTATGAAAAAATGAATCCAAAATTTTAGGGATCTGAAAATATGATTTTGACAAAGTGAAAATGAATATTCCTCTTCTCAATCTAATCGTGAGATTAATTCAGATTTAACCAAAACTCTGAAGCCAATGTTAGATTGGTTTAGGGTACAAGGTCACCTCCTCTGATACCAATTGTTTGATTGATAGTATGATAGATATTATACTCATTATAGTATCAATCTATGTTTCAGATACTCAATATACAAGAGGGGAAGAATTGTATATTTTAAAAAATCCATAAAGAAATTTTTCATAAACAAAATTCACAACAACTATAAGTTCAAATAGCTTGCCTGATTACGGAAAAGTGAATCCGTAAATGAAACTTTAAAAAAGTTTACATAAACTATGATTCTACCTCAAAGAATATAGAATCCTATTTAATCAGAGTACAAGTCTAAGAAAGTATAATAATAGTATACTTTCCTCAATAACAAAAATTATAGTGGCAAACATAATTGAAATACTAAAAGTAAAAAGTAGTAACTCTTTTAACCCAAACAGTAGGGTATACATAACCCTGGATAAAGGTCCCTTGATTTATACTTTCAATAAAGTATGTCATACCCAATCCCAGGTAATCCCTCAATCCATAGATAGATATTTGTCTTGTTATCCCCGCTAGCCCTCGATTTGTAAGGAAATCGTAAACTCTGACTTCACAACCTAAAGTCTCTGATTTCAAGTAAATCGCACCTCTTTCCAAAGAAAATCTTCATGGAGAAAAGTTTAAACAAGCCTTTCAAACATTCTGCATGAAGCTTGAGAGTTTATAAGATCCCCTCTCTCTAGAAATCACTTCAACAGCATGTATGCAAATTTTTCAAAGTTTAGTACTGAGCTCATTCAAATGAGATCCTATTTAGGGGAATAGCTTCAACGGTCGACCCCTACCTCCCACGGTCATATTTTTTCATGAATTTTTGATGGAATTATACACGTGTATCTCAAAAAATAGTTATTTAGTAACTGAATGTAATATATCATTTTATAACCAAAAACATGTGTAAGCTAAAAATGGTTACGTAACCTAACTCAAATATTTGAAATGTAAGAAAATAAATGGTTGGAGTCTTAAAAAAAATATTTAGTTTCTATAAAACAAGGATATTTGGATTCTGTTTTCCAAGGAATTTAGAACATGAATTCTATAGAATTCTAGAGTATGAATTTCATGGATATTCGGAATCTGAATTCTCAAATATTTGGAAACTGATCTTACAATGTTTGGAGTTAGATTTCATGAGAATTCGGAGTCAGAACATACAAAGTTCAGAGTCTGGATTTATTAGATTTTGGAGTTAGAACTCATAAGAGTTCGGAGTCTGAATTCAGAGAACTCGGAGTCATAACTTAGAAGAGTTCAGAGTCTGAATTCAGAGAACTTAGAGTCTGAATTCAGAGTTTGAAAATAGAATACAATTTATCTACGTATTATATGATTCCAATGTTTTAGATATGAAACCGAAATTTACACTTATAAAAGATAATGAAAAATGAAAAAAATGGTAAGGATAAATCTTCTTGGGGATGTATAGTTTTCCTTATAGAAGTAAAACAGAGGGTAAAATGATATTTTCCTTGAGATAATGTGTTTTTGATTTTCAAAACAACAATGAATGGTAAAGTCATAAAAAGACCTTATTGACTACAAAATCTCCCCCAAACATGAAGGAATGGAAAAGTCATAAGTAAAAACTTATTGACTCAACATACCCCTCAAATGTATGATGTCAGTGTTTTCCTAATCAGGATTGTGTTCTCTTATATTATTTCTCTGTCTAATCATTAATGTAGAATCCTAGGTCGGTATTATGGTTGTGAATACCATTGGACATTGTATATTTTTTGATTATCTATATATATTCTAGTTATATGTGATGTAGACATACACATGTGTATATATGACTATATTATAAATCATTGTATTATTTTTTGGTTTCAAAGTGTCATACTAGACATTTTCATGCTGACCCCTAAAATTTAACTACCCACACATATAGTGTCATGTGAAGATGATTGAAATATTTATTTAATACATGAGGGACTAGGACCTGATGGTGTTTAGTGATACCATTCATACCGAGGTGTGTTCCTAGAGTATCTAGATAGTAGACCCTTTAGATTCATGTCCATGTTTTTTAATGGAATTTTGTGGTAGGTTTGAATTTTTCATTGTATAATTTCCCTTACTTATTTTCAAACTATGGTTGTCAGATTTAGATATATGCATTCATGTTTGTTAAGTTTTTTTATATTGCATCATTGTGTAGGATTATAGATCTATTCATGTCAACAAGTAAATACGATAAGGCCTCCCATGTGAGTAATATGACTTCTCGGTTTTTGTCACTATACCTCGGCCTATTGGAGGCTATCTTGGGGAGTCAAAACATGGGGCCCATTCTTCTAGTTCATGATAGTGTGGTATTAGTGTATTCGGTTCTACATTAGAACTAGATTCTATTAGAGAGGTCTGGGGTAATAGTGTTAATTGTTTGAATTTTAACATTGAGGCCAGGGACTCTTGTTTTGGTGTAGTTTCCAAAATATCCATACACTAGGACTCTGATCACCTGCCTTTTTATTCAGTACATGATAACATTTCTTATTGGGAATTTTTCTTACATCAGTCATAAAATAATGGATTATGGTTTTCATGTTCTTATTGAGTTACCTATCAAGATATACACAATGATTGTGCTACATATTTTTTACATTTAGGATGCCTCCGGGATGGTATGTCAACTAGGGTTTAGTATCAAGATCATATGGATGGTTACATCAATGAAGAATTATCGATACAATTACTAGTTATAGAGATGATACCACATGGGGGGGAACTAGATATACCACCACCTGTTGAGCATATTATGGTACCTGAAGTACTCGTGGAAGAGGTGAAAATGAAGAGTGAACTTCATGAGTTCTTCGGATAGATACCTATTATGTTTAGAGGAAATACAAAAACATAAATGGATGAGGATTGGATTGATCTAGTGACACGTTTTCTTCATATGTCATGGAATCGAACAATGTAGTTGGTGGTTCATACTGCGAACCTTATACATGGATCTGTATATTGATGGTAGGGTTTAGTGACTTAGTTTTATAACATGTTTTCTCCAGCATGGTCAAATTTTAAGTTCCATTTTAGTGATTGGTTCTCTCTAGCTCTGCTGAGGGATCTATGATGCTATGTGGATCTAGATATCTAGAAGGGAAACTTGAAAATAAATGAGAATTCATCGAGTTTTACTAACCAATACATGTACATAATTTATATGGATCGTTACTAGTTATTCATGGATCAATCCTTCGAGCAGGTTTTTCATAGATTCATTTGTGCTAGAGTGAACCCTCAATGAATTCCTACATATTCATGAATAATCGACTTAGTTTCAATTGTTGAGATTTTTTTGGCTGAGTAGATACATCAAGTTGTTTCTAGTGGCGAGAACACAAAAGTGGAGACCTCATCCATAGGGTTCTACATAAATTACATAGACTTGAATGTGTAATAAATTTCAGGAGGAGATACCATGAAAGATATTCTAGAGTTTATGGCTCTCAGAATTGGATTAGTCTTCCTAGAGAGAGGTTATTATACTAATTTAATGGTAGGGTACATCTTAATCGAGACTGTCTGACCTTCCATATAGCTAAATGAGAGATTTTTAATGGTCTATAAAGAATAAGAAATTAGTAGGAATTGAAATTTATATAGGGTTTTAGATGTTGTATATGATCTGGTATAGAATCAAGTGGAGGTAGAAACATTTACTTGTTACAACCACCACCCATAGGTGGTCAACATATGTCTTAGGGATTTGGGGGATAGGAGCAAGGATTTTTGTAGGTGGTTGAATCATATGACCCATGTGCTTTGTGAAATATTTAGGTACAATATGTATCTATTCTACCATATTTTCTACTATTATAGACATAGTTTATAGTCATTCCATTCATTACTTATATCTTGTTCGATAATTATAGATTCACGTTGATCCATTTGCTCACCCCTTTCACCTGTATACTCTTTTTAGAGATAAATTTGTGATCACAAACTAGTGCCAAAAGTGTGGCCTGACTATTGGATGTGATATTTTATGTTGGTATGTCTTTGTAAAAATGATGAGGCTATAAGAAATCATCATATTTATGGACTTGTTATCCATATTTCATACACATATTTACTAATTTAGGGGGAGGAAGTGGTGCCAATATTGTGATGGGACAAGGTTCTCCTTTGTTGGTAAAATGAAAACCCACGTAGCATAGGGTAGAATCATGGAAAGGATGGTGTCTCTGATTACTCGCCATTTGGATATAATGGTCCTTGGGGTTGTGGATGTTGTGATTTTTTAGTTTCCTGCAGTATTGGAGGGGTATGAGATATATTTTCTAAGGATGTTCCAGGTTTACCTCCCCACCGTAAAATAAATGTCTACATTGACCTACAACCTAAGATGATGAAAATATATGTTCTTGTATATTTGATGGCTCCCTTAGAGATTCTTGATATAAGGGTACAGTCAAGGGACATTTAGAGGATGGGGTTTTCTATAATTAGTGTTTCATACAAGGTACCTTCAGTTTTTTTCTCAAAAATGTCATATGGGAACATGATGTTCAATATGAAATATATGTGCTTCAATCAGTTGATATTGAAGAATAATTATCCACTATTGATGAATAATTTCATCCTTAATAACTTGAGATCGGTGTAATGGTTCTAAATGGTTGACCACAAGTTAGCCTATCATCATTTGTGAGTACATGATGAGGATATACTGAAGAAGAAATTATTATGTCTCTATGAACATTATGATTACAAGGTGATTCCCTATCGCATGATGAACACCCCAGTATTTTTCATGGGACTCCAAAACTAGATATTTCAACCATTCCTATAATGGTTTGTGGTAGTATTCATTAATGATATCCTAGTGTACTTCGACTTCGATGTGTAGCACATGAGACCCTAGAGGACAGTTCTTGTAATGCTTTGAGAGTACTAAAATTATGGTATGCTTGTGATTTTACAGATCTAGATTTAGGTGATTCACCTTCTATGACACATTTTCTAAGAAGATGGATTGGTAGTGGACCCATACAATTTTTATGTTGGGTTATCTTAAAAGAAATTGAAGAGAATGATAGTGGTGCGAAGATTCCTTTGGTAGGAAGGATATCACAAGATATTAATACATGATTTTTATTGGACATGATCACCCATGATATGTTTTACCCCAAATGGTTCTCCTTTCATGTGGACAGATATCTGTGAATACGCAGTTCAATTGTAGGGAAATAGTTTGACCTACAATCCCATATTGTGATTATCAAATGAGGGTGTTGATTATGTAGTGTTATAAGATGCCATAGGAAAAAATCTTGGATGTGTTTTTTTGTAGAGGAAGGAAATTATTGTGTAAGTTTCCAATTAGTTGAGACCACATGAGAAAAACGACATCAGCCCCAATTATGAATTTGTAGTGGTTGTATTTGTAGTAATGATGTGGAGACACTACCTAATGGGTGGGCATTTTATCATCTATTCTGATCACATGAGTCAAAAGTATATCTTCTTACCAAAGGATATAATCTTGAGATAGAGGAAATGTATAGAATTCTCATTGAACTATTACATAATATTGTATATAATTTGAGGATGGGGAATATTTTAGATGTTGCTCCAAGCAAGAAGATCTTGATTTCTATTATTGAGTGTGGTGCTAGAGAAATTTTCTTCATTCGTGTTTTCATTTGGGGATGGAGTTGGAGAATCATACCTCAAGTTGATGGCTACCTAATATTAAATTTTTCAACTAGTCATGGTGGAACAAAATGGTGATGTGGAATATGCGAACCTATGTACTCAGCTATAAATTGTGCATGCTCATGATGGATTTTCAAAAGTTGAGGAACATGATGTTATTTTTAGAGGATGCATATTGGTAACAATGATGTTTCAGGAGGAGATTCTGAGAGATTTTCATATATCTCCATTCATGGAACATCCTGGTGTGGCAATCCATTAAATGGAAATACAATGTCAGTTTTGGAGTCTAGTGACGAAGAAGGAAGATGCAATGTTTGTCTATTGATGGCTTACTGGTCTAAAAGTGATGGATAAGGACCAAGTTCCAGTGGGTTTCTCTTAACTCCTTGAGGTGCTAGAGTGGTAGTGGGATTGTAAATCCATGGACTTCATGGTGGTATTACCACATAATTAAAGGGTACATTCAATCAATTTGTTGATATTAACTTGAATCACCATGGAATCCCAATTTATAGTATTTTGGGGGTATAATTTTTAGAGGGCTTAGGATGACTCTACATGGAGGAGATAGTCTGACTCCGTGGAGTTCCTTAAATGATCATTTCTGACCATGTTGATCTCTTCACATCCCAATTTTGTAAGGGATTAATGGAGGCATTTGGAGAAAAGTTACTCTGGAGAACATTGTTCCACTCCCAAAAATATAGCCAGATAGAGTGTACTATTCATGTTCTAGAGTACATGCTATTATCTTTCATGTCAGACACTGGCCATAGTTGGGTGGATCACCTACCACCATTGGATTTTTCATGCAACAATAGATACTATTAGACCTAATTATGTAACCATTGTCGGATTTGTATGAGTGACCCTATATGACTATACATTTTTGGACTAACCCAGGAGATTTGGAACTGATGGTCCATGAGTTGGTGTAAGAAATTATCAAGAAGGTGAAAATAATACTAAAAATATGAAGACTACACACAGCCTTGAAAAGTCATATGTGGATAGATGATAGAGGCTATTTTAATTTGAGAAAGAATAACATGTGTTTCTATGGGTGATATTTCTTTTTTAATACATATTTTGATGGGGTTTACATATATTTCCATTGTATATTAATTAATTTAATAATGTATACGTTCCTTATATCATGGTTTTTAATTCTTTTATAGGATGGAAATTTAGAGAAATACGAAAAAAGGCGGAATGAAAGAATGAAAAGTCATGCAGTATGACACTGGATTTTTTGGTATGTTCATGGAGCACATCCAATGCACAAAAGTGAGGAACCAGGATGAAATGGGGTTTCTAACGATGAATGATGAAGTTACACATCGTGTAATGTTTATAAATGATGTGTAAATGACCATGTTGTGAATATATTTCCAATTTTGATAAGAGGGATACATGAAAAAGGATTAAATTATGTGAAAACTTATTTCACGTCATGTAATATCCCGAAAACGTAGAAAACACTAATTTCCTACAGATATTTAATGGGAGATTATGAGATATTTTGACTTAGTCGGGAAAAGAACATCATTTTTTGACCTTTACAGAACTATATTGTTTAAATATAAGCCTATTTAAATGGTTTATAGCTAGGATAAATGTAATTGCATTAAAATTTTCATGATCCACTATTGGGATGCTTCTGAAGTGTTTAACTGGAATTCATAGAATATTGGTTTTCGTTTATGCTTTTCTATTCATTATTTCATGTAATCATTGGATTATTTCTAGTTTTAATTACAATAAATTTCAATTAATCATTCTTTTTTATTTCATTATTTCTCAAAATCCATTCTATTGATTTGGGTTTAATCATCATTGGAAATCACCAAACAATAGCTGAATAAAACTCATAAGGGGGGAAGAATCTATTATCAAGGGTGTGTTCCATGATTGGTTGAATTTCATTCGCTTGTAAAGAGGAATTCCATAAATGGTTTCATATTTTAACTATTTTTTCTATGTTATTCATAATTGAATCATTGATAATATTTTTTAATAATTAACAAACCCAAAAAATATTGAGAAGATTTGTTCATGACCATTGAATAGAATTATTCTTCTTCTTTTTAAAATATGAACATGTTTCACTTTATCTATTTTGATTCATCTAACCATGATGAATTTAGGATATTGGTTAGTTTTAAATTGAATGGACATTTAATTTATTGATGAAACTATTTGGTTGATCTTTTATTTATTATGGTTTTCTTTCAAGCAAAGATGAATTTATTTATGAAAATCATCCTTTGAAACTGATTCCCCTCTATTAATATTTTCTATTTAATTTAATTTATCTTAATTTTTGTCATTAGTTTAATTAAAGAAAAATGAAATTATGGACACCTAAATGTTAGTAACTTCTTTCAATCATTGTATTCCCCTCCCTCTAATGAATCGTCCCCACACATCTACAATACTACGTCTTTATAGTTTATACAGTTCAAGAAAAAATTAGATTTTTTACTTTGATAAATTCCTCATGAAACTAACCACCACATTTGGTGCATCAATGAGTTTTATCATGATGAAGATTAAAAATGTGTGGATGAAGTGAAAATCTATCTCTGACATTCATTGCATCATTCAATATACTAATTAGAGTTGGAGAGGTGGTGTACCTCTTAGATCTCCCTTAATAGTTAGACCAGCTACATGACGTCTTCTATGTGTTACAACTAAGGAGGTACATGCATGACTGATAACACATTATCAATGAGGGAGAGATAGACATTGATGATGGAGTGACCATTAAAAAGTACCTATTATATATTTAGGAATATCATGAGAGGATCCATTATAGGCATTTGATTGATTTTTTTATGTTTCTAGTGGTGGAATTGGAATCTCTTGGAGAGTACATGGAAGCGATAGGATTAGATTCATTCCCAGTACCCAAATCTCTTTGTGTTGCCATTGTTTTATCTTTTTAGTAAATAATAACCCAAGATGTGAAAATTTTTGTGAATTCCATTTTCCATGTATTATTTTTGGTTATTTTATAGATTATGTTTTAGACGATACACTGAGTCGACATGATATTTTTTGGCATGGTGTTCTCGGAATAAATGTTTGAAATATATTAAATATATTAAATAGAACGCATGTAATTTTTTGTGATAATGTGTAACAACATCTAGAATATGGATCAAGTCAGAAATATCAGGCTATCAATGTGTTTAGAATGTAGGTTTTAGTATAGACATGACATAAACATTGTCATTGTGGGGATTTGGGGAAAAGTTATCACCAGAGCTGGAAGGAATAAAATAATTATTTTAATTATTTTATATCATTTTCATCGATGAAGTGATTGGACTGTTTATATTTATAAATATATGGAGAATCACAGGGTTAGCAGAAAATCTGTGTATCCATCGTAATGTCATTGAAGAAAGCAATAGAGGATCCATCTCATATGAATTGTGACTATATCATTAATAGACTATCGATGATCAATAAAATCGAAGGATCTCACCAATTACTATAACACCATATCATTATTCGATGGTGATTGATCTGAATATTGGTTGGAAATTTATTTTGATTATATTCCATCCCTATTCATAGGTTCCAGGTTGAAGGGGAATCAATCGGCCAATGTATTTATTCACAGTGCCATCATCTTGTGAGACAAGATTATATATGGGGATCTTTTTGAGATAATTACATTATGAATTTATTCTTTTTTATTCAAATGGATATGGATAGAGGCCAACATAAATATTGGAAAAGGTTCATTAATCATATTTTTGGTTATACATTTATCCCTATTCTCTCACAAATTTACTCATGTTTTAGGGTTAAGAAGTCACTTGTGTTTTAGCTTAGGTTTTTTAATCCACAACGATCTAAGAGGAAACATACATTCAAGTAAATTCTATGGACAATTACTGGCTATCAAGTGGAATACGTTGGGTATATATTAGATAGTTTTATGTGAAGATTAAGATTTTTAAGTGAATTAAATTTAAAATAATGATTTGATCATAGCTTATCATTTGGGGAAGATTGGATGCATTCCTTCTTCAACTATTTAAATTTTGTATATTTGTGATGGGTTCATTTAAAAATATCAACAAACTTCATCACATACTATTTTAATATGTAAAAACCATACTAATCACTTATACACTTGGAGGATCATGGCTTTGACCACTTCTTGTTAAATGTTCGTTTTATCACTTGATGTGTGTGACCTTAAATTCAACAAGGACGAAGGTGTTTAAATATTGTCAAATGAAATTCTCAAATTAATGAAGTTATTAGTCATTAATAGAGTGAGAAATAACATCCAATCTATCACCTTCCACTCCCTTGGATAAATAAATAATAGGATTATCCATCCATTGGTGCTATGATTTTTATGGAATTAGTAAGTAGACTCGTGTGGGAGGAATTGGACAAGTAAAAAATACAATAAAAAATGATCACTCCACCGTTTTGTGAATAATTTCAAAAGGTTTGGTGTGAATAATTTCACACATTGAGGAAAATTAATCTATGTGATATGGATGAGAAAAAAATATTATATATTAAGAAACTTTATTAATAAACTAAGATGAATTAGAACATATATTTGAAAGAAAAACATAAGACAACAAAATTGTAGCATAACATTACAACGAATGATAGAACACAAGATCCATAAATACAACAACACCACTTCTATAAAAAGGAATTTTTTGTAGCCTTAGGTCCAGAATCCAATAGTTAATGTCATCCCATTTGATTATGGTAGGCTTAGGGAGGTGGAATGTATGTGGAACTTATACTTTTCCACTTTTGACAGGAAGTGGAAGCCATATTGAATCTATTGAATAGAAGAGTCAAAAGGACCATATAAATGGCCAAATTAGATTGGTCTGTAAGTGAATAAAATGTATTTTTATATATATCATACCCTCCTATCAAATATATGACCAAATGTTGTTTTGGTTTGCATGATATTATCGAAATTGTTGGATATTTTCTTGGGTCATAGAATCTGGACTAGAATTTTATCTATACCATGGGACTTTAGTAACTCCCTTAAAACATACTGATTTACTCTTTTAACAATTATATTAAATGTTTAAAAAAATTTCTTCTATTATTATATAAATTTTGATAACCATTGGGCTTGGCTCCTAGCGTTTACGGTCTCATTTTTGGGTTGTTGTCCAGTTTACTTTTCCCAGAATGTGTTACCATGAAAGAATATTTTGTTGTTCATCCAATGTGAATCTAATATTACTCGGAAATTATTAATTGGTCCAAATGTAATGAGAAACCTTTAAATTAAATAATAAAATAAAATCATGACCATTGGTTATTTTATATGGTGTTCAATAATGTACCATGTAATAGTGCATTTTAAAAAGGACTTAAAATCCTAATGTAAAGTGATGATCAAAGATTAAAAAGAACTAAAATCATGTTGATGAATAATAAAACACATGTATATTTTATATATTAACAATTAATATTATCCTCATTTAGTTGATAATCAATCCCCCCATTCTTTTTTTACCACAAGCATTCTTTTTTTAACCCATGGATCAACATATCCTGAATAATTGATAATTATACAATCATTTATAAGAATAATGATACTATAATGTAGGTTTAGGATTATCATGGAAAGATGGTGGTGTAATGATTGATGTGAAGGGGAATCTGGTAGTTTTTTACACCTAAATTTATGTTCATTGATGTGAAACAAAGACAGATGAACGATCCCATTTTCTAAATGCATTTGATGTCTGGAACATTTCATTCAATTATGGTGAGCCTCAGAATAATTTTTCGCTTTTTTATGTGGTGATATGATCAATGGATTGACTATTAGTGGTTTAGGAACAAAAATGATTAACTATATCAATATTTCTAGGAAATTCTATACTACACTCTGTGATTGTTAGAGCCACAAATCCTATAGTTCCCTTAAAAAGGTAGTTAGGGTTTTATAGTAATTTATCAATCACATGGAATGTGTCCTTGTCACATGTCATGTGGTATCTCCCTAGTGAATGGGTATGTACCTCAGACGGTACACTGACATGGGTTATAGTACACTGGTTAGAGCAATTAATGTACTCCCCTACATTGACACATACAGGTCACAAGTACAAAGGCTAAGACAAGTACTAGTATACGGGAATAGGTACATGGGCCAGGCTATATAATAGAACAAGTGTATAGTATATGGTAGACTACACTTCATGTAACTATAAATATACACATAAAATAGACAAAAGATGTTTACATGGGAAGGACCCAAGGTTATGTGAAAAAATGTGTGACCCCTTCTACACATTGTGTACATTATAAAAATGGATTTGGTTTCTCTTACACTATATCTCGGACATGTTTCATTAGGGTGAATTCCACATATCATTTCCCTAAATGTTATTATATAATTTCGTCATACAAGTAGGACAATAGTATCATTAGAATGTATTATTCGATCAGTTCATTGGAATCCACCCATGAGGACCAATATGAGATACCACATTCATCTTCATATCCTGGGTGGAGTTATTGGTATGGTCGTGACCAGCACTATGTGGGGGTCAATCATCTACATATTTAGTTGATATATATTTAGTTATTGGTATCACCCCATGTCCTTGGGTGTGATTCTTATCTATGTATCATATATCCTCAAAATTTATCAAGCACTTTCTTATGGAGGAGGCGGATGAGAATTACCAATTCGATGGACGTTATTAATGTTATCAAACCCATGAGTTTTTTCTCACATATGTCTACTTTGTGGAATATTCGAGATGTAATCCTAGGTTGGTATTATAGTTGTAACTTCTTTTAGATCATCTGTTTTTGTTTTGAATATCTGGATATTCATTTTATATGTGATGTGGATATAAAAACATGTAGAGATTCTTGTATTTTCGTCCATCATATGCTTTATTATTTCAGGTTTTCCTAATGGGTATTGTTTTACTCATCCCTAAAAATGTTTTACATATATAGGTTGTTTCTTGTGTGGTTGATCGATATTTTGATAGAGTCCTTGGTAGAATAAGACTATACAGTTATTAGTGAGATCAGACAAAATGAGATGTGTTCCTATGCTATCTAGAAAACATTCCCTTTACTTTTAGGTTGGTCTTGTTTTCAAACATTTATGGTGGGCTTGTATTTAGAAATATTTACATCCCGTCCTATCACTCTCTGGGTATGGGGTATAGATATAGGAATTCATGATTGATTAGTTGTTTTTATATTAAATCATTATATAGACTACGAGATGTATGAGTGTTTGAATTTACATAGGCTAAGGCATGACATGTTAGCGATATACTTTTTGGTGCTATTCTCCATCCCCTAACCTATTTGAGGAAGGCTTTGTGAGTCACAACACGGGACCCATTATGATGGGTTCTCACATGTGGTGTGGCCACTATCAAGGCTATAAATCATCAAAAGGATATCCCTATGTAGCTGAATAGTTGAAAAAGCATTCCTATATGGTGCTACTTAGTACTACAAAATGGTATAGCATGCCACAAAATCATGGAATGGTTTAATAAACCTTGATTAAGGTGTTTTCCACTTCACATAACCATAAGGTCTTCCACACAATCACTACATAGGTACTCTTAACCATGTGATCTAATAATGGAGTAGATAAACCCCCCCAAAAAATAAACTTCATCCTACAGCCTACAAAAAATCAAGACCATTGAAGAATATGATAATATAAGATCACTAATAAATACAATTATAGAGATTTTTTGGGTTAGGGTGCAAAAATGTTCCACAGCAAGAAACTTTATTCACCCCAAAGATCCTAATATTCTAGACTAATTAAAGCAAGAGGCAATGAAAAAATTAAACTTAGGGAAAAAACCCCTACCACTAAAGGACCCAAACCCAGAACTCACTCTCACCCAAAACCCGAAACTCTAATATCCCAAAAAGGTGCTGGAAAATTAGTATAAAAATATTAAGGGACGCATATTTCAAAAAATATCCTCAAAAAAAGAAAAAAAATCCACCTCTATCATATACTACACCAAATAAACCACCATGGTTTTGTTCAGGATCTCCTTTGGAATATCTTAAATGACCCATTATCCCAGCCAACAAAAATATTATTATCGAGGTCCGACGTGGTGGGATAAAAATAAAATGTGGGGATGATACTTTTGGTTCACAAAGATTACACACAAGAACTAACTACTATGATAACCATATCAATACCCCAATGGTGATATCACCACAATGTTTTTTAGAACCTAATTTCTACTTCCCAAAAAAATCACAAAACCCCAAGAAACGTATATTAGTGGTGTGAAATCATTTCTTTTCAAGTAAATACAAACTAACTTAATATAATAGATCAAAAATTCCCATAGTGTGTCTCCATAAAATTTAAAAAACCAACTACCACAGACCAACCCCCAACCCAATGGGGCCCCAATTATTGAGACTAAATTTAAACATGAGAACAAATTAAGATTCATACATTCCATAAATTTTAATCATCTCCAAATAGGAACAACCTAAAAACTAAAACCATTATGAAATAATATTATCCATTTAAAATTAGTCATTAAATATTACAAACAAAAATTATCTCTAAATAAATGAGGCCACCGAAACCAACAGAACAATAAGAGTCAAAAAAAATAGACAACTATAGGAATGAAAAAATACATCATCTTACTCTCCTTTGATAGAGGCTACATGCTGGGTCAACATAAACCACACCTAATATCTACATTACCATGTTAATATCTTCACTATGAGGATTATGGATATATTCTAGATTTATTGATGAATCTTCTACCCTTCAACTGGTAACTTAGGATCTTCAATGGAAATAAAATATTTTTATAGTGGGGCATACAATGTCTATTTAGTTGATCCAAGTGATCACACTAAACAAATAATATTTTGGATTCACAATACTAATGGGGAATTATTCTATTTTTCATCTAAAATGTGGATAAAAAACCAAGATATGTATGGTTTGGTCCAAAGTCAATAAAGGAACTGGATCCACTACTGAATCTAGAGTCCACGTAGAGTCTTCAATATGAATAATCAGAGGAACACTTATTCTGAATTTCTTCAATGACACTAACAACCACAGTTTTGAAAATTTCAAAACATTAAATGATGAACAACACTAATTCCAAAAATAGACATTCCCCTAATCATGGAGGAAATAATCGTATAGTCTAACCGTATACTATTTAATAAGAACTTTCTAGGGTGTACTCAAAAACAAGAACCGTGAAGTCGAATCAAAATGAATCCAAGACCAAAATTCAACACATTAATCATAAACAATTACCCAACCTGAAATAACCATTATGACATCATTTCTAGCATTTGAATACTAAGAGTCCATGAATGATGATTCAGAACAAGAAAATAAAATGTAACGTAATTTCCTACACACTTTCTAAAAAATGAAATCCCCCTTTTTCCAAACCATTATTCAAAAAATAAAACAACTTAATTACCCACCATTTTCCTCAAGTACGAATCAATATATGTGAACATTTATAGAAATACCAAGGTTAAATTCAATAAATTATTTCTTCCAAATAATATCATTCAACTTAAATCCCAAATTCCCAAAAAATTTTAACTCTCTCATTATCATGATAGCAACACAATTTATAATTCCCCAGCATCGTTCATTTCAAATTTCATAATGCATTTCAAAATACAAAAAAAATCCAAGTCCATTTCCAATTATATATATATATAACTATTCAAAACCCCCAAATTATTTCCTAAACATCTTCAATGAATCCATTTGAAACCAAAAATTATGTTAAAGGAAATCCATTTCAATAAATATTTCTCATTTCAAAAACAATTTTGTCACTCCAATGACCATTTTCCTTTTTATAGACCCACAATCCATACAAAAACCAATCCAAAAACACCATTCGAGACAAATTTTCTGAAATAGGGAAGTTCTTGTCATCCATAACCAGGAAAAATGGATTATCATACCATGTGTTATGCATGCACCAACCACTAGAAGCATATTGAAACAAGAATAAGTGCTACACATGGATTGTTGTTCCATGTAATCTCTCCATGTCACAACAGGTCACCTATAATATATTCCCCCAATATAGAAAATATCAGTGAACACATCCAGAAAAAACATCATACACACAAAATAAAAAATAAATATTATAAACCCAACTACACATGGTGACTCGGGTCTCATCACATGTGGTGGTTATCAGGAACCAACCCATATCCTACTATCTGAGGCACAACGATAATATCTCTGATCTACCCAACACCCTAAATAATAAAGGGCCTCCTATTTTACAATTTTTTCATGAACAAACCTTGTTCGACCCTAAACCAATCACCCATGATAGCCATTAATAAGGTCTAATGCGTGATTCCAATTACCCCTATGTATAAAACTACTGGGAATCATAAATGATAAATATATTGTCTATATTTTGGACCATGAAAAAATAAATAATAAATAAATTTAAAATGAACAATAAAAATATAAAATATAATTGGAAATAAAAAACTATCTAAACTACATTGTTACCCTGTGGGTAATTACCACCCACTAATCTATAGTCACACCACAACGACCAAATCTGAGAGGGAAGTAGCACTATAATAGAATGAAAAATATAAAACTATAGGTGTGTGTATTAAAACTCATTGTGTATTTGTGAATAAAATATTTTATGTTCCATACATTTGAAAAGAAAAAATATTCTTTCATGTTTGAATATATGAAAAATAAAAATAAGGGTTTCCACTCATTAAAAAACAATTAACATGCTTCTATTTTTAATAAATAACCATTAACCTTATATTTCCAAACTAGTTTCCAAAAAATAAAAATTAATTTTAATAAATTCATTTAAAATAAAAAATTATTGTAATAGGTATTTTAATATGAAAATAAAATCACGTGATTATCTTTATACAATCATTATAAAACTGAGGATATAAACTTATGTGAAAAAAGGTGTCGTTGCATCATGTAACAAAACTAATACAATATGAAACCTGAAAATAAAAAATATGAAATCATGGTAATTTCCTATAAATATCTAGAAATAATAAATAGATATATTCAATTTGTACTCACCATGTATTATATGGTATATTTATATAGTATATAACCAATAGGCTTATCTAAACTAGCCTCACCTATAGACCATCCTACATATCCTCTCAGAAAATCTAGAGGTACAAACCAATTTAATCATTGTCAATAAGCAACCATCACTTGACCCACTATATGACACTCAAGAATCACAAGATATTACTACATGGTGAATGAGAAGATCCTCACATGTGTGACATAAACCAATAACCCATAGATTTCACTATTCATGCCAATCCAAAACACTTACACTAATTATTAAATGACCATATCCTTAGAGGATCAACAAGTAGTGCTTTCCATCACACATAGAACTTATCCATGTTCCAATGTGGAATAAATATTTAAGATTTCAAAACCACTATTGAAAACTAGTGTGGAAAATGTCATTCGTGATTGAAAGATGCCCAATACGCCTTACAAGTCATTTTATTTTCAAATTACACTTCATTGTTCCATATAGGGCATGTTTTACATAAAAAATTTAATATAATATTTTTTCCATCAAACACACTTCGCATGTTAGGATTCATTTAAAAAACTATTTTAATAATTTAGGATACTTCACATTAATGGAATGAATGTAAATAGGATAAGATTTTTTTTAAATAAATAAGAAATAAAATACAAGAGGATTTATCACTTTTTCCTAACATATATATATATACACCACATAAATGTAAAATAATGCTTTTAGAATTCTCCAAAAATAAAGGAATTCAACACAACAGCTCAGACAATGGGAACCTACCTCAACATGAATATAATGATGGTGAAATGGATTAGAACATCA
This sequence comes from Viscum album, assembly GCA_963277665.1. Classification (NCBI taxonomy): domain Eukaryota; kingdom Viridiplantae; phylum Streptophyta; class Magnoliopsida; order Santalales; family Viscaceae; genus Viscum; species Viscum album. The sequence goes on from OY728131.1 coordinate 1,390,162,176, forward strand.
TGCATTTAATGATTAGAAAATGAATCTTCTATTTAACACTACCACGCACTTGCATGTTGAAATACATACAACAACAACTAGCCCCTATGTACATATTCAAATGGCCGAATATATACTATGGGGCATTACATAGATGGTTATACCTTCATATGTGCCATTACTCTTACATGGATCTGAATTATAAATATATATATATAATCATACCTAGATACTTTTAATATATTCATCTTGGAATGAATGAATATATATAAAGGGGGTACATATATACATATACATATACATATACATATATTCCTATATAATCATACATATATAAGTTGCTTTCGAATCTAGATTCTCGAAACCACTCTAAGGACAACAAATATGTACTAAAAAAATACAAGGAACCCAAAAATCAACCAAATACCCCAAATAAAATTGTAACAATAAAAGGGTGGAAGAAACCAACCTCCAGTGATGGTGGGAAAATTGAAATGGTCAAATATACTTCACCTTTTGTGGTGAATGAAGATACAATTTCAAATAAGACCTGATAGACCCATTACAAGCCCCAACACCAGAAAAGAGAACCAAAATTTGGTTTACTCTTGACATAGGATATGGCCAAAATAAACATGGTGATGAGGGTAAAGAAAACTCCAAATCAGCAAAGCAGGAGGGATCCATAGTTTTTAAATCATAAAAGAGACGAAAAACCCCCATGAAGTCTGAAGGGATCACTATGAAAAAGATGGATATGAGAGGGGATGGTGTACGTAGCCAGAGAGGAGGGAGAGGGGGAGGGATTCATGGTATAACATGGAGGAGGATTATAACAATAAGTGGGATAAAATAATGAAATAAAATAAAATAAACTAACAACCAAATTTTTTTTCAGGGAAACCTGCACGGTTTGCACATAGTTTAACAAGTTCTGTGCCAACCATTGAAGGCCACTACATCATCCAGTCACCCTCACCATGTTATCCTTTTATATATGAATTGTTGATAAAATTGTGAAAAACCGTGAAACCATGCACTATCAAAATGGTTGTGCCCACTGCATTATCTTTTCATGATTTAATAAATCATGCAAAATTCATATACAACATCACAGACCCACATAGGCACCCACATGAGCACCGAACAATTAATCTAAATCATGCAGGGCTAGCCATGAAATATATAAATGAAAAACAAACAAACTTCATCCAAACAAATATAATAATTTAATCCCAGTCACTGAATAATAAAATAATAAAACAATAATAGAGATGTGTCGGGTTGGGGTGTTACATGTAGCCCTTTGGAAACCCTAAGAAACAAAAGTCGTGTGGGATGTTACCCAGGGAAGAAAACATTTTCATGATATTGAATAATTACCTAATCCAAATTTAATGGAGGAAGTGTGAAACAATGGCCAATGAAGTTAGAGACACACCATAAAATTCCATGACACGACCTCAAAATCCACACCGAAATAAGGAGGAAGAGGGATCCAATGTGGGTAGGTTGACTAGTTCACGCACATTCCAGAGAATGTGAAATCAATTACCCCCATTTTAATTTAATTAGGGGTATGAATGGTGATAAAACTCCATTTGAATGATATGCTTGGGTTTTCATACAATTCACCAGCTGTACGGTTGGAACTCCCTATAACTTCTCCAAATCACATGATCTGATTTATCATTTTACCAAGACATGCGCCAATCATTCAATGGTCTCTACAAACCATATGCAATGTTGTATGATTTCCCTTTACACTTATTTATAGGTTTATCTTAACCATGAGACATAATTATACACATTATAAAATGAAATAAAATTTAATTGATGTTCTGGGTTCCGTAAATTTTTCCCAAAATAGTTGACGTCAAATTATACACATGCATTAAATCCTCCAAAACAACTAAAACCTACCCGGAATCTATTAATTCCCACTTGAGAACCCAACATACCATCTATTAGTATTACATATCTAATAACATCACATAGAGGCATTTTTACTCTCAGAATTCTATATTAAATCTTATATTATAATTCGGTGTGTGTGGTAAATGAAAAAATAGAATTTATTTTAGAATATTCAACTCAAACTGAAACATTTAATTTTATGATCACTTATCACTCATTCTATTACAATCATCCCCAAAATAATTGGTAATTTATATTTATTAAATGTATCACATTCTAATTTCTCTTTATAATATATTAACGGTATGAAATTGAAGGATCTATTTAATATGTGTGTTTTAAAAATTAATAAGATGCATAAAATTATAATTTTTAATTAGAACATATATTATTTATTATGATTTTAATTATTTAATTTTTAATATATTTGTTATTTTATTTACAACACACACAAAATGTTATGGGGATAATTTTTCTGTTTTATTAATTATTTTTTTAAATAGTTCTATTAAAATATCTATGTGTAATAATTTATAGGGGAAAGGCCAATTTTGTTTCTATAAATACCCGGAATTTCATTGTAAATTTTTTTTAAAAATAAATATGAATTTAAGTAGTCCGTGAAAATTTACAGTGTCTGATTATGAGGACCGGAATGCCCAGAAATAATTTATAAACATTATTTCGGTTACATTCAGTAAATGTACAAGATGTTTTTTATAACCGTTGAACCCGTGCTCAGAATTGAAATAAGAAAGCATCGTTGAACTCTCAGTGTTGGTATTAATTTAAAGCGACTTTCACCTCAATGAAAGTTGTTCGATATTGAAAGTTAGGTTTTAGGTTTTTCATGAAAAAATAAAATAAAAATAAAATTGTGTAACAATTTAATTTTAATTTGAAACACCCATGTGGATGTTGGAAGGTGGGGACCACCAGAACTAAACCACACATTGAATGATAAGAGGTGGGGTCCACCGAAACTAAACCTCCCTTGTGTGGTTATGGTGGTGGGGACCACCTTCCCTAAACCCCCAATTAAAATTTTAGAGGCACGGACCATTCGTCCCCTCTTAATGGGGAGAAACCTCCAAACTCCCCAATATTCCACCACTCCCATTAAATTGACCCTTTAGATTTGGCCAATTATATAACACTCCAAGCATCCATGGTACACTTCTCTTTGAATAATACAATATCATGTGTTGTAAAGAACTTCGAGTTCTAACACACACCATAACCAATCAAACTAGCCATTATGAATAGTAATACCAAGTTTTTAAAACTTTATAAACTTTATTTTTCAAAATAGACTTAATTTTTTTATTAATAATATTGAAAATAGCCTAGGGTAAATTTTTGGTATTTTTCTGAAAACTTCTAATTTTTAGTGAATAGTGAAAAATACTAACCATTGATTAAAAACAACTTTTTTAATCCAAAAAATTTATAGTGATAAACTATACTATTGGGTGGTTTTAAAGTATAGTTAGAATATATTTTCACCATTTAATCCAATTTTTGTCATTGGACGTAATTTTTGATTTAAACTAGAAATAAACAAGTGTCAATCTTTTGATAGTTATTATTTAATAAAAAACCGCTTTTTGTTTTGACAATAGAAATTAATTTTAAATTAATTTCCGCCACTTATGTGTTTTGAATTTAGAAAAATAAATTATGTATTAGAATCAGGGGGTCTAAATTTTATAAATAGGTAACTTTTATTGTTAGACATTTTGAATAATTTATTTCGGTAAATATTTTATTAACCATGGATAAAGTGTAAATCCGGTAAATAAGGGTAAACAATAATATTATAACAATATTTTATTACACTAACACGTTTCATAATCCAATTTTTTGATACATGTCCGACCATGGGAATCTTTGGGTCGATTTTGGGACCCCATGGAATCACTTGTAAGTGATAATGACACTTTATATTAATTATGTTAAAGTAAATACAAAAATGACATACGCATATATCTTTTAGCAAAACAATATTTTACATATGGTTATATATGATATATTTTAGACTATAAATATTCAGTATAAAGATAAAAATATTTCCTACATAATGGTATTTTATTTATAATTTTTAAGCATTGAATAAATTAATTTATTGATGACACATTGATGATGTAGTATTTTCCTTATTAACGAAATAATCAAATAATTTTTATTATAAATGTAAAAATAAATGTAATTTTGAATTTTTGATGCCATACACGAATTTTATTGGTTAATTTGACATTTTAGGATTTATTAAATGAATTTGGTTCGAATTAATAATGTTGATAAGACTTTAAAAGAAATCAATTATTAAATGGTGTCAAAATTGACATAAAGTAGTTTCTAAAACAAATATAATATTATTAATTGATATAATATTTCAAGAAATCTATGGTTCGGCCAAAGGACTTATATGATGATAGGTATGTCATTAATGAACCACTTGGTGCTTTCTTAGAGGCTTATAGTATGTTTATGAACCAAATAATATAAAAATATAAAGAGACATGGTAAATGTCAAACTAATTAACTAATAGTTAAATCTAAAAGATAAGGTTAATATATTGACCCAAACCTGTCTAAAACCTATTGGTTCAGTAGATTTCGAACCATACCCACCTTTTCCTTGAATTAAATCAGTTTGGTTCCATTATAAAGCGAATATAAATTTATTATAAAATAATAGTTTATGTTTTTCCTAAGGTACCCCTCACCCCTCTTATAAAAGGGTACTCCCCCCTCTCTCTAATTCATACCTTCGTATCCTTTTGGATTGGCCAACCCAGGCCCAAATATCTTATAAACTTCTCTCACATCATCCTAGAGACATGATTTTTGTCAGAAAGGCAACTTAAGGATACCTTTTGATCAAATCAAAAGGAAGAACTCGAAGAAGAGGTAATAACCTCCCCACCCTCTTTCAAGTTATTTCCTTCTTACACTTCATCTTGCTATGTTATTTCCATTAATAAATAACAAACCCAGTATCTTATATATAAATTTATGTTATTATAAATATTTACATCCACATTCATTATTTTATCCATCCTTTGATTGACATGTGACCATACTTGTGTACATACGATTTACCGTCTCCACGTCGTGGTGTAATTGTTATTCAATACATTATTATTTTTATGGGTATAATAATGAAGTGTAATTCATGTAAATACTAAATATATCATGGTAATGATTCTTTATATATGATATACCATTCAATTATATATTATTTTAATATCAATATAATGATATTGTCGCTCGTGCATATGTACGGATTACCATCTCCACGAATGCGGTGAGATTCATTCCCCATCGTACCATTCAAGACTAATTTTCATTAGTTGATTAAAAATAATTTCTCAAGACTTGATTTAATTTTGTATATTAATATGATACATCCCATCCATAATAATTATGACTCACAAAATAAGGAATATAATGGAAAACGAATCTGTTAACACCTGAAACAACGATAATACTAAAATACTATTAATGATGCATCGTTAAAAGATCATATATGATATCATATTTATGTATATTATTCTTGTATAATTTAATAAAAATTATTTCACCATTATACAGGAGGTTATCCTACCATCTACCATGAAAATGTACAAGGAAAGGGTTAATTCTAAAGTCTCTTCATTATCCGAGTTTGTTAATACGTATTTATCTATTGGAACCTCTTTATCATCTGCATCCATGTTTCTTAAAAATTTATTTGAAAACTTTTTTACTATTTACTAGACAATGGGTAAAAATTATTTATACCATTATTTGTTTTTAATGGATTCATTCTGTCATTTTCCAAACAAGGTACTTTTAGACATTTTCGACAAATTTAATGTAAGAATGATTTTTTTTAACTTATACAGCAGGTGTGGCTATTTTCTGTCATTCTAACATAATTAAAGCATCCCTTACAAGCTTATAATAATATTTTCAAAATAAATAATTTCATTATAATTATTTTACTCTTAAATGTTTTCAAAATAGAAATAGATATTTATCTAAAAAGGGTTTTGATTTCATCTAGGTCAACATCCTTTGATAGATTTTAAGATTATTTGAAATTGATTTATTATGATACAAAACATACATATTGTATTGAATTTTTTTTGATATGTTTGACTGTGGATGTTCTATTTTTATACCATTCATAGTTTATGGTAAATGTAATAACATTTCATGTTCTAGTTTTAATACCAATGTTTATGATATGTTTGAACCTTTTCATATGCATTGGACTTAGTAAGTGATTGGTGGAGCCCACTATAGATCCTCGATGCATCGGTAGGTCTCATGAGACAACTATATGTGGAATTGGCTGAATCCCTTTCCCAATTTTGATATATGGTTTTGTCCGAGGCCTTAATCATTTTTAGACATCTTGGTCGAGGCCTTGAAAAAAGGTTTCAGAATGTTTGGCATTATACATTTCCTCAATATGAAAATAATATTGATGGTTCATTTGGTCATTAGGCTAGTAGAATACCAATGATTATGTTTCATTATGGAATTATTTACTCATCTCATATTCATGCACTAGAATTATTCATTTTTATTATTGGTAAAGGCTTGTGGTTTCAATTATTCATCACACTTAATATTTATATTATCTTTTGTTGTATTTCTTACCCTTACTGAGCATTTGAGCTCACCCCATTCTTATGTTTCATTTTCCCATGATATGAAGTAGTTAGTTATGAGTGACTTTCAGGGATTATTTAGGAGGCTTGGATATTTCCCAATGGAATAAATTCGTGTTTTATTTCTTTTAGAGTTGTAAATTTGAACTTATGTATGAATATTGTATCCAATAACACTAAACTTATCGATCATTCAAGACATGATTTCCTTGTGATCAAGCCAATGTTATGTAATAATGCACTGACTCTGGGTAACTGGGGTCGGGGAGTTACAGTAGTTATCATATAAAGTTCAGTACAAACCATGGAAACTAGATTTAGATAAACTCTGATAAGAGTACATATCCCTAAGATAGACACTGAGGATTGGTATAGAAGAACTTCCAAAAAATTTGGTATTGTTGAGATTTTGTGAATTTGTTTAGCAATAAATCTCTGTATGGATACGAGTAGGTAGAGGCGGATCTGGAACAAATTTACCAAGGGGTAAAACCCAAAAACATAGCTTTGATCTAGATTCGAATGTGAATGGGTTCACGACAATGGGCCTTGCTACACTATTGGTTACTACATTCCCGGATAATATTCATAGGATAATTATCATTTCCATTACAAACAGTTATGAAGGGTTTATGAGTATATACATTCTCAAAGAAAACATTATTATGATAATGGATTCTATCCATAAACATGTCAATTTATTTTTAGTGTTTTTTAAGTTTGGATTTATGTATTGTCATTCATAAACTAATCTAGTATATGCCATTGTATAGAAATAGAGCCTAGTGGAAGGAATGGAAACCGTACAAATGCATTCACTACATGTAGGGATTTCTCTACGGCTCAAGATAATTATAGTGGAGCTGGTGATACAACTGGTGCTAATCAGCTTATCACCATACTGGGACAACTCACTCAGGTTATGAATAATAACCTTACCTTTATGGAGCACCCAGATCCATAGTGTGGAGGATCAATTTTAGATCATTTCATGAGGCAACAAACACCGACATTAAATGGGAGTACAAATCTATTAGTGGCTCAGCAATGGATTAATTCCATAGAAAAAATATTCCACGCTTTGGGGAGTAGCGAAAGTGAAAATTTTATCATGGAATTTTACTGCCTTACTCGAGATTCTGAACAATGGTGGTCATTGATTAAAAAAAAGGATTACAAGGAAGTATCAAATATGGAATTCGGGGAGTTTAAAGAAACATTCATAGAAAAATACTTTCCTCGTGACCATTGAGTTGATATGGAAAGACAATTTCTGATTCTGAGGAAAAAGGAGGATGAGAACATTGTAATGTATGAAGATAACATTACCAGGTTTGCGAGGGCTGAAGCAGATTATATACATAACCCAAGAAGTAATATTTATCATTACATTGATGGTTTAAAACAATTTCTCCATTGAGAATTAGTATAACAATCCATCTCACCGTACTAAGATATTGTCTCGTGTGCAATCAAGACAGAAAAGGAATTCTCTATGTCTTATGACTTTAAATCAAATTAAGAGAAGAAGATATCTGATGAAAAATATGGGAAAGTAAATAAGGAAACTTGGAAGAAGGGAATAATTGAATTTCAACAATGTGATAATTGCGGAAGGAAGCACCCAAGTGCCTGTCTAAACGGAAAAGGAGTGTAACACCCCAAGATTTTATGAAAAATATTATTTTTAATTTCATTAATGTCTTGTGTTGTACTCTACACCAAAAGGATCTTGCACAACAGGCATCCTTGACTTGCCTTTCATTACACGCAATCGCGACCTTCCTTAATAGTGTGTGTAGTACACAATACTAAGTTTCACTAAACAATGATATACTATTAAAATATTATTAAAACTAGCCATTATGAATAGTAATATCCACTTTTTGAAATTTTGTAAATTTTATTTTTCAAAATGGACTTCATTTTCGGATTCGGAATATCGAAATTAGCTTAGCGTGAAATTTTGGTGATATTCGGATAACTTTCATATTTTGATGAATAGTGAAAATTACTAAATTTTAATTAAAAACAACTTTTTCAATCGAAATAATAAATAGTGATAAATTATTAATTTGAGTGGTTTTAAAGTATATTTATAATATATTTTACAATTCAATACAATGTTGGTCATTGGTTGTAATTTCACATTTAAACCAGTTATAAACAAATGTCAATCTTTTGATAGTTATTATCTCTTAAAAACAAGCCTTTTGTTTTGACGACGGGAATTAATTTTTAAATTAATTAATGCAACTGATATGTTTTGAATTTGGTAAAATAGAAATCATTTTTGATTTCATAATATCAAATATATCTTAGGCCTAATTATTGGTATTTTTCTGAAAACTTTCAATTTTTGATGAATAGTGAAACCACTAAGTGGTAGTTAAAAAAACTGAATTTTTCATAAAAATTAATTTTACCGCTTCTTTGAGTGGAATTTAAAAAATATGAGAAACACGGTTGATGTCAGTAAGTAAAATGTGGTTTAATGAGATGAAAATAATTTTTGGTAAAAAGTAACTTTTTACTTTTATTTACCACAGTTAAAAGTAAATAGGGTAATTAAGGGTAAAAATGATATTATTATTATCCTAACACATGTCTAAATTCTATTGGATAAGTGTAATTCGACCAAAAAAAAGCTTAGGAATAAAATATGACCATTTAGGCCCACTTGAATTAGATTAGGACATTTATTATTATTTAATTCAAAGAAGAGTTAAAAGAGTTAAAATCAAAGTTTATTTACTAAAACATTTTTAATATAGGGTTATACATAAGAAAAATTAGATTGTAAATATTCATTAGAAATATCAAAATATTACTACATAATGGTATTTTATTTGTAATTTTTTGACATTAAATAATTTAATCTATTTATGACACAACGATGATGCCGTAATTATCTTATTAATGAAATATTGACAGAATTGATGTTATAAATACTCAAATAAATATAATTTGAGACTTTTTATGAATTAAAATAATTTTCTAGGATAATATGACATGTTAGTATTGATTAAATTAACTTTGTTCGAACTTATCATTCTGTTATGATTTTCACCAAAATCAATTACTAAATAGTGTCAAAATTGACATAAAATAGTTTTTAAAACAAATATTATATTACTAATTTTTTTTATTCTTAAAAATCTAAGGTTCTGCCAAATGTCTTAGATAAGGTTATATATATTAATAATAAACAATTTGGGGTTCGTTTGGCTTCTTATGGTAAGTTTATTAACCTTATAGTATAAGAACACAAGAGGACACAGTAAGAGTAAAATTATTTAACTTAATGTTAAATCTAAATGATAATGTTAAAATAGGAACCTAAACTTGTCTAAATTATATTGGATGAGAGGATTTAGACCCATACCCACCTTAGCCTTGAAATAAATAAATTTGTCTCTATTTAAAACCGAACTTGACTTTATAATAAAATAATATTTTTAGTTATTCCAAAGGTGCCCCTCTCGTCCCTTATAAAAGGACACCTCCTCCCTCTCTTACTCACACAACTTTGAGCCTTCAAACTCGGCCAACCCCTGCCAAAATATATTTTCCACTTCCCTAGAAACATAATAGAGGTCATGGTCTTCCTCAAAGACCAATTTTAGTTCCCTAAGAGGAGGTCTCAAAGAGGCGCTTCAAAGAAGAGGTAATTTCCGTTACCAATTCGTTCACCTTTATTTCTTCTTCCACTTCTTCTTATTAGGTTGTTTCATTATGAAGTAATAACATCAGTATCACTAATATACGTATATGTTATTATAATTATGAAACAACCCTAATTCACCATCTATCCATCCTACGGAAAACGAAATCACCGCGTGTGCGTACGTACAGAATACCATCTCCACGCCGTGGTGTAATCTGTTTTTCCACAAACACCTTACATGGATGAGTATTATGTGTAAAGAATAACTATACATAGTTTTTACAACATAATAATGATTCTGATATATTGTATCATCCACTCCAATTCAATTCAATAATTATGGAAATGATATCATCGCCCGTGCGTACGTACAGACTACCGTCTCCACGACGCGATGAGATTCATTCTCCATGTTAACCATTTAAGAATGATTATAAAGTATATATAAGCAATAATAATGAAATATATGACATGGTAAATCTACTGGATTTATGTATATATATATGTCATCTACTTACTTCCATTTAAGACAATAAGGAAAGGAAAATGACGTTCATGCGTACGTACAGACTACCGTCTCCATGAACGGTGTGTTTCATTTCATTTATATATCTATTATATATATATATATATATTGAATATATATGATATATAAATCATATTTTATATTCTGTAAGTAAGTAAATCATGATATAAGTAATAATAATGTCAAGAACAACAAGTCCAAACACCTATGATAAATGAAACAATTTTACCCAAAACGCTCTTTAACATGGAATTTACAAAAGTACGGGTAATATAAAGTCATAAGTGAACCATATATGATATCATAACAATGAATATGATTCTGTAATAAGTAAATGTCATTATTTAAATCATTATACGGGAGGTTCGGACACTTACGAAGAAAATCGGACCTAAGGTAAGGGAAATATCACAATCTCGTTTTTATCTGAGATTGTTTATACTTTAATATTTACTGGGGTGTATTTTATCATCCACATCCATGTTTCCTCAATATATAATATTATTTCCATCCTTCTACAATAGTTTATATCCAATTTTACCCTTCTATGAGTTTTTTGTAAAAGATATGAAAGGAATCTTTTGTCTTTTTTCATATGAGGTACTTTTTGACTTTTCCGACAAAAGTACGAGAAGAATGTTTTTTTACATTTACCGAATGAATGGATTTTTAAAATATTATTTCCACGAAGCTTCCTTTAAATGTTTTCATGTTTATTTTTAATCAACTACTTTTAGTTTAAAATTTTATGACATGTTAAGAATAGAAAATGTTTTTGAAGTAGAAAGGAAATTTTCTTCAAGAATGAAGTTCAAGTGTTTTATCAAAATTATTTTACATCTAAGATAATAAAGGGTTCTGTTTTTATCCCTATTATTACATTGATTTTATTATGTGGTGATGGATATATTTTTATGAGTTTATTTTTCTTATATGAATTGTTTTATGATGTCATGTTGTTTAAGAATCCCATTTTTATTACATGGGTTATGCAATGATGTATGATTTATGAATTTGTGGCACACATAAGAATGGTATCATTATGTGATGGGTGGGACCTATATCTCCCTCCAATTAATTGGGTAAAGATTTTATATCTCATGAGATAGACATGGCTGGAATGGTAGGTTATATCAGTTTAGTGAAACAGGACTGAAACGAGGGTGACTCGGTTCAGAAAGGGACTTTGTCCACTAAGATAGTCTTGGACATGAGCCTTGACTAAAAATAAATGATTCTTTATGATTATGTGTGTATGCCACAATGTTTCATGTTTTATGTTATGATTATTGGGATTTCATTTCACTACTATGATTTATCCCATGTTATGAAATTATGCTCTCTTTTGCAGGTTAAGATTTCCAAAATGTTATGTTCTTATGAATATGATGTGATTGATATTTCTTTTATTTACCCTTAATGAGCATTTGAGCTCACCCTTTTATGTTTACTTTCCCACAGGATATAAAGAAAGGATTTAGGTATAAGAAAAAAAAATAAGATCTTTATGGGAGATGTTGAAGATCTTTCACCAGGATTAGAAGATTATATTCCGAGTTTCCAAAGACACTAAACTATTACGATCCTTGTGTGTGTGTTTTTGTTATGTACTAAGTATTCCGCAAATGTATTGTAATTTCAATGTACGTCAAGCTTCGGGTCTATACAGTTCGTATCAGAGGAAAGGTTTAGTCAACCTTTGGAAACTAGGACGTGAAAACGTTAGTGAGATCCCTAGAGATATTTCTAAGGTATGTCTAGGGATGTCCCTAAGGATAGGTATACATATAGGATATAGTCCTAGAACTACGGTAATGATCTTAGAATTTAACCTAAGATGTTAGATATTGAAGTTACTCTACCTTTATTATGATTTTTTCATCTCAGACTATTCTTTTTGGGTTTTAGAAAATGGCCGGAAACAAGATGATTCACGATAATGGAGGATATGATGGACAATGGAATGATATTTTTCATAAGAAATCAAATGAAATGGGATTTGGAAGTCCAAACATCATTATTATTCCGAATCAGCAATCTCATAATATGATCAATACAGTAAAATTTGGTAAGTTTCCTGACTCGGCTAATAAGAGAAAGATGGAGTTTGATGATGATCATAGAGGAAAGAAAGTTCAATTTCCCCTATGTAAATCATGTGGGAAGAGGAATCAAGGAGAATGTTTCAAAGGAACTGGAAGATGCTTTGGTTGTGGAAAAGAAGGACACAAAGCCAGTAAGTGCAATGGAAAAGTTTCAGTTAACACCATGGATGAGGTTAATGGGGTTTCTACGACATCAATAATGGTTAAATTTTTTAAATGTGGAATGTATGGGCATTATGCAATCCAATTCCCTAAGGGAATGTCACATAAAGAGAATCGGTATGGTCGTATGGGTATTATTTTTGTTGATGATGATGAAGAGACTACAAATGATATGTGAGATGAAAGAATTGTTGAAGCTCGGTCAATGGTTTAAGAAGGTAGTGGAATGATTACATGTTTATCAAGTGTAATGTTGTACTATAGAATAAAAAGACATCCATGGATTGTAACACTGTTGTCTTTCCTTATGTTTTGAATGTTTATGATGAATAGTATGTGTAACAATGAAAGGTTATTCAGATATTTTTTGGAAAGTTGATGATATGCGCATAATGAAGTGATAAAGAGAAAATGAAATGTTTGATAGTATTCATGAGCTCATGATTGATATAAGGACTAAGTGATATCATGGTTTGAGTATATAGAATTTTTGGATTTTGGTATGTGGAAATAGTTAACTTTTGACAGCATTCATGTTTTTACTAAGGTTTAATTAGTATTGATTTTTCAAGAGAATACATGATTAAGGTATTCACATGATTGGAATGTGTCCAACAAGACATATCTTATGATATATGGGGATCAACGATGGTATTAAATCTCTGGTAATTGTTTTCACTATATTATGGGAGTGGACTGCAATATTATGGATAAGCCTAAATATTGGAATGGATTATGTTGGACATAAGATAGTATTGTTTAAGGATAGATGTTTTTCGTTATTATTGATGGAATGTTATAGTAATATATTTTTAGAAAAAGGACAACCTGCAGGACGGGAGACAACCCATCGCGTCGAACAAGGCCGTGGGAATCGAACCCACAACCGAAGTGCGTCTGGCCTTTATCGCCTACCACTGGCCTACAGGAAGTCCCTGTTTAGTAGAAATTAGTTTTATTTTATTAAACAGTATGATATAAGAAGTATAAGTCCATTTTAGTAACCATATATGATTAATCTCACTAAAGAATGACTTATGTATATTTAATAACTTTTTCTAACCTTTTGTTTGAGACAGATGGAATGACCTGTCATACTAACACTTCACGAATAACAAATTCAACTTCATTTATTTAAGAGATGAAGTAGAAATTGTTCAAGGCACGAACAACAGTGAGATTGTACCAAAATAAAGTAAGTATTTATTCTAATTCAAAATCTTCAACTTTAGGGAAACGATCTTGAAAACCAAAAATGTTGTCCTAGTGCTCTTATATCTGATTAATCAGATGGTACCTTAGATCGTCACAGATTTATGTATTTTTTATTGTTGGATTTTCCATATCCATGTTCTCTACCACTCTCCATCAGAACATGATGGTTAGATTTCTCTTCCATATCCATATTTTCACCTATGTGGAAACCCATTGATTAGTTTATTTGGGTAACCGTTACGTTTCATACTTTGTTTTTGAAGATTGGTTTTGGTATTCCTTTTTACGATTTGGGTTTCGATTAAAGAAACTTTCGAATAGAAAACCATTTATAACCCCGACGAATTTTGAGGGAGAAATTCATTTTAAGGGGGGTAGAATGTAACACCCCGAGATTTTATGAAAAATATTCTTTTTAATTTCATTAATGTATTGTGTTGTATGCTACACCAAAAGGAGCTTTCACAACACGCATCCCTGACTTGCCTTTCATTACACGCAATCGCGACCTTCCTTAATAGCGTGTGTAGTACATAATACTGAGTTTCACTAAACAACGATATGCTATTAAAATATTATTAAAACAAGCCATTATGAATAGTAATAACCACTTTTTGAAATTTGGTAAATTTTATTTTTCAAAATTGACTTCATTTTTGTATTCGGAATATCGAAATTAGCTTAGGGTGAAATTTTGGTGATTTTCGGATAACTTTCATATTTTGATGAATAGTGAAAATTACTAAATTTTAATTAAAAACAACTTTTTCAATCGAAATAATAAATAGTGATAAATTATTAATTTGAGTGGTTTTAAAGTATATTTATAATATATTTTACAATTCAATACAATGTTGTTCATTGGATGTAATTTCACATTTAAACCAGTTATAAACAAGTGTCAATCTTTTGATAGTTATTATCTCTTAAAAACACGCCTTTTGTTTTGACGACGGGAATTAATATTTAAATTAATTAATGAAACTGATATGTTTTGAATTTGGTAAAATAGAAATCATTTTTGAGTTCATAATATCAAATATATCTTAGGCCTAATTTTTGGTATTTTTCTGAAAACTTTCAATTTTTGATGAATAGTGAAACCACTAAGTGGTAGTTAAAAAAAACAGAATTATTCATAAAACATTATTTTACCGCTTCTGTGAGTGGAATTTCATAAATCCTAGAGACACGGTTGATGTCAGTATGAAAAATGTGGTTCAATGAGATGAAAATAATTTTTGGTAAATAATAACTTTCTACTTTTATTTACCACAGTTAAAAGTAAATATGGTAATTAAGGGTATAAATGATATTATTATTACCCTAACACATGTCCAAATTCTATTGGATAAGTTTAATTCGACCAAAAACAAGCTTAGGAATAAAATATGACCATTTAGGCCCACATGGATTAGATTAGGACATTAATTATTATTTAATTCAATGAACAGTTAAATGAGTTAAAATCAAAGTTTATTTACTAAAACATTTTTAATATAGAGTTATACATAAGATAAATTCGATTTTAAATTTTCATTAGAAATAAAAAAATATTTTCTACATAATGGTATTTTATTTGTAATTTTTAGACATTAATTAATTTAATTTATTTATGACACAACGATGATGCAGTAATTATCTTATTAATGAAATATTGACAGAATTGATGTTATAAATACTCAAATAAATATAATTTGAGACTTTTTATGAATTACACTAATTTTATAGGTTAATATGACATGTTAGTATTGATTTAATTAACTTTTTTCTAACTTATCATACTGTTATGATTTTCACAAAAATCAATTACTAAATAGTGTCAAAATTGACATAAAATAGTTTTTAAAACAAATATTATATTATTAATTGTTATTTTATTCCTAAATATATAAGGTTAGGCCAAATGACTTAGATACTGTTATATATGTTAATAATAATAAATTACGTGTTCGTTTGGATTCTTATAGTATGTTTATTTACCATATAGTATTAGAACACAAGAAGACACGGTAAAAGTAAAATTATTTAACTTAATGTTAAATATAAATGATAAGGTTAAAATAAGAACATAAACTTTTATAAATTCTATTGGATGAGAGTATTTAGACCCATCGCCACCTTAGCCTCGAAATAAATCAATTTGGAGCTATTTAAAACCTAACTTGACTTTATAATAAAATAATATTTTTAGTTATTCCAAAGGTTCCCCTCTCCTCCCTTATAAAAGGACACCTCCTCCATCTCTTCCACACACAACTTTGATCCTTCAAGCTCGGCCAACCCCTTCCAAAATATCTTCTACACTTCCCTAAAAACATCATAGAGGTCCTGGTCTTCCTCAAAGACCAATTTTAGTTCCCTAAGAGGAGGTCTCAAAGAGGCGCTTCAAAGAAGAGGTAATTTCCATTACCAATTCTTTCACCTTTATTTCTTCTTCCACTTATTCTTATTAGGTTTTTTCATTATGAAGTAATAACATCAGTATAACTAATATACTGATATGTTATTATAAGTATGAAACAATCCTAATTCACCATCTATCCGTCCAACGGAAAACGAAATCACCGCGCGTGCGTACGTACGGAATACCGTCTCCACGCCGTGGTGTAATCTGTTTTTCCTCCAACACCTTACATGGATGAGTATTATGGTGTAAAGAATAACTATATATAGTTATTATAACAGCATAATGATTCTGATATATTTTATCATCCACTCCAATTCAATTCCATAATTATGGAAATGATATCATCGCTCGTGCGTACGTACG
Organism: Viscum album; assembly: GCA_963277665.1. Taxonomy (NCBI): domain Eukaryota; kingdom Viridiplantae; phylum Streptophyta; class Magnoliopsida; order Santalales; family Viscaceae; genus Viscum; species Viscum album. The sequence continues at coordinate 1,390,179,184 of OY728131.1, forward strand.
GACTACCATCTCCACGACGCGATGAGATTCATTCTCCGTGTTAACCATTTAAGAATGATTATAAGGTATATATAAGAAAAAATAATGAAATATATGACATGTTAAATCTACTGGAATTATGTATATATATATATGTGATCTACTTACTTCCATTTAAGACAACAAGGAAAGGAAAACAACGTTCATGCGTACGTACGGACTACCGTCTCCATGAACGGTGTGTTTCATTTCATTTATATATCTATTATATATATATATACTGAATATATATGATATATAAATCATATTTTATATTCTTGAAGTATGTAAATCATGATATAAGTAATAATAATGTCATGAACAAGTCCAAACACCTACGATAAATGAAACAATTTTACCCAAAACACTCTTTAACATGGAATTTACAAAAGAACGGGTAATATAAAGTCATAAGTGAACCATATATGATATAATAACAATGAATAGGATTCTTTAATAAGTAAATGACATTATTTAAATCATTATACTGAATGTTCGGACACTTACGAAGCAAATCGGACCTATGGTAAGGGAAATATCACAATCTCATTTTTATCCGAGATTATTTATACATTAGTATTTACTGGGGTGTATTTTATCATCAACATCCATGTTTCCTCAATATGTAATATTATTTCCATCCTTCTACAATAGTTTATATCCAATTTTACCCTTCTATGAGTTTTTTGTAAAAGATATTAAAGGAATCTTTTGTTGTTTTCGTATGAGGTACTTTTTGACTTTTCCGACAAAAGTACGAGAAGAATTTTTTTTACTTTTAAGGAATCAATGGATTTTTAAAACATTATTTCCAAGAAGATTCCTTTACATGTTTTCAATTTTATTTTTAATCAACTTCTTTTAGTTTAAAATTTTATGACATGTTAAGAAAGGAAAATGTTTTTGAAGTAGAAAGGAAATTTTCCTCAAAAATGAAGTTCAAGTGTTTTATCAAAATTATTTTCCATCTAAGATAATAAAGGGTTCTGTTTTTATAACTATTATTAAATTTATTTGATTATGTTGTGATGGAAATGTTTTTATGAATTCCTTTATCTAATATTTATTGTTTTATGATGTCATGTTGTTTAAGAATCCCATTTTTATTACATGGGTTATGCAATGATATATGATTTATGAATTTGTGGCACACATAAGAATGGTATCATTATGAGATGGGTTGGACATATATCTCCCTCCAATGAATTGGTTAAAGATTTTATATCTCAGGAGATAGACATGGCTGGAATGGTAGGTTATACCGATTTAGTGAAACAGGACTGAAACGAGGGTGACTCGCTTCAGAAATGGACTTTGTCCACTAAGATAGTCTTGGCAATGAGTCTTGACTAACAAGAAATGATTCTTTATGATTATGTGTGTATGCCACAATGATTCATGTTTTAAGATATGATTATTGGGATTTCATTTCACTGCTATGATTTATCCCAGGTTATGAAATTATGCTCTCTTTTGCAGGTTAAGATTTCGAAAATGTTATGTTCTTATGAATATGTTGTGATTGATATTTCTTTTGTTTACCCTTACTGAGCATTTGAGATCACCCTTTTATGTTTACTTTCCCACAGGATATAAATAAAAGATTTAGGTATAAGAAAAAAAAGAATATCTTTATGGGAGATGTTGAAGATCTTTCACCAGGATTAGAAGATTATATTCCGAGTTTCCAAATACACTAAACTATTACGATCCTTGTGTGTGTGTTTTTGTTATGTACTAAGCATTCCGCAAATGTAATGTAATGTCAATGTACGTCATGCTTCAGATCTCTACAAGGAGTATGCTACAAATGTGGACAGAAAGGCCATATTGCAGTTGATTTTTAGGGAATGAAAGACGCTACCAATGTTCAATGCTACTACTGCATGGAGATAGTACATTATGAAAATGAATGTCCCAAGCGTCATGGGATCATACCTCAGAAAAGGCCAAGGGATTAAGGCCATGTTTATGATATCACTAATGCTGAGGTAGAAGCTCCAAAATACGTGGTGGCAGTAAATTTAATGGTTTCCTCAAGTTTAAAAAATAATTTATTTGATTCTGGATCATTTCATTGTTTCATCTCTTCCCAGTTTGCAAAGAAAATTATATATCTCCAATTTGATTTTACAAGGGATTTGTTAGCCAAAACTCTTATGGAAAGTATCATTTCAACAAATTTCTTTGAATCAGTTCCCATTAGGTCATATAATTTCTTTATCTGCTGATCTCATCATCATACACATGATTTAATTTGATATAATCCTTGGAATGTATTGGCATTCAGATGATAATTCAAAAATTTATTGTAAGAAGATCGAGGTTACAATTTTTTATCACGTTGATAAAGAACACCTTATCTTTAGAGAATAGTCATCACGACCTGATTCTTATCTAGAATATCCCCAAGTAGCTCAATTAAATTCAATTATTCAGGAGGAAGATAATGAAATAAATGTGGGTGAGAAAATGAATGTTCAAATAAAGGACGTACCTATTGTGAAAGAATATGTTAGTGTGTTTCTAGAATATTTTCCTGGACATCCTATGGAACAAGAAATGGATTTGTTCCATTGATTTAATTCCGGGATCAAGACCCATATCGAAGACCCCTTATAGAATGGAAACTATGGAATTAGTGAAACTAAAGAAAGAACTAGATGAATTGAGTAATAAAGGATTTATTCACCCTAGTGTTTCTCTATGGGGAGCCTCTATTCTTTTTGTTAAGAAGAAATATGGATCTATGAGGTTATGTATCGACTATAGGGAGATCAATTCAATAACAATAATGAACGAGTATCCCCTACCACACATTGATGATTTATTCGACCAACCTCATAGAGCTCAATATTTTTCATTGATTCACCTTCGATCTGGATATCATCAATTGGGTGTGGAAAAATTATACCTTCCAAAAACACCATTTTGAACCAGGTACAGGCATTACGAGTTTACAGTAATGCCTTTTGGGATGACTAATGCACCCTCAGGTTTCATGGATCTAATGACCAATGTTTCCGAGGAATATCTTGATTACTTTTTAGTGGTATTTTTTGTTAATATCTTGGTATACTCCAAAAGATAAAATGATCATTAAAATCATTTGTGTATTATCCTATAGACTCCAAGAAGACATGAATTATATGGGAAGTTTAGCAAGTTTGAATTCTGGCTTCAAGATATTTCCTTTATTGGCCATATTGTCTCTATGTATGGAATCTATGTTGATCCTTCTATGTCAATAAAAATCCAAGAATGGCCACACCGACGAGTATAAATGAGGTATACAGTTTTATTGATTTAGTGGGTTATTATTGATATTTCATCTAGAATTTTTCCTGATTGGCTAACCCATTAACAAAGCTCACATATAAAGGGGTTAAATTTTTTTGGACAAAAAGAGTGTGAAGAATGTTTCAAATAATTGAAGAGAATATTAGTCAATAATCCTATCTTGACTCTACCATCGGGGAATGAAGGATTTTTTATTTATGGTTATGCCTCAAAGAAAGGACTTGGTTGTGTCCTTATGCAGAATGATAGGGTAATTGCCCGTGCATCACGATAGGTAATAATTCATGAGAAAAACTATCCTACTCATGATCTTGAGTTAGCAGCTGTAATCTTTGATTTGACGATTGGGGGAACTATCACTATGGTGAAAAATTTTAGATATATACTGCTCACAAGAGTTTGGAGAATATTTTCTCACAAAACGAACTCAACATGAGGTAAAGGAGATGGCTTGAAATACTCAAGGATTATGATTGCATGATACACTACCACCTAGGGAAGGAAATTAAGGTTTCATATGCTTTGAGAAGAATGGATCATGGAGTTTTGTACAAGATGATAGTTGAAAGGGATCCTATTTTCAAGGATCTAATGATGATGGACATGGGAATAACCATCGAAGGTGAAATATCAGAGCTATTTAAAATGGTTTTCAAACCATCTTTACTAGAAAAGATTAAACGTTCTTATACCAATGATGACGAGTTTCAAAAGACGATTAATGCTATGAATAATGTGATATTGAGTGACTTTGTGTATGAAAATGGAATTTTGAAATTTGGGAAGAGGCTTTGTGTTCCCAATATACCTGATCTAAAAATAGAATTGATTGATGATGATCATAGTTCCAATTTCTCTATATACCCAGGGAGCACAAAAATGTATAGTGATTTGAAGGAACATTTTTGGTGGGACAACATGAAGAGGTAGATTGCTGATTTGGTGTTAAGATGTTTTGACTGTCAACAAGTGGAAGCAGGAAGGAAACAACCTAGAGGAGTCATGCAACCTCTTCCCATACTGGAGTGGAAATGGGATAATATTACGATGAACTTTTCAGGGGACTACCAAATACTCCTAGAAGGAACAATGTAGTATGGGTCATTGTTGATCATCTTACCAAGTCATACATTTTCTTTTTATAAGAGAAGATCTATCACTTGAACATCTAGCAAGGATATATATTAATGAAGTTGTGAGACTTCATGGAGTAACCCTATCAATTGTTTCAGATTGTGATCCACATTTTACATCAAGATTCAGGAAGGACCTTTATAAGGCCTTGGACACTGAACTATGTTTGATCACTACCTACCACCCCCAAACTGATGGACAATCAGAACAGAATATTCAATTCTTCGAAGACATGTTGAGATCATGCTCACTTGACTTTCAGGGTATGTGGGATCAATATTTACCTTTGTTAGAATTTTTCTATAACAATATCTTCCATTCAAGTATTCAGATGGCACCATATGAAGAATTATACAGAAAGAGATGTCTCACACCAACCTATTGGGATGATGTTGGTGAATGAAATCTCGTAGGCCCAGAACTGGTGGAGGAAACGATAGAAAAGGAAAAGAAAATCCAAAACCACATCAAAGATTCTCAAAGAAGGAATAAGATCTATGCTGATAACTGAAGGAAAGATTTGGAATTTCAGGTAGGGATCATGTTTTCTTGAAGGTATATCCCTGGAATGGTGTTATACATTTGGGTAAGAAAGGTAAATTGAGTCCCAAGTACATAAGAACTTTCGAAATTCTAGAACGAATTGGGGTTGTATCTTATCGTTTGTCAATGCCTCCAACTCTCTCCAAAGTTCACAATGGATTCCACGTATCATTGTTGAGAAAATACATGCCTGACCCAATATATTTACATAACTACGAGGAATTATAACTGGAACCTGATTTGTCTTATTGCGAATAGCCTCTGAATATTCTTGATATAGGAGAACACGTTCTGAGAAACTGGATGACTTTTCTGGTAATAGTTCATTGGAGAAACCATAACATGGAAGAGCCAATGTGGGAACCCAAGGAACATACAATAAAGAACCACTAGAGTATTTTTATGTAGTAATATTATTGAAATTCATAGGATAAATTTGTTTGAAGGAGGGGAGAATTTGACACCCCATGCTACCACGGTATGCTTCTCTTTGAATAATACAATAGTGTTCATTGTATGCAACTTCGAGTTCTAAAACACATGACAACCAATCAAAATTGCCGTAATGAAATGTAATACCAAATTTTTGAAATTTTATAAAAATAATATTTCAAAATGGACTTCATTTTTGGAAGCAGAATATCGAAATTATCCTAGGGATAATTTTTGGTATTTTTCTGAGAACATCCAATTTTTAATAAACAGTGAAAAATACAATACTTTAATTAAAAAGAATTGTTTTAATAAAAATAATTTATAGTGATAAATGAAAATATTGGGTGGATTTGAAGTATAGTTACAATATATTTTCACCACTTAATCAAATGTTGGTCATTGTATGTAATTTTAGATTTAAACTAGACATAAACAAGTGTCAATCTTTTGATAGTTATTATTACTTAAAAACACCCTTTTTGTTTTTAAAATGGGAATTAATTTTAAATTAATTTCTTCCACATATCTGTTTTGAATTTAGAAAAATGGATTCCATATTTAGTATCATGATTTCCAAATTGTGTAAATAGATAACTTTTATTTTTCGACATTTTGAATAATTACTTCGGTAAAAATTTTATTTACCATGGTTAAAAGGTAAATCTGGTAAATAAGGGTAAGAAATAATATTATAATAAAATTAAATTTCCCTGAAATGTATCCTAACACTATTGGATGATACATGTCAGTCCATTGGAACAATTGGGTCGATTTTGGGACCCCATGGAGTCACTTGTAAGTGATAATGACACTTAATATTAATTAAGTTAAAATAGATACAAAAATGACATGATCATATATCGTTTAGCAAAACAATTTTTTACATAAGGTTATATATGTTATAATTTTGACAATAAATATTAATTATTAAGATAATGAAATTTCATACGTAATTGTATTTCATTTATAATTTTTAGCCATTGAATAATTAATTTTATTTATAAAAAAATGATGATGCAATATTTTCCTTATTAATGAAAGAATCAAATAATTGTTATTATAAATGTGAAAATAAATATAATTTGAATGATTTAATGCCATAAAATAATTTTATTGGTTACTATGACATGTTAAGATTGATTAAATGAATTTTTTTTCGAAATAACAAGGTTGTTAAAATTTAAAAAAATTTATTAAATAGTGTCTAAATGGACATAAAGGAGTTTTTAAATCAAATATTATATTATTAATTAATATAATATTATTAAAAATCTAAGGTTCAGTAAAAGGACTTATATGATGTTAGGGATGTCATTAATGAACCACTTGGGGTTCTCTTGGTATCTTATAGTAAGTTTCTTGATCAAATAATATAAGAAAACAAATAGACATGGTAAATGTCAAACTAATTAACTAAGAGTAAAATATAAAAGATAAAGTTAATATAGTGACACAAACTTGTATAAAACCTATTGGTTGAGTGGATTTAGACCCTTTACTACCTTATCCTCGAAATAAATCAGATTGGAGGAATTATAAACCAAATATGAATATATTATAAAATAAAATTTTATGTTTCTCCTAAGGTTATCCTCGCCCCTCTTATAAAAGGGTACTCCCACTTCTCTATAATTCATACCATCAAAGCCTTTTGGCTCATCCAACCCCTACCCAAATATCCTATTAACATCACTAACTTCATCCTAGAGGCATTCCTTTAGTTAGAAAACCAATTTAAGGATCTCTTTTGATCAAATCAAAAGAAATAACCCGAAGAAGAGGTAATAACCTCACCACCCCCTTTAAAGTTCTTTTCTTCTTCCACTTCTTCTATCTTTGTTATTTCCATTATAATATAATAACTCTAGTATCATATATAAAATGTGATGTTATTATAAATATGGTACATCCACAATCATTATTCTATCCATCTTTTGAATGAAATTTCACCTTACATGCGTACGTACAGCTTACCGTCTCCACGTCATGATTTAATAGTTATTCAATACATTATTATATTGATGGGTATAATAATGACGTTTAATTCATGTAAATAATAAATATTACATGATAATGATTCTGTATATTTTATATTACATCCAATTATATGTTATTTTAATATCAAAATAATGATATTGTCACTCATGCGTATGTATGGATTTTCATATCCATGAACGCGATTAGATTCATTCCTCATCGGATCCATTCAAGAATAATTTTCATTATATAATTAATAATAATGTCTAAATACTTGATATTATTCTAGATATGAATATGATACATCCCATCCATACCCATTCTAGCCCACAAAACAATAAATTTTAAGGATAACGAATCCGTTAACACCCGAAATAACGATAATAATTAGATATTATTAATGAAGCAGTGATACGAGATCATATATGATATCATAATAATGTATATGATTCTTGTATAATTTAATAACAATTATTTCACCATTATACAGGAGGTTAACCTACCCTCAACCAAGGAAAACAACTAGGTATGGGTTAATTCTACAATCTCTTCATTATCTGAGGTTGTTTACACATAATTATCAACTTGGACCTCTTTATCATCCACATCCATGATTCATAAAAATGTATTTCAAAACATTTTTAATAATTAATAGACAATGTGTTAATGTCATTTATACCCTTATTTGTTTTGAAATGATTCTTTCCATTGTTTTACAGACAAGGTAATTTTTGACCTTTTCGTCAAATTTAAGGTAAGAAAGTTTTTTTAACTTATACGGTGGGTGAAGCTATTTTCCGCCATTATAACATCATTAAATCTTCTCTTACAAGCTTATAAGAATATGTTAAAAATCAATATTTTCTTTATAATTATTTGACTATTAAATTATTTCAAAATAGAAAGAGATATTTCTCTAAAAGGGTTTTGATTTCATCTATGTCAACATACTTTGATGGATTTTAAGATTATTTGAAGTTGATTTATTATGATACAAAACATCCATATTGTATTGAATTTTTTCTGATATGTTTGACTATGGATGTTCTATTTTTATACCATTCATGGTTTATGGTTAATGTATTGAAATTTCATATGCATGTTTTAATATGAGTGTTTATGATATGTTTAAACCTATTCATATAAAGAATGCATTGGACTTAGTTAGTGATTGGTGGTGCCCTCTATAGATCCTCAATGTATCGGTTGGTCTCATGAGACAGCTAGAACTGGAATTGGCCGAGGCCTTTTCCAAATTTTGATATATGGTTTGGATGAGGCATTAATAATTTTTAGACGTCTCGGCCGAGGCCTTGAAAAAATGTTTCAGAATGTACGACATTATACATTTCTTCATTAAGAAAATAATATTGATAGTTCATGTGGTCATTAGACTAGTATAATACCAATGATTATGTTTTATTATGTACTTATTTACTCAGCTCATATTCTTTCGAGAAAATTATTCATGTTTATTGTTGTTAAAGGCATGTGGTTTCAATTATTCATTGTGCTTAATATTTATGTTATCTTCCACTTTTTTTATTACCCTTACTAAGTGATTGAGCTCACCGCTTTCTTATGTTTCATTTTCCCAGGATATGAAGAAGTTAGTTATGAGGGACTTGTAGGCATTATTTAAGAGGCTTGGATGTTACCATGGGAATAAATTCTTGTTGTATTTCCTTTCAAGTTGTAAAGTTGAACTTATATATAAATCTTGTATCCAATAATACTAAACAGATTGGTCTTTTGAGACATTATTTACTTGTTATCATGCCAATGTTATGTAATTATGCACCGAATCTAGGTAACTGGGGTCGGGGCATTACAAATTAATTGAGATAATTAATTGAGCCAATGCGGTAAATTAATTATGCCAACATGGTTGTTCCAACATAATTAATCCTTTAATTATTTAGGTAGCTCTTTCATTTTTTAAGTGGGATTGTGAGAGGAGAACCCTTGGAGGATTACACTTATCCAACAAAGAATGTGTTTTTCCATGAAGAATGCTCCTCCAACATAGAACGCCAACTTCAACACCTGCCTCGTGACACCCTCCAACGAGGAACATCTTCGACTATGACGAACCAGCGCAAGAGCCTGTGATTAGAGGTGTGTGGCAGAAGAGATAAACGTCGACAACTTCATCTTCTTCTCACGCCAACATCAACAAACAATCCAAGGTAGGGGTTTATTTCTATATTTTTATCACTTCACATTTTCTCCCCTTCTAATTATTTTTTGGTATTGTGAATAGCGTTTGATGAGGGTTGTTGGGATTGATGTTTTTTTAAAATATCTTCAATACATGTTCATGATTTAATTTTGTGAACCGCTTGCTACCAATCAAATGCGGAGAGTGCGCCCCAAAAAAACATGGCCTGAACCCTCATTTTTCTTCATCTTTTGAGTGTTATTGGAAATGGAAGAAGGAGATGATGGAAATGAAGAAAACAGCTTTCCGTCACCCACAGCCACCACTGCCCACGGCCGAGCCGACCTGAGTCGCCAACCCGAGTAGCCGTCTGAGCCACCGAGCCTAGCCGCCGAGCTGAACCTCAACCACCGCCGAGCCGAGCCGTCTGAACCGCCTCGGCCACCAAGCCGAGCTGCTGAGTCACATCTCCACCATCATCTGGGCTGAGCCACCTTGCGAGTCTCCACCACCGTCTGAGCCGTCGCCACAGTCCGGGGCGAGCTGCCTCCCGAGCCACCATTGCTGGGTCGAGCTGCCGTCTGAGCCACCACCGCAGTCTGGGACGAGCCACCACTGCCCTTTTAGCTAAACTCCCCAACTGAGCTGCCCCACTTCCTCACGCCCTTCGCGGCCTTGTGGCACCCCATAGCCCTCTTAGGCCCCTTGCGGCCTACCGGACCAGACCTAGCGGGTCGGGCCAAACCCAACGGGCCGGGTTGCCCAGCTGGTCGGACCGAACCCATCGGGTCGGGTAGAGTCGTCCTGAATGAGGTTGGCCTGGGCTGGGTAATACCCGGATGTTTTGACTGGGTCGGACCGGACATTGGCCCACTACGACCTATGTATATTCTTTTGGACTTAACTTGGGCACCAGACATCCGTTTGACAAACCTTTAGTGGAAAAGGAAATCCTGGAGCGAGATGGTCCCTTTGAGTATACCCCAATATATATTTGGGTTAATATAGGGTATGGTCAGGTTGGATGAAGCACGAATCCAACCGGGCCCCTGAGACTAAATGGCTTGTAATTCACAGACCGAGCATCTGATTGACGCACTTTCTGTTGCATTGAGCCCCCTATGATGTGGTTGTCCTTTGGGATACTTAATCATGTGACATCATAGAAGATAGAGAATCTACGAGTTGCTTAGGGATAGGACTCTCCCTGAGACGAGCAATCCATGTGCAGAAACCTAATTGTTGGTTGTGACGATAAAATTGTTCCTAGATATCATGTGTGGATTAGCTCATAGGGATCATGTGCGGGTCAAATGATAGTGATCTTGTGTGGGTCATCTCTCAGAGATACTGTGTGGGTCATCTCCTAGCGATCTTGTGATGGTCATCTCCTAGCGATCATGTGTGGTACAGCTCTAGCGATCCTTTGTGGGTCAGCTCCAACAATCCATTATGGGTCAGCTACTAGAGATCGTGTGTGGGTTAACTCCTATCGATTTGATAGAGTTTATCAGCAGAGCCTCTTAATGAAGTAAGATGATTTAGTAGATAAATCTAATCATCTCTGCTACTGTACCTAAAGATATAGCTGGTGTTAGCTGAGTTTGTACCTCTGTGTTTCCTCATAATTGAGATGGATTACATGATAACATAGTTATATTTATGTTCATATACCTAAGTAGGGTTATCTGTTGATTTCATACATTATGGAAAATCCATGGCTGATTTTGTGAGACCATGAGGGTCTTGGGGTCCCTAGAGAGTATTTTTATACTCACCCCTACACGGGCTATGCCCACACCTTGTTGGGTTAGATGCAGACGACGAACAATGCTGCTTGAGGGTGTGGGTACCAGGGCTTGAGATTTCTCAGAGGTTGACCTAGATGAGGCATACCATAGAGATGACCGATCAAGAGATATACATACCATTCATGCAGGATCCTTGGAGGGTGATCATAGGAGTTGATCCAGTTAATGTACTTTTAATTTTCTTGTACTTTCCAGTTTTCCTTGTACATTACAGTTGGGCTTGTATTCTGGCCCCTTTTTACTTACTGTACTCACAATATTTACTATTTTGTTTACTTGAATTCGTATCTTGATCTTTTCATGGTTGTGTTTGTGACAGGTTTTAATGGAAATGCCTTCCTAGTTTGAGGGAATATTCCTTCGGTGCTAGTCAGCAGCTCCTGTCCTATGGATGTCGGGCTTGGGGTAGTGATGGTATGGGTCCCTGGGGATAGGTCGTGACAAATTTTTATCTATGGGAAGGGTTTAGTAGAGAGCATGGGACACCTCTAGGTGCCGGATATTGTGCAGCTACATGGAGTACCCTCGATGATTGTCTCTGATCGTGATTTACATTCTACATCCTGGCGATGGAAGGGTTTTTAGGAGCCTTTCAGGACGCAGCTTCATTTGAGCACCACCTTCCATCCGTAAACGAATGGCCAGACTGAGCGGACCATTCAGACTCTGTAGGACTTGTTGTGTGCCTACATCCATGAGTTCGGTCATAGCTAGGAGGATCACTTGACCTTGGTGGAGTTTGCATACAAAAATAGCTATCACTCCACCATTGGGATGAAACCTTTTGATGTGTTGTACGGGTGACCTTGTAGATCACCCTTGTGATGGAAAAACCCAGGGGAGTCAGCACTAGTGGGACCAGAGATGGTATGGGCTACCATAGAGAAAGTACATATCATCTAGGAGCAGATGAAGACTGCATAGAGCAGGTAGAAGTCATATGTCGACAGGAGACAGAGACCTCTGGTGTTCAATGATGGAGACCACGTCTTTCTATGGGTCTCACCTCGACAAGGTTTGTAGAGAATTGGCCGAGGTGGAATGTTATCTCTGAGGTTCATTGGTCCTTTTCAGGTCCTTATCAGAGTTTTCGATGTGGCTTATCACTTATCTCTTCCTCATCTGTTTCACTAGTTTCATGTTATCTTACACATATCCTAGCTAAAGTGATGCGTGCACGACCCATATAACATCATCGACCACGAAAAGCTGGATGGCGACGATGGGGAGAATTTTCAAGAGGTTCAAGTAGAGATTGTGGATCCACAGGAGTGGATCCTTCGTGGATGGTTGATACCTCTGGTGCATATTCTCTAGCAGCACAGAAACCTCCAGGAGTGAACATGAGAGTAGGAGGCTCAGATTTGTGCTCAGTACCCCCACTTGTTCCCTTAGTTTGAGTTGGGGCATACAAGGAAATAAATACCTAAGGTGGGGAGAATGTAATGACCCAGAATTTCCATGTAAATTTGTTTCAAATAAATGGGAATTTTATGAGTCCTTGAAAATTTACGGCGCATGATTCTGAGGCCCGAGGTTCCTTGAATGAATTTATAAACATTATTTTTGGTATATTCAGTAAACATATGAGTGGGATTTTATATCTTTTGAAATGGTGATTGGAATTGAAATTTGAGGGAAACATTGAACTCACAACACCTGTATTTACTTAAAGTGACTTTCATCTCGATGGAAGTTGGTTGAGAGTGAATGTTACTTTTTGGGTTTTTTGTGAAACAATAGAATAAAAAAAATTAGTAACAATTTAATTTTTATTTGAAACACCCATGTGGATATTGGGAGGCTGGGACCACCAGAACTAAACCTCCCTTTGAATGTTAAATGATGGGTTATATAGGAACTAAACCTCCCTTGTGAGGTTATGGTGTTGGAGACCACTTGAGCCTAAACCCGCAATTTCAATTTTAGAGACAGGGACCACCCGCCCCCTCTTAATAGGGAGAAACCTCCAAACCCCCCAATATTCCACCCCTCTAATTAATTTGATCCATTAAATTGGTAAAATTAATAATGCCAATTAATTGAGCCAATGCGGTACAATAATTATGCCAACAGAGGGTTTCCAATATAAATAATCCATTAAGATAATTATATTTGAACCTCTTTCATTTTTTGGGTGGGATTGTGAGAGGAGAAACCATGGAGGATTACACTTCTCCAATAATGAACATGTTCTTCGATGAATAATTCTACTCCAATAGAGAACACCGACTTCGACTTATACCTCAGGACACCCTCAAACGAGGAATGTCTTCGACAACGACGAACTGACACACTAGCCCGGGATTGGAGGTGTTTGGCGGATGAGATGGACATCGACAACGTATACTTCTTATGGTTCCAACGTCAACGAACAATCCATTATAGGGGTTTATTTCTATATGTTTATCACTTCCCATGTCCTCCCCTTCTAATTATTTTTTAGGATTGGGAATAGTGTTTGATGAGGGTTATGGGGATTAATGTTTTTTTAAATATCTTCCATATACATTGTTGATTCAATTTTGTAAACCGCTTGCTACCGCTCTAACATGGATGGTGCGGGCCAAAAAAAATTTTTTGAACCCTCCTCCATTCTGGTTCTATGGTGTGTTATTTGTAATGGATGAAGGCAAAAATGGTGACGAAGGAAACAAAGCTCCGCTGCCCATGGCCTCTGCGGCCTGTGGCCTCGCTGTGCTCCCTCACAGCACCCGCAGCCTCTGTCGCTCAGCCTTGTCCATAGCCGAGCCGACTCGAGCCACCGTCTAAGCCGCCAAGCCAAGCCACTGAGCCGATCCGAATATCGGAGCTGCCATTAGAGCCACCAAGCAAAGCCGTAGCGACCGCCGAGTCGATCCTTCAGAGCCGCCTCTATTTGGGCCGAGTAACCGCCTGATCTGAGCCGTCGAGCCGAGCCGCCGCCACCGCTATGCTGAGCTACCGAGCTGAGCCACCGCCTCCACCGATCCGAGCAACCGAGCTGAGCCACTGATCTGAGCCGTCGAGCCGAGTCGCCACAACTATCCAGGTCAATCCGTCGCCTGAGTCCCCTCTGCCGTCTGAGCCACCACCACCATCTTGGCTAAGTTGCCTACCGAGCCACTGCTTCCTGGTTCGAGCTGCCGTCTGAGCCTCCGCCACTATCCGTGTTGATCCACCACCGCCCTTCCAACCAAACAACCCTGCACGAGCCGTCCCGCATCCTCACGGCCACCCACGGCCCTCCGCGGCCCCTCACAGCCTGTCTTCCTAGACCCAGCAGGTCGGGCCCAACCCAACAGGGTGGGACACCCAATGGGCCAGGTCGGTACGGCTGGGTCAGACCGAAAAGGAGCCCACTACGGCACATTTACATTCATTTGGCCATAACATAGGCCTCAATCGTCCATTTGACAAACAGTCAGCGGAGCTAGAAATCATTGCGCAAGACTGTCCCTTTGAGTATACCCCACTAAAGATTTGTGTTAAGATGTGGTACAATCAGGTTGGATCAAGAACGAATCCAACAGGGCCCCCAGGACTAAAACAATAATAAATCACAGACAGGACGTCTGATTGACGCATCGTCTATTGCGTTGAAACACCTATGACGTGGCAGTCCTCTAAGATACCTATTCTTGGGTCATCGTAGAAGTTATAGAATCAACTAGTGTCTTAGGGAGCACACACTTCCAAAGACAATCAATCATAGTGTGGAAAACCAGTAGTTGGCTTTGATGAGAAGACTGCTCCAAGCTATCCTGTGTAGGTCAGCTCCAAGCTATCCTATGTGGGACACCTCCTAGAGATCCTGTGTGGGTCAGCTTCTAGCAATCCTGTGTGGGTTATCTCCTAGCGACCCTCTGTGGGTCACCTGCTAACGATCCTTTGTGGGGTATCTCATAACGATCATGTGTGGGTCAGCTCCAAAGATCCTCTGTGGGTCAATTCCTAGAGATCATGTGTGGTCCTGCTCCAAGAGATCTTGTGTGGGTCAGCTCCTAGCGATCCTGTGTGGTTCATCTCCAACATTCTTGTGTTGGTCAGCTCCTAGAAATCTTGTTTGGATCATCTCCTAGAAATTCTATGCAGGTTAGCAGCATAGCCTCTTAAACGAGTTAGATGATTTAGTAGTTACATATAATAATCTGTATTATTATACCGAAAGATATAACTAGTGCGAACTAAGTATGTACCTTTGTGTTTCCTCATGATTGATATGGATTACATGATAACTTAGGTATATGTATGGACATATACCTAAGTAGGTTTATCTATTGACTTCATACTTTTTGTTTTATAATAGGTGGATTTTGTGAGACCATGAGGGTCTCTAGATACCTACTGAGTATCGTTATACTCACCCTATCATAGGATATGCCTGCACCATGTTGTGTTGGATGAAGACGAATGATAACGCTAACTAAGGACAAGGGTACCTGGACTCGAGGTAGCTTGGTGGTGGTCCTAGATGAGTCATACCATAGAGATGACTGATCAAGAGTTGTACCTACCCTTCAGGTAGGATTCTTGGCTGGTGATCACATGAGGTGTTCTAGTTACTTGTACATTCTTCTATCTTCTAATTTCTAGTTTTCCTTCTATTTTCCAATTGGGATTGTATTCTAGACCCTTTTTACTTTCTATACTCACTCTATTTACTATTCAGTTTACTCGAGTTCGTATCAAGTTGTGTTGTTGGTTGTGTGTGTTACAGGTTATAAAGGCAATGCCTTCCCAGTTTTAGGGAATTAGCCTTCCTTGCTAGTCTACATCCCCTGGCCTATGGAAGGCGGACTTTAGGTAGTCACCGTACGTTCCCTGGGGGATGGGTCATGATGGTTTCCTTTAGAAAATAATTGGCATATTTTTAAATCGAGTCTCACAGGACTAACCAATTATTAAATTCTCTTAGAAAACACATGATTAAAACGTGTCTAATTTTTTTAATGTTTTTTATTAAAACATTAAAATTTTACAATATTAAAGAAAAAATTTATTTCTTAATAAATAATATGGGAAAATAAATTTAAAATATCATCATATGTGTGAAATTTGAATTCAAATTAACAGTATGAACACTTTATAGGCGAAGCCCAATGATAGCAGATGTTTCATGTTCTCTTTATCCATTCCTTGTGGTGCACCACATATGGTTTCATTATATAAACCTTTGCAACATGTGAAGGTTTCTCCCATCATGTACACGTCACTTGACATCCTATGTATGAGTCAGCTACATACCAACATCATAGTCACCCACCTCATTTGAGATTAGCCCACGATTCTTTTACTTCACATGATTACTCATTCCCTTTTGTTAATATATATATATATAAATATTTATTATTAAGTTTTTAAACATTTTTAACTATATTTAAAACACATAATATAATTATATATACATATTTTTTTAATTATATTATATTTCTATTGTTTTGAGATAATAAATGTTTTTTAGTAATTTTTTTAAATATCATTTTTATTTGAATAAATAATCATATATGATATAAACAATGAATTTAAAAATTTAAAAATATTATTTATTATATACAAAATAATAGAAAATATTTAAGTGTTTTTTCTTGGAAACAATATACACAAAATTCACTTGAATAAAACATAAATTCTAGATGTAAGATGAAGTGGGTCAAGAAATTATAAAATTAATGTGAAAAAGACTATGAGTATCTCATTATACTACTAATTTAGATAGTTCATTTATCATTTATCAAAATGGTTATTATTATTGATTTTAAGCAATGATAATTTAAAAAAATATGGTTCGTTCATTTTTATCCTCACTAAATATTTGTCTGATAATTTCCACATTTTTTCAGTACTTATGTCGCACTAAAAAACATGAATTTATCGAAGTTATATTCAAGTACTGATAAATTCATATTTTAATTTAAATTTTGTTCAAAAAAAATATTAAACTACATCACCCTATATCAAACAAAAAAATTAGACTGAAAATTTTCAATATTTTTTTCTAATATAAAATATATTTACAGTGCATCATTTTAGTGAGAATAGATTTTCATTACAACATTTTAATAGATTAATTGTATCAACTACATTATTGTGCCACACATACAAACAAAATTTTTTTCCCTAATTCCCCATCTAAAGTCACTCATCAATATCTTAGTCAGTGTGGCCACATGACCATAGGCATGTCTCATCATATGCCAAAATATGTCAACTAGCTGTAGTGGTCTTAATAATATATTGTGTAAACTATTCCATTGATATAATAAATATAAAAAAAAATCAGCATATGATGGAAATCCAAAAACAGAATAATGTACATTAATAAAACATTTGATAAAATGATTTTGATATCATATAAATGCATATCACAACATATTAATCACTACGATGACCAAATATACAAAATAAATATATAAATATACATGGAGACTCCATTATAACCCCATGAATCTCCTCGATTGAAGGTTCTAGACTTAGCATAAGCACTTAATAGAGCCCAGTCCAACTCATATTTTTTTCGAATTTAATGGATATTATGCAATGTTCAGGGCATGCAATTACATGACTATCAGAATTTTTATATTTAAATTCAGAAAAGGTGTTAGAACAAGGTAGAAATATTATATTAAAGTTTTAATTAATTTTATATATAATAATAATGATTGTATCAGTCTTTATTTTTTTGACAGTGATGATATCCCAAACTTTTTTTCTTATAGAATCATTGGGTAACAAGGACCCAAATAATGGACCCTGTATTTTTGATCCATAATTGTTCCTTAAATATTTAAATAACATTGATGAATTTTCATTTTCCAGTGTGATCCATTCACCTTTATTCTTTTCCCTCTATGGTTATTTCATGTTCCTTTAAGCATGAAGGTGTAACACCTCATAATTTTCAATCCACATCATTATAATATTATAATGATTATTTTTAGAGAACAGAACTGAGAATGTGTGGGAAAATGATTCCCAATGATCCCAAATTTAATATTTTAAAATAATAATGATATTATTATCATATGTTCAATGTTTTACTTGAGATGTGTAATAAATAATTTAGAGAATCTCGTCTTGGAAATCCTTAGGTATTATTGAGTTTTGAGCATGATTTTTATCCCAGGTCAGACATTACATTTGAGTGTCCAGAAGATATGGTTGGGAATAGTTTTATGTGAATTGTTAAATAAATTAATTAAAATATTATCTTATATTTTATTAAATTTTAATGACATAAAATCCTTTTTAATAACATTTATACGTCTAAATACTTAGGGTTGGTTGTAAATCCTTGGGATTGAGAGGATTCATTGGAGAGGAGATGTTAGAGGATCACTGACAGATGACATCAAGTCAAAATTATATCACGGTTACTGTGAAATTGAAAATTGGTGATCTCACCATTGAAGACAATGTAAGGGGATTATTTATAAGGGATTGATCCAAACTCTATAGAAGATGTATGATCTTTGAAAATTCTGTCATGTTTTTTTAAAGTCAAACAAGGATCAGTTCAATAAAAAGGAATTGATTCATGCATAAATGGTAGATTTATATTTCATGTAATTATTTTTAAGGTTGGTTATTTTTTATATTTTTTAAACTATTTCCATGAAAATAGATTTTGGAAAAAAAGTAACACAATTTGAAGTTCATTATACACATCTTATGTTTCATGGATCCCCCCCATGTTTCGTAGCACGTTCATCCTTTAAATTTTTAGTTATATGTGGTTCAACAAATACCTAGTATTTGATTGTTGTGAGATCATACATCCAAATAATAGATCAATACCACCACTATGGTTCATGTTCGAGGATCTAATTGAGGTGCAATGAGGATGGAGCACAAATAGAGGATGATCAAAAATCATTCATTATCCCCATTCATCTTTGATTCGATTGAATGGATATAAATGCTGCATGTGGGAATTTCTCCTAATGATTAAAATTCCCTATTCCAATATAAATAAGTTGGATGGTTAAAATACCCCAGATATCTGATTGTCTATGAAGATATAGGAGGAATCAATGATGTGGAAGACAATGTTGAAGTGGTTCTATTGAGATCTAGAAATCACATATTTTGTGACGTTTAATGTAGAATTAAATTTCATCCCCCCATCGTGCAGCCCTGTGATTTCAATGGAGAGAAGAAGATCACAGGACATGTGACTAGGGTCACATGTCACATGGACCTTGGTAGCTACTTGATGTGTATTTTGGAGGATAGACTGCATGGGAGACCGAAATACATAGACATGGACATTACAAGGTGTACCCAAGCATGACCAAGTATGCATAGGTAGGTGTATAGGAATTGATAGTTGATATAATTCATGGGAAGAGTGTCAGGAGATATCGACACTCCAAGTATGAAAATATACAAACTATTCATTCCATGATTTACATGTCGTATGGGGAAGCACCCAACATACAATCTATGGGTTTTCAAGACACAACGTATACTACTATTATAGACTATATACCCCCTTTGAGAGTTTTTGGAGCCCTTAATTTCATATGTTTGGACTAGTATCAGTTGAGAGTGTTCCCTTGGTCCATCTCCTCAAGGGTATAATGAGACATTACATCCAAAAATCTGGATTATAACCCCCTCAAGAAGACGTTTCTCATTTATATTTTTTAGTGTCCCTCTATGATACTGGAGTCTGATACTCTATCATTTTTGTTATACCTAATGTTGGGTTCCTAGAATCCATGTGACCTACATGTATAGGGCATTGATCCTCTATCTATGAGTCTTATTGGTAGGTTTTTCAACATCATTAAGAAATGAACCCATTTTTAGATGGTTGATGTAGAATGGGATTATGGTGTCCACCATCGATCTTGGGAGGGATCCCCTATTTGAGTATCAGGTTCTTCTAACACCATTGAGCCTCCATGGCTATAGATTATTGTACATGAACTCTAGTATGTGTTTCATTATTGATATCATGGATCATGGATAGGGTCCTCCAATAACATGCATTGATTCATGAAAAATTCTATAGATGGATGTTTGGTTGTTAATTCCTAGATTTGTGGTGTCCTTCACGAGTATATCTATATTATTTTAATCAGGGATTGAAATATTATTTTATGTGTAATCTATTCTTGATGATTTTTTTCTAGTGTTTTTTTGGTTGTTCTATAAGCTATTTTTATACTCACATTTGCATTGGATCTGTCAACATGTGTCTTGTTTTATGCTGATGATGTACTTTCTGATGGTTAACATGGAGAGTATGATATTTGTGTGTCATATCTTGACATAGATAAACCGAGGTGGGTTCTGGGTGGCTTCATTTGATAGTAATCCTCTCCTCCAAATTTGGTTGGAATATCCCTATTATTTTGTGGGTCATCTCTTATTCCCCATTATCACTTTCAATACATTATTTTCCTACTCTAATTAGTGGATCATAGATTTGATCAAGCATTGGGTTCAGTTGCTTCATATTCCAGCATTGTATAGTGTTGGAGATGTGTGTGGGTGTGTGTATGTGCCTGTATAATAGAATAATTACTCCAATGGATGTGATATTCCTACTCATCATTGGTCTCTAACTCTTAACATATTACATGTGGCCTTGATGTAGTCTCGGTTTAGGCCATGTTGTGTCATGTTATGATAGAGTGGTATTAGTTTAATTAGTTCTACCTTAGATCTAAATTATATGAGAATGGATTTGATTTTATTGAAACAATGCTATGTGTTTTGAGTTCAAATTTCAGGCTAGGTACCCTACTGTTGGTGCATTGGCTAACATAGTCATACACCAATACTCTATCAAGCTAACTTTGGAATAGATACACGTAGATATTGGTTATAGGGAAAACATTAGTACATTAATCGTATAGGAATGAGTTGTGGATTCCATGTACTACATGAGTTAGCACCGTCGATAAACTATTTGAACATGGTACATATTTATTATTTTATGTTTCCCCCAGGAATATAGACAACCAATATTCCACTATTTGATCATGAGGATGATTCTATGTGTGACCAGGCTTCAGTAAAGGGGCATATACCATGGCCAGTACTTCTGAGTGGTTGAAAAATTATACCAACCCACATAGAGTATTAGCTATCACTGGAGGTTCTAGTTATGGAAGCATATAGGTTGAGTGTACTAAATGTGTTCTAGAGGTAATGACCTCTTACGTTTCGGGGTGAGGCAGACACCTATGTCGATGAGGAATGCTTAAAGGTAGCCACTCATGTTTTCCCCCATGTGAGGATACAGGCTGATCAATAGGAGTTCCTCAAATGGAGAATTTTTTAGGGTGTTATTGGGAAATGATGGAGTTTAGTGATGCAGTTACATGACGATCTAGCTCTCTCCCAGTCAGACTTTCAGTGACACTCTAGGGAAGAGTTTTATCTAGACACATCAAGATAAGGCCATATCATGAACATAGCCTTAGGGAACAAGATTTATGGTAATCACTTGAAATGTTAGTTTTTTATTTGACATGTCCACTTACGAGGAAATTTAATCACTAAGATGATTGTTCTAGTGGACCTAGTGAAGGATATTGTAGTTATAGATTTGATGCCACACAAGAGTGATATTTAGGTGCAGATTTTCCTTGGGATAGCAGGGTACAATCAGAGGTTCGTACCATATTTCTAGAGAGTGGTAGCATCCATTATAGATTGGAATTAAAAGGGTGACCCTTTAGTGTGAATATAAAGGTTCAATGTGTCTTTTCAAGAGTTGAGGGAGAGGTTTATGAGCTCCCACCATCTTGAGATCATTGATGGACTATGTCAATTATATGTTTTTTATGATTCCTCTAGGATCATACGTGGTTGTGTACCGATATAGAGGAAAGAAATGATTGTTTATAGGTCTAGAAAGTTAAGACTCTATGAGTATAACTATGCATCCCATGATCGTGATCTAGAATATGTAGTATTACACCTAATGATGTGGGAAGACTATCTTTTTGGTGAGTAGTGTATCATATGCTATTACCGAAATAGTCTCATTTTTGTCATCTCATAGTTGAATCATAACATGAGATTGAAGCGATGTCTAGAGTTACTTCAAGAATACTATATTGAGATTTCATATACTCATGGGAAGGGGAACATGGTGGAAAGAACTCTCACTAGGGGGTCTTATTCTCATTTAATTACATAGATATCTATAGAAAATTTTCTTTATAGTTATTTACATGTTGGGGATCATGTTATCCATTTTAGAGGATAGATGTTGGTACTAGTTATGTGGCAGGAGGAGGTGATGAAGAATGTTTATAAATCCCCTTTGGTAGTGCATGAAGGTGTGGAAAACATGTACTGGGATCTCCCAAATCAATTTTTATAGAACATCATGAATATTTGTGTTGAATTTTTTTTCTCCTAATGCCTGAATTTTTATCGCATGAAGGTTGTGAACTAGGTTTTAGAGGGTTTAAATCAACCCCTTAATCAACCAAAATTGAAATTGTATGGGATATATGTGGAAGTCATTATGGGGTTAAAAATAATTATAGTGAACATGATTCCATCTTGGTTATTGTTTACCAACTCACTAATTTGGCCAATATCCATGTCATTTGAGTGTAGATTCCAATAGAATACACTGGACACTTGTATGAGGAGGAGACAATTTGGAACCATGGTGCTCATATAAGATATTTTTATACCATGATTCTTGCATTATTCCATGATTATGGAGAGGATATCAGTAGGCTATTAGGAATCAGTCGGTTTTGAGTATAGTGTTTCACCACCAGACTGATGGCATGATTGAGCTAACCATTCTGGTCTGGTAGAACATGCTATGGGATTTAATTGTGGATTTTCCCATAGATGGGAGGGTAAACTATCCTTTTTTGAGCTTTCCTATAACAATAGTTACCATTAAACCATTTATATGGAACTATTCAAGTCCATATAAGGGATAACTTGTAGTTCATTACATTTTTGGTCCGATCTGGGTGAGTCAACACTCATTGGTGTGGAGTTTTTTCGAGATATAAAAAATTTGGTCTAAATTATCTAAGAGTGGGCGTGGGTTACATAGCTTCGGTCGGAGAAACAACCTATCTATGATATCCATTGTCCCTTTATAGATATTTAGTAGAGTTTGTGAGGTTGTGTACCTATTATCTCTTCCATCTGATTTGGACTGGGCATATTACATATTCTATATTTCACAACAGAGTTGGTACATGAATGACCCATCACATGTTATCGATTGGGATGTGATAGACATTGCGAATGGAGATAACAATTTCGATTACTTAGTATAGATTGAGGAATTTTATATAGAGGGTCCTTCATGGGTGGTCAATCTCTTTAGTTAATTTTTAATTGCATCATAATCATTTATAGTAGAGAGCCTATGAGTGGGAGACCAAAATCGGAGCCATGTACTGTCATATTTTTTACTAGGTTGTTTATTATTTTGGGAAGAAAGTCCCTTAGGTGGGTACAGATTGTACTGAATCTTATTTTTCAATGAAATAATTTATAATATTATATTTAATTTCTTGGATCCATGCATCGATAATATATGAGATTCTGAGGCCTGATATGATCGAAATTAATATTTCAAAAATAATGACATTATTAGCACACACATGCAGTTTTCATGAAAAAAATGAAAAATCATAAATGGTGGAACAGATAGGAAATCAAAGGCCATATTTGAATTCAGAGAATGGGTTTTAACCAAGGTGTGACATATTGATGAAGTGTGTTGGATTCTTGGATTGGGATTGGTCATGGGATAATTCTTAAACAAATTAATTAATTTAATTTAAATTAATTTATTAATTTTTAATGTCCTAAAATAATTTATAAATACATGAATATGAATCAATACCTAGGGTTCTCTATAAATCCTAGAGATTGAGAGGATCCATTGGAGTATCTTTGCAAGATAACATCAGATCAACATCATATCTAGGATCGTGTACCCACAATGGTCATGGATCTCACCAACGACTGAAAAATGAATGTTCTTCATCATCGAGTGATCCAAACACATGGTATGATATTCGATTTTGGTAAATTACATTCATTTTTTATTTTAGATTAATTTGTATCAATTACATAAAAATAGTTTATGTGCGCATCGATAGATGATTTGTTTGTGATGGATTTGTATTTCTTGTTGGTTATTTTCCCTCTTCATGTATATATTTATTAGATAATAGATCGAGGATAATTGAAAAAAAATGATTAGGTTCATTCCTCACATCTTTTGGTTTATGGATTTCTCTCTGGTTTCATCACACATTGATAATTTGTTATTTCTATGGGTAAAGGTTTGATGAATACCCAGTATTTTATCCATGTGCATCTATTCATCAATGAAATTGATAAATACCATAGGATTTTTACACAATAAAGGGTATAATAATGGTGCAGTGATGACACAGTATGATCATAGGTGCATCATAATGGATTTGTGATTCATATTCATCATGGAATAAAAAACATGACTTCAGATGCTGCTTATGGGAATTTCCGGAGATGATTTGACATTGAAATCATGATATCATAAAATAAGATGGTTGATAGACCCCAAATATCCAATTATAATGAAGGATATTGGTGAAGCTAATTCATAGGATTAAGAGGATGTGGAACCATTTGGATCTATAAATCCTTGGTAACATGAAATATAATTCAAAATTAGACCCTATATGGGATCCCCATGTTTTGATCTAGGTTTTATATGGAGGGAAAAAGATCACATGATATGGGACCCATATCAAATGTTATGTAACCCATGTTTGTAGCATGAAATGTATCATGGTAGATACATGGGAATTGGTAATCGAGAGTATACAAACATGGAAATGAATAGGTGTTCATTTTTATGGCCATGTGTACATGGGTTTTTTCACGAGAACAGATAGTGATACATGAACATTGATAGAGGACATGGAAAGAGTATGGGGAGTTTTATATACAATGTGTATAACTAAAAACATGTCTTGTATCTTAATATTTACATTTCATGTGAGGCAGTACCACATTGTCATACAATGGGTCGGATGAACATGCAGTGTACCCCCATTGAGGGTGTTTGGAGCCCTTTTTTTCTTCCATTTGGGATAATATTAGTTTTGAATGTTCCCTCCGTGCGTCCACATGAGTTCATATTTTAGAATTATGTCCATATATCTAGATTTATTTCTATTTATAGCATGATTCACATATTATGTTTTGTGTTCCCCTCCATAAAACTAGATTTTGATTCTCTATCATTTATTCTCAAACCCTAGGTGGGGTTGATGTAATCAGCCTAATCTACACAAATAGTGAGTTGATCTTCCATCTAGTAGGATATATCAATTGGGTTCATAGTATCATTGAAAAATGACCCCTTATGTATTTGATTGATCCATGATGGGTTTTTGGACTACCACAACAGTCCTGGGTGTGTTCCCCTCTCCGAGTATTAGGGTATTCTGTGATTAGTGACATTTCATTTTTGGGTAAAATTTCCATGAAATAGATTCTCGTATGATATCAGGGTTTTTGGAGTGGTTTTTTCTAGAATAATCATTTTGTGGGGGACATTTTTTGGTTTCTATCAGTTTAGTTGTGAGAGACTAGAGGCGTGGTGTCCTTCATGAGTATATCTGGATTTTAATATCCAGTGATTTTTATAACCTTATTATGATATGTATATTTTTAATTCTTAATGATTACTTATTTGCTGTTTCATACTTGGTATTTTTATACTCATCCTTGTATGGTCTAATCCAACATGTGTCATGTCATATACCAGATACAACCTTTTTTACGTTGTCCAAAGAGGAAAATGAGAAGGTATAGAAAATAATGATCTAGATAGAGTGAGGTTTTTTTCATGGTTATTTAAATTTTTTGTATTCTTCTCCCCATAAGCAGGTTGGACTCTCAATATTTTTTGACTTGTCTTGTATTTATCTCCTTCATCACTTTCATTAATTTTGGATTATTCATTATTTATTGTATCATAGTCATATCCATGCATTGTATTGAGTTGTTTTACATTTGAGAATTTAATGGTATTAGAGATGTGTGTGTGTGTGTGTGTGAATGTACATTTAAATAATTCCTCCAATGTTTGTGATATACCTACTGGGTGATAGTACCATTCCCCAATCATATTAGAGGTGGTCTTGGGTTGTTTTGGGTTCATGACCTATTTGGTCGGGTTATGATAGAAGGAATATATCATTATATTTTAGAACATGGATGTATGATTGGAGGATGAATGGGATCTATTGAGATTAAGATAACAACCTAAATTAATTATTAATAGGGACATAATTCAGATAGTATGTAATGTTTTTCACAATGTTTTTTCTTAAAAGGATTGTACCTACAATAGTTTGTTTCTAGAAAACATTGTATAAAAAACACTTGTATCTAAAATAGATGTTATGTAAAATGTGTTGTGTCTATAATAGTTTACGTCCAATTGATTATCTCATCAATTAATTTTATATACAATAGATTATAACTACAATGAATTATATGTTCAATGTTTTGTATCTAAAATGGTATGTATCCACAATAGACAGAACTAGATATTTATACACACATGGATATGGGTAAAAAAATTTATAATTGGATAGATTCCCTTAATAACATATTAAACCCATAAAATTCCCCTTGCACTATAATATAATATCATTGTTATTTTTGTTTAGGTTGTGCAGTAACCTATGAAATGATAAATATTATTATACAATATGGTAAATAAATATATATCATTAGAACCAATACTCGGTCTGTGTATCCTCTCGATTATTTATTAAACCATGAATAATTATTTAAATAAACACTATTTGCTTATGAAATATATAAATAAATTATATTTCCACTTTTTTATGAATATATATATATATATATACCGAATAGGGCATGTTTCTGGCCACATGTCACTCATTCATCAAATCCATCTCTAATCTAGTATCCATCTCCCCTTATTCCTTTAACACTCATTCCCTCCCTCTATCATGAATTACCTCTTCCAATTATATTATTACAAAACCTTCATCATACATATTTCCTCGTCAAATTATTATTACACCAACATTGTCCTCACAAATCAATAGTTTTCACTGCATCTCTCTTCTCCATCTCCACCTATTCATATCTCCTCCCACTCATCTCTTCGCTACTCTATCTTCACCACTTATAATCTCCTTTTCATGGGTTACTAAATTAGAATCACCTCTTGGAAAACCTCCACCATTTTCCATTTCTCCTCTTCCACCAATTTCACCAACATCGACCTCCAAAATCATGGATTAGTGCTACTTATTAACACCCTCTATTCACTTCTTCTATTATCTGTTATCTATGTTTTGTAAGCTACTCTATTCAGTCTCCAAAATCATGGGTTTCAGGTCCTTCTTGCTTGGCTACTAGGGATACATCACCGTCAACCACCTTCAATTCCTTCCTCTACATATACTACAATAACTTATAAATAGTCCACCACCATCATATCATCCATTTTTTTCTAAAATCATCACTCTTATACTCCACCATTTCACTCATGTTCTCCATGGATCAGTTCCCACAACACCTTCCGTACAAGGTATGTTATACAACTAACCTTCAATACTTATCCATTATGTGAATGTTTTATTATTTGAAGGGTAAAATAAAGTAATGATACATTCATTTTTAGTAGGATATGCATATCTTTTCAGGAGGGTAATTAACTATATTTGGAAAATAATCCATAGTTGTTACTACATGCACATTCAAAATATTATTTGTCTTTAGCATATAAATTTCTTATACTATGATCACATTATATCCTCCAAGTAGACTTTTTTAATCTATTTTTCATTTTATCATTAACCATTCATTATTTAGCTCGGTTGACATTATTTTAATCATATTAAGTAACTGTCATTGGTAGAATTCAGAGATACAATCCTAGGAGTGACTACATGCACTTCTAAGGATTATTTGTCTTTAGAATATACATTTTTTATAATATCATCACATTACTTCATTACATTATTCTATTGTTCTGTTTAATTCAATTAGAATAAAAAAATATACATAATATAATAATTCACACTCAGCTGAGATTTAGAGACACACAGCTTCCAAGAAGTCAACTATGGAAACAATGTCCCTAAGGTTCTCATAATTTTATTGTGAACTCCTGATACTATTCAATTATTTATCAATCAGAAGATTATATATTTACTATAATTACAACTCTATAGGAAAAAACTCCCTTGAAAACATTTATGATAATAAACATGTAACACTAAGAGGATGCAAAAAAATAGAATGCGGAATGTCCATATAACTGATAGAATTTAATGGAATGTTAAAAAATAGAATGCGGAATGTCCATATAACAGAACTGGTCACACCTGATAATAATACAGAAATCTGTCGACACATTCCATTATCACCGATATCTAGCAATGGTTATTTTCGTTTACTATGTCAAATTTAAATAATTTGTTTTCATAATGCCAAACAGGTAACCAGGTATTGCTAAACGTTTTTATCTCTCTATTTCACAGTCCCTGAAGGCTATTCAAATCTATCAATGATATATGATAGATCAAAAAAGAAAAAACAAAAACCAAATACAATGATGCAATATAGTCTTTTCATTCTATGAGAATTTTTTCGTTGAATTTTGTTTTTTATATGGTCAATTTATTACATTTATATTTAAAAACTAAATGTACCATTATTAATCTTATAAGGTGAAAATAAAAATGGTTGTACTTTTAGAGAATCAGTTGATGCCTCCTCATCACAATATGCACAAAAAAATCTAGTACCCAATTTATTCTCTATCAGGGAAATATTGATTCTTACGCAAGAAACTAATATAATGAATATTCCTCCTTATACATCTATTGGAAATTTCATATCGTTCTCATAAACAGGTATGAAATACATTCCAACTAAAATTTCTAATTTTTCTTCTATATATCCTTATATATATAAACATTATAATATTTATTAACATTTTCTCCTTTGATGTTATTCTAAGGATTGAGTAATAATCACGAATGTTCTACAAAAATGCATGAGGAAAAACATTCAATGAAACATATGTTAACAGAAACTACTCCAACAACAAACTCTGACATAGATCATGCATTAAACTTCGTATTTATGTCATCATTGACATTATATATTCAGAATTAATCTCATTTAATTTATATTTTATATTAAAAAATATTTATAAATAAAAAATACTGTGAAGTTGAATGTTGTAGATAATTCACTCAACATCAATAAGAGGAAAAAAATGGTTATTATCATTAAATTAACAATTATATTACTATATTTACTGTGTATAAAATATTAATAAACTATTATTTCATTCCCAAATTACATCAAATATTGTAACACTTTTCTACTTGAAAATAATCAGATTTTGGAGACCCTTCTAACATTTGTGAGTACTGTGATTTGAAATTCTAGTATGAAGAGAGGAATAAAAAATATATCCATAGACATATCACACGTTGCTATTTATGTTGTTCTCTGTGAAATATTGCCTTTGAATTTTTTCCTACATGTCTTGGATACCGTGGAATATTAATTTTCATTAAACCCTCCACACAATCAAAATCATTTGAAGACCACATGCACATTTACACCTCTAAGTTTACATTTACATAATTCGGAAGAAATATAGACAACTCTATCAATTGGGTGGGTCTCCAAAAATATTTTGATTAAATGGAGAAAACTACCATTACATTAGATGTTTTTGTCCTCCTTAGGGACAACGACCAAAATTTGCTCAGATATATGTATATGAAACTGAAATTGAAGCCCATACCATATTAAAAACCATTAGGTAAAAAATTCATTATGTGGTAAAATCTGAATATTTTCTATTATAATTTTAAATTTTTCTTAACAACAATTTTGTATGAAACATTGATGATATAACCAAAAACACTGTTATTAATTTAAGTGTTTTTCAGAATCTCCAAGATATGATTCACTGAAACAATGAATTATCAGGTCAATTTACAATAGCTATGAATATTATTATGAGTCATGGAACTATGAATTTAATGATTCCACTTCATAGAATATGAGGAAGAGATACACACACATAAAACATAACACTATTTTTTTCATATTTCGATGCTCATTGTTGGCGTCATTGATATCTATATCATTAGATGGATATCACCATTCAAAGGAAAAGTGGTGACTTTTCATAAAAAGATGAGACTTTAACATTGTAATTTATGTTTCAATATACATTGGTTGTTATGGATGGAGAGGATAGATATGTTGAAATCATATTCCATTGTGTGACACCCTTCAATATAATTTCAAAACTAATAAAACAATGAGATTATATTTCCCCTTTCAACTTCCAATATGTTTCAATGATGAATCACATATGATTTATTCTTGGAGGCTTATTCAATAGTTTAATGTAAATATATATTCAAGTATTGAGTCTCAAAGACTATCTTCTCTTTCCATTAATCAATACAACTTAATAGAAGAACAATTCAATGGGCTATAAAATGTTTTCAATAGAGGTGATAGATATGGGTCTTCATGCGGGAAGAGTATCATTTTACCTTCCACATTTACAAGAATTCCAATGTATATGACTCAAAATTACAATGATTGTATGTCAATCTATAATTGGGTATTGTATCCAAATCTATTTTTAACATTTACATGTAATCTAATGTGGCCTAAAGCATCAATATTTGATAAGGTAAACAATATTTTCCCATCGGACTATCTATATATACTATCATGAGTTTTAAAAAATTTGGTTGAATAACACATGAATTATTTACGAGAAGGATATTTCTTCAGATAGTCTCGAGCAGGTACACAACATCATCACTAATATATTCAGTGTTCATAATGACTAATTTTACTAGTAAATATCACTTGTATTTTCATCTACCCTACTACCCCCAATGATGTTATTCATACTGTTCGGTTCTATAGTAGTGGATTTCCTCATGTACACATATTGGTATTTCTTCGTCATGTAGAAAACGTTTTCACTCTTAAATACATTAACGCAATTGGTTTAGATGGAATTAACAATATAGGTACCTTCCCAAAACATTAGGAAACAATGGTAAATTTTATGATACATGGTAATTGTGGTGATGACAATAATATCTCACCTGGTACGCAGAATGGAATATTCTCAATATATTATCCTATAAAATTATTTCACATAAAACATAGAATGATTCTAGTTATTTTGTATAACAGATAATAAATTATATATCTACTATTGTCAAAAATGGTATAGCATTGGATAATTGGTTTGTGGTTCCATACAATCCAATTTTCTTTCTAAATATAAATCTCATGTAAATATCAAAATTATCAATCAGTAATCATCTCTCAAAAACCATTTTGAATATATAAGAAAGGGTCATGATAATGTAACAGTGACACTCTATGACAGTAACAATAATTATATGTTTGACAACTATGTATATGGTATTAAAATGTACTACGATAGCCGGTACATCTCACATTTTGAAGGTTCTTTGAGGATCATTTCTTATGATATCAATTATACATATCCTCTTGTTGATAGGATTATTTTTCATTTACTGGGACAAAACAATTTATCATATTAATCTTGTGGCAATATTAAAGACATATTAATTTAGAGCAACATTTCTAATACCATGTTCACATATTGGTTTGAAGCAAATCTGTTATACCGAGAGGGAAGAAGTCTATCATATCCACAATACCCAATAAGATTTTTCATCCACTATAGTGAAATGAAATGGTTTTCATGAAAATAGTTATTCTGTATTGGGAGACTTTACTATGTTCCTACCACTTTAGGATAACTATATTACTTGTGGATTCGACTTACAAATGTCAAAGGTGTGACATCATATGACTCTAACATAATAGTGAACAACATTACTCATATTAAATTCAGAAAAACCTATAAATCAATGGGTATGTTAGGTGATGAAAATGAGTTTATTAAAGTTCTAAGATATGTATCTGCTTGGGGAATGGGACACTGTTTGTGAAGTCTATCCACTAGAATGTTATTATCAAATTCCATTTCTGGACCTGTCATTGTTTTCGATGAAACCTGGAATATTCTAACAGATGTTATCATATATTACCAACCAACATGATTGAAAATACAAGTTACAAACAATTTATTGTCTCTGTCACTATATATCAATGTTAGTATATTTCTCTAGAATACAATTTCCCACTGATGTATACTTTACACCCACATATTGTCAACGGAGAATGATTTCATTGATTAATATAGAAAAAATTCTCTACAGTAATGGAAATCTAATCACTGTTATCTTCCAATGAATTTCCCCTATCATTCAATTTCTACTCAATGAAATAAGTTGATTTCACAATAGATTAATTACAGTACGAAAAACCTTCATAACATGTTCACTCCATTACACATTATTATTACAGTTTAACAAAAAAACTTTTTGGGGAGAATTATGTATGAGTTATGTTCTGCTGCTGGTTTTTTTTGCATGCATGGATTTGGGGGGATGAGTTAGAAATTCATCTGGAAAGTCTTAACATATCAACTAAGGACATATGGTAAAAAAATCATTTGTTCCAGTGCAATAAAATAATTACTCCTACAAGGTGGTAGGGAAACCCATTCTAAATTTTAAATTCCAATATCTATAAATGACCACTTGGTCTGCAATATTCAGTAAGGGAGTGTTGTTGAAAAGCAACTATAGTCAACCAAATAGATTATCTAGGATGAGGATCAAATGCCTCATAAAAATTATTTTTATGATCTTGTTTGTACATTAAAAGTTATACACTCAGTAAGGAATGAAAGTTATTGTAATTTTACATTTGACAGTCTAACGATTGTCATAGGTGGATATTTCAGACAAATATTTTCTATTATCCACGGTGGTGACAAAAGTGATATTGTATTTGAATTTATATGGTCATCATATCAATGGAAACACGATCAGGATTTCACATTGATCTAAAACATGAGGTTTCATTCCATAGATACCTATGATGGATCAAATGATATTCAAAAATTAACTGTGTGTATTTTGGATATTGGTGAGGGGTGCATTGGTGAGCTCATCGATGGTGACATGTGTATTAAAATACCATTAACATATATTATGACAACAAATAAATACCCATTGAAAACATCTTTTGAATATTCATACATGAACATCATTGGTAACATTGGAGATGTATTACATTTGTATGGTCATTCTATATTAGCACCAACATGTGATGTTGTTCAAGAAGACAATGACTAAATGTTAACTCTTAGTACTTCAGAATGAAATGATTACGTAAGTTATTATTCTATTTTCGATGCAATTTGGGAAAAATATCGGCATAAAAACACATATAGAAGTGATGTTTTAAAGGGTATCTATGTATCTAGTCTTCCTTCACACAGTATTACATTAAATATCAGATTAACCATTATTTATCATAGAAATTTATACCAATCATTGGGGTTATGCAATGGTACTCATCTGAATATTACACACTTGGGTGACCATGTAATCCGAGCAGAAATTTTAATTTTTTTTCATTTCGGGTATCTCCCTTTCATAACAAGAGTAAATATTACCCAGACAGATGATAGATGGAATTTTAAATTACAAATAATACCATCTCCTTTTACTATTAATTATTCAATGACTATTAATATGATTCAAGGACGATGATTGTCTTCTATTTGTTTATATCTTGTTAATCTTGTGTTATATCTTGGACTACATAATGTTACTGTATCTAGAATGACATCACAAAGTTGTTTGAATCTTTTTGTTGATGATAGAGAAAACCCAACATATTACTATATAGAAAATATTTTCTACATATTAATTTTTGATAACCATTATTAGGAATCTATTTATTTCAAATATATACATTTTAATGTTGTTATCATTTTTAGATATATTGAAAACATGACGTACTTTACTGATTACTTTGATATATTTTTAAAATAATTAAAAACATATATAACTAAAAACATTTCACAAAGAATTATTCATTTGAATTATATTACTATTTATGCCAATGAAACATTGAAGATACAAGTCTGTATATTGAATCAATGGTGCAACTCATCACCTAACATCAATGTTGCTTATATCAATATGATTCTTTTTTATGCACATGTGAGTATATCCGGTCTAGAAGATATAATTTCAATACTATTTCGAGAAATCTAATATTATTTACTTATATATTAGGATATTGTTTTATATGAATGATATGTTACATATGAATTTTAATTGTTTACTTTGAATAATATTTGATGTTGGGGAGAAATATTCATTATACAATTACTAAATACAAGATAATCACCATGTAGAAACCACTCATACACGATAGTCTCTGATACATTATAAAAAACATCCAAATTTCTCATAATCAAGGGACCTACATTGGTACAAGTCATTATTGAAAACTGTTTTTCCAATAACAATGTATGTTCGACCAGTCGATGTTCAACTACCACTATTCAATTTTATCTTCAGTTCTTTTATGGACATCAGTAACAATAAAATTCCAGAATAATACATAATAAATACATTTCAATACCACTATTTTTTCATTCATTAATTTTCAAAAGCATCATTACTACATTTTTTATATGTACAGTCTAAATATATAGATCTGTCTTTATATACTATTCAGTTTGATCATATAATTTACAATTCATACATTGTTAAGAGTGATACTCTATTCATAAATGACTACTATTTTTACATGACATGTACCTATTATAGAAATCATTAGACATCTACGTCCATAATATATTATACAATCTATCAGTACTTCAAAATAAAAGATCTGAAATTTTTTAGAGGATGATTGGTTAACTCCCAGGTCGTATTACTGTAATTAACATAGAATATTTCAATTACCAACCCATCGACAATGCTATATTTCAAAGGCATGCAAATAAAATGATGCATGGAGTGTTTTCCAACAAAATGTCAGATTAATTGGAAAACAACATTGAATCCTTTATGGTAGTGAACATCCAAGTGGTCAGTGAAATGTGATTGTCCTGTACGAAAGCAAGCTACATATTACAAATTCCACATTATTGCAAACTGTATTGGTTTAAAAATTAGTTGGCTAAAATTATTCTTATTCTCTTCAATATGTTCCATCATATGTTATTATCATTTCTTAAATTAATTCATAGAAAATACTTCTCATGTTAGACACCCATTATTCAATAACATCATAAGCTGGTAACATGTTAACTAATATTATTTTTCCACCATTTTTTTTACAAATACCAACAACACGAAAGAAATATTCATAAATTGTTTTCTTCATTTATGATTTTTTTGCATTAATCAGATATGGCTTCTTTAGTCATTCGTAATTTATTTTCCACCATCAACATATCAAAATAGTTTTGTTACAGCTTTACAATATTGGAATAACAAAAAAAATTATATCTGTTGTTAAAATGTTTCTAGAGTTAAGTACAATATCTAGAATTTTTTATTTGACTATGTCATCTACAACACTGTACTTTTAAGACCTACTTACATGAATATATTAATATTAAAAAAATTACTATATCCGACATGGTTTTTATTGATGTTACAATACTAAAACATAAAATCACTCCTAAATTATATTTTGAATCATCAAACTCTTGCAAGAAGAATATACAAACTGTGGATGGAAATATATGGGGCCAGAAATGTAAAAAATAACCAATCTAATATACTCTAAAGTATTCATTTAATGTATTCCTTTATTGATAAATATTGAATTAGTATATGTATAAAATACAACATTAATAGTATTCATAAATCACTATGAATTTTGACAATTATAAATACAAAAAATTTAGATTTCAGATGCTGGTGAAAGATGTCGAAGACTCACTATCTATCAAAATCATCAACAGTCATGTCATGATATTTATAATAAATATCTTGTCAACTGAGATATGTTCTGTTAAAAGTCATCTTCATAGCTATTTTTTTCATTCATGTATTTGATGTTATTTTAAACTATAACTTCTGTTGAATTACAAAATAAGACTAGGATGAGTTTCATTTTCCAATAGATATATACATATTAAAATCAAATATAGATTTGTGGTCACAAGATTTCATGAGTTACAACATTGAAAATTGATAATAGTATTAAGAACAAAACATGTCAAAATTTTTCTTCATTAGTGATAATGAAAATTATATCCTCACAAATCATCAATGTTTTGCAGTTATTTAGGTTAATAGAGTCATTCTCCCAAAATGATTTATTAGTGGTCTAATGAATTTTATATATAATCATTCTTTTTAACGATATTACCATGTACTATTTTTTCATATTTTTCATTCCAAACATTTACAAAATAGTCACTTGATACCTATAATATTCATTTCACACATATGTTTTAGGAACATCACCACAGTAGATATTCTAGAATCAACTACAACACTAACGATAGCTTTGATACAACAAGTACAACTGTCACTTCGAATCAGGTATAATATCTATATATTATTTGATTGTTGTTTTCATTCTGTACATGTCTTAGACAATAATGGTTTTTTCATCTTTTTGTTTTATTTTTTATTTTTATTATAAAACAAATGTAAATTTTCATTTGAATTTCCAACTATTAAATACAACATTACTTCTTCAATTGTGTCACATAAAAGTATTGAAAAATTATCATTCCTTACAATGATATCATCAAATAGAAAATACTGGTGAATGAGTTCGATGATGAAGATACCATCAAACAAAATGACTTGTTATCTCGAGAATTTACGCTGACATCAACTCCTTCCAATGATTTTCATCTACATATATTGGTAAACATAAATAAAAAACAGACAAAATTGACTTCATGTTTTTCATTCATTTATTAGTTAATGGAAACATGTTCTCATTCCTATAAAATTTAAATTTA
This sequence comes from Viscum album, assembly GCA_963277665.1. Classification (NCBI taxonomy): domain Eukaryota; kingdom Viridiplantae; phylum Streptophyta; class Magnoliopsida; order Santalales; family Viscaceae; genus Viscum; species Viscum album. Next base: position 1,390,216,487 of record OY728131.1, read on the forward strand.
AATTTTAAAATTTTATCTATACTAATATTATATGATGTATCTTTATTGTAATATGGTTGAGTCTATGAAGATGATGTGATTTGATGATCTTGCTCGGTTTTTTTATTTTTAATTGAATGAAAATGTGATGTTTACATTACTATGTGGTATTCAATTAAATTACTTATTGTCAGTCAGTTTATTTTTTTAGAATTGTAGTGTGATATATTAAGTTGTTTAATTTTCATAGATTCCTTTATTTCTTCATGAAATAAAAATACAAAATGTTTTTCAATATATAAATTTTGTTTGTTGTATAGTTTTCTTAATTAATTTACATTTTGAATTTACACTATTTCAATTTGTTACTTTATTGGGTGTTTACATTACAGTGTGGTTTTTTCTATTAAAATGGAAGTCCACAACAATTCCACCACACACCTAAACCCTACTACACCGTCAACTCATTTTATGTTAAAATAGAATTCTCTTATACTTCCATCCCAAAATAAGAACCTCATGCATCATTAAATCATGACGGGGAGTTCACATTATAAAAACCTGGTCGGTAGTTAGGTTCTTTTTCAATGTTGAATCATCTCATGGTATCATGTTGATGTAAGATATCCATTAATCCCTCCATTATCATCAATCATCACTTTATGGGATATGAAATTTTGAAATAGATTTTGTTGATTCCATCATATATATTTTTTTGCATCGTACATAATTATTAAAAACCACTATTGTTGTTATGTTCATTTTTTCATAAGATAATTTCAGTATTAGTTAGTTTTTTGTTGTTTCAGAATAATTATTTACATAAAATTCATCCAAATTGCATTTATGGTTAAATTTTTTCTACTTATTTTTTGTCGATTTACATTCTTTTAGATGATATTGGTGGACTTTATTTGATTAGTATATTTTCTTTAATTGAGTAGTCAATAAATTTTTAGAGTGGTTGATAACATCACAATGTGAATTTTCATGTGAGTACTAGTTTCTTTTAATATTTTGGATAAATAAAATAATGATAAAATATTATTTGATGGTATAATATAAATATAAATAATACTTTACTATAATTTATAGAAAAACTAATTTTGTGACCCTCTATGATTCTCCCACAATTAAATTAGGAATGATAACTGAATGTCTAATATTAGTTACTATTAATATGAAAATCCATAATAGATAATGAAATTATAAATACCCGGCCTTAAACATTTCATAATCTTGAATTATGTTAATAATTCACATTGAGGATCTTTTCAGGTTTAGAGCTTTAGAGGATTAGGTCATAACATATACATGACAACTTGAATATTACATGTACCCACATCTACTTAGTTTCTATTTTTTTCAAAAAATAGAAACTCTTGAAAAAATAGTCATGTCTAGTTCCATGTTTTAGATACAATGAATTTTCCATGATCCTATCCTTGAACCTATTCATCTTTATGTTCTATGAAAAAAAATTCAAAAACATTGGACGAGCATAAAAAGATCAGTAAGGGATACAAAAAGAAAGAAAACTGTAAGGTATTCAAAACAACAAGTAAACCACGAATACATTGTCATAAGTTATACTTTTCACCTTTATAAAGTAGTAAATACTCTTCAGAGAATAAAAGATCATTTATTACCTTTTTGTAACAAAAATATTACCATTAAACCCATATAAAGAACACATAACATATAAAGGTAACTTGGGACATAAACATTCATAAATGGAATAAACATACGATCGACTTCCACACATATTACTAAAAGGAATAGCCACACGGCTGACTTCCATACCCAATGCATTGAAGGTTATAATGTAACAAATCATCCCGGTTTATCATGGCACCACCATTAATTTGGTTTATCACATAACCATCCGTCAAATGTCCAAGTAGCATTATAAAATCAAAACGCATAAAATATTGAAAATATAATCATTTCACAAACAACATATAATTTTAAATCACAAGAAATCATTTCAAGATATTGAAATAATAAATCCATTTCAAAAACAAGTTTCAATACCCTAACAAATAAAAATAGAGTTAGGCGTTTCTTTTTCATTTTAGAAAACATTAAGGCTTATAGAGATACCCAAATAACGATTATGGCGGCGGAGACGTCATTGTGACCAAAAACGATAGAAACAATCTTTTTGGCATTTATTAAAATGATTTGTAGAAAAAAAAATTCCCTTTGAATTAATGTAAAAGTCGAAGTGATTTATTATACACTGTAAAAAAGATAAAGATATATATTATTGAAATATTCCTCAATAAATGGAGATCGAGACAAAGTCCCTTACCTCGTGTCTGACTTGACCCGTTCATTCTTTAATTTACTGATTAATATACAAAAGTTAATTTCTAATTTCTTGAGAACCATTTTCATGTTTATTATGCCTCTTATATCACTTATTACCTTTAAATAACAATTATTTAACAATTTGAGTTAATATCGGACATTTTGTCGATGTTCAGAAATTGAGTTAAAAATCAACTTCTTATAATTACATGTTTTTCAAGTGGACAAAATTCCATTATCTCCAGATTAATATTAAGTATTTAGATATAATATATATCATATATATATCCAGTATATATAAGTATTTATAATAGTACATATGATTTTATGATAAGAAATGAAATGCACCATTCACGGAGATGGTAAGTTGTGCGTTTGCACGAACGCTAATTTAATTTCATTTTTGTATTATAATGGAATCAAAACCTAATGATACATATGTATATTATAATTATAGTATAATATAATATATAATTTAATTATATACATCCTTTATAAATCCCATGTATGGTGTGAACAATTCATGTCACTTTGAGGGGGCGGTAATCCGCACATCCTCAAATGAAATTATCAAATTTACCCATAATGGAATTCATAAAGGCTTGAAATAAATGAAAAATACAGAAATATAAAGAAAAATTAAAAATAATATATATCATATATAAATACAGTGCTAACATATTGGCCACCATAAGAGTCGGTTTGAGATAATTGAACAATCATCATTTCATGAGGCGTTGGTTTGCCATCATATAAACTGTATGTTCATTACCAATTAGATTGAGGTGTGTGTAAGGTTAGTTCGAATACTTCTCCTATAAAAAATCCTATTATATTGAGGATACTAGATTTTTTATAAAATAAATGAATAAAAATAGTTTAGGGGTTGGAGAAGCTAAATAAAAGAAAATATTTTAAGAGAAATTGTTACCTTTAATTCGGGTATCTCTGTTTGGTTTGAATCAAAAGGATGTTTTGAAGTGACTTCTGCCTATGGTAAGGATTCTAATATGAGGAGAGGGATGTGAAGAGATTAATTGGGCTATGGTTGGATGAGCCAAGGTGCATGAGAGGTGTGACGAATTGGTTTGAAGTGATGGATTTTTATAATAGGGAGGAGGAAACTTTAGAAATGTTTGAAAATGTTATTTTATTATAAACTTATCTTCAGTTTAAAATGGTTCAGAACACATTAAAGTCAAATATAAGATTACTCATGGTTTAAATAAATTCATCCAACAATAATTGGAAAGGTTTTGGATGTTGTTTTAATATTTATAATATTATTTATTTAAATAATTTATTAATGATGTAAATACTGCATCTATTTGTGTCATAAATAATTTTATTTATCCGATGTATAAAAATTATAAAAAAATACCAAAATTTTGGAAATATTTTTAGCTATCTGTTGACTATTTATAGTCTAAATGGTAACGTATATATCCCCACGTAAAAATTTATTTTCTAAAAGATAGTTGTTTATGTGTTTTTCCTTTACTTATAGTTGATTAAAATAAAGTTTCATTATCACTCATAAGTTGCTCTATGGGGTCCCAAAATCGACCAAGAATGACCATGGTTGGCCCTGACTCATACAATAATGTTAGGACATGTCTTAATGTAATTTTTTATTATTATAATATTCTTTTTACCTTGAATTTCCATATTTACCTTTAACTGTGGTAAGTAAAAGTCCAAAGTTACTATTGACCAAAAATTATTTTCATCTTATTAAAAAAAATACTTACTAATAACAACCATGAATGTTGTATTTTTGAAATCCAAATCATATAATCGGTAAAATTTCATTTAAATGAATAATTCATATTTTGAACTACAACTTAGTGGTTTCACTATTCATCAAAAATTGAAGTTTTTCAGAAAAATATCAAAAATTAAGTCTCAGATATATTTGACAATCTGAATTCAAACATGATGCCTATTTTACCAAATTCCAAACATAGAAGTGGCAGAAATTAAATTAATATCAATTCTTGTTGTCAAAACAAAAGTCGTGTTTTTTAGAAATAATAACTATCAAAATATTGACACTTATTTATGTCAAATTTCATTGTGAAATTACAATAAATGAAAAAAATTATATTAATAGGTAAAAAATATAATCTAATTACACATTAAACCAATTTAAAAAGATAATATATCCATATAAATAAATTATATTAATTAGTAGTTTTGAATTAAAAAACAATATTTTTCACTATTCATAAAAAATGAATTTGACCAGGAAAATACAAAAAAAATTCCCAAAGTAAATTTTTATGTCTTGATTATAAAGAATAATTTAATTTGGTCAAATTGAACATATAAAAGTGAACAAAAATAGATTTAAAGAGATTTATACATTAAAAGGTGGTAAATCGACCTTTTGAAAAAAAAAATAGAGTATTTATGCTTAAATTTAAAATAATTTACCATTTAAGGCATTAAAAATTATTTAATAAATGTAAATACATTAAAAAAATGTATAATCATATTTTTGTTAGTTCTATTCATTCATTCCAATACAATGACTAGGTGTTAACTACCATTTAATATAATATTATTTTATTATTTTTTAGTATGACTGAACATTGCGTGCAATGTACAATTTCAAAAAAACCTGTTGTTGTGTATCAGGTTCTCCATTGACCATGGCATCAAATGTACATTAAAATTAATATTTTATTCAAAAATATTAATAAAATTAATATTTCTTATTTCTTTATTTACCTGGGATGTTACATCCTTCCCCCTTTTGGGAATTGTGCCCTCAAAATTTTATTCACTTATCAAATAAATAAGGGTATTTATCCCTCATATCATTTTCATATTCTCTTGTTTCCTATTCAAATATATTGTTTTTTCACAAAACCATTACCTGGTGAATTACATTATTATACAAAACATTCTCTCTACGATCAAGAATCTGGACAGGTTTTTCCTCATAAGAGAGATTCTGTTCAAACTGAACTACCTCTTGGCTCAAAACATTAGATGGATCTGGAATATATTTTCTCAACATTGAATCATGAAAAACATTGTGTACCAAGGGTAAACTAGGAGGTAAATCCACTTTGTATGAAACTAATCCATCTTTCACCATGATTTCATAAGGACCAATGAACCTTAGACTCAACATTCCCGTCTTACGAAAACTTATCACACTTTTCCGTGGAGAAACTTTTATAAAAACATAATCACCTTCCTCAAAATAAATATACTTCCTCTGGTTATCCACATAACTTCACTGCCTATAATTAGTTATATTTATGTTCTTTTAGATCAACTGAACTTTTCTAGCATCTCTTCTACCAATTATTGTCCCATCAATTTCCTTTCGCATACATTATCCCAAAAAGATGGAGTTCGACACTACTTCCCATAGAATTCATCAAATTTAGACATCTGTATAACGGAAAGAAAACTGTTATTATAAGAAAATTCATCCAATGAAATATGTTGGTCCCAACATCCCTGATAATCTAGTGAACAAGAATGTAACATATCATCCATGTTCTGAATTGTTCGTTCTGATTTCCCATCTGATTGAGGATGAAAAGCTGTACTAAAATTTAATTCAATGCCAAATGACTTCTGATTCCAAAAGATAGATGTAAACCAGGGATCATGATCAAATTAAATAGAGAGGGAAACAACATGCTACCTGACTATCTATTTATCATAAAATCGAGAATGTTGATCAAGAGACAATGTATCTCAAATAGGTTTGAATTGAGTAGATTTAATAAATCGGTCAAAAATATCCCATATTTCATTATTACATAGATATGCCTTTGGTAATCCCATAATGAATCCCATTGATATATTTTCCAATTTCCACAATGGAACTGGTAAAGACAGAATCATTTTTTCAGTAACTGCTGCTCTCCATTAACATGTTGAATAGTCAAACACTTCACAGAAAAGTCAACAATATCTATTTTCATTCCCTACCACCAGTAATACTCCCAAATATCTCTATACATCTTAGTACTGCTAGGATGAACTAAAAATGGAGAACTATGAGATTCTCATTACAACTAATTATTCAACTGTGAATCACTAGGCACATATAATCTTTTCCAAAACTTCAAAACACAATCATGAACAATTTTAAAGTCAGGAAACATACCCTTCTAAACAAACTCTACATTATTTTGTAACTAACTATATTCCATATATGCTTGCTTAATTCAGTCTGAGAGAGATGATTTCACTGACACAGAAAACAAAATATACGAATTTCCTACACCAAAAACTTCTTTTCAAAAGTTCATCAAATCAAAAACAAATGGATCTTGTTCCAAACGTATCATGGTCAATAGACCATTACTTTTTCATCTCAAAGAATCAACCACATTATTTGATTTTCTTCGATATTAATGGATCATGCAATAATAATACTTGATTAATTCCATCCATCTCCTATGTCTCATGTTCAATTTTTTCTGAGTGAATATATAGTTCAAACTTTTTTAGTGAATATATTTTTTTTCATCTTACTCCATAAAAATGATGCATCCAAAATATTAAATTAAAAACAATAGAAGATAATTACAAATCATGTATAGGGAAATTTAACACATGAGGTTTCAATTGATGGGATGCATAAGAAATTAACTGATCATTCTGCATGAGGACACAAGAAACTCCTTTCAACGAAGCATCACTTTAAATAAAAAAACTCACAATCTCTGGATGGCAGTTACAAAACTATAAAATTCACCAATCTTCTGTTCAATTCCTGAAAAAAATCATCAAATTATTTTTTCTAAATAAACTTAACACCTTTTCGAGTTATCTTAGTCATTTGACAATATAACTATGCAAAATTCTCAACAAATATCCGGTAATAACCTGCCAAACTAAGAAAAATATGGATCTCAATTATATTTGTGGGTCTTGGCCATTCTTCAAAAACTTTTGTTTTAGCAGGATCAATAGTTATACCATCATTTGAAACAATGTGACCAAGGGGAGAAATTTTTTTTAACCAAAACTCATAGTTGCTGAGTTTCCCATACAGTTTCTTCTATTTTATGATTTTAAAACATCCCTTAAATGACTTTCATGCTCTTCTTTACATTTATAATAAACCAAAATATCATCAATGAACACAACCACAAACTTGTACAAGAACACGTGGAAAATTCTATTCATAATATCCATGAATATATTAGGTTCATTGGTTAAACCAAAAGGAATAACTAGAAATTCATAATGGCATATCTCGTACAAAACTCGGAATTTAGAATGTATTCTTCCTTTACTTTCTAATGATCATACCCCGACCTCAAGTCAATCTTCGAAAAATATTGTGCTCCATGGAGGTGAATGAAAAAATCATCTATATAAGTCAAAGGATACATGTTCATAGAAATTATGTTATTAAATGATCTATAATCAATGATACGTCACATTGAACCATATTTATTTTTAACAAACAAGATAGGAGAACCCCACTGTGATGTGCTAGGTCGAATGAAACATTTATCTAATAAGTCTTGTAGTTTCTTATTTAACTCTAGAATTTTAATTTGAGCCATTAGATAAGGGGTTCATAAAGTTTTCTTAGCATCTGTAACTTGGAACACAATAAATTCAACTTCGTGATCTTGTATAATACCAGGAAACTCATCAGAAAAACATCAAGATACTCATTTACCACATGAACATAATTAATTTATATTGTTCCTTTTTTTCAACAATATGTGCAAGGTATTATTCATTTCCATATTTTACTAGTTTATTAGCTTCCTGATCTGTTATCAAACGTAAGGATTCATTCTTGTACACAAATAGAAAATCTTTCAAAAAACAATTTTCTTTAGCCCTGCAATCAATATTAGCATGGTAAACAGATAGCCAATCCGTGCACAAAATAATATCAAACTATACTACTTGAAAAACCATAATGTTTGTAGGTATATTTTTACACACACAAGGACAGAAAGGTTCTTATAATTTCATTTAATCTCCAAAATTCATCCAGGAGTTTTTACAATAAGTTTAGTATTCATATCTTAAGATGGAATTCCTAATTTTATAAAAGACATCAAAGAAATGAAGGTGTGTGTAGACACTGAATCAAACAACACATTGGCATAATCTGAACAGACAAAAATTGTACTTAATACTACTTCATTTGATATCCAATCATCTTCTGAAGTAGTTTCAAAGGATTTCACAAACCCTTTCTGGTTATTTTCTTGCTTCTTTCCCTCAATTTAGTTCTTCGATGGAAAATCATTTGCATAGTAACCCATTTCATTTCACAAAAGACAACATACTGCTACCTTGATACTGCATGCTTGATCATCTTCCTTATAGTTATGAGAAATATGACCAGACTTACCCAACCTAAATCACTTTTCCAGCTTTGATAAACATTATCCAAGATGTGTTTTACCACACTTCTCACAAGATGGATATTTAGTTGTCTTACCTCCAGGCTTCTCTGATGAATTATTTTATGTTGCCTTCCAAATAGACCTTTTATTCTGTTGTTTTTCAATGAACACATAATCATGACATACTCCATTTCCCCCATCACTGCACATCGATCATGTTTTTCATAACTTTTGAACTCACTAGTGGTTAATGATCTTTGATATCATGACTTTAGTCCTGAGTAAAATCAATCTATCTTATAATCAAGATCTCAGATGACATTTGAAGCATACCTTGTTAAAAAAGTGGACTTTTGTTCATAATAAACCAATGATTCATCCTACTTCCTCAATTCTAATATTTTTTTCCTTCCTAATATGAACCACCATTGGAATATATTTCTGAATAAACATACATTTGAATTCATCCCAATCAAGGGAATCAATCTCCTCACTATCCCTAATATTTTTCAACATCGACCACCATTGATCAACATCACCTTCAAAATGGAAAACATGGAGACTACCTTCTGATGTTCTAAACAACCCATGACATAAAAAATATTCTAGAGTGCTTTATTCACCCTTCAGCTAGGATAGGGTAAGATCATTGTCTGAATGATGGGGGAAATTGCCTGATGAAATGATCCACTATTGACATGATCCTCTTTGGTTGATCTGGATGATCTTTTTCATGGATACCACCACCATTTATAGCCTGAGTCAACTGTGCCATCACTTGAACAAATAGTTTGGTTCTGATTTTGACCATCTTACGTTGCTGATTTGGATGTTTTTCTTCCTCCTAATGTCATCCCAACATAGATTCCCGGTTTCCTTTGGAGAAAATCATTCTAAACCCCAAAATATATTAGGAGTAGTATCATGGTAATCTTTAAATGCCTTATCATTTCAATATTTCCATAAATTAATTTATGGATATTAATTTAAAAATACCCTAACTCTAAAATTGTCTAAACCGACCTCTAATACCAACTATATGGACCCGACCTTAAGCATTGAATAATATTAAATTAAATTAATAATTAACATTTAGGATCTTTTCAGGTTTAGAGCATTATAGAATTAGGTCATAACATATACATGGAATCTTGAATATTACATGTAGAAACATCTACTTAGTTTCCATTTTTCACAAAATAAAAACTCTTGAAAAAGACAGTTTTGTCTAGTTACATGTTTTAGACAGCATGACTTTTCCTTGATCCCATCCTTAACCCAATTCAACTGTATTTCCTGTGAAAAACATTTCAAAAACATGGGATGAGCATAAAAACCTTAATAAGGGATACAAAAAGAAGGAGAACTATTAGTTTTTTAAAACAACATGTAAACCATGAATACTTTATCATAAGTAATACTTTTCACATTTATGAAGTAGTAAATACTCATCACTGAATAGAATATCATTTCATACCCTATTGTAACCAAAATATTTTTATAAAACCCATATAAAGAAAAGATAACATATAAAAGTAACTTGGGATATAAACATTCTTAAATGGAATAACTATACGGTCGACTTCCACACATATCACTAAATGAAAGAACCATATGGCCAACTTCCATACCCAATTCATTGGGGGTTATAATGTAACCACCCATCCATGTTTTTCATGGCGCCACCTGTCATTTGGTTTATCACTTAAAAACTCATCAAATGTCCAAGTACCACAATAAAAATCTTAACAAATAATATATTATAAATATAAAAATATCAGTAATAATAATTAATATGAAATCACAAGAAATAATTTCTAGATATCAAAATAATCAATCCATTTCAAAACCCATTTTCAATACCAAAAGTACCAAAAACAGAGTAAGGTATTTCTTTTTCATTTTTGAAAACACTAAGACTTATAGAGGAAGAAAAATAATGATTACGACGGTGGAGAGGTCACTGTCACCAGAAACATTAAAAACATTCCTTTTGTCATTTAGTAAAACACTTCATAGAAAAATATATTCCCTCTGATAGAAAGTAAAATTAAAAGGTCTTTATTATAGACCGTATAATAGAAGAAGGTATATATTATCAAATTATACCTCAATAAAAGGAGATTGAGACGAAGTCCCTTACCTCATGTCCGACTTGACCCGTTTGTTCTTTAATTTCCTGAATAATAAATTAATGTTAATTTTTACATTCATAAGAACCTTTTTCATTTTTATTATTCCTATTATATAAATTATTACATTGATATAATAATAAGTTAACTATTTGAGTTTATATAGGACATTTTATCGATGTTCATAACTTGAGTTAAAAATGAATGTCTTATAATTACAAGTTGGTCATGTGGTCAAAATTCCATTATCTATAGAGTGATTTTCAGAATTTAGATATCATATATATCATATACCTACAGTATATATATATATATTTATAATATTACATAATATTTGGAGATATAAAATGTAATCCACTGTTCATGGAGATGGTAAGCCGTATGTACACATGAACTCTACTTTCATTTATGTTTAATTATAATGGAATGAAACATAATGATACATAGGTATATTATAATTCCAGTATAATATCATATATAATTTAATTAACTCCATCCTTTATTCATCCCATGTATGGCATGAAAAAGTCATACCACTTTGAGGGGGAATTATTTCGCACTTCCTCAAATGAAATTATTGCGTTTACCCATAATGGAAACCGTAAAGGTATGATGTAAATGAAAAATACAGATGTATAAAGGAAACATAAATATAATATATATCATATATAAATATAGTTCCATCATTATGGCCACCATAAGAGGCAGTATGAGATAATTGAACAATCATTGTCTCGTGAGGCGTTAGTTTTCCATCCACAGAAACAATATGGTCTTTACCCATTAGATGACGGTGTGAGTAAGTGTAGTTCGAATAAATCATAAAAAAACATCCTAGTATATTAGGGATACTATTTTTGTTATAAAATAATTGAATAAAAAGAGTATATGGGTTGGATAAGTAAAATAAAATAATGGAATTTTATATAATATGTAACCTTTAATTTGGGTAACTCCCTTTCATTTGAACAAAAAAAGTCTTCTTAATGTACCTTCTGCCAAATGTAAGGCTTCTAAAATAAGGAGAGGGATGTAGGGGTATTAATTTTGAATATTTTGGATGATCCATGGGTCTTTAGATATATGAGGAAATTGGATAGAAGTGAGGTCTTTTTATAAGGGATAGGAGGGGGGCTTTAGATAAGTTTGAATATGTTATTTTATTATAAACATATCTCTAGTTTCAAAATGTCTGAAACTCATAATGATGATGATAATATTACTCATGGTTGAAATAAAATCATCCAATACGTATTGGACCATTTTTTGATATATTTTTTAATATTTATAATCTTGTTTATTTAAATCATTTATTAATGAAGTATATACTGCATCATTTTTGTGTCATAAATAATTTTATTTATTTCATTTCTAAAAAGTATATATAAAATACCATAATGTAGGAAATATTTTTTATCTTTCCAATCAATATTTATAGTTTAAAATATATCATTTATAACCCCATGTAAAAATTTATTTACTAAAAGATATTAGTTTATGTCATTTTTGCCTTTACTTTAAGTTAATTAAAATAAAGTGTCATTATCACTCATAAGTGGCTCCATGGGGTCCCAAAATCGACCCAAGGATGCCCATGGTCGGCGATGAGTCATCAAATAAGGTTAATACAAATGTTAAGGTAATTTTTTATTATTATAATATTCTTTTTACCTAGAATTACCAAATCTACCTTTTATCGCGGTAAATAAAAGTCATAAGTTACTATTCACCAAAAATTACTTTTATCTTATTTAACCACGTTTTATTTACTAATAAAAACCATGTTTGTTGGATTTTGAAAATTAAATTAACAGAAGTAGTAAAATTTAATTTAAATGAAAATTCATATTTTTAACTACTACTTAGTGGTTTCACTATTCTTCAAAAAGTGATGCTTTTCAGAAAAAATATTAAAAATTAAGCCTAATCATTATTTGATATTATGGAATCAAAAATCATGTCTATTTTACCAAATGAAAAACATATAAGTCGCAGAAATTAATTTAAAATTTATTCTTGTTGTCAAAACAAATTGCATGTTTTTATAAAAGAATAACAATAAAAAGATTGAAACATTTTTATGTCCAATTTCAAGATGAAATTACATCCCATGTCCAAAATTTGATTAATTAGAAAAAATATAATCTAATAAAACATTATGACCAATTAAAAATATAGTCTAACCATATAAATAAATTTGATTAAAAGGTAGTTTTGAAATAAAATACAATATTTTTCATTATTCTTCAAAAAATTAATTTTATCAGAAAAATACCAAAATTTTACCCAAAGTAAATTTTTATGTCCCTATTCTAATGAAAAATTTTATTTGGTAATATATAATATGTTAAACTGGAAAAAACAGTATTTGACGAGGTTTCTCCATTAAATGGCGGTAAAACAACCTTTTAATGAATATTAGAGTATATATGTTTCAAATTAAATTAATTCACATTTTAAGCCACTAAATTATGTTGGAAAAAAGTAAAAACATAAAAAAAAATGTATAATCATATTTTAGTTAGTTCCACTCATTCCCGCCAATAAAACAACTTGGTTTTAACTACCATTTAAAATAATATTATATTTTTATTTTTCAGTATGAATCAACATTGCGTGCAATGTAAGAATTCAAGGAAATATGTTGTTATGTATCATGCACGCTATTGAACAAAGAATTCCATTTATAGGAAAATTAATATTTAATTCACAAATATGAATAAATATGAAAATTTATTATTTCATTATTTACCTGGGATGTTACAGAAATATATCTCCCAACAATGAAAACCAGATACAAATGATTACCTTGTAATATAATATCATTGTATTTATAACTAATTATGAAAGTTGCGTAACTATTTCATTAATATAAGTGTTTGATACATATTTCATTGACATCCTGAAATGTACCTTCCCATATACCATGGATATTGAATTTAGATTGAAATGTTATTTTAACAAATGGACTACAATATGGATTTCCACAAAGGTAGATGAGACAAATTCTATCTCAACTTATTTATTAAAACATACCACTCATAACACACCAAACATACACAATATCATCAAAAACATATGGTGTCATGGTTTATGGAATATTTTTAAGAGTTTGTGCTCTATACCAACCATGATCAATCTTTTTTTGTTATTATATCATGTGTATTAAGTGACATGCATCAAATATTATTACCATAATACATTGATACTTATAAATTCAAAATTAAAATGGTAATTCCCATAGATAATTTTTCATATTGAAATATTATAACAGTTCCTAGCTATAATGAGAACCTCAAGATGCCAGGGAATTATTCATAAACATATGTCAGGTGGTTTATATATATCATGCGTAGATGACACAGCTGATGTCTAACTATCATGTTTTGGGGGATCATAATCATTATAACTTATTCTATTAAGTTGACACTTAGTGATTCCCAGTATAATAGAAAATTTGGATTAACCTGCCAAAAATAACTCATCAGGTTTTTGGTGTTATATGTTTTTCCAATCTTATGATCATGTGCATTAGTATCTCATCATGATATAATTATCAATGTGTACCTTATAATCAGGTAATTTTTTTAAAGAGAAACACTATGAAACTTATGTAATTGTGAGGCAGCTTGAATTGTGTGATTCATTAATGATATGGAAGTTATTCCATGGTAGTGACATGATTTGTTACTTCTAAAGGAAGAAATATCTAATACCCATTTAACTTGGATGATTGTACCATTGTTAATTCAATGGCCCTGGTAGAAGAAATATGTCCATGCTAGTATGGGCATATATTAATAATTTAATAAAGGTTGTAGATACTATGTGTGCATCCACCTTTAGGAGATATCGTAAGGCAAAGAGATTAAATTAAATGGTGTGTTTTTATAAGATGTTTCTATTGCTATGACTAAAAATTATCTACCTCAGGGGTTATGATGGATTAATAGACCCTGATCTACAAAATTCAAGCACCTAGTTTTTTATCCAGAGTTAAAAATTTTGTAGATGAAATTTTTTAATGGGGGGGAATATAACCCCTCAATTTTAAAAGAAATATCTATGTTTGACAGCGTATATGACATGTGACGTTGAGCTGAAGCGAACAACTGAATATTATTATTTGAATGTTATATTTATAACATAATCTTTCAAATGGTGGGAATGAAAAGGATTGAAAAAATTATAATAATATGCTTCACACATATTTATATAATTACTTGATTAATTAAATATAAATTAATGTAAAAACCTTTTAAAAAAATTGAATTTTCTTTCTGAAAAACAATTTAACTGTCTATAAGAGTTTTTTATACTAATAAATAAAAAAAATACATTTTCTGGATTATATAATATATGTATATATATATATTATTCAATGTAAATTTATTAATCCATCTTATTTATTTTATATACAATATATAAGAAAATATATACTTTTATGAATAATAGAAGTATTTTTTTAAATGAAGTATAACTAAATTTTGATGGTCCAATTGTTTAAAAAAATTATCAACATTATCAATATTATTTTACTTAACAATATTCTTACTTGATGGATTATTCTCCAAATGTATATTATTCTTTTTCTTATTTTTCAGAAATGTTTTAGGTTTTCATGAATAGTGAAAAATATTGCATTTCAATTCAAAAAATCATTAATTATAAGAAATTTATAGGGATAAATTATATTTATCATTTTTAAGTAAAATTATATCTGTTTTTATCATTTAATCTATATAATTTAATTAGAATCAATTTTAAAAAAAATCTGGATATAATAATATTTCATTATTTTGAAGATTTTTACTTTAAAAACATGTTTTCTAATTCTGTTAATAAAATTGATTTAAAAATAATATTAGCCAATTTACTAGTTTTAATGTTAAATTGATTACATATTATGAATCATAATAACTATTGATATTTAATAGATCCATTTTTTGAAATTATTAATATAAAATTTAATATTTTTTAAATTATTTCCGTAATTAAGGGTATATTAGGGAATGAAATGTAAAATTAATATTATAAATTCTATAATATGACCCAAAATTTTTTCGT
Organism: Viscum album; assembly: GCA_963277665.1. Lineage (NCBI taxonomy): Eukaryota > Viridiplantae > Streptophyta > Magnoliopsida > Santalales > Viscaceae > Viscum > Viscum album. The sequence goes on from OY728131.1 coordinate 1,390,232,331, forward strand.
AATAATATTAGATGAGTTTTTATCATGAAAAATAATTCTTCGGTTGATTTTGTAATCTCTTGGATCCACTTTGATGAATTTGATACATTTATAGTATTTTATTCATTGAAAAGTCGTCGTAATCATAGTCATGTTTTTAAAAAGTGAAACATTTTTAATATGGGGTTATATAAGGGATATGTTAATCTATAATTAGTATTTATAAAGGTAATATATATAAATATATATATATATATAAATATTTAAAATTTCTAATTTTTTTGGAATAAATCATAATTTCAAGAATTTCATAAAAATGATGCATCAATTATTAAATTAATGGAAATATGAAATAATTGTTAAAAAAATATAAAAATATAAATAATTTGATATATTTCATGTCAAAAATGAATTATATAGGCTTCTTTGACATGTAAATAATTTTTTGATGAAATTTTATAAATATGTCATATTGTTAACATATTTTTTAAATTTTAAGTAATAAATGTTGTCAAAATTGTAATTATTGATATTTTAGAATAGATAATAATTTATGAAATAATATAAAATACATAGAAATATAAAATATGTAAAAACATTTTTATTATTCCTAAAATTTCTCAAATGACACATTTATTTATCTTTTTATATTTTATATTATTTGTAATTACAAAAAAATGGTTGATTAAAATATTTCATGGTATAAGATTAAGGGGATAAATAAGGATTAAAAGAAAATGATAAGGATTGTAAAATAATAATAAATTGTCTAATTTTAATTGTATGAAAATATTTTGGTAAAAAATCATCACACATTAGAAAAAAATTATTTTTTACTCATCCTGAATCAAAAATTAATATTTATTAAATTAATATTTTGAGAAATACTGTGAGTTACCCTCCATTATTCTATAAAGGCATCTCATTATTCTTAATTAATAACACATATAAACATATTTGGATCATAAAAGATCTACCAAAATACCGTAAAATAGTTCCTCGCCACATTCTAGAGATATTTTTTCAGTCCAAACACCACCATCAAGGGGTTTCAGTTTTAAATCAATGGAGATGGTATGAATCAATGTTATTATTTTTAATCAATTTTTTTATTTATATATTTTTTAAAATTCATAAAATAATCCACAACCATGATGAAAATATAAATAGATTATTATAAATATAATTATATTTTATTATTTTAATATCATTACAAAAAACCATCTCCTCTTCCATCAAATGATAAAAGAATTATCATTCATGTGTGAGGGGATCTACCACCTCACAAAAAAATATAATACATTTTCCATCACGATATATAACTGATTTTTATAATTATAGATTTAATTTTTAAATAGTGTATTCATAAAATATTTATCATTACTAAAAGATAATAAATCATTTATGTTTTTACCTTTCCATGCAAGGTAAAATGATAATGTCATTCATTCTTATGTGTGAACTATAAACTCCATAAAGAAATGTGATTAGTTTTTCCTCACCATATCAAAGGAATAATATATATAAGTATATTTTAAGAAATAACATTATAGATATAATTTTATTATAATTCTTGATTTCTTAAATGGAAATAACCTTATTTACATAATGATTATTCAAAAATGGAAACGTTACCCATGCATACATACTACATACCATATCCATGATTGTAACATATATTATTTATCATTTCAATAATAAATAGATGGTTTTAAATGGATAGATTATGAATAAATTTTATTATTATTTAATGAATATTTTTTTTGGATATTATGGACTAATAGAAACTTTGACTATAGACATCATACCAAATTTATTTTGGATATATGTATCGAATATGATCAAAACATCTGACGTGAACATAAATAATTGTGGAGTGGTTATAACATAGTAATACATGATATAAAAGGAATAAAAAAGATTAAAATGGTTCTAAGAAAAATTTAACCTAATTTAATTATTAAGTATGTTAACTAACTTATGTGATGAGTCGTACTCAAGGTAACAGACTTTATCTAAATTTCCATTCATTAATGCTTATTTTTATGTTATACACACACATTTTTTATGAGATGTATATATTGACCATTTAACATATCATCTCATGAATTTTTATTATTCTCATGTTTTTTAATGTTTTGATAAAATTTATTTCTTCATGGCGCTTATGTTTCAAATATTTAAAATTGTAATGGAACAGATTAATTAAAAAATCCCTTTCTAAATTTTAAAAGATTTACTTTCAAAACTGGTTCATCCATGTATATATTATTGATATCATTAATTATGTTAAAGTAACTTAAAGGAGTATAAATATTTTATTATTTCATTTCTTTAATTCAACTAAATATTTTAAGGACTATGTTTATGTGTTTTAATAGGAACTCTTTGACAAATGACAAATTGAATGTTATAATCCAAAAGTACATCATTTCAATGACTTTTCTACTGCATTGACTATTATTGAATTTATATCTTGAATTTAATTATAATGTGTTATATTAAAATAAAATCCTTATTTTCATTTTTGGGTTTTTTGAAATTGAAAATTTATTTTTAAAATAAAACAAATTTTTAAAAGAATGTGTTTTTCATATGGGATTGAAAGAGCTTTTTCAAGAGTTTTGTAATGAAATTTTTTATTCATGAAATGTTATATGAGAATTATATATTACAAGTTATTTAAAAATAATATATTTGAAGTTTTGATCTATATTTCAGCCTATTGGTGAGACCGATACATATTATACAAAGGATTGAGCCCCATTATAGAACACTAGTGATCTCGATAAAGCTTATACGAGGGGTTTAGCCCCAATGTAGCTCACGTGTAATACCAATATAGCTTTTAAGAAGAGATATCACCGCTATAGATCCTTAATTAATTTTAGAATAATAATATTGTAAAATTGAAAAATGATTATTCTGATCAAAAGGGTTTTGTATATGTTTTATGTATATGATTCTATAAATCACCTAATAGAGTTTTAATTCATTCTATAGGTTTTCATGATTTTCTTTCAGAAAAATGTGTGTTTTATTTTTCTTGTGAAAATATTCATATTCTTATTCATAAAGAACATTTGAGATAATGGTAAAACTTATATGAGTTATCATGTTTTTACTAGACTAATAGATTCCTTTCTTTTTATATCCCATTCTAAATGTTTTGATATCATCCTGAGTTGTAAAATGTATTTCCCTGGGTTTAAAGAATATTAACGAAAAGGATGAGATCAATGGTATAATTTTGAATACCTTTAATAAATATAAATCTTGTTTCATTTTAAAGAGTAAATATTTCTGAAAAAATGGATACAAAGTCCAAGTGTCAACTTGTAATATATGGGTTTACATTGTAAGAGTTTGAACTATTTCTCTAAACATCGAAACTAAAAAGATCATCAAATGTGTATTATATTTAAAAAACTAGAATATTTAATGTTTAAGGTAGAGTCATTACAGTTGGTATCGAACGAAAGGCTTTGGAAAATATAGAGATTATGATATTTTCATAAGAGTCGTGGATATCATTATAGGTTTTTAATCATATGATTTATAATAATTTTATTATCTTACAACCCCCTTTTTAGGATTTATGTTTTGAAATTTTTAGGTGATCGATAGTATTTTTTGATATATTCATTTTTATTATATTTATTGGTTTTTAAATTTTTTGATAGGAAATTAGAGATGATAGATAATCGTTGGGGTTAAAATATATAATGATTACTTTAAGGATCATTATCAAATTTCTAGATTTTTATATGTTTATATAAATATAGTTTCTGAAAATTGAAGACCAGTAGGATGGGTGAAAACACATCATGTTCAGTAAATCCACAAGAATAAATGCCACAACCGAAGGGTGATAAGGGTGAATCACCTTCCACTGATCTACATCAAGTCCTTTTTAATATTACATTTTCCTTTTATTTAATAATTTTAATGGATTAATAATAAGTTTATTTTTAGAATATTTGTTTTTTCAAATAGTTATCCTTCTGATTTAAAATTAATTTTGTGATTATGTGATAAATGTAATTTCTGAAGATGATTGTTATTTTTGAAACCTTAAATGACTAAGTAATCAGATTATTGTTGAATTTTATTTAATAAACTAGATATTGATTATATTTTATAGAATAATATATTTTTACTGTAATTCAGGTTATTTTGGGAAATGTATATCATAATATTAGATTATAAAATTTTGGGAAATAATTAATATTTAGGAGATATTAAAAGTGGTTGAAGATATTTAGATATAGATGTTAAATTTATTTTTAAGGATTATGTAAAAAGAACATTTTTTTGATTTATTCATAGTTAAAATACTTTTTCTTAATTTTAATTACATTTATTTATCAAATGTTCTATATCAAACTCTTGGTATTACCATTGAATTTTAGAGATTAAATTATTTTTTTTCATATTAAGTTTTGTTATATTTGGATTATTATCTTATATTATCATAACCAAATTTTTTATTAATGATTCATGATAAGTGAAAATTATAGTTAGTATTTTTCGGATTATGTGATTTTAGGGAAACTGATTCTATTACTTCAGGTGTGAAAACACTTCTTGAATACTCATCATTTAGAAAATAAAATGAATTTGTGGTGGACATTGTTCAAAAAAGGAAACTATTCCGGTCAAGTATATTTACTTATTTTTTCACTACAGATAGTAAAATAATTACTCAACTCTACGAAAATGATCTTGACAAAAAATTACTTTTTACTTTTTTTTACAATGACACCAATACCCTTTTAACCAATCACAAATTTTTGGTTATTTGATGGTTCAATTTAGGATAAAAATTATCTCAATAACATTACATAAGAACATCATATTTATTTAATTCTTCCATTTTTATGATTTCCTACTTGGAACCCAAATATGTGATATATCATGTGACCATCATACTTTGCAATCAATATTTTAAAGTGGATGCTTCATTAATCCTTTTCCTGATGTGGGGTTTCAAAAATGACTTTTTTTAATGTCATGACCCTTGGTTTTGATCCTAAGTCAAAATAATGAGGTTGAGATATATTAAAGGGTTTGAATGTAATATGCATAGTGTTTAAAAAAACACTATGTTTAGTAGTGTACAAGATACACCACATCGAGATTAACCAAACAACTAAATATTATTATTTAAATGTTACCTTTATAATATAATGATTAGAATGGTGGAAATTAAAATGATTAAATAAATCATAAAAATATTGTTTACACATGAATATATAATTATTTTACCAATTAGTTATAAATGAATGTAAAATACTTTTTAAAATATAAGGAAATGTTTTCCTAAAAAACCATATAAATGTGAACATGTGTGTTTTGTACCAATAAAAAAAGAAATAAATATTATTGTGTTATTTTAATGATATATATATATTATATATACAAAATAAGGTTTAAAAGTTATATTATGTTTATTATATACATGATATTTGAAAAAATTAAATTTTATGAAGAAATGATTGATTTTTCTAAAAAGGGAGTGTTGTCATCATTTGATGGAGAACTTATTTAAATATTAAATGGAACATTTTATAAAATATACATAACAATATTAATATCTAATTTGAATTTTTAAAATAAAAGTTTACATTTTTTAATTTTTGGTATTTTCATATTTTTTCTTGTTTTGAAAAATAGTGATAAAGTATTATATTTTAATTGAGAGAAGATTTTTCATTTAAATAATTTATGGTGTTAATTTATATTTTTTTATATATAAAATATAATCAGATGATATTTTTATAAATTAATCCAATTTATTTCATTTAAATCTATTTCACATTGAATTTTTATTTAAAATCATTTAAATATTTGGAATATTATCACATTAAATACCAGTTTTTTCATTCCATCAAGAGATAAATATTAAATTAATTTTAGATTCTTCAGTGGTTTGAAATTTGGATATATTAATCCATATTTTTAATCATAAGTTCTATTTTTATTAGATATTATATTTTAATTTTTAGACAATATGAATAGTAAGTTTAATAGTTTATTATTATTACAACATATAATTGTAAATCAGGTAATTATGTTTCAAAAAAATATTATGAATATTATCAAATTACATGAAAACATTTCCTAATATTTTTAGATGAGTTATTAGAGAGGAAAAAAAATTATTTTTTCAGATTTTATGAATTCATAGAGCAACATGGATGAAATTTAGTCATTTATAGTAGTTTAATCAATGAAAAATCAATATCACCACACTCTTGTTTTTAACAAGTGAAATATTTTTAATGTGGGTTATAATAGAGGATATGATCAACTATAAATAGAATTTTTAATGAAAAAATATTTTCCTAAATCATGGAATTTTTTTTAAATTTTTGTAGAATAACTAATTAAATTAAATGTTTTCACCATGATGATGGATTAATTAATAAAATAATTGAAATGTTAAATAAATGTTATCAAAAATATTAATATATATATAATTTTATATAATCATTCTCATCCATTAATTTTATAGATGACTTCGATATTTTAATAATGTTTTTAAGTGTTTTTTTAATATCTTTTTGTTAAGATATTTTTAAAAACTAAATTAATGAATAGGGAGATAATTGACTTTAATAGTATTTTTGAATAAATAATATTTAATATAATGACATAAAAATAATTAAATTATAACATATGTGAAAATAATTTGGATAAGTCTTAAAATTTCACAGATATTACCCCTTATAAGGAAAATTACATAATATCACAGTTAGAGTTGAACATTTAAATAAGGTTTAATCCAAAAATAAATGGAAAAAAATAAAGACATTTTTTATAATTTTTATTCTAGAAATGTATTTAAACCCATAATAAATTAATATTAAAAATTAATAATTTTTTCTCATTTGGAAACTTAAATTTATTTATATTAATTGTATATTTTGAGAAAATACCATGAGTTCCCCTCATCTCTCTTATAAAACGGATCCACTTATATATAATTACTCACAAATTAAAAAATATTTTTCATTTAATATATACCTTAATAACTTATTATATTCTGACACCAATTTATAAAGATGTTATTTTAGGAATAAACCCACCTTTATTGGTCTTAAGGTGTTAAGAAAAGAAGATTGTCTGAAGAAAATGTATTATTTTTAATCAAATATTTTTATTTTATTTCTTCTTCCACATTCTTAACATATTCTTCAACCACGGTGATATAAAAAATATACTATAATAAATATACATGGATGTTATTATTTTAATATCATTACATAAATCCATTTCCAGAACCAACAACTTGGAATTGAATAACCACTCTTGTGTACGAGGAACTACCTCCCCATGAACCGATAGAATTTTTTTCTATGAAAATATCTCAAGGATGGTTATAATGATGGAATTTATGAATATATATGATATACCAAGAATATATATAATTATTAAAATATAATATATCATGTACATTATTTTCTTTACATGCATTGAAATAATATAATGTTGTCCATGTTTACGTGTGAACTATCTCCTCCATGAAGCGATGTGATTCGTTTTTCATCACTGTATGACATTTATAATATATATAAGTATATTTTAAAAAATTATATAATATATATTATATTATTATAATTACATAAGGATAATATTATGTTATCTTTGTTTTCATAATGATCTTTGAAAAAATGGAAACGTTGAACATGTATATGTACGAATTATCGACTCATTGATTGTAACAATGTTCATTTTTCATATCCATATTTAATGGGTGGATTTAAAAGTATAATTTATTTCAAAATTTTATTATTATTTCATGAATATTCTTTTATAGATGAAGGACTAATTTATTTTTCGTCTTTATACATCATACGGATGTCATTTTTGGACACAAGTATCTAATATAATCAAAACATATAACGTGAACATAAATAATTATAAAATTGTTATAACATGGTAATAAATGATATGAAAGGAATAAAATACATAAGAAACGTTTTAAATCAATTATGAATTATCTTATGTTTATTAATCATGAATTTAAATAACTTTTGTGATGAGTCATACTCATGGTACGAGACTTTATTTCAGTCTCCTTTCAGTGAGGCATATTTTGATGTCATACAATTTTTTTTTTCTGAGATGTATATATATCCCCATTAATATATCATATAATGAATTTTTTATGATAATTTTATATCAATATTTTCTAATCATTATTTCTTCATGGGTATTATGATTCAAATTTGTCAATTTCGTATGAGACAATCTGATTTTAAATTTTTTTTTTTTAATATTGAATGATTTAAATTCAAAAATAATTCCTCCATGTCAATTTTATTGATTTTTTTAACGTACATAAAAGGATTATAAATGAAATTTTATTTCTATTTTTATTTTCATTCAATTTTTTTCAAATGAATCTTTTTACGTGTTTTATACATAACGTTTGGAATAATGACAAAAAGAATATTCTATTATTAACATACATGGAGATATTTAATTATCCACAACTATGACTGTTATTTAATTTATATCCCCCATTAAAATATAACGTGTTATATTAAATGCAAATTACTATTTTCCTTCTGGGATATTTTTAATTGAAAACTGTTTTAAAAAATGTTATTTTTAAAACAAATTGTTTTTTATTAGGGATTAAAAGTGTTTTTTCAATGAGTTTTGTTATAAAATTATTGTATTCATGAAATGGTACATTGTAATTATATTAAATGGGTGACTTACATACATCATATTCATAGGTTTTAATTCAATTATAGCTCAAGATTGAGCCTAATATAGCTTATTCGGAGGGTTGAGCTACATTAATTCTCCCAGGGGATCCAGATATTGCTTATATATAGGGTTAAATCCCATTATAGGTCACGAGTAAGACCGATATAGGTTTTATGAAGAGTGATACCGATTATAGATCTCCAATTCATTGGTTAATAATAATATTTGAAGTATTTCATATTATGATTCCAAATGAAATGTTATTTAATGGGATTTATATATATGATGTTATAAGTTGCTTAAAGGATTTTTAATTTCATACTATGGGTTTTATTTAGTTTTCATTGAATAAATATGGGTTTTTTTCTTATGATATTTTTTAATTTCATAGTACCAAACATAGTTGAATATAAAGGTAAATTTTATAGGATTTTTCATGTTTTTAATGAACTATCAATTTTCATTCATTTTTTATCCCCTAGTCATCTTTTTGTGCTCATCCTAGGCTTAAAAATGATTCCCAAGTGGTTCATTAATTAGCATGGAAAATAATGAGATCATGTTAATAATATTAATTAATATTTATAACATGAAATCATGTTTCATTTTTAATAGTTTTATATTGGGTAAAAATGCATAATTAGTATAATTTTCCACCTATAATTTATGGGTTTAGTTCTTAATAGTTATTCCTAATTCATTAAAACTATAAACTAAAAAGATACTCAAACTCAAATTATAGTTTAAAAAATTAGAATATATTTTATTTATTGCTGGGTACGTAAATTAAATTCCACTAAGAATTTATTTACTAAATTATTTTCCATCATTGATTAGCTACATACTCAATTTTTGAATTACCTCATAGAATACATTTTCTTATTTTGAAATTAGTTACTATTTCACAAAAACAAATAGAAATAAAAAATTAAAAATGAAACCTAACTAAAATCAATTTATATCCAACAAGAGTTCAAAAAATAACTTCTCTTCTAAGTGAACATACTCACATAATTTAGTAATTCATAATAAATAAACACCCTATTGAATGGGGTGGAGTGAAAATTTATTGCGAGAAGGAATAACCCATCCCACGGTTAATGATATACGAATTTAGAGAAATATAATATGGACCTAAACTGGGATAAAGATTTTTATTTAATAATCAATTTGAATTAAAATATTCAGATTTAAATAAAAATTTAAAAATATTATAAAATAATCATTGTGAGACATTTTCCGAAATATTTATTGAAGATTATTTTTTAAAGAGGGAAATAAATTTTTTTTCCTCAATTAAATCCTGAAGGAAATAATATTACACTACTAAGAATTTGAATATTAACCTTCTATATAATGAAATAAGTATCACCCAATTAAAAATAAATATGTTTATCTTTAAAATGCGCAATTTTAAATATAAAATCAATGGGTTTTGATGGGTTCACATTATGGAACAGTTTAGAACATTAAAATACCTATCAACCATACTAAAAATGAACATTGTCTCTAATATTGATCTTAATAAGGAGACACATGTGAAATCATTTTAAAAGTTCTAACCATATTTTGTAATTCATCAAACTAAAATCATGTCCAAACGGTCACAAGAATGTTCATTGTTTTTTCCAGGAAAAAAATGATTAACAACTCTCATCACAGACAAATGTTTACTTCTAGTTACTACTTATAAACTCAACTCAACAAGGAGAATTTTATAGTAGTTAACATTAAACTTATTTGAAAAAATACTTTCCAAAAATGAAGATAGTATTTATCACTAACAAAAAAACTATTATCAATAAAAAAATATCAATAAACAAATAAAATTTATCATATATAATATTTTTCATTAAATTTATTTCTTTAAAAAATTATACATAGAGAATAAGAATCAATTATAATTTTAATGGCCTGAAAATTAGTGGAATATAAACTAATTATACCATTAAATTAAATGATTTATTATCCTTTTCTTAGAATCAAAATCACATATTCATTATTCTAATGTAAGACCCTATGGTTGATCAGCTACAAGAACCTAAAGATGAAAAAAAATTAATGTTAATGTCCATAAAAAATCATTTCAATTTTAATATAACCAAATATTAATTATTAAGGGTGTTGATCCAAAATTCATTAGCTTATATATTCTCTTGAACACTAACCACTATAAAACAGCTTCTCTAGAGAGTGGTGTGATGTCATTTTCATATTCCACATGGTGATCAATGGAAACAACAACATGACATCGAGATACATTTATTCACTACAAATAAATTTTATAAAAACATTCCTAACAATATGAAACTTTATTACTTTCCCCACAATATTTATAAAAATAGAGACAAAAAAGGGATTAATAAACTAGATTATTCTGTGATTTTATTCTTTAATAAAAATAACACCACCATAGGTTCCCTATAAAATTACTCAAGTAGATTCATTCTATTTCCTCTACTGGTGAATGGAACAAACATCAACTGATATCAAATATTTACAACACCAAATGTTAAAAAACGAGTTATTAAAAAATTACCATCCCATTTGGAATGAAATTTAGCTCAGAAACCCATCATCTGGTAGTTATAAAATAACACATTATTTAAAATCTATAATTCATTATTCAGAACAAGTTCAAAATGACAAAAATTTAATGTATCTTGAAATTTTTTGTAATTTTCTTTATAATTGTTCCTTTTTAATTCCAACTCATACTAACAATATTATATCTCATTAACATCATCAGACTAATTGAAATTACATTATTTTTCAAAATAAGAATACTTATTCTCTTAATACATAGGGAAATAACATGCTTTTTGATAATCTATCCTATAAGGTGATAGCTCTATTATATTCTTATAGGCAGTTCTATACACCCACATATCTTCATTATGTCTTAAGCTCCAATAGTTCTAATTAGAGTAAACAATGTTCATAAGAACCTACTTGATCTATATTTTCAACACGTCAACCATTCCATTTGATTGAGTATGAAAGGTTATAAATACATTATTACTAACCCCGTATACTTCTTAGAAAATAATCCAAAGTCATATTACAAAAATGTGTTCCATGGTGTATGATAATAAATCTTGGCATAAAAAATACACAAAACATATTGATTTTTAAATATTGGGGTACCAAACTAGCATCATATCTTTTAGTTAGAATAACTTTAATCCCAATAGAATCATATACCACAATAAGATGGTCATACAAATATCCATTGGAAATCAGGAATGGGACTATAAAATACAATCCATAGACATCAATTACATCAAAAAATTAACAAGGATTTTTATGGAATATCCTTTATTTTGGAAATTTATCCTTGGAATTGGAAACATTACATGTCCTAATAAACTCGTGAGTATCATAGTAAATGATTGGAAAAAAAATATACATGAATCCAACTCATTTCCTTAATTCCTCTATAGCCCAAAGTGACATCCATCTCTCAAACTATTAAAAAAATATAAACTATATTATTATGTTAAATAGGTATATATCTCTTTAAATTTGATCATTTTTCATGTTTCACAGAAAATGTCCATCCAAAAAAAAATTACTTCACATAAAAATCAATTTACTGACATGGTTTTAGAAAAATACTGATGAAAAACATCAAAATCTTATTATTTCAGAATTTTTGAAAACCAATGTCTCTTTTCAGAAATAGAAAAATATAACTTCTCCCTCAAAAATAATATCTAATAGGTTCAAAAAATGAATAATGAGGCCAAAATTAATTTGTTCTCTACACAGAATATCAACATCAATTTCATTAATTCCTTTCATTTCATGGATCTCTATGTCAAATTCATAATGAAATAAGTCCTATCTAACCAGCCTCTATTTTGATTCATGATTTTTCTACTGAAATCTATTAACATAAAAACCAGTGAAAACCATGACGTTAGATCCCCAAAAGTTACATTCTAAAAATTTAAAGGGAATAAATGTAGATCAATTATATCTTTGTTGTAGTTGAATTGGATTAGAAAGCATCAATACTACTAGAAGCATGATAAATGTCTTATGACTTCCAATTTTCAATTTTCATAAGAATAAACCCTAAATATAATTATAAAGAATCATTAATAATCTCAAAAGGTTGGTCCTAATTAGTTAGTTGAAAGATATATAGGGATCTATTTTTATTATTTTATTAAATGATTTTTTTTAATTCCCATGAAACAAAAAGGTAATTTCATTATGTGAAGATCCATTTTGAAGGAAAATAATTTTTTATAATTTATTTTATTAACCACCAATAAAATATAACATAACTATGTTAATATTTAATACCCTTCATAGTCATAGGAAAACATTGTTATGGTATAATTAAAACCTCAGTCTCCCCCCCCCCCCAATATTATTCCTTGACAATTCATTACTAATGAAATTACCACTCTAGAAGAAAAAATACAGTTTCAAAATGTTTAGAATGGTGTCATTATCGATTTATACTATAATAAGAACTCGTATAATTCTGAGAAATAAATAATTTGATGGACCTGTCATGACCCGTCCTAGTGGGGCCTGATCCGCAACTCCCCAAGCCCACCTCCAATAGGCCAAGGGCTGGCGACTGGCACCGAGTAAGCATACTACTAACATGGGAGGCATTTTCTATAAACATGTACACACACACACACATATCAATGCCCATAAATCCTAAAAGTAAAAACTACTGAAAGAAAAAGATGCATGCATTCAGTAAACCAAACCACAGAGTATGACAGGAAAGTAAATTACAATAAAGTAATCCCTGGGCCAAAAGTACAATCCCACCAAAAAGAAAGTCTGTAACAAAGTTCAACGTATAAGGAAAGGTACTGGGACTACAATATAAAGTCGTAGGAACACACCTCGGCCTGACTGATCTCACTGAGAGCTTTCCGACCCTGGTACACATAGAGTCCTTTCAAAGGCTCACTCGTCTGTACAAGACACAACACGTGCGGGCAGAGCCCGTACAGGGGTGAGTATAACAATACCTAGTAGGACACCCCGAAACCACAAAGGAAATAAAACAATGTAAAAAACCAAAAATGAACGATACAGTCAGATCCACACAGTATATTTCTTCAGAACATATAACAAGGAATATACAGTTATACTCATACACAAACGACCATCGCAATATTTCCACTAGGATCCATCTCTATGATTCCACTAAGTATGCAACCGAGAGAACACACACCTAGGTCTAAAGAAAGTGATTAGAATTACTCGTTCTGGGAGAACACACTCCACAAGTATTTGGGAACACGAAGCTCAGATGAGGAGCACAACCAAAAGCCATGGGGTGATTCCGACAACTCAGTTTGAGCTAATCCGCTAAGCAGAGGATCAGCGACCAGGTAATGTTTGTCACGTCGATAACATGAACTCTACCTAGGGTTCCAAGAATGAATAGAGGATATGTCTCTATGTATCAAAGAGGGGATTCCAACAACTCTATCATGAATACCTATTGAAGGGATCATACTATCGTATATAGGAAATGATACCAAAACCTTCAGGGGAAAAACCATGTGTACGAACCCTAAGAAGCTAGTCTAAGTCACAAAATACAAGTGGCTCAAGCCATGAAGAAATGGTTACACAACGTGTAGTACGGTTACATTCCATGTTCCTTGACACTGGGTACTGCCCGTGTAAATGGCATGTGTCATTCGTTCAAGTCGTATGAAACCAAACTACATGGCATGTAGAAATGGTACACGCCGTTTTCCTTGACCCCTGGTACTACCCATGTAAACGGCCTATGTCATTTGGATTGTTGGGTATAAAGAAACTACACGGTGTGTAGAATAGGTAAACTCCATGTCCGAGCACCTGGGCTCACTCTGTGTACGCTGGCCATGTGCCCGTACACTGTCTATGCCTGTGTCCGTGTTGCCATCCCATTTACCAGTACACGGGGTATCCCATGTATCTGTACGGGTCTGGCCGGGGAGGGGTATACACGATGTGTCCTTGGCCGTGTACCCTTCCCATGTTTGTGTACACCCGGAGTACACGTTATGTAATCCTTCCAAAGAGCGTACTCCGTGTAGCCCATATTACACGGCGTGTAGTCGGGAAATCTCCAAAAGCGTCATCTTCCTCAGCGTGCCTTGGCTAATCCTCTAGATCTTGATCCAACCGCCTGATCATAAAAAAACTCCAAATTTGGGGTTGTCCCGCCCCTAATAAACAAATTCTGTCAGTTTCGGGCGTCAGATTGGCCTTGAAAACACATCCCGTTCAATCCGCATGAAAAAACTCGATGAATGGGAACTTTCAAACCACATCGATTTGTCCGCCGACATCGTTGTCACACCCCATTAGCTCGTCCTGATGTTGGATCTTCGATTTCATATTGTTTCACCAACAAACTAATACACAACAATATATTTTAACTAAGAACATGAAGAACGTGCATGAAGAACGCGTTGGAATCGGGAGATAAAAACACAATAATCGAGAGGGACGAACCTCGATCGATGTTATTGTCGATCTTGGTTCGTCACCATTAGAAAGGTTTAACGAAAACCAAAACAACTCAAGAATAAAAATCCCACAATACCCACAAATATCCCATCCTGCAATAATGATCGATCTATGAGCTAATCTGTTCGTTGATATGTCTGTGTTCATCGTGGAAATCGAAAACAGGGATGAAAAATCACAAACAACATCCTACCTGGATCCGCGGTGTTCGTTGGCGATGATCTGGTCGCCGCGTCCTCGTCGCCGCATAGGGAGGTTTTCTCCAGAGCCTCCAAAGCCACCAAGGGATTCAGGGTTATGAGGTTTGTAACCCGAGAACATGCATAAGCCTTTACTTAAAAGGAATATATCCTCTACAATAGATTCAATAGAATCTCGCTGTAGAAATAAAATATTCTTATTAAATATTTTATTACTCTTATGTCCAAAAACTATATTTCACCACTGACCTTGGTCGGCCGATGTTAGGCATCTCCTAAGGTAAAAATGTTGTTCAGAACACAATGGTGCCCTCAGATTTCTGATCCGAGCACCCGTTCAGGAGTTACCCAACTTTTCCAGGAAAACCACACTCTCGCGTTATTTATTTATTAAATTAAATTCAAACATTTTTTCTGGGCGCACCGGGCCTCGGAACTACACGCCGCCTCATAGCCTGGTCTCGAATTAATTAACATATAATATTATGATAAAAGATGGAAAATCCAGGACATTACATCACACCAACCTTAGGGATTTTACGTCCCCAAAAAGAAAAAAAAGGCTACTCAAAAAGATGTGTGTACTGCACGCGAATCTGAGCCTCCTGCTCCCACGTGCTCTCTTGAAGATCCTCATGCTGCCACTAGAAACGCACCAAGGGAATAGCTCTCCCACAAAGGATATTATATTGTCGATCCTCGATCACCACTGGATACTCAGCAAAGGTCGCTCCATCATCGATATCCAGCTCACCCCAGTCGATGACATGCGATAGATCATGCACGTACCTCCGTAGCTTTGACACATGGAAGACGTTGTGAACCCGGTCCATCTGAGGAGGTAGAGCCAAGAAATACGCCACCTCACCAACTCTACACAGAATCTGAAAAGGTCTAACGATCCTTGGAGATAGCTTTCCGCCTTGGCCAAATCTATGCAATCCTAATCGAGATGAGACCTGAAAGAACACATGGTCTCCCTCATCTAACTCCAAGGGCCTCCACCTTCTATCGTCATATAACTTCTGCCGACTCTGTTCAGTCTTCATATACTCCTGGATGACCTGCACCTTCTTTGTAGTAGCTCTCACCATCTCTAGGCCCATGAGTGCTGACTCTCCCGGGTCAGTCCAGCAAAGTGGTGACCTGCAGGTTCGCCCGTACATAGCCTCAAATTGTTCCATTCCAATAGTGGAATGATAACTGTTTTTATAGGAAAATTCCACCAGTAGTAGGTGATCCTTCCAGATATGACCAAAGTCTATTATGCAAGCTCGAAGCATATCCTACAGAACATTGATGGTCTGCTCTGTTTGTCCATCAGCCTGAGGATGAAATGTTTTGCCCAAGCGTAATTGAGTCCCAAAAGCTCCATTCAATCCCTTCCACAGTCGTTATGTGAGAGGAGAATCACAGTCTGAAACGATCATGGATGGCACTCTATGAAGTCGAACTATCTCTAGTACGTAGTGGCCTCCCATGCTCTCTACTGAACTCTACTCCTGTATGGCTAGGAAGTGGGCTGACATGGTGATTCGATCAACGATCACCCATATTGCATCGTGTCCCTTGGATGTACGTGGTATACCTGTCATGAAGTCAATAGATATCTCGTCCAACTTCCACTCTGGCACCTCAAGGGGTTGAGTCAAACCTGCTGGCACATGGTGCTCAGCCATTACTTGCAGACAAGTAAGGCACCGAGAGACGAACTCTGCCACACCCTTCTTTATTCCTGGCCACCAAAAATAGCGTCATAGGTCCTAATACATCTTTGCTACCCCTAGATGCACTACCAAAGGGGATGTATGAAAATCCCTAAAAACCTCGTCCTGCAACGTCACAAGTACTTCTGTGAACCCTCTGAAAAGAACAACGTGCTCCCTACCTTTTGAACATCCCTCAACAGCATTACCTGTGGATATCTAATCATTTAGAGTCTCACAGCTTGTATCCTCGGATTGTGCATCCCTGAATCGCTGTTATAGGAGAGGGGTAACAACCATCTACTAAAGGTAAGCTCCCTCATCTCCATCCACGAAGGATAACTATAAGGAGGCCAACTACTGCATCACCTCATCCAGAAACATTGAATTGGATTTCCTATTGAGGGAATCTACCACCACATTCCATATCTGAGGAGTATAAACAATCTCAAAGTCATAATCCAGGTGGAACTCAAGCCATCACCTCTGTCTTAAATTCAGATCCTTCTGAGAAAAGAAATATCTAAGACTCTTTTGATTAGAGTAGATGGTAATCCGATCACCCATCAGGTAGTGCTGCCGCATCTTCAATGCGGAGACTACCGCTGCCAACTCAGGATCATGGGTCATGTGGTTCTTATTGTGTGGCCTCAACTGACATGAGCTGTAGGGAATCACTTCTTGCCTCTGCATCAGGACACAACCAATCCCAGTTCTTGATGGATCGCAGAACACTACGTACTTAACACCCTCCTCTTGTAATCTCAGGATCGGGGTGCTCATCAAACTCTGTCTCCACTACTGGAAAGCCTGTTGGAATCTCTCAGTCCACACGAAAGGCTGCCCCTTTTGGGTCAAAGCTGTGATGGGTGTTGCAATCCTGGAAAATCAAGGATGAATCTACGATAGTATCCTGCCAACCCAAAGAAACTCCACACCTATTTCATGCTCCAGGGTGGATCCCATTCTAGAACTGCCTCCACCTTGGATGGGTCCACTGCTACACCATCTGGTGAGATAATGTGTCCCAGAAAGTGGACATCCTGTAACCAGAACTGACACTTCGAGAGTTTCCCATACAACTGGTGCTCTCAGAGTGTGTTCAGAACCATCCTTAGGTGTCTCTTGTGCTCCTCCTCGTACGCAGAGTACACAAGGATATCGTCGATGAATACCACTACAAACTGGTCTAGGTAGTGCTGAATGATCCGGTTCATGAGTCCCATAAACACTGCCGGGGCGTTCGTGATGCCGAAGGGCATCACCAAGTACATATAGTGACCGTAGCGACATCGGAAAGCCGTCATCGGTATATCCTCATCCCGCACTCGTAACTCGTGATATCCTGATCGTAGATTAACATTCAAGAACCATCGTGCCCCTCTAAAATAGTCAAGGAGGTCATCGATCCTTGGTAGTGGATACTGGTTATTTACGATCACCTGATTCAGGCACCGGTAATCCACACATAGCCTCAAGCTCCTATATGCCTTCTTGGAAAACAGCACTGGGGCCACCCAGGGTGAAACCTTGGGTCTCACAAAGCCCTTCTTCGGTAAGTCCTCTCGCTTCTCCCTCAGCTCACAATGTTCTACATGAGCCATCTGATATGCTGATGCTGATATCAGTGTCGTCCTGGGTTGCAACTCAATGCATAAATCTATCTCCTGACGGGGAGGTAGCCCGGGTAAATCCTTCAGAAAGACGACCTCATACTCCGCCACTACTGCTGTAAATTGGAAACTCGTATCATTTGATGTTCCAAGGGAAAGGCTAGCCAACTGATGTGAAATCGGTTGTGCACTCCTATGAACGAGTCCATCATGCACTACCTATGTCTCTAATTCACTGACAAAAGAGAACCTCGTTCCGTCACTGCGGAGACACCGCACCCATCACCAAAAATAGTCGATCTGGGCATGAACTGTGGATAGCCAATCCATACAAAGAATGACATCATAAGGCCTCGATTCTACCACCAATAGGTTTCAACTGAAACCCTCACCTCCAAGGGTCAGGTCACACTGTCTACAGAGGTGTGTGATCTCTGAATCTCCTCCAGTCAGTGTTTCTAAGTGTAAGGGTCAAGTCAATGGCTCAACTGGAATCTCAAGGTCTCGAACAAGATAAGAAGATAGAACGGAATGACAAGAACTTTTGACTATCAATACGGCATCAAATGTAAAAAAGACACAGATAGTACCTCTAATCATTCCGAGAGTACCTGGGTCATAAGCCTATGCCCCCTGCAGTTTTCCCTACCTCTGTCCACCAGCTCCCTAGTCCTAGGGTGGACCTCCTGGGGGTGGTGGTGGAAGAGGGTCAAAACGCCGACCACCTCCATCTACTGTCCCAGCTTTTATACCACGTCCGTTTCCCCACGGATCTGCTGCTCCACAAATTTCCTCTGCCTCGGTGGTCCATCCACTACTCCTGTTCCAATAGTACGGTATGTTAGGCATTCTCAAGAGAGATGTCCTCTTCCATCAAATGAGTAGAATTTCCTCCCTCGAGGATGGCTGGTTGCTCCCTGTCAACCATGTACGGCAGATCCCCTATCCTGGGATCTCCTCTGAAAACATCTCCAGTACCTGGGTCCCTGACGTCGGCTCCCTACTGCCGAGGTCTCTCCTCCAGCTCGCCCACTCCTGACAACTGCCGGTTGTCTCTGCTCTGCTAAGAAGCTATCAACCACCAAATCCCGATCGAGAACCACATAATAATTAGAAATAATCATAGGGATGATGCCATATCATATATCTCTGCCCAATCCCCACTCAAATGTTCAACTTCTAATGTACTGATCCCTGACCATATACATCAAGTACCGTGAGAGGTCGGTAAATCTCGAAGAATAGTCATCCACCGTCATTTTTCCTGATTGGAGCTGAAGAATCTCCTATATAAATAATGCTCTTAGGGTAACCAGTGAAAAATCATCTATAAAGTTATGCTTAAACTCTGACCAAGCAAGTGTCACCTCGTCATGATTCAGGATAACCAAACTCCACCATCGTCCTGCCGAGCCCTGCAGAAGGCTCGCTGCCAGGATCAACATCTGGTCTGCCGGTGTCCTGACCAAACGGAAGACTCTGGTCACCACCTCAAGCCAGTCATCTGCTTCCTGAGGGTCAGGCTCACCTCGAATCCTAAGGGGTATCTATCTCTAGAACTCATGGAGTGTGCTTAGCCTGTGTTTCTCCTCCACTGGTATAGGAGGCACTAAAAACTTCTCCACAGGTGGCGGGATAACTGGAACACCACCTGGTGGTAAAATTGGGGGATTCAGACTCTATATCGAGGCTTCATCCCTGAGGGGGTCATCCTCATGATCGAGCTGCTGGATCCTAGCGGGTGCGTGTCGTGGAGGAATCATGTTAAAGACAGAATATGTATCTTAGTCAGGGAGTATATCTGGAGAGATGACTCAAAAGGACATGGAAACCACAACCCATTACTATATGATTCATGTACCATTATTCTCCACTGCAACCAGTGTTCTCATGCTATGAGTCGAATAGCAGGTTATCAAAGTCCTGATGTACGGATACGTTGGCCGCCCGCACCAACACTGGGATCCCTAGCCTGAATTCCGAACCGAAACACTTAACATTTTTGCCCCAAACCAACTCACAGACTCTCGGTCCTATGGTTAAACCGACCTGATCTAATACTACTATGTCATGACCCATCCCATTGGGGCCTGAGCCGCAACTCCCCATGCCCATCTCCAATAGGACAGGGGCTGGCGACTAACACTGAGTAGGCATACTACAAATATGGAAGGCATTGCCTATAAACATGTACACATGCACAAAAATATCTAATCCCACAATGATGAAATGTAAAAACTACTGAAATCAAAAGATCCATGCATGAACTAAACCAAACCACATAGTACGACATGAATGTTATGTACCAGAAAGTAATCCCTGGGACTAAAGTAAAAGCCCCCAAAAAAAGAAAGTCTGTAACAAAGTCCAACCTGTAAGAAAAGGTACTGGGACTGCAATCCGTAGTCGTAGGAACACTCCTCGGCCCGCCTGATCTCATTGAGCGCCGTCTAACCCTGGTCCACCTAGAATCATGTCAAAGGCTCACTCTTCTGCGCACGACACGACACGTGCGGGAAAAGCCCATGCATGAGTGAGTATAACATTACCCAGTAGGACACCCCAAAACCACAAAGGAAATAAAACAAGGGAAAATACCACAAATGAATGATACAGTCAGCTCCACATAGTATATGTCTATAGAACATATAACAAGAAATATCCAGATATACTCATACACAAATGACCATCGCGATATTGCCACTAGGATCTAGCTCGAAGATTCCACTATGTATGCAACCAGGAGAACCCACTCCTAGGTACTAAGAGAGATATATGAATTACTCATTCCAAGATAAAACAATCCACAAGTACTTGGTAACATGACGCTCAGATGAGGACCACAATAAAAAGACATTGGGTGATTATGAAAACTCAGTCTGAGCTAATAGTCTAATTAGAAGATCGAAGCCCGGGTAAAGATGGTCATGTAGATACCCAAAACTTGACCTAGGGTTCCAGGATTGAATAGATGATCCGGCTCTATGTCTCATAGAGGGGATTCATACAACTCTATTCTGGAAGACCTGCTGAAGGGATCATACTCCCGTAAATAGGAAAAGATACCAAAACCTTTAGGGGAAAAACCATGGGTAAGAACCCTAAAAATCTAGTCCATGTCACAGAAGACAAGTGACTCAAGCCACAATGAAAAGGTTACACGGCGTGTAGTATGGTTACATGATGTGTTCCTTGACACGGGGTACATCCCTTGTAAACTGCCAGTGTAATTTGTTCAAGCTATATAAAACCAAACTACACAGCGTGTAAAAAAGGTACACGCCATGTTCCTTGACCTTGGGTATTGCCCGTGTAAACAGCCCATGTCATTTGGATTGTGGGATAGAAAGCAACCACACGGCGTGTAGAAGAGGTACACGCCGTATCTGAGCACCTGTGCTCACTCCATGTATGTTGACCATGTGTCTGTACACAGTCTCTACCCGTGTCCATGTCGCCTGCCCGTGTACCAGTACACGGGGTATCCCGTGTATCTGGTCGGGTCATGCCTGGGAGGGGTATACACGGCGTGTCCTTGGCCGTGCACCCTGCCCGTGTCCATGTACTCCCGGAGTACATGTTATGTAATCCCACCGATGAACACACACCGTGTAGCCCACAATACACGGTGTGTTGTTGGGAAATTTCCAGAAGTGTCATCTTCCTTCGTGCACCTAGGCTAATCCTCTAGATCTTGATCCAACCCCCCGATCATCACGAAACTATAGATTTTGGGTTGTCCTACCCCTCTGAAACTAATTCCGTCGGTTTCGGGCTTCTGATCGGCCCTGAAAATGCATCTCGATCAATCAGAACGAAAACTCTCGAAGAATGGGAACATTATAACCATGTCGATCTGTCCGACGCCATCGTTGTCGCAACTCCGTTAAGTTGTCGCGATGTTGGATCATCAATTTCAGATCGTTGCACCAACAAAAAAACCTGCAACGATCGATTTTTCCCAAGAACACGACGAATGCGAATGAAGAACATGTTGGAATTGGAAGAGGAAAACACAACAATCAAGAGGGACGAACCTCTATCGATGTTCGTGTCGATCTTGGATCGTCACCGTTGGAAAGGTTAAACAAAAACCAAAACAAATCATGAATCAATATCCCACGATTCCCGCAAATATCCCGTCCCGCAAGAACGATCGATCTGTGGGCTAATCTGTTCATGGATTAGTCCGTGTTTGTCATGGAAATCACAATCGTGGAAGAAAAATCACAAACAACATCTTACATGGATCTGCGACGTTCATTGGCGATGATTTGTTCACAGCGTCGTCGTCGCCGTGTTGGAAGGTTTTCTCCAGAGCCTCCAGAGCCACCAAGGGTTTCAAGGTTATGAGGTTTGTATCCCTGGACCCTGCGGAAGCCTTTACTTAAAAGAAAGATATCCACTGCAATAGATTCAATAGAATCTCGCTGGAGAAATAAAATATTTTTATTAAATATTTTATTAATATTATGTCCAAAAACTAGATTTCAGCACCGACCTAGGCCGGCTAATGTTAGGCCTCCTCTAAGGTAAAAATGTTGTTCTGAACGCAATGGTGCCCTCATATTTCTAATCCGAGCAACTGTTCATGATTTATCCCACTTTTTTAGGAAAACCGCACATGCACACTATTTAATTATTAAATTAATTTCAAACATTTGTTCTGGGCTCACCAGGCCTCGGAACTACATGCCGCCTCAGAGCCTGGTCTGGAATTAATTCCCATATTATATTAAGATAATACATGAAAAAATCTGGTACATTACAGGACCATTCAATAAAAATTAGTCCATAAACAAATCCATTTATTATTAATGAAATTAATAAAAACTCATAGACTACATCTTTAGAAGGGGGAAAGTGCATTAAATATTCTAAAAGGTAAACATCGATAGGAAAAGGTACCAAATAAACATGTCAAACTTTATTATCTAGGTCATATAGAGCAATGAAAATCTAGAAGAATACAAAATATTATCCAGGAATAAATAATGAGATTTAAGAACTAATCTTTCAAGGATTTGATCAAGAAATGGAATGTGATATTGGAGCTTCCTCGTCAATAATTTTAGCATATTATAAAATTTTCATACCATAAAATTTGGGGAAAATACGTTTTATGGTTTCTTTGAATATAATTTCATCTCTAAATAATACACAATAACAGTAGAATTAAAAATTCATACACAATAGTGCAGTCATTATCAAGAAGCGAAAATGTTCAACCCTTAATAGAAATTTCATATTTCAGTTTACAAGAAATAGGTTAGACTAAAATGGAAGTTTTATCATAATTTATGTTTCAAATATAGGATTTACAAGATATATTATCATGGGAAATATTATTAATTATAGTTCAATCATTTTTAGAAGAATATAAATAGAAAATATAAAAAATTTATCTTCAATTTCAAAAAAATATAATTTCCAATTGTATTGCATGATCCAAAAGACATAGATAATTTATAATTTATTTAAATATCATTTTATAAAAAATTGACATCATAATAATGTTTATAAATCCAAAATAGCATGGAATAATTATAATAAAAAAAATTAATTTCAGATTAATCACTATAAAAAATATAATAATTTTAATATCCAATAACTCTTTTTCAATTAAAATTCCATTCCCAAATGAATTTAGTGGTTTGTTTTAATTAAAAATGACATTATAAAATATGTGTAAAACTATCCAATCATGAAATATTTATATTTATAATGGTGATTTTATATGATGATTTAATTATAATTCGTATACATATGGGAGGGCGGAGACATGATTATCCTTCTTGCGATGATATCCTAAATCTGATGCTGAGGAGCCATGCTCCCCCCTCTCGATCAGAGGGGGAGATTCATTGTAACACCCGAGACTTTTATGTTATATAAATCATCAATGGAATCTTTTTCTACACAACACTTGCTTGGCTTGCTTTACATGCAATCGCGACCTTCCTCGATAGCTTGCGTTGTACGCAATACCGAGTTTCACTAAACAACAATATGCTATTAAAACTACCCATTATGAATAGTAATAACCACTTTTTGAAATTTTATAAATTTTATTTTTCAAAATGGACTTCATTTTTGGACTCAGAATATCGAAATTAGCCTAGGGTGAAATTTTGGTATTTTTCTGAAAACTATCAATTTTTGATGAATAGTGAAACCACTAAGTGGTAGGTTAAAAACTGAATTTTTGCATAAAACATAATTTTACCGCTTCTGTGAATGGAATTACGAAAATCCGACAGACGCGGTTGATATCAGTAAGTAAAATGTGGTTCAATGAGATAAAAATAATTTTTTGGTGAATAGTAACTTTTTACTTTTTTTTACCGCAGTTAATAGTAAATAGGGTAACTAAGGGTAAAAATGATATTACTATTACCCTAACACATGTCCTAATTCTATTGGATAAGTTTAATTTGACCAAAAACAAACTTAAGAATAAAATATGACCATTTAGGACCACTTGGGTTAGATTAGGACATTTATTATTAATTTCTTTAAAGAAGTGTTAAAATAGTTAAAATCAAAGTTTAATAAGTAAATCATTTTTAATATGGGGTTATACATAAGATAAATTCGACTATAAATATTCATTAGAAAGATAAAAAGATTTGGTACATAATGGTATTTTATTTGTAATTTTTAGACATTAAATAATTTAATTTATTTATGACACAATGATGCTGCAATAATTATCTTATTAATGAAATATTGACATAATTGATGTTATAAACACAAAACTAAATGTAATTTGAGACTATTTATGAATTCCACTAATTTTCTAGGTTACTATGATATATTATTTTTGATTTAATCAACTTTATTCGAACATATAATTCTGTTATGACTTTCACAAAAATCATATATCAAATAGTGTCAAAATTGACACAAAATAGTTTTTAAATCAAATATTATATTATTAATTGTTATTTTATTCCTAAAAGTCTAAGGTTCGGCCAAATGACTTAGATAAGGATATATATATTAATAATAAACAATTTGGGGTTCGTTTGGCATGTTATAGTAAGTGTATTAACCTTATAGTGAAAGAAAACAAAAACACACGGTAAACGTTAAATTTTTTAACATAGAGTTAAATCTAATTGATAAGGTTAAAATAATACCCTAAACTTGTCTAAATCCTATTGGTTGATAGGATTTCGACCCATCCCCACTTTATCTTCGAAATAAGACCCTTTGGAACCATTATAAACCGATTTTGACTTTAATATAAAATAATATTTTGAGATATTCCTAAGGTGACCCTCTCCTCCCTTATAAAAGGGCACCTCCTCCCCCTCCTCCTCACACCAATTTGAGAACTCAAGCTTGGCCAACCCCTACCATTATCTCCTATCCACTTCCCTAGAATAATCCTAGAGGTCCTGGTCTTCTTCAAAGACCAATCTTAGTTTCCTATGTGGAGGATTCAAAGAGGCGTTCCAAAGAAGAGGTAATATCCATTACCGATCTTTTCAATTTCTTTCTTCTTCAACTTCTTCTTCTTTAGTTGTTTCATGATAAAGTAATAACATCAGTATTACTTACATACTGATATGTTATTATAAATATGAAACAACCCTAATTTACCTTCTATCCATCCTACGGAAAAAATGAAATCACCGCGCGTGCGTACGTACGGAATACCGTCTCCACGCCGTGGTGTTATCTATTTTTCCACCATCACTTTACAAGGATGGGTATAATGGTGTAATGAGTAACTATTTAATATTATTATAAAGTAATATTGATACTGAAATAATATATATATATAATCCAATATAGTTCCACGATCATAGGAACGATATCATCGCTTGTGCGTACGTACGAAATACCGTCTCCACGATGTGATGCGACTTGTTCTACATGATCATCATTACATAGTAATTATATAAATGAATTGAATGAATAAATATGATATTGTTACAGTAATACCATTCTGGATATAAGGTATCTATAACCTTAAATGAAGAATAAGAATGTATTCGGCAAAACACGCATAAGAACAAAAGGCAATAAAGACCCGAGTAACAAGTAACAACGAAATATTACTAACAAGAAGCTAAGAATATGACCATATATGATATCATATCAATATGTATGATTCTGGAAAAAGTCAATAACATTATTTAAACCATTATACAGGAGCTTCAGACACGTACAAAGCAAATCGGACCTATGGTAAGGGAAATATCACAATCTCATTTTTATCCGAGATTGTTTATTCGTAAGTATGTACTGGGGTGTATTTTATCATCCACATCCATGTTCCTTCGATATATAATATTGTTTCCATACACTTAAAATAGTTTAAATCCAATTTTATCCTTCGGTAAGTTTTTAGTAAAATATATGAAAGGAATCTTTTTTCGTTTTTCATACGAGGTAATTTTTGACTTTTCTGACAAAAGTACGGGAAGAATGTTTTTTTAACTTATACGGCATGAATGGATTTTTAAAACATTATTTCCAAGAAGCTTCCTTTACATGTTTTCAAGTTTATTTTTAATCAACTTATTTTAGTTTAGAATTTTATGACATTTTAAGAAAAGAAAAGTGTTTTTGAAGAAGATAGGATATTTTCCTCAAGAATGGAGTTCAAGTGTTTTATCAAAATTATTTTCCATCTAAGATAATAAAGGGTTCTATATTTATCCCTATTATTACATTGATTTGATTATGTTGTGAGGGAATTATTTTTATGAAGTCATTTACCTTATATGCTTTATTTTATGATGTCATGATGTTTCAAGAATCCCATTTTTGTTACATGTGTTATGCGATGATGTATGTTTTATGATTATGTGGCACACATAAGAAAGGATTCATTATAAGATGAGTGGGACCTATATCTCCCTCCAATGCATTGGGTAAAGATCTTATATCTCATGAGATAGACATGGCTGGAACGGTAGGTTACACCGGTTCAGTGAAACGGGACTGGAACGAGGGTGGCTCGGTTCAGAAAGGGACTTTGTCCACTAAGATAGTCTTGGCAATGTGTCATGACTAACAAGAAATGATTTTCCATGATTATGTGTGCATGCCACAAAGTTTCAAGTTTTATGTTATGATTATGGGGATCTCATTTTCACTTCTATGATTTATTCCATGTTAAGATATTATGATCTCTTTTGCAGGTTATGATTTTCAAAAAGATATGATATGATTTTTTTTCCTTTATTTGCCCTTGCTGAGCATTTGAGCTCACCCTTTTATGTTTTCTTTTCCCCAGGTCAGGAAGATGGATATTAAGTAGAATATGCTAAAAGGGACCCTAGATATGATGAAATAAATGGGAGACACTGTAGATGATTTATGAACCAGTTGTTTATGTTTCCCAGTTTCTAAAGACACTATACCTATATGGTCCTTTGTGGTTTTGTCATATGTTGTAATAAGTGTGCTTCAATTTTGATGTATTAAAAATGTATGTAAAGTATGGGTCGTTATAGTTGGTATCAGAGGAATGGTATAGTCAACCTTTGGAAACTAGGATATGAAAGCCTTAATAAGAACCATAAGGATAAGTATAAGCATAGAACACAATCATAGTGTTTTAGAAATGTCCATGAATACCCTAGGATAAGATCTTAAGAATGAAAATTTTATTCTTGAATTATGTGTTTTTCCTATTATAATTAGTGTTGCTCACACTATTCTTCTTGTTTTTAGTCAATGTCTGGAACCCGAAGGAACCGTGTTAATGCGGAATGCGATGGGCAATGCAATGATTGTCCCTCTGAGCAACCAAACGATATGGGAGCTGGAATGAAAAATCTTGTAGCCATGCTCACACAACTTTCTCAAGCTATGAATCATGCAGGACTTCCAAATGAGCAAAGGAAGGAGCAACATTCTGTTGAATCCTTCATGAGGCAGCGTCCACCTTCTTTCAGCGGGTTTACTGATCCATTAGTTGATGAACAATGGATTAGTACTACTGAAAAGATATTTTCAGTTCTTCAATGTTCTGAACATGATAAAGTCATCCTAGCAGTGTATCGTTTGGAAGGAGATGCTGATCAATGGTGGAATCTTATTAAGAATACGAGGCAAAGGGATTAAATTGAGTCTATGAAATGGGACGAGTTCGAGAACTTATTTTTCAATAAGTACTTCCCTCGTATTCTACGAACAAAGATGGAGAAAGAGTTTCTTGAACTGAAGCAAAGGGATGATGAATCTGTTGGTACCTATGAAGAAAATATTACAAGACTTGCTAGGTACGCTTCTGGTATTATTATCAAACCTAAGAGTAAGATCGATCGATTTTTTAGTGTCTTAAAACCAAGTCTTCTAAGGGAGTTAGCCATAAGGGACTTCAATAGCTACGAGGAAATCGTTCGATGTGCTCTCAAAGTCGAGATGGAGATTGGAGTAAACCATCAGTCACATGGGTTTGATAAGAAGAGGAAGATGGAATTCAAAGGAAAATCTAAAGATAACAGTGAAAAGAAGATGAGATTTCCCTTATGCTCAAATTGTGGAAATAAACATGGATGGAGTTGTCTTAAAGGGACACGTAAATGTTTCAAATGTGGAAAGGAAGGTCATCGGGCATTTGAATGTCGCGATAATGGGAAGAAGATGTCTAATGATGCAAACAAAGGAAGGGATACACAGAATGATCCTACTACACTTCAATGTTTCAAGTGTAAGGAGATGGGGTATTATTCCAATCAATTCCCAAATCCAAGGGTTGATGATGATGGTCGACGTCAATAAAATCTTAAGGCTAAAGACAAAGGAAAGTCACATGCAATTTCTATCAGCGTTGTGAAGTACGATAACGAAGTGGTGAAAGGTACACTTACCATCCACTCTAAAGTATCAAATGTTTTATTTGATTCTGGATCCACCCAATATTTTATTTCTGAAAAATTATCTAAGGGTATCACCGTACTACCTCAACAATTAGATGTTGAGTTAGCTGTGACAACACCTAATGGCACAACAGTCGCATCAAAAGTTTATAATTCTTCTCTGATCGAAGATTGTGGGAAAGTGCTTCCTGTAAATATTGTGATCCTTCCTTTAGTGGAATTTGATGTGATTCTTGGCATTGATTGGCTTTCTCTACATGGAGCTCATATCAATTGCCAAAGAAGGGAAGTCACATTTCATATTCCAGATCAATCTACGATCGTCTATCAATGCAAGGATGAACATAACCTTCCAGTGGAAATTTCTTCCATCTTATGGGTATTGATTCTACTAAATGAAGGTTATTTATCTCAAATGGTTGGTGAGAAACTCATGATTAAGAATATTCCCATTGTACGGGGGTTTGATGATGTCTTTCCGGAGGAATTACCAGGTCTTCCACCAAATCGTGAAGTTGAGTTTTCAATAGAACTCGTACCAGGTGCTTTTCCAATTTCGAAGACACCTTATAGAATGGCCCCAATTGAGTTGCAGGAATTGAAGAAGAAACTCCAAGAGAATCTTGATAAGGGATTCATACGCCCTAGTGCGTCACCTTGGGGAGCACCTGTTCTATTTGTAAAGAAGAAAGATGGATCAATGAGACTCTGCATTGATTATTGAGAACATAACAAGATCACTATCAAGAACAAATATCCTCTCCCACGCATTGATGACTTATTGGACCAACTACGCGAAGCTCAATACTTTTTCAACATTGATCTTCGTTCAGGGTATCATTAATTAAGGGTCAAAAGGGAGGATATACCAAATACCGCTTTCCGTACAAGGTATGGACACTATGAATTTATAGTGATGCCATTTGGTCTTACTAATGCCCCTGCTATCTTCATGGATCTAATGAATAGAGTCTTTAGAGACTATCTTGATCAATTTGTGGTAGTCTTTATAGAAGATATTCTTGTCTATTCAAAGAGTAAGGAAGAGCATGAAGATCACTTGAGAATTATATTGAGGACCCTGAGAAAGGAGAAGCTTTATGCCAAATTTACCAAGTGTGAATTTTGGCTTCAAAAAGTTGCATTTTTGGGTCACATAATCTCAAAAGAGGGGATATCTGTGGATCCAGCAAAAACAGAGGTTATCGAAAGATGGCCAAGACCAACAACAGTAACTGAGATCCGAATTTTTCTTGGTTTGGCTGGATATTATCGACGTTTTGTAAAAGATTTTTCACGATTATCCAATCCACTCACCAAGTTGACTCGGAAAGGAGTTAAGATTGTCTGGACAGAGGAATGTGAAGAGAATTTCAAGGAGTTTAAAAGAAGGTTATCCAGTGCACCTGTGCTCACACTTCCTTGTAGTGGAGAAAGGTTTGTGATCTATAGTGATGCATCCAAGAAGGGATTGGGGTGTGTTATGATGCAAAATGATATGGTGATAGCTTATGCCTCACGACAGTTGAAAATCCATGAGCAAAATTACCCAACACATGATTTGGAGTTGGCTGCGGTAATCTTTGAATTAAATATTTGGAGGCATTACCTTTATGGTGAAAGGTGTGATATTTATACTGATCATAAAAGTATAAAGTATATTTTCACACAAAAGGAGTTGAATATGCGTCATAGAAGATGATTGGAGCTGATTAAGGATTACGACTGCTCAATCCATTACCACCCTGGGAAAGCAAACAAGGTGGCAGATGCATTAAGTTGACAAGACCATGCTAGTTTATCCATGATGAGGATCACAAAAGATCCAATATTTATGGATTTACAAAGGATAGATCCTGGAATTATAATGGAAGGGGAAAATCTTATCTTTCTCAAATGAATGTTCAACCATCTATATATGTGGATATTAAAGAGGCACAGAATGAGGATGTCGAGTTACAAAAGAAGGTGAGAAATGTTCTTGAATTCCACCTTGATTGTGATGGGATAATGAAGTTCAGCAATCGGGTTTATGTTCCTCCCATCCCCGAATTAAAGAAGGAGCTACTGGATGAGGCTCATAGTTCATCATTCTCTATTCATCCTGGAAGCACGAAGATGTATAGGGACCTGAAAGAGTACTTCTGGTGGAATGACATGAAAAGAGATGTTGCTGAATATGTCTCTCGATGCTTGGATTGTCAACAAGTTAAAGATGAGAGACATAAGTCTATGGGGATGTTACAACCATTACCCATACCCGAATGGAAATGGGAAAACATCACTATGGACTTTGTCACAGGACTTCCTAAAACATCCAATGGCAATAATGCTATTTGGGTCATAGTTGATCGTCTTACAAAGTCTGCACACTTCATTGCTATTAGAGAGGATATCTCTCTAGATCAGCTTGCCAGGATATATGTAAAGTAAATGGTAAGATTGCATGGAGTACCACTTTCTATTATATCTGATCGGGATCCGAGATTTACCTCGAAGTTCTGGCGAAGTCTTCAGCATACTCTGGATAAAGAGTTGAGTTTCAGCACTGCTTATCATCCCCAGACAGACGGTCAGTCTGAGAGAACAATTCAAACACTAGAAGATATGTTGAGAGCTTGCTCTATGGATTTCAAAGGAGTTTGGGATCAACACCTACCTTTGGTGGAATTTTCTTATAATAATAGCTTTCACTCCAGTATTTAGATGGCTCCTTATGAAGCCCTATATGGAAAGAAATGCAGGACTCCATCTTGCTGGGATGAAGTTGGGGAAAGAAATCTATTAGGACCTGATCTCGTTGTTGAAATGGCAGAAAAGGTCAGATCTATTCAACAACACATAAGAGCAGGTTATAGTCGACAGAAAAGTTATGCCGAAAACCAAAGAAATCACCTAGAGTTTGAAGTGGGTGATAATGTGTTCATACGAATATCTCCCTGGAAGAGGGTAATGAGATTTGGAAAGAAGGGGAAGTTGAGCCCTAGATATATCGGTCCTTTCGAAATACTGGATCGTGTTGGAAAGGTAGATTACCGATTGGCGCTTCCACCGAATCTCTCTCAAGATCACGATGTGTTCCATGTATCTCTCCTGAGAAAGTACACACCTGATCCTTCACATGTACTGAGCTCATAAGTTGTACCGTTGGAGCAAGATCTTTCTTATGAACAACAACCGATAGAGATTCTGGATCATAGCGAAAAAGTCCTACGAAATAATACCACTCGATTGGTGAAAGATTTATGGAGGAACCACCAACTTGAAGAAGCTACATGGGAGCTTGAGGATATGATGAGGGAGAAGTATCCTCATCTGTTTGTTACAAAGTGACGAATTTCGAGGGAAAAATTCTTTTTAAGGGGGGTAGAATGTAACACCCGAGACTTTTATGTTATATAAATCATCAAAGGAATCTTTTTCTACACAACACTTGCTTGGCTTGCTTTACACGCAATCACGACCTTCCTCAATAGCTTGCGTTGTACGCAATACCGAGTTTCACTAAACAACAATATGCTATTAAAACTAGCCGTTATGAATAGTAATAACCACTTTTTGAAATTTTATAAATTTTATTTTTCAAAATGGACTTCATTTTTGGACTCAGAATATCGAAATTAGCCTAGGGTGAAATTTTGGTATTTTTCTGAAAACATTCAATTTTTGATGAATAGTGAAACCACTAAGTGGTAGGTTAAAAACTGAATTTTTTCATAAAACATAATTTTACCGCTTCTGTGAATGGAATTTCGAAAATCTGACAGACACAGTTGATATCAGTAAGTAAAATGTGGTTCAATGAGATAAAAATAATTTTTTGGTGAATAATAACTTTTTACTTTTTTTTACCGCGGTTAATAGTAAATAGGGTAACTAAAGGTAAAAATGATATTACTATTACCCTAACACATGTCCTAATTCTATTGGATAAGTTTAATTAGACCAAAAACAAACTTACGAATAAAATATGACCATTTAGGCCCACTTGGGTTAGATTAGGACATTTATTATTAATTTATTTAAAGAAAGGTTAAAATAGTTAAAATCAAAGTTTAATAAGTAAATCATTTTTAATATGGGGTTATACAAAAGATAAATTCGACTATAAATATTCATTAGAAATAAAAAAAGATTTCCTACATAATGGTATTTTATTTGTAATTTTTAGACATTAAATAATTTAATTTATTTATGACATAATGATGATGCAGTAATTATCTTATTAATGAAATATTGACATAATTGATGTTATAAACACCAAAATAAATGTAATTTGAGACTTTTTATGAATTACAATAATTTTATAGGTTACTATGATATATTATTGTTGATTTAATAAACTTTATTCGAACATATAATTCTGTTATGACTTTCACAAAAATCATATATCAAATAGTGTCAAAATTGACACAAAATAGTTTTTAAATAAAATATTATATTATTAATTGTTATTTTATTCCTAAAAATATAAGGTTCGGCCAAATGACTTAGATAAGGATATATATATTAATAATAAACAATTTCGGGTTCTTTTGGCATGTTATAGTAAGTGTATTAACCTTATAGTGAAAGAAAACAAAAAGACATGGTAAAAGATAAATTATTTAACTTAGAGTTAAATCTAATTGATAAGGTTAAAATAATACCCTAAACATGTCTAAATCCTATTGGATGATAGTATTTCGACCCATCCCCACTTTATCTTCGAAATAAGACCCTTTGGAACCATTATAAACCGATTTTAACATTAATATAAAATAATATTTTGAGATATTCCTAAGGTGCCCCTCTCCTCCCTTATAAAAGGCCACCTCCTCCCCCTCCTCCTCACACCAATTTGAGCACTCAAGCTCGGCCAACCCCTGCCATTTTCTCCTCTCCACTTCCCTAGAGTAATCCAAGAGGTCCTGGTCTTCTTCAAAGACCAATCTTAGTTCCCTAAGTGGAGGATTCAAAGAGGCGTTCCAAAGAATAGGTAATATCCATTACCGATCTTTTCAATTTCTTTCTTCTGCAACATCTTCTTCTTTAGTTGTTTCATGATAAAGTAATAACATCAGTATTACTTACATACTGATATGTTATTATAAATATGAAACAACCCTAATTTACCTTCTATCCATCCTACGGGAAAAATGAAATCACCGCGCGTGCGTACGTACGGAATACCGTCTCCACGCCGTAGTGTAATCTATTTTTCCACCATCACTTTACAAAGATGGGTATAATGGTGTAATGAGTAAATATTTATGATTATTATAATTAATATTGATACGGAAATAATATATATGTATACTCCAATATAGTTCCACGATCATAGGAACTATATCATCACTCGTGTGTACGTACGGAATACCCTCTCCACGATGTGATGCGACTCGTTCTACATGATCATCATTACATAGTAATTATATAAATGATTTGAATGAATAAATATGATATATGTTACACTAATACCATTCTGTATATAAGGTATCTATAACCTTAAAAGAAGAATAAGAATGTATTCGGCAAAACACGCATAAGAACAAAAGGCAATAATGACCCGAGTAACAAGTAACAATGAAATATTACTAACAAGAAGCTAAGAATATGACCATATATGATATCATATCAACATGTATGATTCTGTAACAAGTCAATAACATTATTTAAACCATTATACAGGAGATTCGGACACGTACAAAGCAAATCGTTCCTAAGGTAAAGGAAATATCACAATCTCATTTTTATCCGAGATTGTTTATTCGTAAGTATTTACTGGGGTGTATTTTATCATCCACATCCATGTTCCTTAAATATATAATATTGTTTCCATCCACTTACAATAGTTTAAATCCAATTTTACCCTTCGGTAAGTTTTTAGTAAAAGATATTAAAGGAACTTTTTGTCGTTTTTCATACGAGGTACTTTTTGACTTTTCCGACAAAAGTACGGGAAGAATGTTTTTTTAACTTATACGGCATGAATGGATTTTTAAAACATTATTTCAAGAAGCATCCTTTACATGTTTTCAAGTTTATTTTTAATCAACTTCTTTTAGTTTAGAATTTTATGACATTTTAATAAAAGAAAAGTTTTTTTGAAGAAGAAAGGATATTTTCCTCAAGAATGGAGTTCAAGTGTTTTATCAAAATTATTTTCCATCTAAGATAATAAAGGGTTATGTTTTTATCCCTATTATTACATTGATTTGATTATGTTGTGAGGGAATTATTTTTATGAAGTCATTTACCTTATATGGTTTGTTTTATGATGTCATGATGTTTCAAGAATCCCATTTTTGTTACATGTGTTATGCGATGATGTATGTTTTATGATTATGTGGCACACATAA
Organism: Viscum album; assembly: GCA_963277665.1. NCBI lineage: Eukaryota > Viridiplantae > Streptophyta > Magnoliopsida > Santalales > Viscaceae > Viscum > Viscum album. The sequence continues at coordinate 1,390,268,245 of OY728131.1, forward strand.
GAAAGGATTCATTATAAGATGAGTGGGACCTATATCTCCCTCCAATGCATTGGGTAAAGATCTTATATCTCATGAGATAGACATGGCTGGAACGGTAGGTTATACCGGTTCAGTGAAACAGGACTGGAACGAGGGTGACTCTGTTCAGAAAGGGACTTTGTCCACTAAGATTGTCTTGGCAATGAGTCATGACTAACAAGAAATGATTTTCCGTGATTATGTGTGCATGCCACAAAGTTTCAAGTTTTATGTTACGATTATGGGGATCTCATTTTCACTTCTATGATTTATTCCATGTTAAGATATTATGATATCTTTTGCAGGTTATGATTTTCAAAAAGATATGATATGATTTTTATTTCCTTTATTTTCCCTTGCTGAGCATTTGAGCTCACCCTTTTATGTTTTCTTTTCCCCAGGTCAGGAAGATGGATATTAAGTAGAATATGCTAAAAGGGACCCTAGATATGATGAAATAAATGGGAGACACTGTAGAAGATTTATGAACCAGTTGTTTATGTTTCCCAGTTTCTAAAGACACTATACCTATACGGTCCTTTGTGGTTTTGTCATATGTTGTAATAAGTGTGCTTCAATTTTGAAGTATTAAAATGTATGTAAAGTATGGGTCGTTATATTCATGATCTCAACAACATGTAAAGAGTAATGTCTTCTTTCCTTCCACAAATACGAAATATCTTCTTTCCTTCCCATGGATAAAACTCTCCCTGAAATTCTCTGACCTATTTCAGGGAGTGCCTCAACTTCTACTCCCTCAAACAGAGATAAATGGTGCCACATGTCTATAAAATCTCACGTTGGTGGCTTGATTTTTTTCTCTACATCCTTTAGTTTATGATTTTGATCAATTTGTTTTCAATTCATTGGATTTTAATGAGGGAATAATAGATGAATTAATTTACAGGAGGCATTTGGTGATTCAGTTCGAGACGGAGGATGTTCTGATTACTACTTGGCCCAATTCACCTCGAATATGTAATGGAGACTCTTTTTTCCTATTCTGGTGGAGTGTTGATTTCCACATGAGGATGGATCACCCGAAATGGTGACATGGGTGAGTCTCCTTGGTATTCCACTCTCCTTCCACAATCCCTCTATTTTTTGGGCCATTGAAAACATGATTGGCTGGTATTTGTGCTCAGATCGTCGAACGAAGGTTGTCTGTCATCCCTTTAGTCCACGAATTTGTGTGGATATTGATGTGGGGAGGTCGCCTGTAAATTGGATTTGGATAATAGATGGGAAAGAGTTTCAGTGTAAGTCGAAGGTAAGATTCGAAGTGTGGATTCCTTTTTGTATTTCTTGTGGTCGATTTGGGCATGTCGAAGCGGCTTGTCGCAACATGGTATGGGTTGGGGTTTCTTCGGGGGTGAGGAGAATGGGTAATGGTGGTTGGGGAACTTTTTCATTGTATTTTCCCTTGAGGAATCTTCCAAGGAGTTCACTGCCATGAATTAATCAAGCTGAAGGTCTGCATGCAGAGAGGGTGTGTGTGGATGCAGACTCCACTGGTCAGGAAGAGGATGGGGAACCATTTCAGGCAGTAGTGGTGTCTACTGTAGAGAAAAATTGTCCTAAGTTCACAGTGCACAGTAATCCTCAGAAGGAAGTGCAATGGAGGCCAATGAACCTGAAAATGACGTAGGTTTTTGTACACCAAAATTGTGATCTTCGTATTGATAAGGATATTAGAATAACTAATTATGGTATTGAGAGGAACATTACAGTGGATAATTCTTGTTCCTTGCAGCTGGACAGTGTGACTGAGCATATTTTGGACTCGGTTGTGCCTGAGGATGGTGTCTTGGGGGCTGGGGATTATAATTATAATAGTGGTGTTGGAGGTGTGTTAATTGCGGTCCCCATAAGTAATAGATTTCAAGGGCCGGTGCATGAGAGGGAATCTTATGAAGAATAGGGGTCTCCAATGAAGGAAGGAGGCAGGATGGATCATATTACTCAGGATGCTTCAAATGAACGAGGTGCATTGAAGGGTCTTGTGGAACAGCCACATTGCCTTTCCATGATTGACTCAAACAGTTCATTTCAAAAGGAAATGGGAGGCATAAGGGTTACCAAGAAGTGAAAAATTCTAGAAAGATGGAGAGATATCTCTGATAGTGACAAATAAAATGATGGTTGCATCCAACCGTCCTACAGTGATGTTTTCCAGGGTGGGAAGAAGGTGTCTGAGAATGAACAGTCTGGCGCAACACAAAGAAGGCCGAGTAAAGACTATTCTTCTCTACCAAATTCAATGCCTACAAGTACTTATATTGGGAAATAGGGATGGGATATACAGTCCTCTATGGAGTTTATGTCTTTGGAAGCATAAAATCTTTGAAGGAATTATACCAAAATTCTGAAGCACTATGAAATCTTAGAGTGGGAATACGACACTATAGAAGAAGTTATATATCATAGATGTGGTGATGGATATGATTTTTTGGATAAGAAGTTGTCCTTTTTATTTTTTTGGTACTTGTATGATGTTTTATCAATTATTTTAATAAATGGTCAGAGGAATTGCCTCTGACTAAGTTTTTTGGGTATTTGTATAATGGTTCTTTATAGGATGTTTCATTTATTTGATGATATGTAAATTAACCATATTGCATCTAAACACTAATGTTATAGTCCCATTATGAATGTTAACAGTTTCAATAAAAATTTTCAAGAATCATATTTCCTGAATCAAGGGTTAATGTGAACTAAATATAACATCCTCCATGTAAATCAAATAAAATTAAAAAGGAAAAAGTAAATCTGTTACACTTAGAAAAAATCACCAACAACCTCATCTAGATTAGCTCATCATCTGTTTTCTAGTTAGAATAAAATAGTATTTTTGATAAGCTCTAAAATTATAATTGATGAAAATATAGAATAAGTAATATCATTTAAATAGGCTCCAAGATCAAACATTTCAACATCTAAATGATTATTTAAATTAAAAATAGGAATAAAAAATATACCTGGATATTTTCATTTAATAGGGTCATAAATGTTATATTATAGAATAAACATTCCTCCCCAATTTCACTTTTTCACCTCCCATGAAATTTATTTTGTAGGAGAAGATTTCATAATTAATATTTTCATAATTATTTATCCTTCAAAAATCATATATCAAAGCAATGTTAACTTATAATTTCAAAAAACTTTTATGTCCTTTCATTCCTAGTTCATTTTAAATATTTATTTATATGTAGTCTACCCAGAAGATATGGAGGTGAATCTATATACATTTTCAAATAATATTAATCTTTATTTATATCTTTATAGGAGCCCAGTTAGTTTGTAATATTCATATAGGTCATTTCAATATATATTGGTTTCTTTTTTTGATATTTCATATTCAACTAGAGTGTGCCCAACGATTTAAATATTATGTTCATTTGGTTCTAAAATTGGTTCAATAATAATTTCATTCACTTATAAATTTTATTTTCCATTTATTGTAGAAGTACAATTTTATTTTATATATTCTTGTTAATTTTGATTAGATTTGGTTTTGTTAAAATGTAGTTACTTTTCTTTGAATTATTACACTAACATATCTCTTCCTATTAGGTTCACTTTAGCATGTGATCTGAAATTTCAACTCCTTCGATTTTTTAAAATAAGGATTTCTATGTCAATTTTCCCCACTTATATTACCATATTTTCAAGAAACAGTTGATGTTTTTTTGAAATAACTTTTTTATTTTTATCCATATCTTCAAGAAGTTATCCAATTCTCTAATAACATTGTTTTTTTTTCATTTTTAGGATTCTGATTTTTTTCTGAAATTCCAACTACCATGGTTTCAATTTTTATTTTTATTGTAAATAATCTTCTTATCGAATTTTTTTTTGTAGGATGTAACACCCCAGGATTTCAGAGTGTGTTATTTCTTCAAAATAATTCAATAACTTGCACGACACGCAACACCGAGTTCAATCACACCATGACTTACAAAAAAATATCCATTCAAAAGAGGTTATGAATAGTATTATCTAAATTATGAACTTTATATAATCCTTATAATTTTAGAATCCATATTATGAGTTTCTTAGATATAATGCAAGAACAAATTCATTTTCAGTATTGCACTTTTATCAACTGTTAATATTGAACCCTTTTTTTTAAATACAATATTTTAAACTTTTTGACTAAATGGGGACATCAAAATTTTAAAATGAAACATCCCAAGCTTCTACGGTACGCTTCTCTTTGAATAATGTGATAGCGTGTGTTGTACGCAACACCGAGTTCTAACAACCAATTAAATTAGCCGTTATGAATAGTAATAACTACTTTTTGAAATTATATATATTTTATATTTGAAAATTGACTTCATTTTTGGATTCGGAATATCGAATTTAGCCTAAGGTGAAATTTTGGTACTTTTCGGATAACTTTCATATTTTGATGAATAGTGAAAATTACTAAGTTTTAATTAAAAACAACTTTTTTAATCAAAATAATTAATAGTGATAAATTATGAATTTGAGTGGTTTTAAAGTATATTTAGAATATATTTTTACCATTTAATATAATGTTGGTCATTGGACATAATTGTACAATTAAACCGAACATAAACAAGTGTCAATCTTTTGATAGTTATTATCTCTTAAAAACACGCTTTTTGTTTTGACGACGGGAATTAATTTTAAATTAATTTCTGCCACTTCTGTGTTTTGAATTTAGGAAAATGGATTCCATATTTGGAATCAGGATGTTCAAATTGTGTAAATAGATAACTTTTATTTTTAGACATTTTGAAAAATTACTGCGGTAAATATTTTATTTACCATGGTTAAGGGTAAATCCGGTAAATAAGGGTTAAAAAATAATATTATAATAATACTAAATTACCCTAAAACGTGTCTTAACCCTATTGGTTGATACATGGTCGACCATGGGCATCTTTGTGTCAATTTTGGGACCCCATGGATCCACTTGTAAGTGATAATGACACATTATATTAATAAAGCTAAAATAAAAATAAAAATGGCATAAGCTTACATCTTTTAGAAGAACAATTTTTACATAGGGTTATACATGTTGGATTTTCGATTATAAATATTCATTAGAAAGCTAAAAATATTTCCTACATAATGATATTTTATTTATAATTTTTAGACATTAAATAATTTATTTTATTTATGACACAATGATGATGCAGTAATTACTATAATAGTGAAAAATTAAAATAATTGATATTATAAATACCCAAATAAATATAATATGAAACTTTTAATGAATTAAACTAATTTTCTAGGCTAATATGATATATTAGGATTGATTTAATGGACTTTTTTCGAAGTAATCAATCTGTTATAAGTTTCACAAAAATCAACTATTGAATAGTGTCAAAATTGACATAAAAGAGTTCTTAAAACAAATATTATATTATTAATTGATATTAAATTCCTAAAAATCTAAGATTCGGCCAAGAGACTTATATTATGATAGGTTAATCATTAATGGACCACTTGGGGGTAGCTTGGATGTATATAGTAATTTTATTAACCATATTATATAAAAATACAAAGAGACATTGTAAAAGTGAAACTAATTAAATTAGAGTTAATACTTAAAGATAAGGTTAATATAAGTACCCAAACCTGTCTAAATTCTATTGGATGAGTTGTTTTTGACCTATCCCCACCTCAACCTTTGAATAGTCAACTTTGGAGCCATTGGAAACCGAATATGAATTTATTATAAATTAATATTTCTAGCTTTTCCAAAGGTGCCCCTCACCCCTCTTATAAAAGGGCACTCCTCCTTCTCATTTCCTCACACCTCTCAAGCCACTTGGCTCGTCCAAACTCTGACCAACTAAGCTCCCAACATCCCTCTCCTCCTCCTTGAAGCTTCCCCTTAGGCAGAAAGCATTTCAAGAAGTCCTTTGGTTCCAGCCAAAGTGAGTTACCTAAATTAAAGGTAACGATTTCTCTTAAATTATTTTCATTTATTTTGCTTCTCCAACCCCCAAACTCTTTTTATTTCATTTCTTTTGTAACAACACCAGTATCCTCAATATACTAGGATGTTGTTATAATAAGGATTAAAACTACACATACACACAACTCCATCTAATGGATGATGAACATAATGTTTCTGTGGATGGCAAACTAACGCCTCACGAAACGATGATTGTTCAAATACATCTTACCACCTCTCATGGTGGCCATTATGATGGAACTATAATTAAATATGATAATAATGATATATATTTTATATATAAGATTCTGTAATTCCATTTTATTTCATACCATTATCCGTTTCATGTTGTATATACATACGATAATTTCATTTGAGGAAGTGCGGACTACCGCCCCCTTAAAATGATATGACTCGTTCATACCACACATGGAACGTATAAAGGATGGTGTTAATGAACTTAAGTAACATATATAAAATATTATATTATACTGGAATAGTAATATACCTATGTATCATTTGGATTCGATTCTTTTAAAATAAAAATTAAATGGAAGTAGCGTTCGTGCGTACGTACGGACTACCGTCTCCACGAACACGATGAGATTCATTCTCCATCATAACCATTAAAGTATAATTATCATTTGATGATTTTAAAATGATGTTTAAGGACTTGATATCATTCTGGATATGAATAATATACAACCTATCCTTTACAAACATGTCTTATGTAACAAAACATATGAAAGAAAACAAGTAAGTTAACACCCGAAACAACGATAATACTAAGATATCAATATTAAAAGATCATATATGATATCATATTAATGTAAATGATTCTTGTATAATTTAATAACAATTATTTCACCATTATACAGGAGGTTAACCTACCCCAACAAAGGAAAAGTACAAGGTAAGGGTTATTTCACAATCTCTTCATTATCCGAGGTTGTTTATATGTAATAATCTACTGGGATCTCTTTATCATCCACATCCATGTTTCTTCGAAATGTATTTCAAAACATTATTACTATTTACAATAATATGGGTTAAAGTCATTTATACCCTTGTTTGACTTTTTATAAGAGGTTTATAAAGGAATCTTTCCGTCGTTTTCAAAACAAGGTCCTTTTTAACCTTTTCGACAGAATTGAGATAAGAATGTTTTTTTTACTTATACGGCGGGTGCGGTTATTTTCCGCCGTTATAAAATCGTCAAAGCTTTCCTTACAAGCTTACAAGAATATTTTCAAGAAAATGTTTTATTTTATATGGCTCTTAAATGATTTCAAAAATAGAAAGAGATATTTCTCTAAAAAGTGTTTTGATTTCATCTATGTCAACATCCTTTAATCGATTTTACGCTTATTTGAAGTTGATTTATTATAATACAAAACTTCTATATTGTATTGAAGGTTTTGTGATATGTTTGACTGTGGATGTGCTATTTTATACCATTCATAGTTTATGGTGAAACTATTGACATTTCATATGCTAGTTTTAATCCGAATGTTTATGTTATATTTCAAACTTTTCTTCAGATGAATGTGCTAAACAAGTATGTTCCGGGTTGGGGACCGGTAAAAGTAATCCCTCCAGGTTGGGGACTGGTAAAAGTAAGCCCTCCAGGTTGGGGACTGGTTAAAGTAAGCCCTCCAGGTTAGGGACTGGTAAAAGTATGCCCTCCGGGTTGGTGTCCGGTTATTAGAGGCACTCCGGGTTGGTGTCCGGTTATTAGAGGCACTCCGGGTTGGTGTCCGGTTATTAGAGGCACTCCGGGTTGGGTTCCGGTTAGAAGTAACCCATAGGTCTTGGGATGAGGCCTAGACAAAGAAATTAACGTTTAGCATTATGCATTCCAACATTATGAAAGTGGTTATTGATATTGCATGTGATTATTCGATTAGTAGAATATCCATGTGAACAAGTAAATGGCATTATTTCATTTTACTTTTGCCATACTATGTTGAAGTTCAATTTTAAAAGGCTTTTGTTTTAGTAATTCATTGCCTTAAATGTTTACGCTTATTTTGAATGTTCCGCTATATTGTTATCCTTACTGGGCATTTGAGCTCACCCCTTTTCTATGTTTTATTTTTCCCAGGTAGTGAAGAAGTAAATTATGAATGACTTGCAGGCATATTATGAGGGGTTAATAGTGTGGATATGAAGACTTTGTTGTTGTTGTAGTTTTTCACTTTGAAATGTAATGTAAAACTTTATGATTATATCTAGTGTTTCCAAGGCTACTAAACCAATCGGTCTTTCGGGATTTGATCTTTCTTGTGATCATGCCAATGTTACGAAGTAATGCACCGACTCTGGGTAACTGGGGTCGGGGCGTTACAGTTGGTATCAGAAGAAGTTTAGTACAAACCTTGGAAGCTAGATTTAGATAAACTCTGATTAAAGCACGTAGACCTAAGATAAACTTTGAGGATTAGTATAGAAGAACTTCCTAGAATTTTGGTATTGTAGAGATTTTGGGAGTTTTCCGAGCAATACATCCCTGTCTGGATACGAGCAGGTAGAGGCAGCTCTGGCACAGATGTACCTAGGGGTAAAACCCGAAAACACCGCTTTGAGCTAGACTCGAACGAGAACTGGTGCATGACAACGGGCCTTGCTGCACTCTTGGTTACGACACTCCCGGGGGATATTCTTAGGATAACTCTCATTTTCTTTAAAAATAATTATGAAGGGTTTATGAGTATATACATCCTCAAAGGAGACATTTTTATGGATTATATCCATAAATAGTTCAATTTATGTTATGCGTTTTATAAGTATGGGATTATGTATTTTGATTCATAAACTGATCTAGTGTATTCCATTGTTTAGAAATGGCGCCCAGTATAAGGAATGAGAACTCCAGAAATGCACATGATCCAAAGAGAAGGAAGGATCATATCTTTCATGGTCTTAAGCTAGAATTGATAAGAGAAATAGTCTCCCATGTATTATCATCATATGAAGAAATAATATCATGTGTTGATAAGATAAGTAAAGAGTTTACTGAGTCCTATGGATTTGAAGGGAAGCAAGAGAAGAAAAGGATGGAAGAGAGAAAGATGGATAAGGGGAAGAGGGAAAAGAAGAATTTTCCCATATGTGGTAACTGTGGAAAGAAACCCCCTGGAACTTGCCTGAAAGGAATGGGAGTTTGTTATAAGTATGGAGGAAAAGGGCACAAAGTACGTGACTGCAAGGGTAAGAAAATGGTTTTAAATGTACAATGCATCATTTGCAAGGAGTTTGGACACTACGCGAACCTATGTCCCAGTCATCAGGCTATGCCACAAATGATGCTATTGGATAATAATCAAGTTATGATACTACCACAGATGAAAAGGAATGATTAGAGTTCTTATGTTTATTATGTCAATTGAGTGTTGTATCAACAATGTACTTGTTATAATAATTATGGAGTATATAAGGATTGTACTGCAGTACTATTTAATTAAGGACTTGAGATTGTGTGGAACAAAGAAAAGTGACTCAATAGCAGGATAAATTTTTGGAAAATATATGGTTGAGAGAATGATAAATCATAATATAGTTCTGATGCTGAGGTAGTTATTTTGGAATAATATTTGATTGTTTTGGATAAATTATATTGGATATTCTTGACTACCTTGGAACTGATTAATGATTTGTATATTCCATCATTGTTGGGTTTTAAAACATTTTTGGATTAATGAAGTATATCCAGCATTCTATATGGAATAAGGGATCATGAATATAATTAATAAGGAATATGGTAATACATGATGAAGGTATTCATATGCTATTACGGGGTAAAAAGGATCTATATTATGTTTACCTTCCTTATAATTGTTGGACTGTGAGTTTGGACAGAAGTATTTTGGATAGTTCTAGTTTGGATTATTTTGGATTTCCATAAAAGGACAACCTGGAGGTCGGGCGGCAACCCGTCGCGTCCGGCAAGGCTACGAGACTTGAACCCGCAACTGAAGGGCGACAAGGGTGTATGACCTACCACTAGCCCACGAGATGTCCTAGATTAAATAATGTAGTTTTTATTAAAAGATTTTATAGATGAATTATAAATTCGTTTATTTTGGAACCCTATACGAATAGTGTAAATAGAATTCTTTTACATTCTATTATCTTTTAGAGTGAAAGATGAGTTTGTGGTAGAAATTTATTAATGGATAAAACTCTAATTATAAAGTAAGTATATCTCCTTATGATCTTAGCCAATCTCATAAATAAATTCCTCAATATTAAGAAAGGAAACTTAGAACAAAAATGTTTTCCTATATGGTACCTTAAATCATCACTAATTTATGGCTTTGGGATTGTTGTCATTTTCATAGCCATGTTCTCTACCACTCTCCATCAGATAATTGATGGTTAGATTTTTCTTCCATATCCATATTTTCCTACATGGAACCCTAGTATGTGTTATTTTCGGTAATCTTCATACTTTCGACTCTTTATTTTAAATAGAGGCCGCATTAATTCATTTTTCGATGTGGGATTTCAACTAAGATATTTTGAAGCGTCAAAAATGTGTTATCCTAATACCCTATGTTTTGTTGAACCGATGGTATTTCAAATCATCATAGATTGATGAATTTAAAGATCTCAATTTTACACTTGTTTGTTATTGATGACCTCAATCACTACCTATAAATATTTACGTTTTTCCTCCAATTATATATCTCTAATTGCCACCAATGTTCTCCTAATCGAGATCATAATTTGGTGGTGACCCTTTGATTTATCTTTTCCTCATATTAAGACTAAATTTTAGTAACCCAATTTCCGATGTGGGTTTTCCCACAAATATATTATCTATTTTCAACCTTTTATTTTCGAAGAACAATTTCAAATTGCGAGGATGCAATTTATTGAAGGAGGGGAGAATGTAACACCCTAGGATTTCAGAGTGTGTTATTTCTTCAAAATAATTCAATAACTTGCACGACACGCAACACCGAGTTCAATCACACCATGACTTACAAAAAAAAACCCATTCAAAAGAGGTTATGAATAGTATTATCTAAATTTTGAACTTTATATAATCCTTATAATTTTAGAATCCATATTATGAGTTTCTTAGATATAATGCAAGAACAAATTCATTTTCAATATTGCACTTTTATCAACTGTTAATATTGAACCCTTTTTTTTAAATACAATATTTTAAACTTTTTGACTAAATGGGGACATCAAAATTTTAAAATGAAACATCCCAAGCTTCTACGGTACGCTTCTCTTTGAATAATGTGATAGCGTGTGTTGTACGCAACACCGAGTTCTAACAACCAATTAAATTAGCCGTTATGAATAGTAATAACTACTTTTTGAAATTATATATATTTTATATTTGAAAATGGACTTCATTTTTGGATTCGGAATATCGAATTTATTCTATGGTGAAATTTTGGTACTTTTCGGATAACTTTCATATTTTGATGAATAGTGAAAATTACTCTGTTTTAATTAAAAACAACTTTTTTAATCAAAATAATTAATAGTGATAAATTATGAATTTGAGTGGTTTTAAAGTATATTTAGAATATATTTTTACCATTTAATATAATGTTGGTCATTGGACATAATTTTACAATTAAACCGAACATAAACAAGTGTCAATCTTTTGATAGTTATTATCTCTTAAAAACACGATTTTTGTTTTGACGACGGGAATTAATTTTAAATTAATTTCTGCCACTTCTGTGTTTTGAATTTAGGAAAATGGATTCCATATTTGGAATCAGGATGTTCAAATTGTGTAAATAGGTAACTTTTATTTTTAGACATTTTGAAAAATTACTGCGGTAAATATTTTATTTACCATGGTTAAGGGTAAATCCGGTAAATAAGGGTTAACAAATAATATTATAATAATACTAAATTACCCTAAAACGTGTCATAACCCTATTGGTTGATACATGGTCGACCATGGGCATCTTTGTGTCAATTTTGGGACCCCATGGATCCACTTGTAAGTGATAATGACACATTATATTAATAAAGCTAAAATAAAAATAAAAATGGCATAAGCTTACATCTTTTAGAAGAACAATTTTTACATAGGGTTATACATGTTGGATTTTCGAATATAAATATTCATTAGAAAGCTAAAAAGATTTCCTACATAATGATATTTTATTTATAATTTTTAGACATTAAATAATATATTTTATTTATGACACAATGATGATGCAGTAATTACTATAATAGTGAAAAATTAAAATAATTGATATTATAAATACCCAAATAAATATAATATGAAACTTTTAATGAATTAAACTAATTTTCTAGGCTAATATGATATATTAGGATTGATTTAATGGACTTTGTTCGAAGTAATCAATCTGTTATGAGTTTCCAAAAAATCAACTATTGAATAGTGTCAAAATTGACATAAAATAGTTCTTAAAACAAATATTATATTATTAATTGATATTAAATTCCTAAAAATCTAAGGTTCGGACAAGAGACTTATATTATGATAGGTTAATCATTAATGGACCACTTGGGGGTAGCTTGGATGTATATAGTAAGTTTATTAACCATATTATATAAAAATACAAAGAGACATTGTAAAAGTTAAACTAATTAACTTAGAGTTAATACTTAAAGATAAGGTTAATATAAGTACCCAAACCTGTCTAAATTCTATTGGATGAGTTTTTTTCGACCTATCCCCACCTCAAACTTTGAATAGTCAACTTTGGAGCCATTGGAAACCGAATATGAATTTATTATAAATTAATATTTCTAGCTTTTCCAAAGGTGCCCCTCACCCCTCTTATAAAAGGGCACTCCTCCTTCTCATTTCCTCACACCTCTCAAGCCACTTTCCTCGTCCAAAATCTGACCAAATAATCTCCCCACATCCATCTCCTCCTCCTTGAAGCTTCCCCTTAGGCAGAAAGCATTTCAAGAAGTCCTTTGGTTCCAACCAAAGTGAGTTACCTAAATTAAAGGTAACGATTTCTCTTAAATTATTTTCATTTATTTTGCTTCTCCAACCCCCAAACTCTTTTTATTTCCTTTCTTTTGTAACAACACCAGTATCCTAAATATACTAGGATGTTGTTATAAGAAGGATTAAAACTACACATACACACAACTCCATCTAATGGATGATGAACATAATGTTTCTGTGGATGGAAAACTAACGCCTCACGAAATGATGATTGTTCAAATACATCTTACCACCTCTCATGGTTGCCATTATGATGGAACTGTAATTAAATATGATAATAATGATATATATTTTATATATAAGATTCTGTAATTCCATTTTATTTCCTACCATTATCTGTTTCATGTTGTATATACATACGATAATTTCATTTGAGGAAGTGCGGACTACCGCCCCCTTAAAATGATATGACTCGTTCATACCACACATGGAACGTATAAAAGATGGTGTTAATGAACTTAAGTAACACATATAAAATATTATATTATACTGGAATAGTAATATACCTATGTATCATTTGGATTCGATTCTTTTAAAATAAAAATTAAATGGAAGTAGCGTTCGTGCGTACGTACGGACTACCGTCTCCACGAACGCGATGAGATTCATTCTCCATCATAACCATTAAAGTATAATTATCATTTGATGATTTAAAAATGATGTTTAAGGACTTGATATCATTCTGGATATGAATAATATACAACCTATCCTTTACAAACATGTCTTACGTAACAAAACATATGAAAGAAAACAAGTAAGTTAACACCCGAAACAACGATAATACTAAGATATCAATATTAAAAGATCATATATGATATCATATTAATGTAAATGATTCTTGTATAATTTAATAACAATTATTTCACCATTATACAGGAGGTTAACCTACCCCAACAAAGGAAAAGTACAAGGTAAGGGTTATTTCACAATCTCTTCATTATCCGAGGTTGTTTATATGTAATAATCTACTGGGATCTCTTTATCATCCACATCCATGTTTCTTCGAAATGTATTTCAAAACATTTTTACTATTTACAAGAATATGGGTTAAAGTCATTTATACCCTTGTTTGACTTTTTATAAGAGGTTTATAAAGGAATCTTTCCGTCGTTTTCAAAACAAGGTCCTTTTTAACCTTTTCGACAGAATTGAGATAAGAATGTTTTTTTTACTTATACGGCGGGTGCGGTAATTTTCCGCCGTTATAAAATCGTCAAAGCTTTCCTTACAAGCTTACAAGAATATTTTCAAGAAAATGTTTTATTTTATATGGCTCTTAAATGATTTCAAAAATAGAAAGAGATATTTCTCTAAAAAGTGTTTTGATTTCATCTATGTCAACATCCTTTAATCGATTTTATGCTTATTTGAAGTTGATTTATTATAATACAAAACTTCTATATTGTATTGAAGGTTTTGTGATATGTTTGACTGTGGATGTGCTATTTTATACCATTCATAGTTTATGGTGAAACTATTGACATTTCATATGCTAGTTTTAATCCGAATGTTTATGTTATATTTCAAACTTTTCTTCAGATGAATGTGCTAAACAAGTATGTTCCGGGTTGGGGACCGGTAAAAGTAATCCCTCCAGGTTGGGGACTGGTAAAAGTAAGCCCTCCAGGTTGGGGACTGGTTAAAGTAAGCCCTCCAGGTTAGGGACTGGTAAAAGTATGCCCTCCGGGTTGGTGTCCGGTTATTAGAGGCACTCCGGGTTGGTGTCCGGTTATTAGAGGCACTCCGGGTTGGTGTCCGGTTATTAGAGGCACTCCGGGTTGGGTTCCGGTTAGAAGTAACCCCTAGGTCTTGGGATGAGGCCTAGACAAAGAAATTAACGTTTAGCATTATGCATTCCAACATTATGAAAGTGGTTATTGATATTGCATGTGATTATTCGATTAGTAGAATATCCATGTGAACAAGTAAATGGCATTATTTCATTTTACTTTTGCCATACTATGTTGAAGTTCAATTTTAAAAGGCTTTTGTTTTAGTAATTCATTGCCTTAAATGTATACGCTTATTTTGAATGTTCCGCTATATTGTTATCCTTACTGGGCATTTGAGCTCACCCCTTTTCTATGTTTTATTTTTCCCAGGTAGTGAAGAAGTAAATTATGAATGACTTGCAGGCATATTATGAGGGGTTAATAGTGTGGATATGAAGACTTTGTTGTTGTAGTAGTTTTTCACATTGAAATGTAATGTAAAACTTTATGATTATATCTAGTGTTTCCAAGGCTACTAAACCAATCGGTCTTTCGGGATTTTATCTTTCTTGTGATCATGCCAATGTTACGAAGTAATGCACCGACTCTGGGTAACTGGGGTCGGGGCGTTACATAGGAAGCTCTTAGTTGGATGATAATTAGGCCTAAATATTTTGTTCTCATGGTTTTTAGCCTTTTTTAAATTATATTTTGATAGAAAATGTCAATATTGAAAATTCATGATTGGGAATTGACTATTCAAGTTGTTCTGGACAAGTTTTCTTAGGAAATTCAATTGTAGGATTCATTTCCTTCTATCAGTTGAGTACATTGATCAATAAAATGTTTACTAGTAAAATTAGTTGCATAGTGATTTTTAATTTGGAAAACTAATTTCTGTTGAGATTATGAATTGATATTGTATATAATCATCTATCTCATCTTCATAGAAGGATCACTCAACTGATCCACTATTCAGTTATTTTTATAATTACCAGCAAAAACATTCATAATCATATTGACATGGATTTATCCTCTATTAATTATTTACTAAAAATTTATTTCCATGTTAAAAAATAGGATTCTAATAACAATGAAAGTCTTATAAACTTGTTGTACTACTATAAAATTTATCATGATCCTATCCATAACAACTAGGCCATCATACAATTTTTAGATAAAGTTAGAATTATAAATCTAGTTGTGAGGGAGTCTATAAAATAAATACTAATACCTCTCTAAATACACATGTATAATCCCCCTCCGTATAGCGTCCTAATTGAATTAGGATTTTATTTTCTCAATTTCAACCTCACACAAATTTTTAACCAAACTACTGTAGTATAAAAGTACACTAGGTTTTCTCAAATTGAGCTTCCCACTATAGAGTTTGTTTGTCATTATATTTATTATTTTATAATTTTACTATTTATATTTTTACCAGGGGATTTTATTCGTAAACAAAACTAATTTATTTGATGTTATAACTTTAGAAAACAACTATTTGTGATGTTAATGAAAATAACAGGGAATGACCAAACTCTTTATTTTTTAAAATTCATTCTTCAACATTTTTACAAGAAATCAAAATTATAACTATATCAATTCCTATACTGAAATATGAAAACATTATTTTCATTTACTTCATAAAATTAAATTATATTACCAAGATCTCTATAGTATATCTCCTTTTCATTAGACTCAATCAATGCACACAATAATATTTGTCTATAGTGACCTAAACTACTCCATATGTACTCACAATCCTGGATCAAAAATTGTAAACATTATTCCAAGAGGATAGTCTTCAAAAATATATAGTTACATGAAATAAGAATCCTTATTCAAATATCATCACACTCAAACATGAAATGTTATGTTCTCAAAATGGATCAAAATTACATAACAATGTGGATGAATAATCAATCATAAAAAATAAATCACATTTTTAATGTTTAATTATATATATATATATATAATTGCAGTATAATATAAAAGATAACTCAAAATTACATCAACATGAGAATACACAAGATTCAATCATTTTTAACATATGTTAAATCACTGAAGTGTATGATAATACTTAGATCTCCATCATCATCAACATGATCAGTAGCATATTCTCATCATGTGTTTGCAAATATATCCTAGGACAACCAAATGTACTCTCAATATATAACAACTTAATCCCCCTACATAAATTAATGGGTATTACCTCTTCATAAAATGCCATTTAGTTAATTATATTTTTAAAAAAGGCCCCATCCTCTAAAACATCGTATTATATTACTTATAGACACATAAATAAATTAGTTATCTATCCCCAAGTCATTATCACTAATACCATTAAATAAATCATCTGTAGATTTTACCCTCATTAATGATAGAATTAAATTTTCTAGTGAACAGAAATAAATTTTATATTTTGACTTGATCTCAATGTATATTGTTTTCCTTCTAGAATTTTAAAATCCACATATCAAAATACCAAAATTCCATTTATGTCGAGCAGTACCCAGAAAATGGAAAATGTTGTCTACCACCACAAATTTTCACCTTTGAATAAAATCAAAAAATGTATTGAATTTAAATATAATATTTATCAAGGGTTCAATAATTCATTATGAAATTTCTCCAAATAGTGTTAATGAAACAAATGATGAATACATTGTCAATTAATTAGCTAACTTTTGTTCCCCTTATATTGATCCTGTGAAACAAAAAAATATATATAATGAAAAAAAGCATCTTGGTGGAATCCCAGAATTCTGAACTGAGAAAAAACAAGGCATGATTATGTTTATCAGCCTTAATGACCTTGTAAATACATTAAGGGATCATTTATCAAGCCTCAAAATTGTCTTAACCCATTTAATTATTCTTTACCATGATCTTGTATCAGTTTTATCTATGTTTTATCCTCAACATTAAATAATCTTTTACCATGGTTATAATTAGTTTGAAATCCTGAAACACCACTCGGAGATGGGTCCTCTTATTCATCTCCACAATATCATATCACAAAACAAAAATATGAAAATCATACTATAGAAGCTTCATAAAAGTAATAAGTGTGAACCCATCATCTTTATATAATAGGCTTTATCAGATCCCAAATAGGACATTTGTATTTATTAACCCCAAATGTTAGTTTTTGTTATATTATAGGTCATTAAATCTTCTTGAAAACCATATTCATCATCACTGATCAATGATAGCACAACATGTATTTATTTCTTGATGAAAAATCAACATGGATGTTCAAATTTGAAGCATAATCATATTGTTTATTGAGTTTACCTCAAATCATTTTGAGAATGTTCATCCTTTGATAGATGAAATCATGTTTCAAATTCTATAGAAAAATGAAGTAATTTATTCTTCAAAACATTCCCCGAACTTCAGGATGAATCGAAACTTATTTCGATGATGTTGGTCAAAATATTTATCCTTGATTCAATATTTCTTGACATAAGATCCAAAATTATACAAAACATATATCTTATAGAAATTTCATAGACCAAATATCATTTTATGAAAATCTTGGTTCTCAATAAGTGAATCATGTCGCCATTATCATTTCCCATTTTAAATAGAGGGGATGGATTCTTCTTCTCTAGGTATCTCCTTCAAAATTAATTAGGTATTGGTTGACACATCTTCCCTCTTATTTTTTTAATACCCTTACAGATATTTTAATTGGTTCACAGTGGTGGATTCAACACTTGTTCCATAAGCATAGTTTCTATTTCTTTTCTTCGTCAATTAAACTCAATTAATCATTAATTATATTCTGTCTGATCTACCCTAATGGGAAGAAATATTTCAACTCACATGGCTTCAAATGACTATCAGTTATAATTTTTATATATTTCCCTAGCTTGGGGTCATCTAATTTAACTATTATCGTCATATTCATCTCGATGAAAATTGATCGTGAGAAAATTAAACTTTTATACCATGGAAATTATGATGTTTTCTTAAATGGAAACCAATATTGATCATAGTAATTAAAAAGACTCATCTTTATCCCCATAGGTATCCATAGTTTAATTTTAATATGAGAAAAATTTATTATGAAGATATCGCGTTTACCCATAATGGAAACCATAAAGGTACGCCATAAATGAAGAATACAGAAGCTTAAGTAAAATATAAACATATTAAATATCATATATAAATATATAGACATATTAATGTCCACTTTTTAAGGTGTTATATGAGTGTTGAATAATCATCGTTTCGTGAGGCAGAAATTCGCTATCCACGGAAACAGTATGTTCTTTAACCATTAGATATAGGTGTGTGTAAGTGTAGCTCAAATACTTCTTATAAAAACATTCTAGTATATTGAATATACTGTATTTGTTACAAAAGAAATGAATAAAAAGTGTTTAGGGGGTTGGAGAGGCAAAATAAAACAAAAGGACTCAAGTGAAGACATTACCTTAAAATCAGGTAACTCCCTTTGGTTTGAGCTCAAAGGCTTCCTTGGGAAGACTTCTGCCCAAAGTGAGGCTTCAAGGAGTAAGAGATGGAAGTGGAGAGACAAAATGTGCAGATGTTGGACGATCCAAAATCTTTGGGAGTGTGGGTAAGGAGGTAGAGGTGGGGGCCTTTTATAAGAGGAGAGGAGGGGCACTCTTGTAATGATACAAAATGTTACTTTATTTTCAAAAGAGTTTCAGATTTTAAAGGTCCCAAATTGACTTATTTCGAGGATAAGGTGATAAGGGTTCGAAATCCACTCATCCAATAGGTTTTGGACATGTGTAGGTCTTAGATATTACATTCTATTTCTATTTTATTAAAATCGTTAAATAATGAGGTCATCGCTGCATCATCATGAGGTCATAAATAATTTAATTTATTTAATGTCTAAAAAACTATAAAAAAATACTATGATGTATGAAATATTATTATCTTTCCAATGAATATTTATAGTCAAAAATATGATTTGTATTACCCCAGGTAAAAATTGTTTTAGTAAAAAAATTTATGTTTGTCTCCTTTTTACTTTTACTTTAAATAAAAAGATATTTATGTCATTTCCCAACCAATGTGGCTCCATGGGGTCCCCAAGTTGACCCATGGATTGTATTGGTCGGCCATGACACATCAAATGAGGGTAGGACATGTGTCTAGGTCATTTCATTTTATTAAAACATTATTCTTACCATAAACTACACTAATTACCTCTAATCACGATTAAAAACTTAATAAGTTACTATTCACAAAAAAATATTTTTATCCTATTGAACCACATTTTACTTTTAATGAAAACCATGTATGTCGGATTTTTGAAATTCAAAACACAAAGATGGAAAAATTTCATTTAAACGGAAAAATCAGTTTTTATAAGTACCACTTAGTGGTTTCACTATTCATCAAAAATTGAAGTTTTTCAGAAAAATCCCAAAAATTCACCCTAAGCTATATTTGATATTCCGAATTCAAAAATGAAGTCTATTTTACAAAATTCAAAACATATAAGTCACATTAATTAATTTAATAATTAATTCCCGCTGTCAGAGCAAATAGCGTGTTTTTATGAAACAATAAGTATCAAAAGATTTACACTAGTTTATGTCAGATTTCAGTGTGAATTTAATTCCAACGACCACTATTAGATTTAATGGTAAAAATATATTCTAATTTCACTTTAAAACCAATTCAGAAGATAATCTAATCATATAAATAAATTAGATTAAAAAGAGGTTTTGAATTAAAATACAACATTTTACACTATTCATTAAAAAATGATCTTTATCGGAAAGATACCAAAAATTTACACAAAGTAAATTTTGATATCCCAATTCTTAAGAAGAGTTTTATTTGGTCCAATATAATGTATAAGAGTGAACAAAACTATATTAAATTACGCTTCACCATCAAAAGGCGATAAGTGAACCTTTAGTGAAAACTAGGGCATATATGCCTACAATTGAATTCTTTCCGTATTTTAAGCCTTTATCTTTTATTGGATAAATATAAAAACATTTAAAAACATATATAATCATATTTTAGTTATTTATATCCATTCCCGCCAATAAAACGACTACGTGTTAACTACCATTTAAAATAATATTATTTTATTATTAGAGTGCAACGTAAGATTCCCAAGAAACTCGTTGTTGCGTGTTGGGTACGCCATCGAGCATAGCTTCCCCTTTAAAGTCATTTTAATATTTTATTCACAAATATGGAAAAATATGAAAATGTCATATTCTTTATTTACGTGGGGTGTTACATGAAATCATAAATAATCCATCTTAATCTATGAGAGAATATTATAATAACAATACATACATTTTTTCTATACGCATAAGTATATAAAAACATATCCTTATTCAAAGATCAATTCCAACACTATCATGGTGTTTTTGATTAACTCAACATTCCATCATTTCATGAATCAATGTTCTCATCCTTTAATAATATAGTGTTAATAGTCCCTTATAGAACTAGGTCCACTCCCCATTCCTGTTATAATTATCTCTTGAGATACTTATATTTACCCATTTCCTTGGAGGTCTATATAATTATGGAATAAGAAATTACATTATGAAACCTTTGAAAATATATTCTAAAATATCATAAATCTTTCATCATATCATCATATCATAACCTATATAATATTAATGTAATTTATAAACATTTCATCATTTCGTCATTTCATAAACCCTAGAAAAGAAAAGTCTTTCATAATAGTTTCATTATAACTTAACAAACTAGTGGGAATAAAATTAGTTTCATAGAATCATCCATAAATCAGCACCATCATAGTATATCTATAAAATAAAATTTATTTAATCATAATATAATATCTGTAATGATTAATAAAAATCCACAATGATGTTAAAATTGATAAAAATACCTTAAAAATATCATTTTAACCTTTATTTGAGAACATGATAAAAATATTGTTATCCTTTGATAAAATTTTGACTTTAAATTTCTATAATATTATGTAAAATTTTTTCTATGAAAATAAAAACAAAAAAATTTAATGTCACAATTAATAAAAATTATGGACATGACGGTTGGTAAATTATTTCATACATTATATATTAAAAGAAAACATTATTTTAATGCTTTTGTAAAGAGTACCAAATCAATTTTTTTGGAAATTTTTATTTAAATATATTCCTTTTAAACCATTGTAAATAAAATAAAAGTTAATGAAAATAAACATATTACAAATTTACATTGTAGTAAAACCCTTCTATAATAAAAATTTGCTGATAAAAAATATAGAATAAAACATTTTGTGACTTAGGAGGAAACAATGTCAAATTTTATCTAAAAACATTTTATCTTGTCATTTTTTTACCAAATAGAGTAAAATTGTAATAAAACATAAAAACGAAGGAATAAATAGAATGGAATAAAATAGATTGTCTATAAAGGATAATATCTATATAAATTCTCTCAACCAAACATTACTATAATCAATAATAAAATGAAATGAAACTTTAACATAAAATCCTACCTCAAGAATCATCAACCATCATACACAATATAATTTCCTATATAATAAAAATAAAAATATTTGAAAGAAAATCCATAACATTATTTCAATAAAAATTAATATTTATTAACTTTAGTAATTCCCAATTATGAATTTAATTATAATATCTTCATTAATATGAATATTTAGTTGAAAACTGATTAGTTTTCTATTAATAATTATGTTTGATTGTTTTAGAAAATTCACCATGGAAATTGTTTATAATTATCAATAATATTTTTCATGAAATAAGTATTATATTTTTTACATTATATATACTTTATAGTCATTCATATAAAATGATGATGAAAAATTATTTATAAAACTTCATTGGGATGGAAATCTGTGATCACACATGAGTGATATTTCCATTTTTTGTGGAAGAGATAAAAGAAAGGTATATAATAATTAAACATTATAAATACATTATTATATAAAAAATATAATTTTAATTCATTAAACATATCCTTTTATTATAAATGTATAGTGTAAGTAAAAAATTAATCACGTTACTTAATGGAAGTGGTAGTCCCCCCATATACATTAGTGACATTATGAATTTACAACAAATGGGAATATGAGAAGTTAAGAATTATATTACAGTTTTATAATCATAATTATTTTATAAATGTTATATATAAATGTTAAATAAATTATAACAATGAATAATGAAATATAGTTATACAAAATGAATCTTATTTTTACATGGAGGACGTAGTACTCATGTACGCACAAGTGAATTTTTAATTTCCCATTTGATGGAAATGTGGTAGAAAATTGTTTTACACTAATAAAAAAATTACATTATATTGATAATTCTATATTCATCATGTAATTATGGATATAAAATATTTATATGATGTATAATATAAATGATACTAGAAAATGATTGGTAAGAACATGTACCTCTTCTTTGAGAACCATCCTTTTAATATCTCTCATGGACCCTTGATTTGGACTTTTCAAATAAAAAACTCTAGAAAATGTATAAAAAATTTTATAAGTTATTTTTTAATGGTTTGGTTAAGATAATATTAATAATTTTTGTGGATAAGATATTATTAGGGGTTCTATTTTGTATGTGGGTAGAGTGACACTATTGTAAATACTAAGAATATTAAAATATAAAAAAGTGAAAATCAATGTAATGTGGCTCCGAATTGGGTCATGTTTGAATATAGGATGATATATAATAAGAATATAATCATTAAAAGGTATTTATAAAAAATTTCATTTTAACCCGTAACTATATAGTTGAAAACCACATTAATCCTTTCTAACAATTACTATTTCAATGAATTTTATCCATAGTTACTATTCATAATGATCAATAATTTTATTGAACTTATTGAATAATTATAAATATGTTGTATCAAATAATTAATCCATTTTTTCATATTAATTTTCTATAAATAGAATAAATTAATTCAAAAATAATCTACAAAAGACAACAAAACAATTCTTTAGGAAAATTCATTTTTAAGCATAAAACTGTCTTTATATTCATTAATTTACTTGTAAAAATTATAATATGAATGTAAAAATATTTTATTGAATATATTATATACATGTTTAATTAAAAAAATTCATTAATATATATTAATTCAATTTAAACATAAAATAACATAGTTTTGACATAATTTGTTTTTGAAAAACTGCATTTTTTACCTTCAAATGCTTATATTTTAATGATTAACTAATAGAAAACAAATGAATTAATTTTACACATATTAAAAAAGTATTGTTAATAATTAATTTAGGCATTTTCATACCATCCAATCCACTTTATTGTTTATATTTATGAAAATTAAATATTAACAATTCATTAGTATATATCGGTTCGTTTATACTCAGTCGTGCATATAATGATTACAATAAAAAAAGTAATTTTTTTTGAATAAAAATGTTTATTAAAATATTAGTTTTTTATATTTAAAAAAACATATAATAATTTCACAAAAAAATTGAATCAATTTGATATAAATAATTATGTATACATCTTCCAAACCTCATCTTCACATTCCACATAGCTTCCTCAAATTTTTTGTTTCACCAGAAAACATTCTCTTTGTGAGTGGTCTTGTTTCAAAACACTTTATCTATTAGAAAATGAATACCCAATGATTATTATTCAAAATATATATCATTTTATAGTAGTAAATCGTATAATTTGAGTACATTTGATGAATCATGTATATAATTCCTTTGTAGAGACACATGAAACACATATTGTACTTGAGATAGATTCATTTAATGTTCTAACCAATAAGAAAACATCTCAATTAGATAGATAGTTTAAATGGGAATAATAAATCTATGAATAAAAATTAAATTTCTTAAAAAATCTCATATCATTATTCCAATGAGATATACATAATAATACTTATTCACCAACAACAAACACTATATTTCACAAATGATTGTTAGTAAAATATTTGATTTACAATGAGTTTCCTTGATGTTCTATCGAAATTATCTGGAATTATCTTTTATTTACTTAGATAGTTTAGGCCAAATATATTTATGTATTCAATTTAATCACAAAATATTTTATTTGATTCACTTTATACAATAGTTGTAATTATAAGCATCCATCTGAATGCTTTAGTGAAAGATAATATTGTAAGAAAACTAATCAATGAAATATGATTATCTGTCACTCCATTAAAATCCATAGTACAATTATGAACATTTTTTTATATTTTTTTAATGGTAATATTATACAAACCATATATTTGAGGATGACGCGTAGTGAAAAATATCAACATTATATTCAAATATATTTATAGGCCTTGTCAGAACTATAAGGAAATCCTCTGATCTTGATTTGATAAAATATAATGTGGTTATCCCTAAATAATTACCCATTAAATTATATAAATGAATGAAGACGAAGGGATAAATATATGTTTATTGAAATTAAATGTTTTTATTTCAAATTTAAATTGACAATAAATAAATATACCCATTCCCTTTATATATTTTAGAGAGTCTGATAACCAAATTAATGGAAATGTTTTCCCATTATGGTATGGGTATTGGTTTTGATATACACTTATAATTTTATCTCTCAACCTTAATTTCCAGAAAATTTTGAATTGATATAGATACTCTACATTATCCATTTTCATGTTTTCAATCCTTAAATACACATTCCTATCTCTATACATATTTATATATACTGGATGAGTAGGGAAATATGTTATATGAACGTCATAAAAAACTCCATATTCATGTTTGATATTGTCGGGACACATAAATGGCTCCATAAACTTATCATTCCATCATAATAATAGTTAAACATTATAACATTTATCCCATTATTCTATAAGTCTACATCCACCTTCTACATATCTCTAATCCCTACATGTATGGATGGTGGAACATTCTTCAAAGAAAGATATGATGTGTCCCCATTATTCATATTATAGAGGTTCATCTTATACAAATCCATAAATATTTTTTCTATTTCAATCCTTATAATGGAAAAAATAGCATTGTATTTATAACATAGAGAATTGACAACCATGTTCTTATTAAAATGGTGGTATTATACTTAGAAGTCAAAATATTTAATTAATTATAACTATCCAATTTGTCACTTATTCAACTATTTCGGTAATGAAGAAATATTTTATAAATGAAAATTACCATATATTACTATTTCATATTATTTTAACTACATAAAATCACTCTGAGAACATAATAAAATCTTTTTAAATAAATATTGAATGAAAAAAGATATATTTGACGTTAAGAAACCAATGTCGATGAAATTATAACATTACCCTTTGCATAGTAAAATGACTATTAGGAATAGTAATCCAAAAAATATAATAGTAATATAATCTATGAATGTATAAATAAATGTTTTTACCCTATAAATAAAATATGATATATTGATATCTTCAAATAATTAAATATTATATTTTTGAAAAATAAATTAAGTTATGGTAATTTTGTAAGTTATAAATATTTAATTAAAATATTATAATTGATATTATGATTTTAATAATAATCATAAAATTTATTAATAAATTAAAATTTTGTTGTATTATTATTATTATATAATTTTAGGATACCTTGATCAATTTTTTAAAGATTCATAAAATGTCTTATAATTTAAAAAAAAATTCGAATTAATAATGATTTTAGTTAAAATTTGAACTTTTTATATTTAGAAATTTATTATCATAAAATAAAGACCATTTTTTAATTATACACATCAAAAAAAATTATGGTGAATTTTTCATTTTTTTTAAATGTGTGAATTTTTTAGTGAATAGTGAAATGATATAATTTATAATAAAGCTAAATAATTGATTTATTAAGTCATAAATGATTTTTTTATGATATAATCCCAAAAAATAAAACTATCTTTCAATATGTTAATATATATAGTGATATGGATTAGACTATTTATATTCTTTATAGAAAATTATAAACTAATGCACAAAATAAAGATAAAACACCTTTCTCCTCAACTAAAAATACCTCCCCTTAATCCAACATCTCTTCACACATTAACAACCTTGAATATTATCCATGTTTTTAACAATAATTTCAAAAATATTCTAACCCATATACATTAGTTCATGGTCTCATCAATAGAAAAATAAATTTTCCAAATGGATTATCTAAAGGAGGAAAAATTCAATAGGGAATAACATATTTTTGTTTCTTTTAATTATCATTTCTAGTTCTTTTATTTTCTTTTTACCCAACACTATAAAAGTGACATTGAAAATAAATTATATTTTATATATTTTAATTTTATCATGTTACTATAATATTCCATCATGAAACCCCTTCTTTGACCCCTTTTATTAAAAAAATGGAAATGTCGCATGTTAGGTGAAATTTAATCGCCTTCAGGGTTGCCATGTTTTCGTTATCCTTGTCTTCATTAAATACTGGTCATAAAACAATCATAATGGTTGTAATGGATATTAAAAGGTATTTAATAACCCATTTTATTTTATGGAAATAACATATATACATAATACAAAATTATAAAACAAAGGGTGTTCTTGATTATTGAAAAATTGAAAAATATTTCTAAAACATTATTATTAACATTTAATCTAATTATTCATCCTCAAAACCAGAGAAAAAATTTTATTATAATAAAATTTATATTATTTAATCTCATTATTAAAATATAATCTCTAATATGAAAAGTTACACCAACTATTCATGGTCTTCTATGCGTGTATACAAGTGAAATAAAAATGAAAACCAGGAAAGCTAAAACGCCAGAACAATGATATTAAAATCTATAACTCATTGAAAACCCCATAAATAAATTTAATAAAACAATAATTAATGAATTTAATATATAAAATTTTATATATATTTTAAATAATGAATATAATTTCACTATCTATGATATTAATGTGATGGAAGCAATCAGACATACGATAATGGGATTCATAAATCCAACTCTCCTACTTTGGGTTTTCCCTCATTCACTAACTTTTTTGTGTGCATACTCCTCTAGTGTTACTTAAAAGTAATTTATTTATCCATCCCATTTATTATTTTTAATATATATGTTATTGAACATTTTTATGAAAAATTTCATGATTTTCAAAAATAAATCTTCATTCTAATTTTTTCCTTTTTACTCCTATTGAGATTGTTTCTTTTTCACTCATGACTAAAGAATATACTATCATGAATGATATAAAAATTTTATATTTTAAATATAAGTGATATTTAATAAATTAAATCCATATGACACTCATTCCTTTCCATGGGTTATTTCTATGATTGAAATATATTCTATGTCGCATGCATGATTATATATATGTTTTGATGTCACAAGTGAACCCAGAATTATATTGCATAAGCAAATTTTATGCTGTAAATGATGTGACCAAAGTTATATATCCCTCCAAATAATTGGATAATGTGATATATCCAATGACATAACTAAATCATATGCGGGAGTTGACCTCAATGACATGATGTTTAATTTTTAGGCATTTCTGCATTCCTTGACATTATCTAATGTCCCCCCCATGATTATGATGATGATCCAAGTATTATGTTAAATTGTTATTGATTAGGCTCACCCATGTAATATCGATTCATTTCACATATTCATCCTATTACTATGCTCTTATTTAGTCACTATTTTTGATCTATATCCTTGGGTGACTACATATTTTATGGATAATATAAGAGGTGGTATGAAGAAACATAACTGGGAAAGAAATAATTGTTTATGTTTTATTTTATAAATGTTATGTGTTGAAATAATTTTAGAAAGACACTAAACCATTTCATCAAGGTTGTGTAACAATTAAATGTTGTTTTCCTTTATAATTATTTTATTGTTATGCATGAGAATGTGGGGTTGTTAAATTTGGTACCAGGGCATGGTTTAGTTAATTTGGAAATTAGGATTAGAGAACCATAGTAAAAAAACATATTATAAGAAAATGTATAATTATTATTTTAGAAAAATTATAAACCTACAAATTTCAAAATATGTTCCTTTAGAGAAAATTTCTCAAAGGAATAAATTAATAATTCAAAAATTGTTTAGTAATGTTTTGTTGAAACATTTTCTCTTTCTAAAAATTGTGTGATCCATGGGAATCCAAAAATATAACCTTTGTTATGGGAAATTAAGAAACTTCATGAATGATATCCCTAATACCGTGGAAAGTGGAGATGAAAATTTCATGGTGATTCTTACAAATATGTCTCTAGACATGAAGAAAAACCTGAATAATGTATAACTTCTTCCTTCACTAAAGATGGATAAATGGATTATCGAATTTTTTATATGTAAAATACCACTGTTGTTTATTACAAATAATGATCCAATAGTTAGGTAGCTCTGGTTCAACACAATATATATGATCATTTATGTGCTTCTATGTTCATAGATGAAGAAAGGCGAATCTTTCACGTCTTAAGAAGAAAATTTCCAAAGGTATTCAAGGTGTGATTTTGATTTTTATAAAATTCATAGAAAAATTTATAAATTCATTAATGGTTTAAAACCACCCATTTGAAAGACACTATGAATGGGATTTATGGAGAAGTTATTCGATGTGATATCAATGTGGAGGTGGAGTTTGCTGTATTTCCCATTTCTTTAGACTAACACCATTTTTTCATTTTCAAATAGCCAGTTTCTGGCTTTAAGGTTCCCATATAAAAGCATTAAACCATCCAAAATACTGAAACCACATCCAAATTCAAATTCAAAATCAAATTCAAATTTCAATAAAATACATCATCATACCATATCTCTGATAGATACGCCGTACACCACGCGGATCGTGATGCACCACCGCCTCGAGTCAACCATTTGCATTCCACCAGAGCAGAGAGCCTGCTTCAAACCATTGTTGATCATCACCGGAGAGAACCCTCAAAGGAATCATCCACAAAACACCATCCTCTCCATAGAAAAAATCAACAACATCACTGAGTTTATTCAGGATCTAACAAACCACCAGATCCGCACATAATCACAAATTCCAAAATTCAAATGCATTTGAATCACATATCGAACAAAATTAACTCGAAAACAAAACAACTACAGCGATTCATGAACATCACAGAGCCACCATGAACACAACCATGAAAAAATTACAGATCTACCACCCTAATCGCTGATGAATACCTCAACACACGTTCAAAGAACGCAACCATGCTGGTGACGACCTTCAAATTATGAGAATCCACCACATGACAACAACGATCTGGCGAGAAAAAAACCGTGAATGCTCCGAAGAGTATGCCAGAATCCGCTCTTATGCCCACAGATCTGAAATAGCAGTGCCATAGAATCCCATAGCGCATCTCCACAGCAAGAGAGGAAGCCACGAACCATCGTAGAGAGAAAAGAAGAATCCGAATAAAATCCACCACTGGAGGGAGGCGGTGATGGGATAAACCCCAGCGCAACCATCCCATCAACAACTAATCCAGATGCATCCAAGGTAAAACCTTCAACCCAGAAAAACATCACAAATAAAAGGGATGTGAAGTCCTCCCATTCCCTAAACTAGACAACCTCTGTCATCAGCCTTCAAAGGGTCACCAGTGCATTGAGACCAGCCACGCAGCGCCATCGCCCCGCCGCAGAGATGACCCAGTTGAGGGAGACTCGAGACCAGGACGTTGGAGGGGGATGGAACGCGAGATTGAGGGATAAACCCTAGTCGCCTCGGCAATATCTCAGAGATGCCTCTCAGAGGCCAAATCCCCCAATGACCCTACATTCTCAACCACTCACATATCAATCATGTTGAATGAAGCATCACTCTAACTAACTCAAAGGGATGTTGTAATTGAATAATGGTCATATAATACTACACTAATCTCATGAATGTTGAAAATACCAAATGATTGTAGACGATATTATGGAGTAAAGGATAACACCACTAATGGATAAATGATTCAACTGTATGGAGAAAGGTTACTATGTAAGGCAGTGGACTAATCGTGAAGTTATTAAGGGAAGTAAGTTTCTGTTTCCACCAAATCCAAATATCAAATGAAATACAATGATATCTCTACTGATGAAATGGTGATCGATAATTAATTTTGGATTGGTATGTTATGTATTCATTCAATAATAGTGAATTTACTATTTGATTCGAGTTCTACACATTATTTCATATCTTTCATGTTCATTATAATAATTCAAACACCACATCAAAATATAGAAGTTGAGTTATCTTTCAGAGTAGTAAATGGGGAAATTATTGCATCTAAAGTATACAAATACTTCTCATTTAATATTTATGGATCAAAACTCCTAGGGAATCTAGTCTTACTCTCTTTGGCAGTTTTTATTCTATATTATACATGGATTGTCTATCTTTATAAAAATTAAAAATCTATTTTCAGGAAAAGGGAGATTAATCTTCACATCCTGAGGCATCCTCCAAATTTTTATAAGTGTAAGGAAGATGACTAATCCTCTTCAAATTTTTCTTCTCAAGTGTAGATATTATTACCATATGAGCTAGAATATCTATCTTAAATGACTTATATAATTGGGATAATCATGCCTGAATATATGCTCAATTTAAGGGAATACACTGATGTACACCTCAATGAATTGGTTATTGTTCCTCCTAATATATAGTTTGATTTCATGATTGATCATATTCTCGAATCTCTACCTATATCAATGACACTTTATATAATAGCCACCATTGAGTTGATGGAAATTAATAAGTAGTTATAAGAGAATCTAGAAATGGGTTTTATAATTATCAGAGCATCACCATTGGTTGAAATAGTCCTATTCGTCAAGAATAAGTATGGATCGATGAACCTCTTCACTGATTATTGTGATCTCAACAAAATAAAGTTAAAGGGCAATAATCCCCTTCCACGAGTAGATAAGTTGTTTGAACAACATTGTGGGGACATGTATTTCATGAAGTTGGTACATCAGTTGGGATATAACCAATTAATAGTGAGTAAAGTTGATATTTCAAGGGTATCCTTTCAAATAGGGTACATACCCTCTGATTTCATAGTGATTCCTTTTGGACTAAAAAATGCTCTATAATTATTCCTGGACATAATGAATAGAATATTTAGAGATGACCGCTTCAAATTCATGATAGTTTTTAACAATGATATTTTGATGTACTCCAAGATAATGGTGGAGCATGAGGATCATTTTAATACTACTCTAATGACATTGAGAAGGTTGACACTTTATGAATAGTATAGTAATTCAGAGTTTTTAATTAAGAAGTTTCAATCTTGGGGGATGATATTACGAGAAAAAAAATAGGAGTGGAGCCTACCAAGACAAAGGTTATAATATGGTGGCCAAGGCCAATATTAATATCTGTTATTTTTAGTGTCATTAGTATAGATGGGCATTTTTGACGATTTTTTCAGAACATATAATTATTGGAAAACACACAAACCAAACTAATCCATAAGGGAGAAAAAATATTGTAGACCATTGAATGTGAAGATTTATTCGTAGAGTTAAAAGGGAATCTTATCACCATGTCAGTACTCCCACTCCCAATAAGTGGGAAACTCATTTTGGTATATATTGATACTTCAAATAAGGTCATAGTCTATGTACATTCGATAAATGAAAAAGTGATTTCATATGCCTCAAGGAAATTCAAAATTCCTGATAAAAATAATCCTATGCATGATCTAGAGTGTGTGGATATGTTCATTATGTTAAAAATATATTGTAATTATCTCAATGGGAGGATATGGGAGATATGTCCTGATCATATGAGCGTCATATATGTATTCACAGGGAAACAGATTAATATGCAGTGGTGATGTCGGATAGAGATCATCATGGATTATGACTACTTGATCCACTACTATTTTGGGGAAAAAAATAATGTTCCAAAACATCAATGAAGACGGGATCTTACAACATTATCAATAATTGAAATTGACCCGCATTCAGTAATCTTATATTTTAAAAGGTTTTACATTGGAATAGTTATGGAATGAAAATCATCCATCATTTCTAAAATGATTTCTCAACAATACCATATGAATAAAATAAATAATTATCTAATAAATGATATGGAAATTCAAAACAACGTGGAATCCATAAGAAATATAAATTACTCAGAATTAAAAATTGATGGGGAATTCATACTGATATTTAGATCACAACTATGTGTACCTTTAAATATATAGATAAAGAAGAAGCTTCTGAAGGACACACATATCTCAAGATTCACTATTCATACAGGGAGCACAAATTTATGTTGAGATCTCAAGGAGAAATATTAGTGGGAAAATATAAATAATGATATCACTGAATATCAATTAAGGTTCCTGGTATGTTATAAATTGATGGTGGAAAGGAATAAAATTTAAGAGGTTGATGAAACAATTGTCCATAAAACCATGGAATGTGGAAAACAACACCATTATCTTTTTCACCAAACATATGAAGACATACAGAGGATACATTTCCATATGGGTTATTGTGGATCATATCCTAGTGATATATCAATTTAAATAAATTAGAGAGGTCTTATAAATGGATCAAATTGAAATGATATAAATTATTGAAGTGGTAAGGTTGCATGTGGTATCACTATCGATTGTATCTGATCAAGATCAGATATTCACCTCCATGTCCAGAAAAAGACTCCAAAAATATCTAAACACTATGAAAAACTTCAGTATGTATTATCATCCTCAAACTCATGGCCAATCCAATCGGAGTATATAGAAATTCCAAGTCATGTTTAGTGCATGATCAATATACTTCAAAGGAGGATGAGACTGACATCATCCACTAATTGAGTTCTCTCAAAGTAATAGTTTCTACTTGAGCATCCAAATGACTATATATGAATCCCTTTACGGGAAAAGATGTAGAAGAACACCATGATGGTGTGTAATCAGTAAACTTCATCTTATAGTACCTGAAATTGTCAATGAAATATTAGAAATGGTGAAAAGCATTCAGAATCATATCAATGAAGCCCAAAGTTGATATAAGATATATGTAGACAATCATCGAGGGGAACTAGAGTTTGAGGCTGGAGAAATGGTATTCCTATTCATATATCCATGTTATAGGATCATTCTATTTCTGAACAAATTAAAGTCGAGTGCTATGTACACCATCCCCATAAATATTCATCACTATGTCGAAGTTCTGGCCTATCGGCCAGCCCTTCCACCTACCATGTCTCAATTACATGCTGTATTCCACATATCCCTTTTGATAATTTATATACCATACCCATAACATGTATTGAATCTAGAGGTGGTAAAATTGAAAATTGATAACTATTACAAGGAGTATCTAGTGATGATCTTAGACCGTAGAGATAATGATCAACCCAACATGACTAGTAATCTAGTCGAATTAGTATGGTGGAACCAGAAGTATGAATATAAATCAGGGAAACTATAGGAAGTGATGAAGGATAAATACCCTCTCCTATTTATCTAAAAATATATTTTGAGGGAGAAATTTAAATTGGGGGTGCAGACAATGTAACAATCTAAATTTTTTTAAATTGAAATTCCTTTCTTAATATTATCTTAAATATAATAAACCTCATAACACCACTCTAAAATAGAATAAAATCATTATAACTGAATAATTAATGAAATAAGTGGTATTTTATTATGTTAAAGAACCAATAATGATAAAATATTAAAAATATCCTTAGAATATTGACATTGCAATTAGGAATAATAAAATAACCAATAAAAGGGAAGCATCTCCAATGAATGTATAAATAAAATTTGGGTATCTTAGAAATTAAAATATGATGTATTTATATCTTATAATATGTAATGAAATTTTTTTAAAATAATAAATTAAGAATTGTTATTTTTTGAATTTATAAATAAATAATTATATTTTTATAATGAATATAATGATTTAATATAAATTTTAATTTTATAAAATTTATTCGTAACAAAATATTTAGTTTTCTTATGATAATAATATAATTTTATGAGTCCATAATCAATTTTTCAAGTTGTCATAAAATCTGTTATAATTTTCAAATCAGTATTTTTTTAGAATCAATGATGATTTTAATTAAAAATAATGTTTTCATATTCAGAAAATTATTATCATAATGCAGATTTATTTTTTCAATTCTATATTTCAAAAATGTTTATGGTGAATTTTTTATTATTATAAAATACTTGAATTTTTGGTGAATAGTGAAATATGATAATTTAAGATTAAATAAGCAAACATGATTTATTGAGATGTAGATGATGTATTGAGGATGTAAGAAAAATACTCAAACTATACTTCATTATATTAATATATTTAGTGAAATGTCTCTGAATATTCATACTCTTTTGCAAAAATAAAAAAATGATGAATAAAATAGTTAGAAAACACACATATTGTCCCCTATAAATACCTACCCCCATCCCCTCTACTCATCACGCCTCAATGGACTTGATACCTATTCAATTTCTCCAAAATACTCATCCAAATCCCCAACCACATGTCTATGATATATTTCTCTAATCAAAAGACCAAACACTTTTCCCTACGTATATTCTGATGGGGGTGAAATTACAGGGGTAAAATCCTCTTTTGTTTTCTTTTATTTTTTTTTATAAAATTGTATTATGTTATTAATCTCATTACACCTCACCTTATCCTAATGACATGAAAACTAACTTTTCATTTATATAATTTATTTTTATCATATTAATGGTATAATCCATCATCAACCCCCTTATCCTCTCCATTTTATTTGAAAAATGAAAACATAATTCGTGAGGTGTTGTTTAATCGCTCTCAAGGATGAATGTTTTTCATTTCCAATCACATTCATCCTAGATTGTAAACAAACTCTTATAATGGTTAATGAAAATTTTTAAATTTATTATAAAACCAATTTCATATTCTAGAAATACCATATAATCATTATTATAAATGATAGAACAAAACATGTTTTTGATTATTGAGAAACCACAAATTAACATAAACAATTTTCATTAACATTGTATCTAATGATTCATCTTCATTTAATGTAACCAAACATATTATAAGAAATCTTAATCTTATAAAAGTTCATTAATAACATATAAACTCAATTATATATAATTAACATGACTTTACATGATCTTTTATATATGTGTGCATGTGAATCAGTCATTAAAACCATGAATGAGAACACTCTTGAATGATGAAATTAAACTCCCCATCTAATAGAAAATACCATAAATTAACTTAAAAAATATATTGAATCAAATTCATGTATAAAATGTTCTATAGTATTTAATTAATGAATCTAATTTGATTATATAGTCTATTTACATAATGGAAGCAATTATACATATGGTAAAGGGATTGTTGAACCCAACACTGTTTCATTAGGTTTTGCCCTCTTCACTTCATTTTCATTACGGATGTTCCATTGATATTCCTTAAATATAATTTATTTATCATTATAATTTATATTTTGGAATTTATATGTTTTGAAACATATTTAATGAAAATTGAAAGTATATTCCAAAATAACTATTCTTTATAAAAATTATACTTTTAATTCTCTTGATAATCTTTCTTTTTCACTCGTGATTGATGAATCTCCTATAAATTATGTTATAACATTTTTCTACCAAGAACCCAAATTTTTTTCATTAATGAAATCATTATGAAATTGATTCATTTCTATTAGTTATGGCTATGGTTGACATATTTTCAATGTGGGATTCATTATTATATAAATGATATGATGTGATGGGTGTACCCAAAATTATATAATGAAAGTAAATGATATGATGTGATCGGTGAACCCAGAAATATATAGTTTTGAAATTAAATAGGTAAAGTGATTTAACTCTTTAGAAAATTTCAAGTATGTTTTGTAGTTGACCAATAAGATATGATGTTTCATTTTTATGTTTTTCCACATTCCATACCTTTATTTATTGATTCCTAAAATTATTAGTATTATAATTCCATGCTTATTTCATGATGATGATTGTTATTTTCAAACATTATATTATGATTTATTTCTCTTATTATTTTTAATTCTATACACTTATCTTAACCATGTCATTTATATACATCATTTTGTGAGTACATATAGTAAGGATAACATAAGATCCACTCAAAATCTATAGAATAATTAAATTAATAAATGTTAATATCTTATTTATTAAATGTTATGTATGGTCCTAATTGTCCCAAGACACTAAATCATTGTATATGGGACGTGTAAGAATTAAATGTTTCTTTTCATTAAAAGGATTTAATATTTATGAAAAAAACAATTTCGTTATACTTCTTATATGAACATATAAATAAACATTTTATGATCAATATATATATATATATGTACAATATCTCACCATAAAGATAATTCCACTATTTTCATAATGAAAAAATATTTATTCATACTCCAAAATATGATTTGGTTAATTTTGATCATTAATTTTTAATTAGCATGATGAAATAGCTATACATATATCATTCTGCATGAAAACACACCCCTGTCAAATTTTTAATACATCATTGTGGTGACAAACCATTATCCACTATGAGGTAGTCTAAGAATATATTCCCTAGCCTATATTATTTTTCCCTCCTTGAAATTTTCATTGCGTCCATCCATCAAAATGATCTTGTATCCCTTCTATGCCAAAATTATTATTAGATTATATAGCTAGGAGAAATCCCTCAAAAGGGTCTAGTAGTATCCAACATACTCAAGAAAACTAAGAATCATAATTAAAATGGTTTTTAGGATATTTATCATTTACTTACATATATGAACGATCAACTAATATATCCTTACTTGAGATTATATAACCCAAAAATGGAATTTTTTATAGTCTAAATTCACACTAGAAGAATTTGGATTAAGACATTTCCTTCCATGAGTTATTCTATACAATGTTCAAATGATCATCAGGATATTAGTTTTCATTTTAATAAATATGAATATAGTCTATAAATACTAGGACATACATTTAAAGTTAATTTGTAAAGAATATATTCCATAAATCTATGAAGGTATCAGAAATATTAGTAATTCCATATGGAATCGCATTAAATTCATAGTTTCCATACCTCATATAGAATGTTGTTTTTGGAATGTCCACCTTGATCATAAATTTATAGTATCCATAATGAAGTTCAATCATGGAAATGTATTGAGCTACATGAAGTTGGTCAAACAATTCATCAGTATGGGGAAGAGTATACTAATTTTTTATAGTGATATATTTAAATTTTTATAATCAATGAAAATATGAATTGACTCATTTTTCTTCTCATACAAAATAAGAGGTGAACATCGTGGTGAAATACATGACCTTATTAATACCATTTCATGATTCTCCTCGAGTTGCTTCTTCAATTACTATAACATAATCATGGAAATTCTATATAGATAATTTCAAATAGGTCTATAACTAGGTGAGATTTCTATTGAAAACCCTGATTCAATATTTGAGGGACTACAATGAATGTATTCTAGAAAAATAATAGCATAATCCCAATCAATAGGATTAACTTTTATATTGAGTTTCATCCTAACCATTTGAGATAAATATCCTTCATAAATTAGAAATAAGAAACATATAATGTATGTAACTAATAATAAAATTTCATATACATCCTTACACTGAATGATAGTCATATATTGATAAATAATATCATATGATACATTCATTACTTGTAAAATTGGTATGGGAGTTATATAGGGAGATTTAATCCATTCCCCAAAACAAATCAAAATAAACTAGGGGAGGATAAAATGATTTTATAGAATAAAATTACCATGAAAATCGATCAATGATAAGATATAGACATGGGATGTGATCATGCTGTAAATAAGATTAATTAATGTTAACTCAACATCCAATAATTGAGTTTTGGATCTAATACCATTTTCAAATACATCAGATATTAAGTTGTGGGTATATCCAAAATAAATTAAAATATTTTAAATTATAGAGTGGATGGTAATTGTACCTTCCACCAATTAGTTCTCATAACCTGCTTCAGGTGTTTTGATAACATGAACTTTTGATTTTTATGTTGGCTTAATAGGTTACTAATGTATATACTCAAACCCTATTAGCCTAGAGATGGTTCCTTAATATATTACATTGGCATTATATACATGGAATCACATCCCAAAAGACTATGTTGTAACGAAAAGAAATTTATAAATTGTGATTCCCTTCTTATAATTATTTAATATAGTATTGACCGAATAAAATAACTTTGAGAGAAAGATATAAAACATAATAATTAATATTGAATGAAATAATGCATATTTCAAGATGTTAAGGAAACAATAATATCAAAATTTTAACTTGACCCTTGAAATAATGACATGATCAATAGGAATAGTATACCGACCAATAGAATAGAAACCATACCTATTAATGTATAAATAAAATACGGGTCCCTTATAAATTAATATATGATATATTTTTGTCTTGGAATAAGTAAATAAATATTTATGAAATTATAAATTAAATGTCACTATTTTTGTAAGTTAAAAATTTTCTATTAAAACTGTATACATTATATAGTATTTTAAAATAAAACTCGTTTTCATAAAATTATTTTCTAAATAAATATTATTTTTCCTTGTAATTTTAATTTACTTTTAATGAGACATAGATCAATTTTTTAAAGTGTAGTAAAATTATTTATAATTTTAAACATTTTATGAATTAATTGTCTTCTTAATTAAAATTTAAATTTCTCATATATAGAAAAATATTTTCATAAAATGAAGTATATTTTATAGTTATATGAATCGAAAAATGGTTAGGGTGTATTTTTTGAATTTTTGTAAAATACATGATTTTTTTGTGAATAGTGAAATACAATAATTTATGATAAAAGTTAAATACTTTATTTATTTATTTATAAACAACATATTTCTGAAGTAATCCCAAAATCTAAAAATATCATTCATTTTATTAATAAATTTAGTGATACATCTCAAACTATTCATAATCATGATAAAATAATCATGAATAAAATAATTTGAGAACACCCCTCTCCTCCCCAAAAAACTACACCCCACATACCATTTTCTCATATATCCTTAAAAACCATGAATCATGTCTATGTTCTACCAAATACTATTCCCAAGCCCCTCCCCCACATCCAGATGCTCTTGGTCTCCACAAAATACCAAAACCATTTCCCTAATATAGTTATCAAGGAGGAGAAATTCAAGAGGATATTAAAGTGAATAAACCAATCAGACAAATGGTATGGGTACTCTTGTACCCAACTCTAGTTCTTTTTGGTTTCCCTTTTTGACTCCATTTTTAGTATGCATGTTACTTTTTTATTCTTTATATGTCATTTCTATAACCGTCACTTTTTTAGATATACATGTTTCCAAACATGTTTTATATCAAATATAATAATTTTCTAAATAGAACTATTCTTTTTAAAAATTCATCATTTAATTATCTTAATATTTATTCTTTTTCACTCAAGTTTTAATAATCTTCTATAATTAATGTTATAACTCATTTCTATTGTAAATCCAAATGTTAACTCAATAATCAAATACTTCTGAATCTTTTTGCTATATATGGGTTATGTCTATTATTGATATATGTTATATATGGCATGCAGGATTATGAAAATGTTATGTTGTGATGGGTAACATATATGTATATGGAGAATGTAAATGTTATGATGTTAAGAGTGCACACACAATAATATAGCATTCAAATTAACTTGGTAAAGTGATTCCTCTCATGATATGAGGTTAAGTATGATTGGTAGTTGACCACTATGACATGTTGTTTTATTTTAATGCATTGACACATTCTACGACTTAATATAATGTTTCCTCACATGATTATGGGGATCATAATATTATGTTATAATGATGATTATTATGATCACCCATGTTATATTGATTCATATATTTTATTAATCCCCTTACAGGGATCTTACATCACCACACTTTTTGATCTATATCTTCATGTGACTACATATACTAAAGAGAACACAATAGCTATTAAGAAGCTAAAGAAGATGAAATTAAATTAAATTTTATGTTTTATTTTTTTAATATTATGTATGGTCTTAATTTTCACAAAACACTAAACCTCTGAATCCCGGTTCTATGAAATGTAATTGTTTTTATTAAATTTATGAAATAGTTATGTAAGAAAATGTAAGTTCCTCATTGTTGAATTTAGAGTATGATTTAGTAAATTTGGATATTTTAATTAGATAACCGTAGTAAGAACAATTAGAATGAGACTTAGTATAACAAGATTTATTTTAGAAAAATTATAAACATTGGGATACCACAAGACACACCATTAGATTAAATATCACAAAGGAATAAATTATTCATTCATGACTAGTAAAATAATGATTTGTTAAAAACTTTTCTATTATAGAAAATGGTGGGAACCAGGAGAAACCATGCCAAAAAATGTGTGAGGGACTATGTTGTGACTTCCAAAATGTCATGCCCAATACCATGGGAGGTGGATTTCAAAATTTCATGGAGACTAATACACAACTTGTTCAAGAAATTAAAAAAATATGAACAATATAAGACATCATCATTCACCTAAGAGGGAGAGACTGGTTGTTGAATCCTTTATACAGAAATGAAAACCGATGTTTAGTGGATCTTATAGTCAACTAGTCCTGAAATAGACAGTCAAATTAATGGAGAATATGGTTTTTATGCATCGTTGTTCTAAGATAGACATGTTGTCCTTGGTATTTTATTGACTAGATGTATTGGTTGATACATGTTAGGAAAGGATTAAGAACACCAAGTTAAATGAGTAAATTGAAGAGATGGAGTGGAAAGACATTAAGACAATGTTTCATAACATATGTTTCCATATAAATCATTGTACAAATATGGATAGAGAATTCATCAAGATAAAGTGAAAGGAATGTGAATTCTTCAAGGCCCCCGAAGAAAATTTCACCAGAATTCCAAGTTACACTTCCAGATTTTATCAATAATGACAAATAAATTGATAGATTATTAAGTGGTTTAATACCACACCATCAAAAAGTAATTAAAACTAGATAATTTTGGATTTATGAATAACTTCATTGATGTGATCCAAATGTAAAATAAAGATTTTGGAGAATGGTCCCATGTAAATTATGATAATAAATGAATGATTTTTTTTCATGTTGTAGGATCTAATGATAAAGATGGAATGAAATCTCAACCACAATAATGAAAAAAAAAAATTGATGAAGGAAACATGTGAACAAAATCTTAAGGATGGGTAAATGTAATAGGCATGGGAGATAAGTCCACTAAGATTATTAATGTCCAAAATACATAAGGAAACTGGCTGATATGATAGAGGAAAGGGAAGAACCATCAATGGTTCAATGCTATGACTATAAAGAGAAACTACACTATGGAAGCCATTATACTAAACATAGTGTACTAAATAGAAATCATGGCCATTATCGATGAAATAAAAGGGATTAATGGAACTCCTATGATATAAATTCTTATGAGGTGGATACTAATAGTGAAGTGGTGATAGGTATACTTGTTATTAATTCATGAATACAAGAAATACTATTTTATTATTTTTCAATGTATTCAGTCATAACTTTCATGGTTACTAAAATAATTAAATCAAAACATCAAAATATAGAGGTTGATTATTTTGTGAGAACATTATAGGGAGAAATAATTTCATCCAATGTATATAACTCATCCTTGGTTAATTATTGTGGACTAAACCTCCATGATAATTTGGGCTTACATTCTATTGTGAGGTTGGATGCTATAATGGGCATGGATTAACTATATTTATATAAATCAAACATAAACCATATGGAATGTGAGAATAATCTTCAATCCCAATGAACCCTCTAACTTTATAAAATTTTAAGGAGGTGGATGATTATTCTTTAGATCCATCATCTCATGTGTAGATTTTTTTACCTTATGAGAAAGAATATCTAAATAAAATGATTTTTTGAAAAGAGTGTATCATTATAGAGGACACGAAAACTGTAATGGATTGAACTGATATGTTTTAATGAATTTTTTGGTATTCCACATAACTGAGAGGTTTATTTCAAGAATTAACATTTTCCTATATCTCTTCCCATATCAAATACATCTTATATAATGGTAACAGTTTAGTTGAATGAACTGAAGAACCAGTTACTGGAGAATCTGGAAAAGTTTTTTATATGTCCGAGTGCTTCAACA
The DNA here is from genome assembly GCA_963277665.1 of Viscum album. Classification (NCBI taxonomy): domain Eukaryota; kingdom Viridiplantae; phylum Streptophyta; class Magnoliopsida; order Santalales; family Viscaceae; genus Viscum; species Viscum album. Next base: position 1,390,311,080 of record OY728131.1, read on the forward strand.
CGGGGTGCACTGGTTCTCTTCATCATGAATAATGGTGGATTGATGCACCTATTAATTCATTATCACGGGATTGACAAAATAATGATAATGAACATGTATCCACTTCCACAGATAAATGACTTGTTCGATCTATTGTACGAGGGCCATGTATTTTTTATGTTATGTATTAAATAGGGATATCAACATATAAAGGTGAGAAATGAATATTTTCTATTGATTTCAATTTGAGTAATGTATATATAATATTAGTTTATAGTGGTTCCTTTTGGAAAGATAAATGTTCCAAAAATATTCATGGGATTAAATAATAGTCTTTAGGGATTACCTTGAAAATTTTGTGGTAGTGTTTATCAATGATATTATGATATACTACAAGGGCATGGAGAAACATGATGGGAATATTAATTATCCAGTAAATAATTTTAAAAGAGTTATTTTTTGAAATTTATTTTAAATGTGTGTTCTGGATATAATAAGTAACATTATTAGAGCATGTTGTCACCATCATCTGAATATATGTTTATCCATCAAAGATAATGCAAATCAATGAGTTTCCCATGCCAACATCATTAATAGATATTCATATTTTCCATGGATTTTAAAGCTATTATTGGTGACATTTGAAGAGAATCTAGTTAATGTAAAAAACACTAACCATGCATAATAATAAGGGAGAAATTTTTTTAAAAAAATAAATTTGATGATTATATAAATGAGTTAAAAAAGAGGCTTATCACCGCAATAATAATCACAATTTTGAATAGTGAATAACTATTTGGGGTATACATAATAGCATCAAAGATGGTATTAGGATTTTTACTGATGAAAAATGATAAGGTGATAGCCAACACCTCATGGATGTTGAATATTAATGAGAAAAACTCTCCGACACATGATCTGGAGTCTGCATCAGTGATATTTGCGTTAAAAAGTTTGTTGCATTATCTATATGGGGTGAATTGAAAGATACATACTGATCATAAGAGCTTAATTTATATATTCACATATAAGGATCTTAGTAAGAACTGGAGAAGATTCTTATATCTCATCAAGGATTATGACTACTCACTACACTACAATCGTGGAAAGGAAAATAAAGTGGTGGATTATACAATTATAAAGGATCCTGCAACATTATGAATGATGAGAATTAAGAATGATAAATTCCTCTTAGATTATCAATGTATGGACATGGGAGTCATTATGGAAGTAAAATAATTAATAATTTGTTAAATGATTTCTCAACCATTACTTATAGAGAAAATAAAGTCTGCTTAAGGAAATGATGTAGAAATTCAGAGGAAGGTGGAAGCCAAGATAAATCAAAAATCCTTAGAGTTCAAAATTTATGAAAAACGAATCCGGATATTTTGGATAATACTATGTATACAATCTAAACCATTGATAATTAAGGATATTCTAAATGATTCCCATAGGTCAACTTTCTATATTAAAATAGGGAAACCATGATGTATTGAGATCTCCGATAGAACAATTTGTGGGTCCATATGTAGAATAAGATCACAGAATTTACATCAATTTTCCTAGTATGTCATGAAGTGAAGGATGACAGGAAAATTTCTATGGTTATGAAATTACCATTTCCCATAACAATATCTATGTGGGACATCATCAACATAGAAATTATCAATGGTCTTCTGAAGAAATCCATTGGAAACAATTATATAAGGGTTTTGTGGATCATCTAAAAAGTAAACCCACTTTATTAAAATACATGAGGACTTTTCACAAGATTAAATTTCATTTATATAGATTATTGATGTAGTAAGGCTGCATGGAGTACCACTATTGATTAAATCTGATCAAGATCCGAGATTCACCTCCATGTTTCAGAAAAATTTCTAACATTCTCTAAACACATAACTAAAGATTAGTTTGTCATACCATCCTCACCATTTTGTCCAGCATTTATAGACTATTCACAAAATAGAAGACATGTTGAGAGCATTTCATATGGACAAAAAAGGATGGTGGGACCAACATCTTCCTATGGTTGTGTTCTCTTACAATATCATTTTATACTCGATCATCCAAATCGATCCATATGATGTCCTTTCTGGGAAAAGATTTAGAATTCCAACATGATGAGATGAAGTCACTTAACGTAAGCTTGTAGGACATGAAATGGTCGAATAAATGGTAGAGAAGGTATAAACCATTCATTATGATATAAATTAATCGCAAATTTGATAGAAGATCTATATAAGAAATCTTTCAATGATACCTAGATATTGAGGTTGGATACATTTTATTTTTCTACATATCTATATGTAAGTGGATAATGAGGTTTGGGATGAAATGGAAGATAATTCCCAGGTACATCATCCCCTTAAATAGTTTTGATCATGTTGACATTTTGTCCTATAGAATAGAAAACCATCCAACCAGTTTGATGTAAATGATGTATTCCATATATCCCTATTGAAAAAGGGCATACTAGATCCCTCACATGTACTGAATCCATATGTGTTTTGTTTGAAAATGATCTATCTTATAAGGAGAAGGAAATGATGATATTATATTATAGGGATAATGTTCTATACAACTAGAATGCACACCATGTCTAATTTCTATGGTGGTTTCATATGTATTAGGAGGATAAATTTGAACCATAGGAAGTGATGAAGGAGAAATACCCTTACTTTTTTATGTAAAATGGAATTTCAAGGGAGAAATTTCATAGGGGGGAATAGTGTAATGACCCAAAATATTATTAATGTAAATTCATATCTTATAATTACATAATACTGTAAAAACCTTTTAAGATCACTCTAATAACATTATAAAAACATTATAAATGATGATTCAATGGAATAAGAGACTATTTCTTGAATTTATAGAGATAATGTTGATGAAATTGTAATTTGACCCATGTAATAGTAAGTTGACAATTTAGAATAGTAAATCGAAAAATAGAATTGTAACGTCACATATAAACGTATTAATATAATATGAGAACCTTATAAATTAAAATTTCATGTATTTTTATTTTCAAATAGTTAAATAAATATTTTTTATTTAATAAATAATGTGTTGTTACTTGAGTAAGTTACAAATATTTAATTAAAAATTTATCAATAATATAACTCTTTAAAATAAAATTTATCACCATGAAATTTATTCATATATTAATATATTTTTGTGTTAGGATTATTAGTTAATTATATGATATCATTATAAATTAATCAATGTGACATAAAAACTGTTTTAATTTTAATATGAAATTTTTTTTAATTGATGATGATTTTATTTAAAAATTTAAAATCTAAAATAGAGAAAATTATTTTCATAGAATTGACTATATTTTTTTATTTTACTTGTTAAAAAATGGTTTGTATTAATTGTTTTGTTTATACCATATTTTTTGGTGAATAGATAAATATGATAATTAATGATAAAAGCTAAATAAGTCATTTATTGAGTCATAGATGATGTCTTGATGATGAAAGCCAAAAAACATGGAATATAATTCATTATTTAAATAAATATAGTGATTAGGATTAAACTATTCATATTCCTAATCCAAAATAATAAACTAATGAATACAATAGTGATAAAACACCCATATCCTTCCTTTTGAAGACCACCCCTCACCTCCTCTTCTCCTCACACCTCAAAATCCATGATAATTCTCTATTTTATTCTTAATACTCTTCCATATCCCATATTCCACTTTTATAACCTCATGGTTTATTCAAAAGTAAAAAATATTCTCCCTATGGAGGTTCTCAAGGAGGATAAATTGAAGAGGTAAAATTCCCTTTCATTGTCTATTATGTTTTTTTAAATTATTTTCTTTTCGTATTTTCTCCTAAAATACTCTCATCAAAGAGACATAAAAAATAATTTATATTTTAAATAATTGAATTTAATAATGTTAATGGAATAATCCATTATCAAACCACTTCTCTTGTCCCTTTTATTCTAACAATGGTAACGTCGTCCCTGAGGTGATGTGTTATCACCTTGAAGGATAAAAATTATTCACCTTCCATCACCACATTCATGGGTGGTAATAAAACAAATATAATGGTATAAAAAATTTTAAAATATACATTATAAACCATTTAACTTTTTAGAACTAACATATATAAAAATTACAAAATGATAAATCCAAATGATATTGTGATGATCAAAAACGCATAAAATTATTAAAAAAAAATTTCATTAATGTTTTAACTGATGTGTCACCCTAATAAAATTTAACCAGGTAATTTATAAGATCATTTAATATTAATTAATTTCATTAGTAACATATAATATCAATTCTGTATTATTTTCCCACTTTACACGATCTCCAATGCATGTATACAATTGTACCAATCATAAAAACAATGAAAATGAACACTCCCAAAAGTTCAAAATTATTCTCTATAGGTTATAGAAAATGAAATAAAATATTATACATTTTTTAATTAATGAATATAATTTTACTATGAAGTAATATAAAATGAAGTGTACAATCAGATATAAAGTAATCATATTCTTGAACCCAACTCCCTTTCTTTAGGTGTTCACTCATTCACTCCATTTTTAGAATGGATGATCCTTTTTTAATTCGTTTATCCATACCATTTTTTCTAGGATATATATTTTTCAAAACAAGTTTTTTGAAAACTGATGGATTTTTTAAAAACATCAATTCTTTCTAAAAATTCATCATTCACTTCTCTTGAGATTGTTTTTTTATGGATGATTAGTCAATATACTAGAATATATGTTATAACATTTTCCTATAAGGAAACCAAATTTTTATTCATGAATGAAATAATTATGAAACCCATTAAATTCCATGGTTTGTGCTTATCATTGATATATGTTCCTTGGGGAAAGAATTATTAATTAAATTTTATGATGTGACAGGTTCACTGGAAATTATTTATCTCTAGGAAATATTTTTAAGTGTAGGGTGAAACTAGAATTATATAGATCTAAAATTAATTTGGTAATGTGATTACACTCAAGTGATAAAGTGATAAGTCTGTTGTAGTTGACCACTAATACATGATTTTTCACTATTATGCATCTCCACATTCCTTGCCATTATCTAATTCTTCCTCTCATGATTAAAATTATTATCCACTGATTATATTAATATCATGATGATTAAGATAACCTATGTTATATTGATTCATATATATTATCCTTCCTCATATCGGGTCGTTATCTCGCCATTTTTTTTATGTATATCCGCAGGTGACTATATATACTGTAGGGAACAAAATATCCACTCAGATGGTACAGAAGTAAAGTTTAAATATATGTTTATGATTTATTTTTTAAATGTTATGTATGATACAAATTTTTCCAAGACACTAAATATTTGAATCCTTATTGTTTACCACATTAATTTGTTTCATTATAATGATGTAATAGTTATGTATGAAAATTAGAGTCTTTATTAATTCAGGTTGAATGTATACAATTTGATTTTTTGATCAAAATATATATTTATAACATATTAAACCATAAACATAATTCCTCTATATTCTTAATGAATAAAATATTACGTCAAACTCAAAAACATGATTTAGTTAATTTTTTCATGATTTTTCAATTATCATGGTGAATAAGTTGTCACATTTTCTATATGCATGATTAAACATCCTTGCCACATCATAAATGTGTCACTATAGATCAAAAACCAATATCCACTAATGGGTAGTGTAAGAATAGGTTCAATGACCAACATTCTTCTCAACAACATCAAATTTTCATCGAATCCATACATCTGAAATATCTTGGATCTCTTATGATTTAACATTTTTTTATTAGATTTTATGGCCATTATAAATAACTAAAATTATTCTGATAGTATCTACTAACACAATAGAATGATTAATCACCCTTACCATGGTTGTTCTGGGGAAATTTTCAATTATTTCCATTGTTGAAAGATCCACTAATTAACACTTACATAAAATTATAAAACCCAATAATGAAACATTTTATATCCTAAATTCACTCTTGAAAAATTTGGAATAAAAGTTATCATTCATCAAGGACATACATACAATACTAAAATGACCATCATGAAATTAATTTCCCTTGAAATTCATATGAAAATATTCTATAAATAATAGCACAAATTGATCGAGGTAATATCAAAAGACTATATTCCATAAATTTATAATGATAACATGAGAATTTATAAATCCCAGGGTACCAATATAAATTCATGAATTCTATACCTCATAAGAAAGTTTATCATGGGTATGTCCTCCTTCTTGAATTTCAATTCATTATTTCTATAATTAAGTACAATCTTGTAAAAGTATTGAGATCTATGAAGTTATTCAAACAATTCACCAATATGGGGAAGAGGACACATATTCATGATAGTGATGATTTTAAATTTTTATAATCAATTGAAAGATGAATTGAACCATATTTATTATCAATGAAAATAATAGGTGCAGATCATGGTGACTCACTTTACCAAATTAATTTCCCACCATGATTATTTTGGAGTAACTTCTTCAATTCCAATCACATCATCTGGGACATTCTATATAGAGTCTTTGAAATAGGTCTAGAACTAAGTATGTGTTCTATTGAAAAACAAACATCAATATTCGATGTAATACAAAAAATTTATTAAGGAAATCCAAGAGCATAATCCAAATCAATAGTAATATCTTTTACATTTTGTTTCTCCCCAACCATTTGAGATAAATATGCTAATGTATCGGTAATAATACCGATATAACGGATGAAATTTATATAATTTCATATTCATAGTTACACTAAAAGATGGTCGTATGTTGATTTATAAGATCATATTATACTTTAATTCCCAATAAATTTCTATGTGGGAAATATATAGATTATAACTATTCCACCAAACAAATCAAGTTCATCTAGCAGGAGGATCACATGATTTTCCAAAAGTACATTCTCCTTAAAGGTCTATCGGAGAGTAGCTAGAGACTTGGGATATGTTCATCATTCCATTCAGAGTTATTAATTTTGACCAATCATCTTATCATTATGGTTGTCATATGATAACCTTATCAAATACATTAGATATAAAACAGTGTGTGGATACCAAATCAATTAAAAAATTTGTAGATATAGTGTAGATGGTAAATGGAAATTTAGCAACATAGTTATTGTGAAATACTTCATAAGTATTGATCAAATGTTACGTTCATTTTTCTTCCAGCGTTAGAGGATAATAATGTAAAGACCCAGACCCTAGTATCCCAAACAATGTGTCATACCCTATTACATTGGCATAAGATATAAGGAATCTCTTCCCTGATGACATAATTGTAACATCCCATAATTTAGTTAATGAATACTCTCTTATTTTAATTATTTCATATAATATAAACCAACTAAAATCAATCTAATAAAACAATACAAACATTATAAATGAAAAATGAATGATATAAGAAGAATTCATAGATGTTAATAAACTGATACTGATGAAATAGAAACATGACCCTTGAAATACTTACATTACCATTAGGAATATTAAACAATCCAATATAATATTATCCCCACCTACGAATGTATAAATAAATTCTTGGTACCTTATAAATTAATATATGTTTTCCTTATATCTTGGAATAAGTAAATAAGTTATTCTAAATAATAAATTATCTGATGGTATGTTTGAATGTTATAAATATTTAATTACAATTTCATAATTAAAATATTTCATTATAATTTTATTAATTTTCATAAAAATTTATTCATAAATAAGTATTTTGTAGTCTAATGATTATAAGATATTTGTGGAACCTAATAAATTTTTCATAGAGTCATAAATTATATTATAATATTAAAATGAGTATTTATTTGAATTTATGATGATTTTATTGAAAATTTAAATTTATCATTTATCAAAAAGTATTTTAATAAAATGGAGTCCATTATTGAATTATACATGTGTAAAGATTATTGGATTAATTTTTCTGGATTTTTCAAAAATTGCTGAATTTTTTTGTGAATAGCGAAATAAGATAATCTACGATAAAAGCTAGTTATTTGATTTATTGACACATACAAGATTTAGTACAGATGTAAGCACAAAATAACAAACTATACAAAATTATTTTAATATATTTTGTGATAAGTCTCAAACTATTCATATTCGTGATCCAAAATAATAAATAAATGAATAAAATAATGAGAGAACACCCCTCCCCTCCCTTATAAATATCACCATCACCCCTCTTCCCCTCACACATCAACAAACATGATATGTGTACAACTTCTACCCAATAATCTTACCAGAGACTGTCCCCCACATCCATAATCGCTTAATCTATTAAATACACAAAAATATTTTCTTTATGGAGGTTCTCAAGGAGGAGAAATTCATTACAGTATTAAAGTGAATGAATCAATCAGACATAAGTTAAAGGATTTTTGATCCCAACTCTATTTTTTTTATTTATTACTATCACTAAATATTCAGTAAGGATTTTCATGTGATGTTCCTTAAATATAATTTATTTATTATTCTATTTCTATTTAAGGATTATATGTTTTTCCTAATTTTTTTTCTGAAAAATGAAAGGATTTTTTCAAAATAACAATTCTTTCTAAAAATTGACATTTGACTTCTCTTGAAATTGTTTCATCCTCACTAAATATTGATGAATAAAATATCAGGTATGTGTAACCAATTTTCTATTGGTAACCCACGTTTTTCTTCATGAATATTATACTAATGAAATATATTTATATTCTTGGGTTATGGATATGATTGATATATGTTCTATATGATATTAATGATTGTGTAAATGACATGATGTGATGGGTGAGCCCACAATTTTTTAGTGCAAGGAAGTTTTATGATGTGAAAGGTTATCCACGGATTTTACAATTCTCCAATGCAATGGATAAAGTGATTTATCTCGTGATATAAAGTAAAGTATGTGAGGTAGTGGACCACTAAAACAAGATTCATCACTTATATGAATTTCTGAATTCTGTTCCATTATCTAATGATTCCTATCATGATTATGATGATCATCACATGAATATGTTAATATGATGATGAATATGATCACCAATGTTATATTGAATCATGTCATCTATTTATCCTCTTTCTTGGATCTTAGCTCACCCCTATTTTGATGTTTATCCTCTAGGGAACACATATACTAAGGAGAAAACATGATCCACTATGATTCTATAGAATACCGAATTTAGTAAATGTTTTTGTGTTATTATTTTAATGAGCATCACAGTACTAATTTTCCCAACACACTAAATCATTGGACCTTAGTTGTGTACCACATTAATTTGTTATTTTGTTAAAACAATTTAATAGTAATGTATGAAAAATTATGTTCATTATGGTTTTTATCATATTTTGTTTAGTTAATTGTAGATATGGGATTAGCAAGCCTTATTGAAAACCATTAGTACATGACTAAGTAAACTAAGATTTTTTAGAAAAATGCCAAACCCAGGGATCACACAAGGAATAAATTTAGTGTAAATTTCAAAATTGATTAAATTATTTATACATGACATGTTTACTATTTTTTGGTCCAAACTTTTATATTTTATAAAATGGTGGGAAATAGGAGAAACCTATCCAAAAAACTATTTGATGGAGAATTCTTTGAATGCACAAATGACATCCACAATACCTTGGAAGGCGGAGTTCAAAATTTCATGGTGATGCTTACCTAATTGTCTATTGTTATAACCAATGTCCTGAATAATGTGTAATGTCTACCTTCACATAAGATGAAGTTATTGGTTATCAAATCTATTTTTTTGGAAATGATCACTACTGTTTAGTGGATATCTTAATCCACTATTCGCATAGTAGTGGGTCAACTCAAAGGGGAAGGTATTTTTTTTCTTCCCTTTTATATGATAGAAAAGGTTACTTTGACAATTTATCATCTAGACGGAGAGGACGATCATTGGTGGGAATTTATTAAAAATACAAACTTGATGGAAGTAATTGATTAAATGTCGTGGGAATATTTTAAGAAATTATTTCATACAAAATATTTCCCTCAAACACTTCATAAATATATAGATAATGAATTAATAGAGATGATAAAAAAAGAAGTTAATTTGGTCATGTCCAAATATGAAAATTTTACAAGTGTTTTAATTTAAGCTTTAATTTTTGGAATAATAAATGATATAAAATTTGATATATTATTAAGTGGTTTAAAATGACTCCTCCAAAAGGATATTGAATTATGGGAATTTGGGAGTTATGAAGAAGTTGGTCAATGTGATCTGAAATTGGTGATAAAGTTCAAATAATGGTCTCACAGCTATGACGATAAGAAAATATACTTGCAGTTTTATGTTGGGTTGATCTAATAAAAAATTTGTAATGAAATCTAAACCAGCCACATGTCAAAAATGTGGAACGATGCATCATGGAAAATTACTAAAAGAGGTGGGGAAATCATATATGTTTGTAAGATAATATCACCAAGCACATGAATATAGAAAAGTCATAAATAATCTAGCCAATATGATGGAGGAAAGGAGTGCACCATGAATAGATCAATGCTTCCACTATATGGAGCAAGGAAACTATGCATGCAAGAGAACTAATTCTAGAGTTCTTAAGTGAAATCAGAGTTAGCAGTCTGGAAATCATATGGACAAAGTTATATCATATGCCACCACAACTACTGAGGTGGATCCCAATAATGATATGGGGACATGTATGTTGGTTATTCATTCATGATTATCAAACATACTATTTGACTATGGTTATACACATTCTATCATATATTTCATGATTACTAAATATATTTGAACACCACCTAAAATTATGGTGGTCGAGTTAACTCTGAGAACACTAACTAGGAAAATAATTTCATATAAAATATATAACTCCTCCCTAGTTATTGTTTTTGGAATGAATATCCCAGCGAATTTGGCCTCACTTACATTGGTGAAGTTTGATGCTATATTGGCTTGTATTGTCTATCATTATACGAAGAAAAAATCAATTATTGTGAAATGGACATTAGAATTCACATCATGTTGCATCCAATAAATAAATACAAATTTAAGGAAGTGGGTTAATATTCCTCATAACTATCATCTGAAATGTGGATAATATGGCCTCATGGGAAACTATATCCATCTCAAAATATTGAGACAAAGAATAGAATTAGGATCGAAGACATGACCATTTTAAGGGACTACTCTGATTCTTTACCTGATTAGTTGCCAAGTCTTCATCGTGATAGAGTAGATGAGTTCTCTATTGAACATATTCATGGATCATTTCATATATCAAATAATCATTACAGAATGACCATTTTTGGGTTAAAGGAACTGAAGAAGAATTTACAAGAGAATCAGGACAGAGGTTTTATACGCCTGGGTGCTTCATCATAGGGTGAACCAGCCATATTTTTCAAGAAAAATGATGTATATATGTTCCTATACATTAATTAATATGAGCTCAACAATATAATTATAAAGAAAAACTATATACTTATATGTATAGATGACTTGTATGATGAAGTGCACAGTGCCGAGTATTTCTCTTTGATGGACTTTCATTTAGGATATCACCAATTAAAGGTGAGGACAGAAGATATTCCAAAGGATTCCTTTCAAAGAATTAATGACCACTATGAGTTCCTAATGATCCCATTTGGACTCATAAACTCATCATTAATATTCATAAACATAATATAATTATTTTTTGAGATTAAGTTTAATTTTTTTTGTATTTATCATTAATATTCTGATATACTCTAATATAAAGGTAGAACGGGAGGAGTATTTGAATAATGTTCCAATGCCTTTTTGAATGGAGAACCACTATAAAAAGTACATTAAAAGTGAGTTACAAATTGAAGAAGTATATTTTCTATGTTATTTATCAACAACATTGGAATATATATCATCCCTTCTAAGACAAAGTTAATAAAATAGTGGCCTAAACCAATATCAATAATTGAGATTCTTAGTTCCATATTCTAGATGGGTATTACCGGTGATTTGTGATGAACTTATCTCAATTTTAAAACATTCTAACCATGTTTATTCATATGGGAGAATTTTTTTTGAACCAATGAATGTTAATATTACATCAAATAATTAAAAATGTATATTATTTTTGGGCTAGTACTCACACCTCTGAAAATTATGGAATTATTTGTGGTTGAAAATGATTTTCCAAAGAAGGTATTGGGATATTTACTGATTAAAAATTTTAATGTGATAGACTAAACCTTAATATTGTTTAAAATTCATGATACATAACTTTACAATGCATGATATGTAGTTGGAGGGTATGATCTTTACATTAGACAGCTCAAATAATTATTGTTATGGAAGAGAATTTTTATATATATACTTATCAAAAGAGACTAAAATATATATTTACAATGAATGAGAATAATATTCACCAGAACAGTTGGTTTGGTCTCATCAAGTATTGTCGGTGATCAATACAATACCATCCTGGTAAGGAAAACAATGTGGTGTATGCTCTATGTAGAATGGATCCAGCAACATTATCAATAATGAGAATTTAGAAGGATAAAATCATCATAGATTTTGAAAATTTGGATATGGGAATCATTAAGGAAGTTATATCATTAATCATTTCTCAAATGATTACTCAACCATTCATTACAGTGAAAATAAAATATTCTCAATGAAATGATGTGGAAATTATGAAGAAGGTGAAAACATGTGAAAGTGAATATCACAATAGTTAAAAATTGAAGAGAAGGAGTCATTATATTTGGGTCACTAATATGTGTAACACCAAATATAGAGATAAATAAGGTGAATCAGAATAAAATTCCTTGATTAACCTTCCCTATATTTCCCTATTCAACAATGATATATCAAGATCTCTGAAGGAATTATTGGTGGACAATATAAAGAAGAAGATTTTGGATTATACATTGAGGTGAGATGTTTGTTAGTAAGTGAAGGCTATCAGTAAAAAGTATAAGGGGATGATGCAACGCTTTCCAACTAAATCATGGTAGTGGGAAGACATCACCAAGGAATTTTTCATTGAACATTTGAATACAACCAATAGAAATAATGATATATGGGTAGTTGTGGATTGCGTCACTAAGGTAGATTGCATTATCTCAATTTCCAAAGGATATATAACAACATCAATATGCACGAACAAACATAAGATAAGTTGTATTGTATCTTGGGATACCCCTATCAATTTTTTTGAACAAGATCCAATATTTACCTCTATGATCTAGAAAATTCTTTAACATTCTCTAAAAACTTAGATGAACATCTCTATGGATTATTAACCTCTAACTGATGGACAATCTTAGTGGACTATTTATACACTGAGATGCATGTTGATAACATGTTCTAGGAACATCAAAGATGGATGGAAAAATATCTTTAATTGGTTGTGTTCTCTTAAAATATAAATTTACTCTTGAGCATCCAAATGGATCCATATAAATATATTTATGGGAAAAGATGCATAACACTGACATTCTTGGATGAAGTTTTAGAACAGAAGTGGCTATGACATGAAATAGTCAATGAAATGGTACAAATGGTGAAAATTATTCTGTATCATATAAAGGAAACCCAATTTCAACATAATATCTATATAGAAAATATTCAATGTGACCTAGAGTTTTGTGATTGAGTCATGGTATTCTACTCCATATCTCAATGGGATAGGATCATGATATTTGGGATACAAACAAAGATGAGTCCAAGGAACATTATCCCCTTAGAGATTATTGATTGTGCTATATTTGTGGATTATCGACTGGAAGATCCACCTACCATGTCTCAATAACATTATTTATTCCACATATCTCTCTTGAGAAAGTACACACAAAACCCCTCACATGTACAAAATCCAATGGTGGTACATTTGGAAATGGTCTCTCATACGAGGAGTAGCAAGTGAAGCTATTGGATTGTAAGGATATAACTCTATAAATCAAGACTACTCAAATGGTCAATGCACTATGACAGAACCATATGTATGAAGAGGAAGCATGGGAACAATAATAAGTGCTGATGGAGAAATATACTCACCTGTTTATGTGAAATGAATTTTTTCTGGTGAAATATCACATGTGGGAAGAATCAAAGGACCCAAAATTGTATCAATGGTAATTCCATTCTTATAAATATTTTATATAGTATAAACCACAGAAAATAAATATGAGAACACAATAAAAAAATTATAAAATAATAATGAAGGAAATAAGTTGAATTTCTAGATGTTAAAGAACCAACACTGATGAAATAGTAACTTGAAATATGGAATAGTAACATGACCATTGGGAGTAGTAAAATGACCAATAGAATAGTAACATCATATATGAATTTATAAATAAAATATTGGTATTGTATAAATTATAATATTATATATTTACATCTTGAGATACGTAAATAATTATTTCATAAATAATATATTATGTGTGGGTATTTTTATAAGTTATAAATATTTAATTACAATTTAATATTCATATAATAATTTAAAATGAAATTTATTTTCACAATACATATTCATAATCTAATATTTTTTTGTCTAATTAATATGATATAATTTTATTTGACTATCATCAATTTTTCAATGTGTCATAAAATCATGTATAGTTTTAATATTAGTTTTTCTTGATTTAATGATGATTTTTATAAAAAATGAATTCCTCATAATTAGAAAATTACTTTATAAAAAAAGGATTAAATTTTTTAATTCTAAACGTCAATAAATTGTGAGGTTGAATTTTTAATATTTTTATAAAAATATTAATGTATTGGTGAATAATGAATTATTTCAATTTACAATAAATGGAAAATACTTGATTTATTGAGCCCTAGATGATATATTGCTAATGTAATCCCAAAATATTGAACAATCCTTTATTGTATTTATATATTTAGTGATAAGACTAATAATATTCATAGTCTTGAGCCATAATAATAGACATACAAATAAAATGATGTGAAAACACTCCTCTCCTTCACTTTAAATGCCACACATCATCCCCTCTTCTCCTCACACTTTAAAAATCATGAAGCATGTCCATGTTCCGGGAAATATTCTCCCCAAGACCGTCCCCGTATATATTATCTCTTTGTCTCATAATAATACAATAAACCATTCCTTAATGAGGTTCTCAAGGAGGATAAATTCATGAGGATATTAAAGTGGATGAAGCAATCAGACATAAGTTAAGGATATTCATGAACAAAACACTCTTTATTTGGTATTCCCATATTTGATCCATTATTAATATGAATGTTATTATCATGTTCTTTAAATATTATTTCTTTATTCTTCCCATTTCTTTTCTAGGATATATATGCTTCCAAAATTATTTTATGATAAACTAAAGGATTTTTTTAAAATAAGTCAACATTAAAAATGTTTATCTATTACCCCTCTTGAGATTGTTTCTTTTTCATCAATAATTGATGAATCATCTATATATTTTTATACCCTTTTTTCTATTTGGAACCAAAATATTTATTAATGAATCAAATCAATATGTAACCCATTCCTTTAAATAGTTTATGGCTATTTTTGAGAAATGTTCTGTGTGGAATACATGATTATGTAAATGTTATAATTGGTCGAGTGCACCTGGAATAATATAGTTCTAAAATTAATTAGGTAGGGTGATGTATCTCATGATATAATGTGAATTATGTCTTTTATATTACCACTATGACATGATGTTTCATTTTTATGAATTTCCACATTACATTCCTTTGTCTAATGTTTTCTCTCCTAATTTTGATGATTCTCCCAAGCTTCTGTAAGGAAGATGATTACTCTACTCACCCATGAGATATTGGTTCATGTATACAATTAATTATTTTATTGGACTCCATGTTCACTACTATTTTTTTATATACTTCTGTGAAAACATATCAATATTAGATGAAAATATCATCTAAGAAGCTAGTGACCAAGGAATTAATAAATTGTTTATGTTTTATTTTCCAAAATATTATATATGACCCAAATTTTCCCATGGAAGTAATCATTTGGATCATGGTTGTGTAACACATTAATGTTTTTTAAACAAAGAGGTTCATTGAGTCTACCATTATTCAACCATTTTGTAGCCATGCATATCTTTCATAATATTATTCATATATTCCAGTTAAAAATGAAACATATTAATGCGGTGAGATCATATAATTAGTAAGTGTATACAAACAACAAAGGCTATCATAAATAAGCATACACAATAATGGCATGGTAATTAACTGAAACACATTCCATTTATTCATTAACATGATCATAATATGGATGTTATACAATTTGATTAAATATTTCCTTATATATAATCCCGAATACTGAAAACAAGGAGAATGATATCATAATAGATAAATAATCACATGGAATATCAATAACAACTCTCATTATGATGAAATGCAAAATTTTGGAAATTTTAAACACATCATTGAGGCATCATACAAACAATTCAAAACAATTAAGGCTTCATTCCATGGATATAATACAATCTAGTATTAATTACAATAATATAACATTATCATGGCTACATACCAAGAATATAATAAATTGAAAAGACCTTGGCAAAAACCCAGTATTTTTTGTCTCATGAGACCAAATGATGCATCAATGGTATATAGCAGGCCATGCGCATTAGTTACTAACTCTAATGCATGTACACCTATTTAATATGCTAAATATAAACATCCTAAATATTTAAGTTAAAATCTAGTATACTAAATGTGAATACATTAACTGTAAACCATGAAAGGTATAAGAAAAATGCAATCACAGTCCAACTGACTATAATGAATTCAATAGAAATTGGTAAATGAAATCATAAATTATTAACCTATATTAAGAATAATATTCAACAAATGATGTTGAAATGGATGAAATTATTCAAATAATATCATTGCAAAATTAATGTGGTGAATAGACATTTTCACATTGGAAATATTTTTTTTTCTAAAAATGATGCATAATTAAAAAAGAAAAAAAATCATTTAAAATAATTAAGACAAATTATAATGTAATTTATAAGGAATTAAGGATTAATTATGGTGCTAATATATTCTAATTTGATATATGTTATAAAATTTTCCATCCATATTTATCAGAAAAGTATAAAACAACCTTTTTTAGAAAACAACAAAACATACATTTTAATGAATTCTTTAAAACATAAAAAAGTGTTAAAAATAAAAAATTAATCAATAAATTTACAATAGTAAAAAAAATTGAAATCATTTTTAGAAAATATAGAAATTGTGGAGAAATATTCTTCAGTGGATACTTAATCAATAACAATCATGATTAATAATGAAATGGTGAAATAAACCCATACCAATTTGTAATTAGTTGTACTGTATTACCAATAACATCAAATGAAAATTTATATATAATTGATATAGATAGATTCATGATTTTATTTATATTTTTTAGTATAAAATCAACTCAAAATAAAAAGTGGTGAATATGGCATGTATCACACCTAAATAAAAGTGAGATGGAATCCATTACCTTGAAATTTCATTTTGATGAACATGATTTAACCTAACAAATAATGGTTTTAATCAATATATTAATTTATAATATTACCAAGTCTATATTTAATGTATCATATATGATCATCTTGTATCATTTTGATAATAATATTTCATTATTACCATTGTATCTGGTTTTAATTGCTTCATTTTCACATGCATCTTTTTCTGTGAAATTCTTATTTCTTATGAATATCGTATATTTTTTTCTTTACTAAATTATATTAAGTTCACAAATATAATATTTATTAATTATATAAATTTTTATAACCATTATTTAATGTTTACCATGTAAAATTAATCACATCGCATTGTAGAGTTAGTAGGTCATACGTATGCATGAGTGACAATATCAATCATTTAATGGTGAAAAGGTAAGTAATTTGATTGTGTATTAATTTTTTTCATAATATATATCAGTTTATAATTATCATATATATCCATTATTTCAATCATTATATCTATCCATGTATCTTGGTGATGAAAAACATATTACACCCCGGCGTGGTGACAGTAAACCGTACAGACACACACACACACACACACACACTATTTTCATTTTTCGTAGGATGGATAAACATAGGAATATGGTTGTCCCATTATGATAATAACATATAATCAAATAGATTATTAATTTTTTATTACTTTATCTTGGAAATAAGACATGAATTTTTATTATAATAGAAAATTACATTGGATGAGTTGGTAAAAAATAATACCTCTTCTTCAGTGGTCTTCCTTTAGTTATCTTTTTATTGTATCTTGGGATGGTTTTGGTAATGAACAAACTCTATATATCATTTATAAGCTTGTTAATAAGATAAATGGTCATTAATTGGTTGATAGAGAAGGTTCAAAGTGGTGTGAGGAATTGTGGGAGGCGGTTCCCTTTTATAAATGAGGTGTTGGATGATTCTGGTGGTCCTCAAAATATTAACATATAATCTATGCATTATAGATAGAATGAATTAAAAATTACTTATAAATTAATAGTGGATGTAATTTTAGGCCATACAGTTTCCCCTTTATGATTAATTTTTTTTTTTTTTTTTTTTTTAAATAATTTAATAAAATATAAAGTCAACAAAATATCTTTATTGTAAAATTTGATACTATTCATTTAATTTCACTTAAATGACATCATGAAATATTGGTAATCAAAATATAATTGTTTTAAACATCTCTAGTTTATTATATGAAAATATTGAATTCATAATAATCATTAAATCCTCACAATTATATCAAAATTAATACTTTTAAAATCAATTCCTTTATTTTTATGTGAACGAAATGAATACAATTTTAGAATTTAAGAACTAGTTAAAGTAATAATATGATTTCTAAAAATGAAAAATAAATTTAAATAATGAAAATAATTTATATAATATAAAAAAATTCATTTATGTTGGTTTCTATACTTATTTTTCTTTTTTGGAAACATAAAAGCTATTAAACAAAAAGAGAGTAACATTTTGAAAATATAATTGATTTAAATAATATAAAAGTAATTTTTATTGAAAAGTGGGCATTAAAAAATATATTTATATATTATGGTGATAATAGTCTAATTATAATTAAAAAATAATTTTTGGTCATGTTTAGATCGTTTTTATAGAATTAAATTTGGGTTTAACCCCTTTTAACTCTTACCGTGAAAATATTCATTTTTACCCACCGATTGACATTGTTATTACTGTAGAGTGATAAAATAATCATAAATGAACCATGGATGTAGTTTTGAACCATATATATAACATATTTACAATATTTTATTTTTATTTTTTAATTTTTTATCATTTCATAAAATAATATTTATTTTAAAATATCAATAATGTCAATTTTGACAGTATTCATTAGTTTGACCTTAATTAATATCAATACAAAACATACATTGTAAAAAATTATTTAATATATCATTAATATTTCTAGGCAATCTATAAAATTATTCTATAACATTATTTACCCCAATATTATTTATTTTAATATGTTTAATATAATTTATTTGATATTTCAATTAATAAACCAAATTATTACATCATCATTGTGTAGGCTACTATCGTAAATATTTATTTACTAAAAATTAAAAATAAATTATCATGATGGATATAATTATTTTATGTTTAAATATCTATTCAGATTGAATGATATACTCTGAATCACCATGTGTTAAATATGAAATAATTATTTAAAACATGAGTATCCCATATTTGAATTTCATTAGAATAAAATACAATAAAATGAATAAAGTATTAAAATTGGTTCTAAGAGGCCATAAAAAAGAAAAAGGAATATTTTTTCTGAAATATCTCGTCCAATAATAATTAGGATAAGTATTACAGTAATTCTATAACACTTATAATATTTTTTACCATTAATTAACAGAAATAAACTTAACTATGGAAATAAAAAATTTCCTATTGTAACTATTGATATTGAACAAAAATAGATGGGAACAATTTACTAAATTTTAATTTTTTGATTAAAAATATTTAATACCTTTTTTATAATTCAATTAATATATTTTTTAGAAATATATTTAAAATTTATCCGATATATGGGATGAAATAGTGAGTTTTTATGTTAAAAATGATCAAACGATTGAAATGATTTTATATCCAAATTCAATATGAAACTGATCTTAATGAAAATATGTAGTTATTTATGTATAATTGAATTATTTATATTTTAAATGAAAATTAAAATATTATTTAGCTATATAAAATAATTAGATGAAAATACCATTTTGAATTTAAATGCAGTTTTTTATTATTCATCAAAGAATAAAGGATATCAAAAAAAAAATCCATAGAAAATATTAATATTATTAATGTGTAAATAAATACTTCATAATCATGTTGATTCTAACTATTTACCAAAAATCAATGCACAATGTGAGAATAACTAATATTATTGATATAGACATGAAGAATTATTTATAGGATGGAAAAATAATGACATCCTTTTCTCAATCTATGAGTCCATAGGTATAACCTTGGTTATCCCATGTATTATCAAATTTATAGAATGATATCATTGATATTGACAAATATTCAAAATAATTAATTGGGTTATTTTTTCTAATCTATGATTTTATAAATATAGTTTAAAATGATTCTACTAAACATTATCTGATAAAAACTACAAATACCCTGAACCCAGTTGCCTGGTGTTGTTTCTTTACATTATTACAATGGGAAAAGTTACAATAAATTGAATCTGAAAAGAAAAAATATTTTAGTGATCATGGTTAAATAGATACTTATTATAAATTATCATTTATTTTTAAAACATAAAAAATCATTATGATAGACATTATTTTACCTTTTTTGAAACCCTATATATCAGTCATAATAATTTTCATCAAATACTGGGGAAAATTGAAACATGTTAAAGGGGTGAGCTTTTGTGCTAAATAAGGGTATACATATAATGGAAGATATCATAAATATGAAAAAACTATTATAACAATGTAATCAATTGAATAACATTCCATTAAACCAATAACTTCAACATAGTATGGGAAGAATAAAAGTTGATCAAATAGTTAAATATAACTAATAATAGGTAAATGAAAACATGACAATTGTTATTCTATAATTGGAATAATCACATGGAATATCAATAACTAATATCAAACTGATTGAATTCCTAACACATGATATCTGAAACATACCATTGAGACTTCATTCCAAAAATGTAATACTACTGGGACTTCATACCAATAATATAATTCTTTCAATGATTCATGCCAAGAATCTAACATCATAAATTATTTATTCCAAGATTCTAATAAATGGGTAAGGACTTGGCCAAAAACATGTTTATTTTGTCTCATGAGGCCAACTGATTCATTGAGAGGCTATAGTGGCTCCCACCTATCACTTACTAATTCCAATGAATTTACTCAAATAAAATGAGTGAAACATAAACAATAGAAATATTTGTATTGAAAACTAGCATATGGAAAATGAATACTTTTTCCATAAACCATTAATGGTATCAAAATAGTACATCCATAGTAATTCTAATCAAAATCCATTCAACAAAATATATAAAATAACATCATGAGAGATAAATCTTAATTTTAAATATGATTAAACCGAGGGTATTGAAATAAATGAAAATAATCTTAAAGAATCATTGAAATTTATTGAAGAAAATACCCATTTTCACATTGGAAATAACATATTTTTAAAACAATTTTCAATTACAACTTAGAAAATATTAATTGAATAGAATTATGTGATATTATAAAGTATAAATTATTTATGATTCAAGTTGTAGGGAATATATGCTCACACTATATTTGTTAAAAAAACCACTCATTATGTACTTTTATTTAATAAGTCTCAAAGATCAATTTTTAAAAAATTGAAAAAAAAATATCCATTAATTTTTTTATAAAAAATTTACAACGGGTAAAAAATAAAATTAAACAATCATAGTATAAAGGTAAAATCATTTTTGAAAACGTTTTTAGAAAACATTAACGTGGAGGAGAAAAATTTTATAATTAAGACTTAAACAAAAATAATTGTTAATAATGTTGAGATTGTAAAATAAACCCTTAACACATTGTAATAAGTTGAATCATATTCACCATAAATATGAAATGAAAATTAATATACCATAAATATATGGATATTCATGATATTATATTAAAGGGTATGTATATACACTATTCAAATAAATTACTACTGAATATTGAATGTGTCCCACATAAATAAACGTGAGAATAAATCCATTACCTTACACATTCCTTTAGTTGAAAATGTTTTTACCTATTATATAATATCTTAAAAAATGTTATTTTTTATACATGAAACATATACATATTTATTAAAACCTTAAAGATCCTATTATAATAATTTTAAAATAATATATCATTATTAACAATGTCTTATATGATTACTGCGTCATTTTCCAATACAATTTTTCAAGTAAGTCATCTTTATTATGCATTTGATAAGTCAATTTTATTTATAGAATTATTTTAAGTTCATAAATATCATATTTATTCCTTTTATACATTTTTATTAACATTATTTAATAGTTAACATGGGAAAAAATATCATTGCTCTATGGGGATGGTAGGCCATATGTACGCTTCAGCAAATGAATTCATTCAAGAAATAGTGAAAGTGTACGGATGTGGATGATAAATTACATTATTCTAGAATTAATATCATGTCATAATTTTCACAGATATCCATTATTTAAATTATTATTTAAATTCCATTAATGTGTTTATGAAAAATAAATTACATCTTGGGGTGGATATCGTAAGTCAGACATACACACATGTTGTGTTTTTTGTTTTTAGAATAATCGGTAATGGGTGGGATATGGTAGTCCAATAATTAAATAATTATTGTTTTATGATTCTAGAGAAATTTAATGTAAAAATATAATTTTAAAATACTCAAAATAAATTTAGATAATGAAAATAATTTCATTAAGGTCAAAATATAGATTAACTTCATCCATATCTTTATTTTTTCCTATGTGGACACATAATATATATTAAAAACGAGGAGTGTTTCATTTTGTAACCATATATGGATTACATATTATTTAATATAGTTTTTATATAATTATATATTAAATAACAAAAATTAAATATTATTGTGATAAGTGTCAAATTTTATTCATCTAATAATTTTTATACATGTTTAGGTTATATTTATACCCTTATATTTTAATATTAATACCTTTAACTTTTACGGTGAAAACATGGAATTTTACAATTTGAGGGTCAATATTGCTACATTAAAATTAAACACTAACCATTAATGAATCTTTTATAATGTATTCAAACATAGCTAAACCATGTGGCATAATCTTATATTTGGATTAATTTTATATAATGTAATAAAATAATATGTAATTTAAATTTTCATTAATTTATATTTTGACACAATTCAATAGTTTGACTATAAAAATACATCAATACACAAGATAACTCCAAAAAACCATTTATATATCCCTAATTTTCCTATGTAATATATAAAATTTTTGTATAGCATTGATTATCCTACATTATATTTATTTTATTATTTTTGATATCTTTTATTTGGTATTTTGATTAATTCAACAATTACTACATCGTCATTGTGTAGGGCTTTAATGTAATTATATTTTTATTAAAAATAAAAAATAAATTACCATGATTAATATAAAATTTTTAGATTTGTAATTACTATCTTTAATCTTATATATATTATGAATAACCAAATATAAAAAATTTAATACTTATTAAAATACAAGTATGATATATTTTACTTTCCCTAGAATAAAATAGTATAAAAGGCACAAATTCATGCGATTTCCTCAATGAGGAAAGTAAATCATA
Organism: Viscum album; assembly: GCA_963277665.1. NCBI lineage: Eukaryota > Viridiplantae > Streptophyta > Magnoliopsida > Santalales > Viscaceae > Viscum > Viscum album. The sequence goes on from OY728131.1 coordinate 1,390,334,943, forward strand.
ACTATGATTTTTTAGGGCACTCACCCATCAAATAAATATATTAAATGTGTTACGGTAGTTATTTAATACTTAAAAAATTATTTCTACCCTTAATTTCATGATTTACCTTTAACTATGGTTGAAAAAAATTTCCAAAGTATTTTTTTATATTTTAAACAATGGACGGCGAATATTTAATAACATTTGATCATGTTTTTAAAAATTTTTATTACATTGTTAGTAATTGAATTGACATAAGTTACAAAACTTAATTTAAAATTTATCTTGCATACGGGATGAAACAACCAGTTTTTTAAGTAAAAATATTCAAATGATTGAAATATTTTTATATACAATTTTAATGTAAAATTGATCACAATGACCCATTTTGAATTTTTTAGGTATAATTAAACCATTTATAATTTATAACCAATTTAAAATATAATTTAACAATATAAATAAATTAGACCAAAATGTAATTTTTAATTAAAATGTAATATTTTTTATATTTCATTGAAAATTATAATAAATTGGACTATTAGAAAACTCAAATAAGTAAATTTTGATAATTATATTAATAAAATAATATTTATTTTTTCAAATAAAATTTATAAAAGTGTAATAATTAAGTTTTAATACAAGATCACTATTAAAAGGTGACAGAACTACCTTTAGAAAAAATATAGGTTTTTTTCTTTAAATTTGATTTGTTATTATCTTATTCCTATCAAATCAATAAGATTAATGTTAAAAAATTGTAATATATATATCTATTTATATATATTATAATTCAGTTAATACAATTCATCCCTTCTAAATTAAAATCTTGGTTGTAATAATATTGCATTGTAAAGTTTAGTTGGTTGTTGCGTGGAATGAAAGTTATTGAAGAGATTAAATTAATAAATAAGCATACTATAAAATAATGGCATGTTACAACTAAAACCAATTTTCATTATTAATCCAAAAACTAGTCATTTTATTGGAATAATGTAAATTACCCTTTAAATTATATCACATGAGTGTCGGTGGCCCATTTGGTTGAGCTTTTTTACCATTTGTTTCATCGAAAAGCCTCTTTCAAATAACTTTGGAATTGATTTTCTTGATATAATTCTTTTCCACAACTAAAAATTCACCAGAACCTGTAATGAAATTTTATAAATTTTTTACCATATCCTTATTATGTGAATTAATATTAATTTTATTTCCTCAGTGGTTTTTGTTATCATAATTTTCTATTGAATTTTGTCTTTCTCATTTTGTCCCCAAAACCATGCGAACATTAAGAGTCCAATTTCCATTTCCAGATTTAGTGATCATAACATTGTTTCATTACAACATTTAACATATCTTATATTCAATTTATCTCATTTTCTTATTCTCATGACTCTTAATAATCAGTGGGATTTTCTTTTAGGATTGATGATAAAACAATAAATTCACATTTCAAGTATAGTAAAAAATTTCTCCTATACACTAATGGATTTATAATAATTTATATTTTGTTCGTTGAATTTAATTTTTATTTTCATTAAAATGTTTTGGTGATAATACATATTGAAAAATAAATTTTTAAACTCTTCCCATGTGATGGATCTAATTTCCACCTCCTTCCTCACAATATATATAAATATCTAATATTGATCAACATCACCATAGAAATGATAAATTACCAAAATAACCTTCTCATAGACTACTAAATAATGAACAGATAATATATTTTATATATAATTAATCCATTTCGAAAAAAATAAGTGGATCACAGGAACCAAAAAAGGGAGTTATATGTTTCTTCATAAAATAACCAATACTGAGATGTTCATTCCCTTGGACATTTAGATGTTCTGCATGATTCGTATAATGATTCATATCTTAAGAGAATTGGGTGATCATATTTTAAATATTTCACATCCCATCTCCAATTTCATTTCATTTTTGATGCATATAGTTATCTCATAAAACATAACATTCTGTGTTAACAAAATTCATATGGGTTACATCAAATAACTAAGGCAAACAAATATTTTTTGTGGGAAAAAATATTCATATTGTGTAATAATGTAATCATGAAAAGTAATTACTAAGATGTATAAATCATTACAACTAGTTTTTTATAAATAAAAATGATGGTTAAAGCTACGCCGTTGAAGGTCATTATATGTTCATATTATTCATAATTGTTCATAATGAAAAAGTGAATTAGCCTAATCATGTCCCATAAAACAGTCAATATATGAGTAAAATATTAAGGCCAATATCTTTCACCAATAACAATCATGTTAATACCCAACCCTCAAATTTCATAGTTGTTACCACTATGTGTTTTTAATCCAAAACTACATCTACATTCTAATTTCAGGAATGAGATGCAGTTTCAATGAAAGCAACAAAATCTAAACATTTTAACACCTTTATTAAGTTATCCAATAAATAGACGTGCCTCGATAATTTTAAATAATTATATAAAATATTAATATATCTAAATAACTTGAATCTTTTGTGATACCAACTCAGATGACTTGATAATTTAATACATTAATATAATGTCACAATAGTTGAATATTCAATACATTACATAGTAATACACACCTAAGGATGATAATTGGTTATTTTTTTGGAGACTAGATACATAATCAACAAATTTCATAAAATATTGTTAATATCACCCATAAGGTTCTTCTATCATAGCACAATTTATATGTATTTATTTATGAATAAATTTCTTCATAACTTGAGAATGTGGGAATCATAGTAATGGCTTATCTCAAATTAGCAGTAAAGAAAAACATAAGGGATGTCAATCAATGATCCTATGTGATCATAAGAATAATGGAATGAGAACATGATAATAATTTGAGAAATTTATATAAAAGAATTAAATGATCATGAATCATTAATCATGGTGTATGTTTTTTTAATCATGAAAAAACATAATAAGTTTGAGGAATCACCAATAATCAATATTGAGTCCTAAGAATAAATTATATGCATAATATATACTTTTTGTGGAATATAAAAAATATAGAATTATTTCCTTAGTCAAAGATTACAAAAAAGTATATCATAATGTATTTTGTTATCTCCACATAAAATAATTTCTATTGATAAGGTTTACATCTAAGACTATTATATTAGATAAATTCCCTTAATAAATTTGGATTTCTCCCTATTCCAATCATTATTATTATATTAGATATTACTATTTCTCTAGTGAATTGGAGGGCTATATAATTCCTAGACCACAAATCACTTTGATAAAACCATACATCTTTTTCCACAAAGCAATAAAACATTTATCATATAATCATTTAACTACACATGGAATGGAAATGAGTTTCATAATCATTTTTTAATTTCATTATAGAATAGCCCATAGAAAACAAATGGGTTTTATAGAGGATTCATTATAAAAAAAATTAACCCTTGGGAAATAAATGATTTTCATAAAACACTACATAAAATATTCTATTCCTTTGATAACAAGAGAAATAATGTGGGTTGTATCAAAAGGTCATATCCTCAGGAAGTAGACATAGATGAAAATACCATTAAAAAATACTTAATCCTTTATTTGAAAACATGAGAAAATTTCAAGAATAACTTGTTTGGAAAACATTACTTTATAAATATTCTTCTTAAAACAATGTAAATAAATAATTATTTAAAAAATTAGCCTTTTTAAAAAAAATGCATGTATAGGTAAAATCCTCTATTAACAATTTTTAATAGCATGGACATGGTATAAAAATATCAACAACCAAAGAAGAAATAAAGTTGGGTATTCTTTAAAAATAGTATCTTAATAATTTTAAGAGGAAATTTGAAGAAAATGGTTCTAATACATAAAAATTTATATTATAAAAATATGAAAATAAAATGGATGGAATTAATTGATATTTTTAATATAACTTTTCTCAATGAAATTTGAGAAATTAAAATCCCAAAAGGAAATGAGATTTTAGCATAAACAGTTAATCCAAGCCTCATATTTCTTAATACACATTGAAATATCCTATATAATAAATATATATTTTTTAAATAAAATTTATAACCATATTAATACATTATATACTATTTATCATTATTTAATAATTTCAAATTATGATTTTATAAGAAATTTATTTATTGAAATCATCATTCCTGTGAAAACTGGTCTGTTTTCCATGCATGTTTTGGTTTGATTGTTCCAATAATTCAACATTGGTCATGGTTTAGTTTTATATTTTATATTAATAATGGAATAATTTTCATATTTATATAACAGATGAAATTTTAAAATCAATCATATAAAGTGGTCATGACAAATATTTTACACCACTTTATGGAAATAATAGTCTGTGTGTATGAACAAGTGATGTTCTCACCTTTTGATGGATGAAACTAACGAATGTAAAATAATAATTTTAATATAAAAAATAATTATTTTATCATAAAAATAGAAAATATTCTTTAAATATATCCTTATTACTATTCTTTGTATGAATAAATGAAAAATAAATTAAATCGCTTCATGATGGTAGTAGTCTACATGTATGCATAGGTGGAGTTATCATTTCCCAACAGATGGAAATGAATGAAGTTATATAGATTATTATATTTATAGAATAATAATTATTTCATAAATTATAAATATAAAAATTAAATATATCATAATAACCATACTCTAAATATGGTGATGTAAATTGAATCATGTAGCTACATCAAGAGAGAAGTCCTCATATACACACAATCTATATATTCATTTCTAACTGATGAAAATGGGGTAAAAAATGTTTCTCCATAATCATAATAAAATATAAATATATTACAAATAATGGATTAAATATTTTGTAATATATACAATATATTTATATTATGTATAAGAATAATGAAACATGAAAAAGATCTATATGAATATGTACATATTCTTTGAAAAAATTCATTTGAATCTCGTTTTAATGACCATTGGGTTATTTTTTAGTATTATATAAACATTAATTATATTTATTACGAATATGGGATAGTATTTTGGTATTTTTTTTCAAACTATGGTGTTATAGTGGTCCATTGAAGAGAGAAGATGGGGTTTCCTTTTATAAGTGAGGGGAGTGGCACACTTGTAATTATTATGAAAATTAAAATTAAATAATGTCACCCTCAACATAAAATGTTGATAGTTTGGATCAATTTTAAATATATTATTATTTAGAGGTAGAATTTATTCATCCATAGGGATTTATACAAGTTATTAATTCAATTAATCCCTTTTGTCTTTGTCTTTCCACTTTTAACTTTTATAATTTTAATTATTTATTTTTTCAATTGTTATTCTTAATGGAATCAAAGTAAGTTGAAATTATAAAAAAATATTTATTAATTATAATAAAAATATTAACTCCATTTTACAACATCAAATTTCTAAATTTGGTATAAATTCTTTTAAAAATAATTGTTAAATATAGACCACATCATTTTTTTAGAAAAAAGAAATTTGGAAGCATAAAACTGAGTTCACCTTAATTCCACACCATGTAAAAATTATTACCTGAATTTTACAAAATTTTATTAAATTTATTAAGTATATATTTTATAAAATTCATTAAATAGTAGATAATAATATTATTTATTTAGATAAAAACATATTATGTGAAAAATGATTTTTAAAAACCAATATCTATTTAAATTAAAATAATTTTATTTTAATTTATAACTAATTAATGACTAGAGTATTAATTTAATAAATATGTAAAATATTTTTTTTCATAATTTAGTTATTATAATTCTTACCCTTCTGTCAAAAGGCTTGGTGATAACTATCACATTAAATAATAATAATTCAATTTTATGTCTTGGTTCGTTCAAATTTAGTGTTGTATATAAAGAAAAATATTATGAAATAAAATTTATATAAATATAAATATATTATAAAATCTCATTTTGTTACCAGAATCCCTTTTGGGGTGTTTAAAAACACAACAGGATGCCTGCAAATTATAAAAAACTAAATAAATCAAAAAATGTAATTTATTAAAATTATTTTTGAGACGGTTTGATATGTATCTTTTTAAAAATTATTTTATTTTATTTTATTTCTCAAAAATTACAATTTATTAGGTTACGTTGAAATTTTATTTTATTTAAATGACCACCATGTGTAATAAATAATCATGTGCCTAATACTAGCTATTTTATGTCTCTTATAACTTTATTTATTTATTGAAATATGTTTATTTATTATATTATTTTTAAAATATTATCATTTTTAAATCATCGTTATCTCCATTATTTGAATAATCGAATTCACATGCACACTAAAAAAATATATATATGTATTTAAATTCCACTATATCTCATCACTTTCTTGTGAGTACTAATAAGAAACAACAAGGAGGATTTTAGGTGAGGCATAATGTGAAGGGAAATTATGACAGATCAGGAATGATTTTAATGCATTAGATGGGGTATGTGCTGATAATTCAATGAAATGTGACTCAAAGTTTTATCCTCAAGAATTGGGATGATCCATTATTCCCTCATTGTATAAACCATTATAATTTTTTCATGATCATTTCATTTTTTTCATTAATTTTGGATTGTTTATTAGTTTTGTATATTTGTTTATATGTGAAATAAAAAATAATTATAAAATATTATACATAAATTAAATTTAAAATCAACCGTAAATTTTATATATTTAAATAATAGTTCAATTGGGAGATATTTTATATATAATATGTGATTGAAATTTAAAAACTATTTATTTCACTATGAAAAAATATTAAATACATTCCACTAAATTATTAATCCATTAATTATATCCATCAGTTCTGTTTAAAAAAACCCAAATTTTGAGGTTATATTTAATCCTTATTAAGGGTTTCTATTGCTAATAATTAATTATTTTCAATGTGTTGGGTCCACGATAATAAATTTGGCATTAAAAATAGTAATAGTTAGCTTACCGATTCATTAGAGGAAAATCATTTATTAGTTCATGTTTATTCTTTGTAAGAGATATGACTCCACTAGAAAGTTCAAAAATTATTTATTTAATACATTTATCTTGAAAAAAAGCAACCTTGTGACTATCTATGTAGTGGTGTATCCATATATTTGACTCTGAGGATTTCAATTCAGGATCGTTGCAAGTATATGAATCCAATGTTAAAGTATTTTGAATCTAGTAGTTGAGGGCTATGAGAATTTCAATAAATAATGGGAGAAATTTAGGGTTAAGATATATATATATTTTTTAATAACCAGTAATATTGATAATATTATTAATCAAGTTATGTTTTAAATTTTTACAAAATGTAATGTAATACCATAGAAAATATGTAATCAATATTTTACAAAGAACACATCTATACCTGCATTAATTTCTATTAGTGGTACGAGAACATTGGAATAATATTGTAAACAAATAAACATGTATGTATTGTATTCCAAATAACCTGTTGGAAAATATTAAGAAGAAAATTTAGTTTGATAATGAATCATAGATGAGATAAATTTATAAGAGATTTTAGGTTTACATTATGTTGTTATCATAAATGTCTATTTTCTTCCAAATAAAACTTGTGGATATGGATGGTTAAACTATTTTATCTCATATCCAAAATGTAGCTAATGTGGAATTGAAGAAATTGATTAATGAAATTATGATCAAATATATGAGTAATATATTGAAAGATGGATTTCGTGTTGGAACTCAAGTACTCAAGATGAAAGAGTATATTATACAATAAAAATAATTAGGATTCAACAAAAATTATGAACATTATGTAAATCTCAGTCATCCATCCTTATTACATATTAACTCTAACCTCGTAGAAAATTATAAATTTAATATTATTAAGAAATCACATTATTTTATTTTGTGGGAGGATATATAATAAGATGAAAAATAAATATATTGAATAATCTGCATTTCTTATTGTGAACATCAATAATGACAAGGTTAAAATTTCATGGGAAAGAGTGACACCATAAGAATATAACAAATTTTTATCTATGAAACAAATGATAAAGAGGTAAATCATAAAAAATTATTTTATTTTCATCATGTAAAAACCCATGATTTTAGGATATGTCTCATCTTAAAACTACTATATTCGATAGATTACATTGCACACAACACAAAACTTATCCCTACAATGAAATATTTGAATAACCTAGCCATTAAATTGGTGGGAATGAATAGTAAAAACCAATGTATGAAATTTTTGTATAATAATTATTTTTAATTATTCAAAAATATTTTATAGACATAAGATATGAGGAAATTAAATTTTATTGCTAATGAGCTATATTTTTCTAAAAGAAATTTTGTCTCTTTTTAATGTCGGACTTGTTTTAAAACTATATTTTTACACTTTTATAAATTATATTTCAAAAATAACATTATTTTAGAAATATTAATATAAAATTTGGTTTGGTTGAATTTTTGGTATTAGGTAGATATATTTCATTCCTCGATGATTAGTAAAAATTACTGCATTTTAATTGAAAATTTTATTGTCATCTAATTTATTAATAAAGTTATATAATTTTTTATATTGGTTATAATGTATAAATAGTTTGATAATACATCATTATTACGGTTTTTGTCCTTTTAATCGATTTTTTTTGAAATTTCATATATAAAATTTTCAATATATTGGAACATTATTACATTAAAAATATGTTCCTTCATTCCATCTACATGATTAATTTTAAATTAATTTTAAAAATTCTAAGAATTGAATTTATAAAAATAGATTAAATATTAATAATCATAAAATATATATTTATTAATATGTTCATTTTTTTGGTGAATAATTAATAATATACTTGGTAATTATAATTACCATGTTTAGGGTAAATTAAGTAATTATGGATAAAAATAATATTATAAATATTATAAAATTACCGTAAAAATTTTCATGAATTCATTAAATGGGTGATTTTAATCCATAATCATCATTGAGATTATTTTTTGTCCTCTTGGCTCCACTTGTATGACAATAATTTTTTTTATTCTAGGGATAGTAAAATATTTCATACTCACATTTTTAATAAATAATAAATTTTTAATATATGGTTATTTATAAAATATATTTGAATATGAATAATAATTTGAAAAATAATATTTTTATCTTAATCATGGTAATTACTTTTTAATTTTTATATTATATTTTATTTCCTTAAAGGCTTACACAATGATGATATAATAATTGTTTAATTTAATAGAAATATAAAATAAATAATATTATAAATATTAAAATAAATATAATTTTATATATTTAATGTATTCCATGAATTTTATATATGAACTATACTTATTAAGGATGTAATGAATGTATTTTTTTATCTTGTGTATTTATAGTTTTTAAAAGTCAATATAAATAAAATTTTAATCATTACAATAAATTAAATTTGAAAATAAATATTATTTAATTAAATGATATTAAATTTATAAAAAATTGAAAATGATTAGAATAAGGTTTAAAATTTAATAAATTATTAATATATGTTTATTTTTTTATTTTATAGTAAGACTATTGACCCTTAATGTTTAAAAATCCATGTTGTCGTGGTAAGAGTAAAAGGGATTAAAGAAGGGTTAAAACTAAAATATAAGGGTATGAATATAACCTTAAAATGTTAAAATGTTACAGGATTATATTATTTAGACCCAGAATAATGTTATATTCTAAATAAATCACTTTTTACCAATATATAAATTAAAAATTATATTATATTAATTTAACAGTTTTGGATTTTCCAGAAGTCCCCCATCTCAATTATAAATGGGAAGCTCGTCCGTCACTCCTTCACAATACCATGAGAAATATACCTAGACCTACCCCAATCAATTTCTCATCAAAATATTCAAAATCAGGTTCTATAAATCAGTTTATTTTAAAATACTATCCATAGATCATTTTAAAAGATATCTAAATGAAGTCTATAGAAGAATAGGAAAACATTTTTACCAACTCATCCATGTTCATTTGGTCTCGTACATCTTATTAATTTGTGGTTTCAATTATAAACTTATAAATCAAGCATCATATATATTCTAAGATGTTATTATGATTATTTTACAACCATATTCTTCTTTTTATCAATCCTATGAAAAGTTAAATCACCCGATGAGAGTACATACAACATACAGCCTCAACAATGTGGTGTAATATGACATTCATTACTAAATTACAAGAATGAGTATAATTATATAAATAATATATATATTTATATATGAAAATTTATAATATATATATATATTATACATATTAATATGTAATCCAGTTCCTTAACCTTTCACTAATAAGGTAATAGTACCATCACTCATGTGTACTTATGACCTACCATCTCAAGGATGTGGTGTGATTAATTTTCCATGATAACAATAAAATAATGATTATAAAATAAAATTTAATGAATAAATATGATATAAATAATATTTATATCATAATGTATATTCCAAAAAAAAAAAATTATACATAAGAACTAAGACATAGAGGACTAAGCATGCATAGGAAAATGAAGTAGTTAATTCTAAAAATAAGGGTAATAATGAAATTAACAAGAAGGTTAAAAAATGATATAAGAGGGTCAAATAAAGTATCATAAATATGAAAATGGTTCTTCTGTAAATTAATAACGTGGTTTAAAATAGTACAAATTAGATTAATGTAATTATAACTAAAAGGAAGTGCAAGGTAAGGGAATTCAAAACTCTATATTCATTCATTAGTTTAAACATAAATTTACTTGATTTGGTTATGTATATATTGAATTCAAATTATAATATATTTAATTTAAATATTTTTTATTTTTATTTTTAGTGGAAATATAAAATATAGTCATTTGATTAATGATGTAATATTTTTTAGGGTTTATTTTACAATCTCATCATTTTTTTGGATTATTTCTTATTATGTATATACCAGGAAATATTTCACTTCCATGTCAATGTTTTCTAAATAAGTCATCAAAAAAGGTAATAAATTTTCTCATATTAATTTTTCAAATCGTTTTTACCCATGTATGAATTTTTTTAAAAAAAAATTCAATTGAATATTTATGTCATTTTCAATATAATGCCCGAATGGATTTTATTGAAAATGTGAATAGAATCATTGTTTTGATGTATATGAAATGAAAATAATTACTAGAATTCAAGAGGAATCAATTTATTTAGGAATATATTATTTTTATTAATGGATAAATTTAAAGGAAAATATTTTCAAAATTTGTTGTGAATAATTTGGTTTTATATAGAGATTTCAGAAATATATTGAAAATTTTCCTCAAACATGTTTTAAGGATCTTCTTAAAAATAAATTTGTATTCATCAATGACATTTACAATTTAATCTAATTCTTATACACTTTAGATAATTTTTATTAATAATTATTATTTATTTAGACGTTTTATTTGAATTTTACTCTTGATGTTCTATTTTTGTACAATTCAGTATATTACTCGGGAAAGTTTGTGATTATATTTATTGATTTTAGGAAATTTCATTACATTTCATATACTAGATTAAAAACAAATGTATATATTAATTATTTCTTACCCATTTCACAAGTTAGAAGTGTCAGACTAAGTAAGTGGAGGTTATGCACGTAATAGCCCTGATATACATCGGTAGGATTCATGAGAAAAACTAAACTGCTTTTTGGATAATTTTATACCCATTTATTAGATTGTTGGTATGAAGCATTGACAATGTTAGATTGTTGGAACACAAAATTAACATTAGAATAATCTTGGAATGATGCCTCTATAGTATGATTCATATTTTCAACAATATGAATTACATTATTATAAATTTAATTACTGATATTCCATGTCATTATTTGATTATTTAAAATTTCAAGGGTTATGATACATTTTCATGTGATATATTAAATGGAATGTGTTTTAATAATTTCCCTTTCCATATTGTTTATACCTTATTAACAAAAATATTCTACTATACACTTACTCTTTCTAGGCCTTTGAGATTACCCCTTTCATGTGTTTTACTTTTCCAAAGGATTACAAGAAGTATATTATGAAAGATACAAAGGATTACACAAAGGGGTAATAATTGTAGACTCAAGGAAATTATTTTATTATTCTATGGTTTAATATATAGTTTTAATTTTTTGTATTTATCAAATTTACTGAGACTACTAAACTATTCAGTCCGTTGGGATGGGATTATTTATATCATTTGCCTATGTAATAATGTTACCACTAACTATGTAAAACTGGGGTTAAGGTCTTTACTGTTGGTATCAGATCATGTTTAGTTGAATAATTCTATACTAGATCTTGGAAGACATATATTTGATAATGAAACACTATGATAGAATTTTGAAATATATCAAATTAATTTATACTTATGTTTTGTAGATTTGTTTTACCTAATGTTTCTAACTATGTTATGTGATTTAATAGTTCAAAGATTTTACATTATGATTCATAATATTATGATCTAATGTAGAGTATTCCAAATATGTTAAATAGAACCTAGTAGAAGGAGTGTATTCCATAATAATACATATATTTATTTTCCTCCCAGTCTAGATAATGATGTTAGAGATAGTGATGTAGCAGCGGTTGGAGTTGGAAAAATTTTAAATATATTGGGATATGTGACTAAATTTATGAGAAATAACCTTAACATTATGGAAAATATTGATCAAAAATATGGTTTGACAGTGTCAGACCACATTATTTAACAAAAATCTCTATAATTCAATGTGACTAAATATACATTTTTAGATGAGAAATAGATAAGATCCGTAGAAAATATATTTCTCGATTTGGGAAGAAATGAATGTGAGATGGTTTTAATTGTTCTTTATCATCTATATGAAGATGTAGATCAATGTTGGTCATTGATAAACAATAAAAATAAGGACATGGAAATAAAAAAATGGAATATGTGTATTTTATGGAACATTTCACATAAAAATAATTCCTTCATGATCTACGAGTAGATAAACATAGACAATTCATGTGTCTGAGAAAAAAAGAGGAAGAGAATGTTTAAATTTATGAAGAAAACATTACAAGATTATAAAGGCATGATACTGACTAAATACGTTAACCAAGGAGTGTGATTGATCATTTTCCTTATGGGTTAATTCCATTCCTCTAAAGGTAATTTATCTCCCAAATTTTCTCATCATTTGAGGATATAGTAAGAAGTTTTATCAATATTGAGAAGGAATTATCAATGTCTCCTGAATTTGATGTGAATCATAAGATGAAGTGATCGGTGGAGCGAGAGTTAGATAAATGGAAAAAGGTAAAGAAGGATTTTCCAACATGATATAATTTTGGAAGGAAAAAACATGGTAAATTCATAAAATAGAAAGGATTTTGTTTTGAGTGTGAGGAAGAATGACCCAATGCTCATGATTACATGGAAAAGAAATAATTTTTTTTGTGAAATGATTCTAATGTACATATTTGGGGAACTATAAAAATGAATGAACCATGCAACAAATAAATATATCTTAGAAGAAAAAAGGGTCAATGTAAAGATTTTATTATTACTAATGTTTAATAAGAATAAATTTAGTATTTGTATTTCTAGTTATAAAAATTCTGACATATTAATGTTTAGTATTTCAGACTATATTCATTATGAATTTGGAATAATGCATGTTTTCAATATGGTTTTAAGGTGATCTGGGAATTAATATATATGGTCTATGAGAATAAGAGCTACATTATGTGGTTTGGAGAATATAATTTTTTTGTTTCCTTCCTTGTAATTTTTTTCTTATTAAATGTTGTAAAATGTATTTTGTATGTGTTTTAAGATAACTACTGAGGGAATTGATTATTTTGAATTTTAAATATTATTATTTGTGGGTAATGTAATATTTATCATATTGGATAACATGTTATAAATTGTTTTTCAGAAAACATTTAAATATAGAAGGAATAACTTGTAGATATTATGATTCATAAAAGGTGCCTCAGGAATGATAAAATCATCTTCAATCTAAATTTTCGTGAATAAGGGATGAAGTGAAAATAAATCAATAAATACCCAATGGATGATATTATGATTATGACATGGAATTAAATCAATTAGGTCCATATCTGTATATTAAATGAATTACTTGATTATAGGCAAATGAGTTTTTCACAAAAACATTATCTATATATTTTTTATTCGGATAAATAAATGGTCTTTTAACTAATCAGTGGTTTATGGTTTAGTGATGGTTTGTTTCGTAATAACAATATTTTATACCACTCCCTATAAGAACATGATAGTTTTATTTCACTTAGATGTTAATGTTTTAATATACCACTAATTTTATCATATTCGAAAGTCTAAATTTATGTTTACCATTTCATTTCTCTTTCCGTCATATTAACATGACGTTTTATTAACCCCATTTATGATGTGGCTTTCCCAAAAATTAATTGTCAAATATCAAAAATATTTATCTTATATGTGAAATTTAAAATTTAAATGACGCAATTTATTAGATTATGGTAGAATGTAATAACCCATAAATTTATTTCATGTCTCTTTTTTAAATTTTATTTCATTGATAGCATACATTGTACACAACACCCAACTTAAACATACAATGAAATTTTGTTATAACATTGAAGTTAAATGGTTGAGAACGAATTGTATTTTCCAAATTATTAAGTCAATATATATTCATCTTTTTAAATTCATCCAATAAATTTGATAATCATATGAAAATAATAAATCCAATTTTAATCATAAAAAATTATATTTTTTGAAATGGAATTTTGTCACGTTTTATTGGGGCACATATTTTAAAAATAATTTTTGAAACTTTTATAAATTAGATTTTAAAAAATAAATGATATTTTTGAAAGAATAATATAAAAATTTACTTAGGTTTTGGTTTTGGTTTTTTTATCATATATTTAATTTTTTGATAAATAGTAAAAAAAAACTTTGAAATTTAATTGAAATTTTAAAGTTAATATTTTTAATTTAATCTGTTAAATTGTTTTTTATGTTGGTTTTAAAGTTTAAATTGTTCAAATATACATAACAAAATCAATATTCGGTCCTTGGAATTAATTTTACATTGAAATTGGATATAAAAACAATTTAATATTTTGAACATTATTTCATTAAAAACGTCTTGTTTCATCCCATATATGGGATTTATTTTAAATTAATTAATTCAATTTATGTGAATTAAATTAAGAAAAATGGATTCCATATTTTTAATAATAATTTTCAAATTTAGTCAATAGAACTAATTTAATTATTTTCTAATATGAATAGTAATTTTAGTATTTTGAATTACCAATGGTAAATTGAATAATTAAGGGTAAAAATTATATTATATATATTATAAAATTACCCTAACCAACGTACTATTTATTTTCTATGAGTAGAATTTTACCCAAATAATCTTTGGGATTATTGTATTACCTCTTAGAGACACTTTGATGACATTAATCATTTTGTAGTATTTCATTGTAAGGAATGTAAAATATGTCATACGTATGTTTTTAATAAACATTACTTTTTTAAAATATGGTCTTTAAATATATATCATTAACTATAAATAATTATTTAAAATATAAATCATTATATTCAACATGTTAATTTATTTTTACATTGCATGATATAGTAAATTGCATTAAATTCTTATATAATTATGATGATATAATTTTTTATTTATTGGAAATATAAAATAAGTGATTTTAAATATATTTAAAAAAAATTTAAATAATTAACGATATAAAATAATTATCAATATTACCTATAAATATTATGGTTTTATTGAATATTTTTCATATTTATTTTGGGTATTGATATTTTTAAAGTGTCAAATGAATGAATATTGTCCAAACTAACATTAATGATGATGTAAAATAAATCATATTTTATTAAATGATATGAAAATTTAAAAAATATAATTTTCTTTAAAATAGTATTTAAAATGATTAAATTTTCACCAATGATTCATTTATAGAAATGATATCATTTTATAGTAACTATATTGAACCTCAAATAGTAAAATTTCATGTTGTTAATGTAATAGCTAAACATACTAAATAAGGGTAAAAACCAATAGATATGGGAATGAATGTGAGACAAAAATATTAAAAAAAATTACTGGATGATGTGATTTATACCCATACTCATTTTATTTTATCAATAACTCACTTTGGATCAATTTTTAAATTACTATTAATTTATATTATTTTAATATTTTTAGAGTTTTCAAAATATTACCACACCTCATTTATAAAAGTTAACCCCCTTCCTCACTACTTCACAACACCTTTATCCTTCTAGCAAAACAAATCCCAAAAAAATTATACTCCTAATTTCTATAAACTATTCATATATATATTTTTCTTCCAAAAAGATGATCTCTAGATCCCTTGAAAAGGGAACTATTGAATTTCCACCGATGAAAATGAAATTATTTTTACCAACTCACGCATTTTCATATATTCTTCTACTTACACATCATGTGTAGTTTACCTGATATAGTAAAAAATCCTATATCATATAAATTATGATATCTTATTATGTAGGCTGGATAACAATATTCCCCCATTTATAAATCCTATGGAAAATGAAATCATTATGCCTGCATACGTACATCTTACCATATCCACGCTGTGGTGTAAAATTTATTTATTAAAAATTTAATTTGATGTGTTTAAAGATATAGATATCACTTATATATGATAATTATGGAATTTTATTGATTTTAGATTTATTAATCTACCATACACATCCTTACCCTTTCACCAAAAATGTAATGATACCATCACACATGTGTATGTATGACATAACATCTTCATGATGTACTGTGATTATTTTTCCTTGTTTCCCATTAAATAATGATTATAAAACCACATATAATTATTTACTATGATATTAAAAACATTTATATAATTATAGATATGATTAATATATATACTATGGACATGAACTGAGACTTACACGACAATGCATGTATATGAAAATGAAGTAGTTAACACCCAAAAGAAGGGTAATAATGAAATTAACAAGACTGTAATAAAATTTTATAAGAGGATAAAATAAGATATCATAAATATAAAACATGATCTACTCTTAATTAATAACATTATATAAACCATTATACTTGTGGTTAAAGAATTTACAACCATAAATATTTCTTAGTTAATGGAATTTTTAACTCCATTTTCATTCACTACGATAAACATTTATCTTATTGACTATGTTAGGTGTAAAATTACTTCAAATTATATTATATTGTATTACATATCCTTATATGTGTATTCACATTTGAAAAATATAATTAGTTCGTTTTATTAATGATATGATCATTGTAAGTATTCATTTCTAAATCACATCATCATTTAAGATTATTTTTATTTAAGTCTCTGCTAGAGAATATTTCTAATCCATGTATTTTTTTCTAAAAAAATCAATATGGTTTTTAAATTATCTCCAGTAAATTTTTAAAGTCATTTTCCCATATATTACTCCTTAAATAATTTATAAGAATATTTATGACATTTAGAAGACAATGCCCATTTGGGTTTTATTGATAAAATTAATGGAATATTTGTTTTGACGTGTATGACATGAATAGAATTTAGAGACTAAATGAGCACTCATATTTTTTCAGGATTTTATTTTACGTTTTAGAGGACAGTTTCAAAGGAAAATATTTTTTAAATTTATTGTGAATATTTTTCTTTTAAATTGTAATTTTCATATAGAAAAGGATATTTTCCACAAATATGATTAATGATATTTTTAAATATATTTTTATTATTAAATGAAATTGACCCTTTATTCTACATATGATGAACATGGGATCTATTGTCTTAAAATCATCCTTGTTCATTAGTTGTAATTTTTATGATCATTTAGTATTGGCGGCACTATTTTTATATCATTCACCATATTACTCCGGATGGTTTTTGATTATATTTACAAATTGGGGAATGTTATTTACATTTTATATGTTAGATTAAATACAGTTGTATATGATTATTCTCATCCACCAAATTCATATGATGAATCTCTTAAAGTTAGTGAGTGATAATTATGTTCTATTTTATCTACTGGATACATCGGTAAGCCTAATGAGACAAACTATACAAGGTTATGGGCAAGGCCTTACACATTTATTATATTCTTAGTACGAATCCTTGATAATGCTAGAATCATTATTTGAAGACATTATAATTAGATTCTTGGTTTTATGCCCCGACATAATGTATTATATGTTCAAAATTGTTCATTATATCCTTATAAATTTAGTTAATTATATTCCATGTCATTATTCATTTAGTTATAATATCCATTGTTAAGTTTGATTTTCTTGTCATTCTGTAAATCTTATGAGTTTCACTTATTTAATTATCCATATTGTTTACAACATATTTTCTCAGAGATTCCATTGTCTTATTACCCTTACTAAGAATTTGAGATCACCATATTTATATTTTTAATATTCCCTAATATTTTAGGAAATATATTATGATTTATATATAGCGTAACAAAAAGGGGGAATAATGGAAGAGTCAATGACATTCTTTGTGTATTTTATGTATTATAATGAAATGTGAATTTCATGTATGTATCAAGTTTTCAAATACTACTAAACTATTTTGTCCATTAGCATAAGATTCCTTATATATTATGCCAATCTAATAAAGTAAGAAATGACTTTAGGAAACTAGGGATGGTGTCGTTACGCTTCATATATGGAAAGAATGGTCATTGGATGAGAAATTTAAATAAATGGAAGAATATGGAATTAAAGGCCTCTAATTCTAGTATATTTTTCATTTTATGTGACCTTTTTGTATCACATATTTAGTATTATATATAATATGTTATTCATATAACTGTATCAAATTACTACAACAAATTATGTTTTGAGAAATCTCAATTATTATGTGGATAATCAAGTATTTGACTGAACCTAACTCTTACACTATATAGATCATTACTTCATGATGCCCAGAGTATAGTTTCATGTATTTGAACATTATTATTATGTAACATATGCTACCACAAAATTGAATGTATTATGAGTTTATACACGATGATGTTTTATTTAAAGTTATAAGTAATGTTTTATTTCACATACCATGTTTGATTAAATGTAGGACTTAGTAATTACAAATTTTGGAGTGATAATTATTTTTCTATTAATGATAAAATTAGTTTTATAATATATGACCAATATGGTGTTTATACTATTTAATGAAATGACACACAAGTATTATTGACATACATACATATCCTGTGGTATAAAATAAATACTGTTAATGAAATTCGAAATGATTCCATATCTAATTGAGCGTAATCGTGTGAACTCCTTCAGGAATAAATAATATTTTTATTTTATATACTTCTTTATATTGCATAAATAAATCTATGTAATATTCGTTGTTCGAAGATATTAATTACTTTGGTCTTATTAGAATAATATTATGTTGACCAAACAATAATTATCCATTACAATATAGATTATATTTGTTGACATACTATTATTTCCATATATAAATCAATTACCTTATTTGAGTAAAAGGATCACCAAATATGTGTATTATATTCATACATTTATAATTAAAATTTAGTGTGTAGTAATTTCCAAAAAAACATTTCCCTATAGACATAAGAAACATTATTTGAGTACATAAATGATTAATGGTGAGACTATTTTGACTACATATACGGTGGATAAATAATTTTTTCAATAGGTCTTGATAATTAGTACAAAAACCTAATGTTTCGTCACTATTTATATTTTAAATGGTTTCAAATGGAATTTATTCTTAGAACCTGAAATAGTTAATTGTTACCACGTTCGTAATGAGATGCCTTACTTTTTTCCAAAATAGTGAGGTCCTTGGGATGTATAAAAATTGACATTTTTTAACTCACATTGGTTGATATAATGAGAGGTATGAATCATTAAACATTTTTGGGAAGAATTGTTTCTTAGTCAAGTAATATATTATTGATTCAATTCTTGTATCAAAATCTATCTCATATCCTGATAAAAGATAGGCTACTAAAACATTTCTAACTCGTTATTGGATACTGATGTGATTAATTTTACATATCATAGGTATCCTAATGATAATTAAATCTATTTTTATCAGAGGTTATATATCGTTGGAACCTTTAATATGTATTATAGGTTCTCTATCTTGTTACACAATATTACAACTGATGTTTGTTTAGGGATTTTAATGTTTTAAATATGTCATGTTGGGTGCTCTTAAGGTCATTTCTGTCTAGGGTGGTGATATGTTTTTATTGTATTAGAAATAATCCCTTCAAGGGGTTTCATAAGTATCCTCATCAGTGGAATCAGAACCTACATAGTTTTCCTCCACCTAAGGTCACATATAATACCTCTACAGGTCATGTGAAAATTTCTAATCTATGTAGTTTAACATCAATAAGAAATTAAAAATATGAAAAGTCTATCAAGATAAGGTTGTTGTGGTTCTTAAACATTAGAATCACTTTCTGGTTGACCTCATAGGTAGCACTATATAACATGGATGATATTATTTTACTAGGGGAATGGCCACATGGAAATATATCATATCGTAAGTATAGTCGAATGAGGATTATAAGGACTGGCCCTAAAAAATTTACATAATCTAGAATTAAATGATTAATTCACATTTAGGATCATTTCATGTTTATAGTTGTATAGAATTAGGCCATAACTATTACATTACATCTCAAAAGGTATAAATTAGATACTTCTACTCAATTTTGATTTTTTCATAAAATTAAAACTACTGAAAAAATGAGTCATGTCCAGTTCCATGTTTGAGACAACATAAATTTTTCCATGATCCCATCCTTGATGCTATTCTTCATTAAGTCCTCTGGAAAACATTTAATAACATGGTATGAGCCTAAATTGCTCAGTAAGGGTTATAAAACAAACAATGAAAACCTTAGCTCATCATTACAAACATAGCTTAAGCACATTAACATTCCTCATTAAATCATAAAATTTATGAATAACACATTGATAACATAAATCATAAAGGTAAATTGTGGCATTCACATCATACTTATATTGTAGCAATCACAACTACGTACATAGTTACATTTGTAATACCCATCACAGTATATTTCCTAAATATCATAGGAGAAACATTCGATTTTACTTCTGTCACATTACCCAATTCATTGGAGAGAAATCTTGTTATCACCTACCCTAGGTTTTATCATGAAACCATTTGTATACATAAATAATGCCCATGAACCATAACATATTCATAACAAATAAGACAAACCTAAAAGAAAGATAAAATTTCCACCTATCAATCACAATATATAATTTAAATATATTGTCATAACAAAATCAATTATCAAATGCATTTTCAATACAAAAATACATAAAATAGTATGTGGTAATTATTTTCCTTTTAAAAACATTATGGATTGTTATGGAATCCATAGATCAAATAATACTCAGGACGGTGGAAAGGTCGTTGTCACCGCGTATGTTAAAAAGAAGCATTCTTTTTTTCCATTTTTTAAAATACCTCGTAGAAATATATTCAATTTGAAAGAAATTAAAAGTCAAAGGGGTTTATATAGTGTATTTAATAAAGTCGTGTATTAAAAAAAATATGCCTCAATTAAAGGAGATTGAGAAAAAGTCCCTTACCTTGTGTCCGACTTGACCCGTTTTTCCATTAATATCTAGAATGCTAAACTAATGTTTATTCTTACTCGCTTAATAACCTTTTTCGAGTTTATTATTACTTTTATATCACTTATTACCATGTTATAAACATTATTTAATAATTTAAGTTAATAATGATTGTTTTGTCGATATTTGGTACTTGAGTCAAAAATGAATACCTTATAATTACACGGTGTTCATGTGGTAAAATATATATTATCTTTATAATGATATTCATGTTGTTTATAAAATATATATATAGTATATTTATGTATTTATAATATTACAGAACATTTGGACATAAGAAATGCAATGCACCGGTCATGGAGATGGTAAGTCTTACGTACACATGAATGCTACTTTAATTTATATTTTTATTTTAATGGAATTAAAACATAATGATACATAATTATATTATAATTACAGTATAATATCATATATTATATCATTAACTCCATCTTTTATATGTCCCACATAAGGCATTAATGAGTCCTATCACTTTGAAGGGGTGGTAGTCCACACTTCCTCAAATAAAATTATCGTGTTTTCCCATAATGGAAACCATAATGGCATGATATAAAAGGAAAATAAAGAAGCATAAAGAAACAATAAACATAATATACATCATATATAAATTTAGTCGCATCAAAATGTCCACCATGAGAGGCGATATGAGATAATAGAACAATCATCGTTTTGTGAGGCGTTAGTTTTTCATCCACAGAAACATTATTTTCTTTACCCATTAGATGGTGGTTTGTGTAAGTTTAGTTATAATCCTTCTCATAAACAAATCCAAGTATATTTATGATACTGTTTTTGGTATAAAATAATGGAATAAAAATATTTTAGGGGGTTGGAGAAGTAAAATAAGTGAAATAAATTTAAGAGAAATTGTTACCTTTAATTTGGATAACTCCTTTTGGTTTAAACCAAAAGGACTTCATGAAGTGCATTATCTATAAGGTAAGGATTCTAGGTGGAAGATATGTATGTATTTAGATTAACTGGGAAGATTTTAGATGATCCAAAATGCTGGAGTGGTTTGAGTAATTGGTTATAACTGAGGGCTTTTATAAGGGGAGAATGGGCTCTTTAGAAAACTTTGAAACAATTATTTTATTATAAACTTAACATCGGTTTCAAAAGGTCCAAAAATCAATAAATTCAAAGATAAGATGACTCATGGTCGAAATAAAATCATCCAATAAAAATTTTAAATGTTTTATTTATTGTTTTAATATATATAATCTTATTATTTAAATCTTTTATTAATAATGTAAATACTGCATCATTATTGTGTCATATATAATATAATTTATATGATGTATAAAAATTATAAAACAAATACCATAATGTAGGAAATAATTATATCGTTACAAATAATATTCATAGTTCAAAATATTTATTACATAACCCCTTTTAAAAATTAATTTACTATAAGATATTTGTTTATGTTATTTTTGTCTTTACTTTAAATTAATTTATCTAAAGTGTCATTATCACTCTCATGTCGCTCAATGGAGACCCAAAATAGACCAAAAAATTTCTATGGTCAGCCATTACTCATAAAATAATTTTAGAACAAGGGTGAAGGTAATTTTTTAATATTATGATATTATTTTTACCTTGAATTGCCCTATTTATCTTTAATCACGGTAAATAAAAGTGAAAAGTTACTATTCACCAAAATTATTTTTATCTTATTGAACCACATTTTACATAATAAAAATAACCATGCATGTTGTATTTTTAAAATTAAACTCACAAAAGTGGTAAAATTTCATTTAAATGAAAAAGTCTGTTTTTTTAACAACTACTTAGTGGTTTCACCATTCTTCAAAAATTGATGTTTTTCAGAAAAGTAACAAAAAATCAGCCAAATATATATTTGATCTGTCGAATTAAAAAATGAATCCTCTTTTACAAAATTCAAAACATAGAAGTTGTAGTTGTTAATTTAAAATTAATTTTCGTTGTCAAAAAAATTTCGTGTTTTTAAGAAACAATATCTATCAGAAGATTCACAATTGTTTATGTCCAATTTCAAAATAAAATTAATTCCAATGGACACCATTGGATTAAAAGGTAAAAATATAATCTAATTACACTTTAAAACCAATTAAAAAAATAATATAACCATATAACTAAATTATATTCAAACACATATTTGAATTAAAATACAATATTTTTCACTATTCGTTAAAAAAATGAATTTTATTAGTAAAATACCAAAAAATCACCCAAAGTATATTTTCGTGTCCCGATTCTAATGAATATATATATTTGGTCAAATTTAACGTATAAGAGTTAAAAAAAACTATATTTAATGAGGGTTCTCCATCAAAAGGTGATAAATTGACCTTTTAGTGAATATTAGAGTATTCACACTTAACATCGAATTCCTTTCGTATTTTAAGCCTCTAACATTTATTGGATAAAATTAAAAACATTTAATAAACATGTATAATAATATTATAGTTATTTTTATTAATTCTCGCTAATACAACATCTAGGAGTTAACTACAATTTAATATAATAATATTATATTATTAGTGTACAATGTAAGATTTCAAAGAAACCCGTTGTTGCTTATCAGGTATGCCATCAAACATAGAATCCCATTTAAAATAAAATTAATAATTAATTCACAAAATATTAATAAAACTGAAAACATTTTATTTTGTTCTTTACATGGGATGTTACACCCTTCCCCCCTTTTGGAAATTACATCCTCACAATTTTATTCACTTATCATATAAATTGGGGTATTTATCCCTAATATTATTTTTAGTTTCCCACATTGCCTCTTCAACCATATGGTTTTTACACAAAACCTTTACCTAGTGAATTAAATTATTCTTCAACAATTGATATCTACGGTCAAGAATCTAGACTGGTTGTTCCTCATAGAAGAGATTCTCTTCCAACTGAACTACCTCTAGGCTCAAAACATGAGATGGATCTGGCATGTACTTTCACAACATTGAAACATGAAATACATTGTGTACATGGGATAAACATGGAGGTAAATCCACTATGTATTCAATTATTCCATCTTTCTCTAGGATTTCATAGGGTCCAAAAAACCTCAGACTCAACATTCCCTTCATAACAAAATGCATCACACTTTTCTATGGAGAAACATTGAGAAAGATATGATCACCTACCTCAAAAGAATGATCCTTCCATCAGTTATATACATAAATATTCGGTCTGTTCTGATCTTTTCACTTGTTCTTCTGAATCAACTAGACTTTATCTACCATCTCTTCTACCAATTCTGGTCCCATCAGTTTCTTTCCACCAACTTCATCCCAAAAATCTAGAGTTTGTCAACAGTTTTCATATAATTCCTTAAATGGATCCATCTTTATACTATAATAACACTTGTTATTATATGGAAATTCAACAAAATAAGTATTTCAGTCCAAACATCCCTGGTAATCTAGTGAACAAGGAGGTTGCATATCCTCCAAGGTATAAATTATTCGTTCTGACTGCCCATCTGATTGAGGATGAAAAGCTGTACAAAAATTTAATATTGTACCCAAGGACATATGAAGGCTAGTCCAAATGTTAGAAGTAAACCTGGGATCATGATCAGATATAATGTAGAGGGGAACACCATCAAACATGACTATCTCTTTAACATACAACTGAGAATGATGATATAGAGACAAAGTATCTCGAATAATAAGTAAATGAGTAGATTTTGTCAATCTATCAACAATAACCCATATTTAATTGTTACCATGATATGTCTTTAGTAATCCCACAAAAAAAATCCATGGATATATTTTCCCATTTCCACACTGGAACTGGAAAATATTGATCCATCTTTTTCTGTAATTATCGCTCTGCTTTAACCTGATGACAAGTCAAACAATTCAATGTAAAATCTGCAATTTCTCTTTTCCTTATATCAAACCAGTAATACTCAAGAAGATCATTTTACATCGTAGTACTACCAGGATGAACTAAAAAAATTGAACTATGAGCTTCAAATAACAACACATTCTTCATCTTTGAATCACAAGTCATGCATAATCTTTTCCAAAACCTCAAAACACAATCATTATCAACATTAAAATCTGGAAACATTCCATTCGGAACCAACTCTACCTTTTTCTATAACTCATTGTCTTCCTTTTTCAAATTCTTAATTCTGTCTGATATAGATGATTTCACTGACACCTAAAACAAAGTAGATGAATTTTCTACACCATCAACATCTATTCCAAAGTTCATCAAATCAAAAAACAAAGGATCTTGTTCCAAACGTTGCATCATTAATGAGGCAGTTCATTTTCGAATCAAAGAATTAGACACTTTATTTTCTTTTCCTGGATGGTAATGGATCGTCCAGTCAAAATCCTTGATTAATTCCCACCATCTCCTTTGTCTCATGCTCAATTCATTATGAGTGAATATATTCTTCAAATGTTTGTGTTCAATATATATCTCACATTTTACTCCATAGAAATGATGCCTCAATATTTTTAAAACAAAAACAACAGTAGTTAATTCAAAATCATGTGCAGGGTAATTTAACACATGATGTTTCAACTGATGTAAAGAATAAGCAAATACATGATCATTCGTCATAAGAAAACAACCATGTCCTTTCAACGAAGAATCACTATAAATAACAATCTCACCATTTCTTGAAGTTAGAGACAGAACTGGAGCATTCACCAATCTTATTTTCAATTCCTAAAAAAATATTCACATTCATTTTCCAAATGACCTTAACAAATTTTTTAGTTAGCTTAGTCATTGGACTAGATAACCATGAAAAATTCTCAACCAACCTATGGTAATAACCTTACAAACCAAGATAACTACAAATCTCGGCTATATTTGTGGGTCTTGTACATTCTTCAAGAACTTTTGTATTAGTAAGATCAATAGTTATGCAATTTTTTAAAACAATGTGACCAATGAAAGTAATTTTTTTTAACCAAAACTCACACATTCTGAATTTCCCAAATAGTTTATTTTCTTTTATGGTTTTCAAGACAACCCTTAAATAACATTCATGCTTCTATTTTCTTTTGAATAAACCAAAATTGCATCAATGAACACAACCACAATATTATCCAAGAACTCAATGAAAATTCTATTCATAAGATCCTTCAATACAGAATGTGCATTGGTTAACCCAAAAGTCATAAAAAAATTCATAAATGTCATATCTAGTATAAAATGATGTATCCAGAACATCTTCTTCCTTTAATTTCAACTGATGGTACCCCGACCTCAAAAAAATCATTGAAAAATACTAAGCTCCCAGGAGTTGATGAAACAAATCATAGATATGAGGAAAAAGATACTTTTTCATAATAGTGATGTTATTCAATGCTTTATAATCAATTCAAAGTCTCATTGAACCATATTTATTTATTTTTAACAAACAAGAAATGATCACACCATGGTGATGTGATAGGTTGAATGAAACCATTATCTAATAACTCCTGAAATTACTTCCTTAACACTAAATGTTCAATTTGATCCATTCGATAAGGGGGTTTTGAAATTTTCTTAGCATAGAAAACTAAGTCAACAATAAATTCAACATCTCGATCAGGCATAATACTAGGCAACTCATCATGAAAAACATCAATATAATCATTTAATAGTGGAATATCATTTATCTGAACAATTCATGTATTTTCAACAATATGTGCAATTTAACATTAATTTCTATCTTTTACTAGTTTCCCATCTTCTTGATAAGTTATCAAAAGTAAGGGTTCATTCTTGTACACAAACTAAAAATATTTCTGAAAATAAATCTCTTTAGATCTGTAGTCAATCTTAGCCTGATAAACAGTAATCCAATCCATAACCAAAATAACATCAAGCTCTAGTAGAGGCAAAACAATAAGGTTTGTATGTAGATTCTTTCTTCACACCAGGAAAGGAAGTTTCTTATAATTTCTTTTGGTCTCAACATTTCCTCGAGGTGTTTTTATCATAAGTTCAAGATTTATATCTTGAGATTGAATTCCCAATTTACTAGAAAACTTATCAAAAATGGATGAGTGTGTATACCCTAAATCAAAAACACATTTTCATAATCTAAACCAACCAACAGTGTACCTGATAATACTTCATTTGATGTCCCAACATCAACTGAAGTAGTTACAAAGGATTTCACCACCCATTTATGCTTGTTGTCTGGCTTCATTCCCTCAGTTGAGTTCTTCGTTGAATACTCATTTTCATAATGACCCATTTCATTTCTCTAAAAACATTTTACTGACTGTAAATCATATTTTGTCCTACCATTACATTGATATTTTTCAGTGAAATTACAATCCTTATGTACCATTTTACCACATCAGTAGCACTTATGAGAATTCAAAATGCATTCACCAGCTTTCTTTTTACTGCAATTTTTACAAACTGTAAACTTAAGTTTCTTACCATCAAACATTTTCTGAAGGGATCTTCCCTTTCATCTACCACCTCTACCTCTTATTCTATTCTTTTTCAAAGAACACTCGGTCATTGGAAAACTCTACTTCCACCTTCTCCACATGTCGAACAAGTATTTCATAGATTTTGAACTCAAAATATGTTGAAGCCCTTCGATACTTCATCTTTAACCTTGAGTAAAAATGGTTGATTCTACTATAAAGATATCATAGGAAATTTGAAGCATACCTTTCTAGTCGAGATAATTTTTCTTCATAAGAAGCCACTACATCATCCTCCTGCCACAATTATAGTAATTTTTTTTCCATCCTAAGATGAACCACCTTTGGAATAATATATCTCAAGAAACATACTATTTAATTTATTCGAATCAAGAGAATCAATCTCCTCACAATCCCTGATATTTTTCCCTGTTAACCACCACTGATCAGCTTCACCTTCAAAACGGTAATCAGCAAGACTATCCTTTTGATGATATGAACACCCCATAACATCAAAACTTATCTCTAGTTCTTTAATCCACCATTATACTATCATAGGGTCAGATGATCCGCAAAATAATGGTGGGTGTTGTCTCATGAAATGCTCTACGACTGACATGTTCCACTACAGTTGATCTGGATAATCTCGTGCATGGATACCACCACTATTTATAGATTGACTCAACTATGCAATAATAGCAACAATCTGTTCAGATCCAATTTCGACCATCTCAGGTTGCTGATTTGGAAGTTTGTCTTCCCCCGGATGTCGTCCCAACATAGCTGCCTTGTTTCCTCTGTGGAAAACTATTCTGATCACAGAAATATCATAGGCTAAACAACATGGTAAAATTTAAATGATATATCATTAACATAAATTAATGTATGGATATTAAATTAACAATACCCTAACTCCTAATGTCATCTAAACCGGACTCTGATACCAACTATAAGGACCCAACCAAAAAAACATTACATAATCTTGAATTAAATGATTAATTCACATTGATTATCTTTTCAGGTTTAGAGTTTTAGAGAATTATGCCATAACTATTAAATTACACCTAAAAAGTTACAAATTAGACACTTCTACTCAGTTTCCATTTTTTTAAAATAAAAACTCTTGAAAAAAAGTGCCATGTCTAGTTCCATGTTTTAGAGAACATGACTTTACCTTGATCCCATCATTGACCATATTCTTCTTTAAGTCCTGTGAAAAATATTTCAAAACACGGGATGATAATTCAATGCTCATTAAGGGTTATAAATCAAAGAATTAAACCATTAGATTATCATTACATACATAGCATAAGCTGTCCTGACCCCCTCCCCACAAAGTGCACCCCTCATGGGCTGTCAATGTGAGAAGAGAGATAATGACCCCGGAGTCCCACCTCCAGTAGGCCCAGGGTTGGCGAATAGCACCGAGGGTATAGAAAAAACACAAATGGGTGGAATTACCCTCTAAGAGAACAAATGTGGAAGATAAAGATAAGATAGACACCAACCAACTCCAACTTAACCATTAAGATGAGTGAAATCCCAAGTACTCATATGAAATTTCATGCATAACTACTACAAATGAATGGCGAAAAACAGCAGGCTCCAAAAGGGAAGTAAAACAGTAGCAACCAAAAGCCTGAATAGCTCCTACAACCACAATCTAATATTAACCATCCTAATCTCCAACCTACTCTAAGTGTCCTGAAAAATAGATTACATATACATCGGGTGAGTATAACAGTATACTTAGTAGAATCCTCCCCAAAGCATCTTCTGTAAAATTAATGAAAGCATGCAAAATCATAGTGAGAAACATGTGAAACTAACTCATCACATAAATTGGTATACTATGTTCCCAACCTCACCATGGCTACAGTCACCAAGTAACATATACAAGAATATATCATATAATAAATAAATTAAGCGGTACCCTGCTACTACTTCCCCACTGGTTTTCCACTTTTCCCCAACGCCACACGTCCTCAACATCTCTCTCCAAAAAGGCTTGCCCGCAGAGACCTGGGCGATGCACCACCACTTGCACCTCATGAAAAAAAACACCACATCCATGTATGAAAAGTTACTAAGTAGTTTTTAGGATCCACCACAGCCTGCATAACATGTATCATACATTAGGTATTATACCTCAAGCCATTACACCCCTTACACTGAGTAAGGATCCTCTATCCATGACAGCCTATACACATTACACCTATAATATTCCAGACGATACTCTATCTAGAATATATGTGTGTGAATAACCACAAGCCATTACAGCCCTCTACACACAAATATGGGGAAACTAACCATTATGCCTACTAGCACAAGTATCAACCAAGAGAAAGAGCGGGGCCAAAGGGGGTATTCATCCATTCATCCTCACACTAAAATGTAGGGGAAAACACCCCTAGGGATTAGAATCCTCGGGGTGTCAGTTGCCTTTACTGACAGGGTGGAGTATTGTATAGAAACACAAAAGGTACATAACACAATATATCTCACAACCACACTATGGGCATAATCTAGTGTTAGACTCTATTGCAGCTAAGGTCTCTCAGACTCCAGGCTATCACTTATAAGACTAGGTATCCTATAATCACTCATCTCGTTAAAGAGAATTAATACATTATTTCATTCCCTTTTTACCAGTTTCACTTTACATTAATTTATTCATTACACATTAATTAACGATGAACAATTCTACATTAAATTTCATTAGCATCACACCCAAAAATCCATTATCCCTTTAAAATTACAACCTCATCATTATGTTCCCGAAAACTCCAAACCCATGGGTTAACATCATTTATTAAATTATTCATTATAGAAATACATTCCCACATTCTCGGGCTTTCAAGAAAACATTCTATTCTACTACACACAAGGGGGATCAACACGGTGATTTGATGTACTACCTGTTGATTCATTGCCTCCTATATCAAGAGCGTAGACTCATCCTTCTTAGAGAAGCTAAAAATGGAAATCATGTGTCGTACCTCGCACACCATTGCTTCTTTCAGAAGAAGGGTAAGCAAGACCACCTGCCTTAGGCATTGTGGAAAAGTAAAATAGATAATCGACCAAAAATAAATAGCAAGCATCCAACAAACACATCCTTCCCATTCCATAATCCCTAGTGTCCTCACTGACACCCACATTCATAAACTAATGTATCTCGACACCCTCAGTGTCATTTTCTACCACAACCAAAAGTCTCCTGGCCCCCATATTTGAAAACATCCATTCAGGCTCACATCACATCACCAACTGTAGGAAAAAAAAACATCACATCAATTGGGCTCCTGGCCCCTTAACAATCAAGTGGGTAACTTAAAACCCTTCAAAAAAGTATCAAGAAATCAGTACTTTAATCCATCTTGAATTAACAGATTTATTTTTCATAGGATCCAAATTTCCAGAAACATAATTAGTAAGCTATCACAATTAATTAAACATGCTTACGACACCAATTTGATAATCATAAATTTAAAAAAAAGAACCAGATTCATTTATATGCTTCTTAATCCATATCCAATAGTTATAAATTATTTCTGGTTTATGTTCCTTACCAATTTTCATCATGAACGAACAGCTGAACGAAGCAAGCATGGATATCGCACTATATAGGAACCAAGAGGCAATATCATAAAACCGATATCAATTTATTTATCCCGTTCAAATATTTATTATCTCAATTACATTGTGGTCGAGTGGGATAAATCATGATAACAATACAATTGCACGTAAAAGCAATGAATCCCCTACTTAAAACAATTCTTGATGTTCATTATCCAAACAACGGGTCATGATCCTCCTCTTGTGAAAACTTCATCCACCCGAGGACGCCATGGTATGACCAGACCAACTGAAACCCATGAAAACCCCATTAAAAGAATGGAGATTACATGATATAATATGTAAAGGAGAAATAGGAGAAGATAAACCCCAAAAGAATGATGATAAAACATACCATATATCGATGATTGACTGATACAGCATGGTTGCATCAAAATAGAGCAGAATCAATGTGAGGAGAAAATTTTGATTGTGAAACTCCTATGAGAAGGATTTAATGGTTCTAGAATCTCATAGCTGAGAACAAATAGGAAGAATCAGGGAGGAAGATATCCCATCCCTTTAGAAGATTTAATGGAGCGGTTGTTTAAGATACAATTGATTTCCCAGTAAAATCAAATCACATTAAACTGCACGGTTTAACCAATTAAAAATATCCTGAGCCTTAGGAATAATTAATACAGGTTTTATGGCCTTTTATTCAGCCTTAGAGTCCTTAGAAAAGGTTTTAAATGCATTTTACATCAAAGGAAAATTCAAAGGGGCGAAACTGTAGGATTTTGGGATGACTGTTCGCAAACATGAAATTTGTTAAAGGAAGGAAAACGACACTGTTAAACCTCACTGTTCTGGAAACAGTATGCACGAACTAAAAATTTGGCAATGAAAAGAAAATTTCACCGTTAGAACCTCACCATTCTCGAAACACTGTTCAGTAACTCAAAATTTGGAAAAGGAATGACGAGGTCACCATTAAACCTCAAAGTTCTAGAAACACTGTTCACAAACTGAAAATTTGAAAAATTAATGAAAATGTCACCATTAGAAACT
Source organism: Viscum album (assembly GCA_963277665.1). Lineage (NCBI taxonomy): Eukaryota > Viridiplantae > Streptophyta > Magnoliopsida > Santalales > Viscaceae > Viscum > Viscum album. The sequence continues at coordinate 1,390,367,650 of OY728131.1, forward strand.
CACCGTTCTAGAAACACTATTTAAAGAACTCAAAATTTTGAAAATAAAATAGAGGATACCATTAAAAGTTACCGAAAGAGGGTACCGATAGAGGTTACTAATAGAGGTTACCATTACACCTCACCAATAGAACTGTTCACTGATTGAACCATTCCATGATGTGAAAATATGAAAAATGAAATAGAGGTTACCATTAGAGGTCACTGATAGACCTGTTCATCGATGGAACTCTTCAAAGGATTGGAAATTTGGATAAGGTATGAGAGGATACCATTAGAGTTTACCGATAGAACTATTCAATGATGGAACTATTCATAGAAGGTTACTGATGACACTGTTCACCAAGGGTCAGCAATGACATTGTTCATAGAAGGTTACTGATGACACTGTTCGAAACTGTATATCGTTGGAACTATTCACCGAACTAAACAATTGGCCTTGTGGGGGATAAGTCACCTTGACCTCCCAGAACACCTCCAACCACATATTTTCACAATGGAATGGACCGAAGAGGTCCAGGCCATTAAATCAGGTACCTATCAAAACATTCTCATCACCGAGAATTCAAAACCCACCTAAAGTGAAAATGAAACGGGTTGTGAACAACCACCCACCGAGATACCTCTCAAAAGAGAGCAAGCCACAAACGCAACAAAGGGGGCCATCTCAAAAACATGAAAGGTTCAAAACCTCATAAACTACATCGATACATGAAAAGAGTTAAACATCAAACAACTCTAGATACTGATCACGTATTTGTGACTCAATTTCCTAGGTATTCTCCTCCATGCGACCGTGTTCCCACATGATACGAACCACGGGAATAGAACGCATGCGCAACACCGTCTCCTTACAGTCTAGGTTCTCCAAATGTTGCTATTCAATGTTTTCATCATCACCAACATCGATCTCTCACCAATTGATGATGTCAGAGTCATCATGAAGATAACGACAGAGTGGTGATACTTGGAAAACATCATGTATCCATCTCATCTTTGGGGGAAGTTCAACTAGATACGCCAGTGCTCCATCACGAGCTAACACCTCGAAAGGCCCAACAAACAGTGGAGAAAGCTTACTTCCATGACCAAACTTTTGTTTCCCATGATGGGAAGTCACTTTCTGAAACACATGATCCACAAAATTAAACACTAAGGGTTTTTTATTTGATCAACATATGATTTCTGATGATCTTGTGTTGTCTTCTTCCTCTCACAAATCACATGAAACATCTCTGTTGTATTCTTCACTAATTCTGGTCTGAAAATTGATGACTCTTCGACCTCGGTCTAAAAAAATGGAGAATGGCACGATTGGTCATACAATACTTTAAAAGGAACCATACCATTGGTGGAGTGAAAACTATTATTGTATGAAAACTCCACATAGGGTAAGTGTTTCATCCATGAACCACCAAAATCATGAACACAAGAGCGTAACTTGTCTTCAAGATTCTTGATGGTTCGCTCTGTTTGACCTTCCGTTTGAGGATGAAAAACACTACTAAGGCATAGATGAGAACTGAATGCATGTTGGAGACCTCTCCACACCCTGGAGGTAAAATAAGTATCTTGATTAGAAATTTTCATACTTTGGACTCCATGAAGTCTCTCCACCTCCTCTGGATACTGTCGTGACAAAACATCCACTGAGTTCGACTCCTTGATCGCTATGAAGTAGACCGATTTTGTTAAATGATCCACTACCACTCAAATATCATCATTTCCTCCCAGAGATTGAGGTAAAAAAGTAACAAAGCCCACTGAGATGTCCTCCCACTTCTATTGAGGAATCTATAATGTCTGTAAAAGACCACCAAGAACATAGTGTTTAGCCTTCACCTTTTGGCACACCAAACATCGAGACACAAAATCCACAACTGCATGATTCAGCCCCGCCACAAAAATTGGCTCTTCAAGGCTCAGTGCATCATTATCATGCCAGGATGCACCGCTAAAGTGGAACTATGGAACTCTCTGAGAATCTTCCTGCACATCTTCAATGGAAAAAATGTCCTTCCATGATACAACATTCAGTGTTATTCATCCTTAGTCCAACCATCAGGGGCCTCGCCATAAACAACTCGGTCTCTCCTGACCTCTACTTCATGATCCCCCAAGTGGGACTCTTCTACCTTCTTCATCAGGGATGACTATACCATCATCTAAAAAATAAAACCTCTACCCCAAACTTCTCCCATATCAAGATGTAATGCTGAAAACTCTTCCATTACTCTCCAGGAATCACTGGATTCATGCACAACATCACTACTTATCTTTCAACTCAGCGCATCAGCTACAACATTAACTTTTCTATGTGTATACGATATTTCGATATCTTATTCCGGTAATAACTCCATCCACTGACGTTGTCATAAGTTCAAGTCATGCTGGGAGAAAACATACCTCAAACTCTTATGATAGGTGAAAACCACAAAGTTTTCACCAATGAGGTAATGTCTCCACAACTTTAGAGAAAACACCATGGCATCCCACTCATGATCATTGGTGGAATAGTTACATTCATGGGGATGAAACTTCCGAGACCCATAAGAAACAACTGACCTCTGCAACATGAGAACAAAGCCTAACCCCAGATGCAATGAATCACCAAAAACATCAAACTGATCTCCCTTAGCTGTAAGATAATGAACTAGATCACTTACTAAATTCTCTTTTAGATACTCGAAAGTTGCTGGATCCTGATCAGTCCATAAGAATGCCTAATTTTTCCTTGATAGAGCTGTAAGAGGAGTCTCAAGTCATGATAAATAGGCTATGAACCTTCTATAGTAGCCTGCAAGACCAAGGAAACTTCACACCTCTAACACTGTCCTGGGGGCTTCTCAAGACACAATTCCTCCTATCATCGATGGATCTGTATTTACCCCCTGTTGGAACACAACATGCCCCATGAAATAGACTTCTCAAGCCCAAAACTCACACTTTGAAAACTTCCCAAATAGTTGATGTTGACGAAGAACACTCAAAATGTCTTATAGATGCTCTGCATTCTCCTCCTCAGATGTGGAGTACACAAGGATGTAATCGATGAAAACTACCACGAACTTTTCTAGGATGTCACGGAACATTGAATTCATAAATCCCATTAAAATAGATAGATAATTCGTCATGCCAAATGACATTACAACTAACTCATAAGGCCCATGACAACAACAGAATGAAGTCTTTAGGATATCCTCATCCTTTACACGCAACTGATGATATCCTGACTGCAAGTCGATCTTTGAGAACCAACATTCACCCTTCATTTTATCAAAAAATTCATCAATCTGTAGAAGATGATAGAGGTTCTTTATTTCCATTTTGTTTAAGTGAATATAATCGGCACACAACCACACACTTCTGTCAGCCTTCTTCACGAACAAAACTGGTGCACCCCACGACAACATGATTGGATGATCAAAACCACAATCTAATAGACAATAATGCTGTATATGTTGCTCTCGTAACTCAAAAGGGGCCATAGTATATAGATACATAGATATAGGAGATGCTCTTGGTTGTAGCTTAATCCCATACTCGATCTCTCATTAAGGTGGTAATTCTACAACCTCTTCTGGAAAGACATCAGGGTACCCTTATATGACCCTTGGAAACACCAACTTTTGAACCTCTGAAGAACTCAACATTATCTCAGCCATCGTGGATGATAAGGATGGAACATGCCTATAACCCATCCAAGTATGTCGCTCGCCAGCAAATACCACCTGCTCACCATCTACAACAAGGAAAACGACCTTCTTCCTAAATCAATACTAGATATCATGTACTGAATAAAACCAATCCATGCCGAGGATGACATCATATGGTTGTATTCATAAACATATGAAATCTCCCAGAGATCAGTGTTTCCCCAACACTAGCTCACAGTCTTTACATAATTCAAACAAATCAGGTCAACCTCCAACTGGCGTAGACAATGCCAAGGGAACTGGAAGGCCTTCTACCTCAAGTCTCAAAGCATGGACAATGGTAGGTGATATTAAGGAGTGTGGCCCTCTTGAATCCAACAAGGCACACACCAAGTTAGAAATCAAAAAATGGGTACCTCGAATGTCATCTGGATCACCTGGATCTAGAAACGCTATAGCATGAAGCAGACCACGACCTTCTCAATGGACTCTCTGAACATGATGATGACCACCCCCATGGGCGCTCTCTGCTCTCGGCGGATGGGGAGCATCATGGGGCTTTCCTCTGCATGCACTATCTAACCACTACTGATCTAATGCTGGTGAAACCTTCTGCTGCTACCTCGACTAGAACTAACTCAATGGAGGAACCTAGAGCATAGCACCTAGTGCAAGAAGACCTCTCTGAAAGATCGGACACTACTTCTATTATTGACCACAACCACTAAAAGAAAAACAAGCGCATAATCCATTGGTATAGACCTAGAAGTTTCTACCTTTGGAGAAACAAGATGTGAAGTGATGGGACCAACCCTAGGATCAATGGAAACTCTTCTCCCTGAAAACTAGTAACCTCGGACCACAACTCTACTACATGAGGAGTCATGAGGATTCCACTCTCATGATGATCCGGTCCGGGAAAATGTCCTATTGATAGCCTCTACCCTCACCAGTACCTGAAGATATGTCTTCAGCAAAAATGGGCAGATCTGGCACTGGATCTATGGATGCAAAGCCTCCTCGAAATGCCTTTCCCTGACATCCTCATTTTGTAATAGTTCTGAAGTATATCATAAAAGGTTCTTGAAAAGGATTCAAAACTCTCGATCACTGGAGCTCCCCTTTTGAAGGGTAAGAAACTCATGGTGACTGGATGCCTTCATCGTTGAAGAAAGAAACTCGACTCTAAACTTGTCTCGGAACTCCTCCCATGAGATCCCAAACTCCTCACGATCCATGAGGAATAAGAACCACCAAGGCCTCGTTGCACCACATTGCATTGTCACAACCAAGGACACCTAGTGCTCCTTCAAGAATGGATCAAACAGAAGCCTATCTCGACCTCCTCCAACCAGTCTTACGTGACTACATTTGAAATGGAGCCATCGTTCTTATTAAGACATTGGGGATGTATCTCTTAGAGTGTCATCCTCTACGTGTCTTCTACATCAACCTCTACCCTATGGTGATCTTCTAAAACATCCTGGTAGATATTTTCTATGAATACCTTACGAGGACGTTGACCTAGAGCCATACCTATAAAATAAAAAATGGTTAGGGCTCCTAAACCTGGAATATAGAAGCCTCAAAATTAATTAATTAATTTTTTTATTTAATTCATTTTAGGTTAACCTATCCCAATGTCAACCCATTCAAAAAGCAAGAAAAATGATTCATGATCCTTTCCTAGGTATCTACCCTGCAACTAGTGGCACCTTTTATGGTAGCCATTGTAAACTTAAAGGTTCGTACATCAGAACATAGGGGGTCCTAAATGCCTATGTATCTCCTGGTCTCTAGTGTTTACCTCACTTGCTAAACATGAATGACAACGTTTCCCTACCAACCCATGCAACCACACCTATGCCTATCTCCAAACTCAATCCTATCCCTCAACCAGACCTCTGATACCACTCTGTCATGACCCAATCCCAACAAAGATTACCTCTCTTGGGCTAGAAATGTGTGAAGGGAGATAGTGACCCCTATATCCCACCTCCAGTAGGCCTCGAGTTGGAGACTACCACCGAGGGTATATAAAAAAGACAAATGGGAGGCATTACCATCTAAGTGAAATCATGCTGAAGAGAGAGATAATATAGACACCAATCATCTCCAACTCAACCAGTAAGATGAATGAAAACCCAAGTAAACATATGAAATGTCATGCAAAACTAATACAACAGAAAGGGTAAAAACTGCAAGTACCCAAAGCGATGTAAAACAGCAGAAACCATAAGCCCGAATATCTCCTGTAACCACAAGATATTAGTAACCATCCTGATCTACGACCTGCACTAAGTGACCTGAAAAAGCATTTATATATACATAGGGTGAGTATAACAGTATACCCTGTAGGATCCTCCCCGAATCCTCTCATGCAAAATTAAAAGAAGCATACAAAAGCATAGTGAAGAACAAGTGAAACTAACTCGTCACCTAAACAGTTAAACCAAGTTCCCAACCTCACCATGGATACTATCACCAATTAATGCATAAAAGAATATATCATATAATAAAAAATATCAAGGGTTCCCTGATACTACTTCATCACTGGTTTTCCTCATTTCCCCAATGTCGCACGACCTGAGCATCTCTCTCCAAAAAGGCTTGCCCGGAAACTCCTAGGCGAAGCACAAAAACATGCACCTCGTGCCACAAAACCACCACGACCATGTTAGAAAACTAATTAAGTAGTTTCTAGGATCCACCACATCGCGAATAACATGTATCATAGATCAGGTATAATACCTCAAGCCATTACAACCCATTCACCGAGTAAGGATCCTCAATCCATTACAGCCTATACACATTACACTTATAGTAGTCCATAGGATTCTATATCCAGAGTATATGTGTGTTAATTACCACAATCCATTTCAGCCCTCTACACACATATATGTGGAAAAATTAAAATTGTGCCTACCATCACAAGTATCTACCAAGAGAAGAGAGTGGGGCCGAAGAGGGGTAGTCAGCCATTCATCCTCCCATCGGAATGTTGGGAAACACGCCCCCCTAGGGCTCAGAATCCCCGGGGTGTCAGTTTACCTTACTGATAGGGTGGAGTAGAATATAGAAACACAAAAAGTATAGAATATACTATATATCACAACCACAGTATGGGAATAACCTAGTCTTAGACTCTACTTGATCTAACGTCTCTCGGGCTCCAGGCTACCACTTCTAAGACTGGGTATCCTATAAGAACACAATCATTTAATGAAATTTAATATATTATTTCATTCCATTTTTACTAGTTTCACTTTACATTAAATTATTCTTTAAACAATAATTAACCATGAACAATTCCCCATAAAATTTTATTAGAATCACACCCAAAGTCCATTGTCCCTTTAAAATTACAACCTCATCAATATGTTCCAACACAATCCAACCCCATGTGTTAACACAATTTATTCAATTATTCATTATAGAATTACTTTCCCGAATTCCTAGGCATTCTAGAAAAACATTAAATGCTACTAAACACAAGGGGGATCAACACGTAGAGTATATGTGCTACCCATCAAGTCTTTGCTACCTATAGTAAGAGCGTAGAATCGTCCTCCCTTAAGAAGCTAAACACAGAAAGCATTTGGCATACCCCATGCGTCTTTGCCACTATTAGAAGAAGGTTAAGCATGACCAGATGCCTTAGCCAGTGGGGAAAAGTAAAACAGATAATTGACCAAAAAGAAACTGCAAGCATCCAACAAGCACATTCATCCCATTCCATCATCCCTGGTGTCCTACCTAACACCCACATGCATAAACTAATGCATCTCACCACCCGTGGAGTAAATATTTACACAAACAAAAGTCTCAATTCCCCCACATATCACAACAGCCATGCATGATCTCATCAGAACACAAGCATCTAGAAAACAAACATCACATCAATTAGGATCTTGGCCCTTTAACAATCCATAGGGTAACTCAGAATCCTTCAAGGAATCATCAAACAATCATTTCATTAATTCAACATGAATTAACTTATTTATTATTCATAGGTTCCAAAATTCAGGAAACCTAATCAGTAAGTTATCACAAATAATTAAACAAGCTTACTTCACCAATTTGATTAACATAAAATTAAAACAAGAAGAACAATATTCATTTACATGCATATTTATACATAGACAACAGTTATCAATTAATTGAGTTTATGTTCATTACCAATTTTCATCAAGAATGAATTGCTAAATGAAGAAAGCATGGAAATCACACTATCTAGAAAACAAGGGGAAATAAAAAAGTACCGATATGAACATATTTATCCGGTTCAAATATATATTATGCCAATTCCAATGTGGTCCAGTGGGATAAAATTTTCTAACAATACAGTTGCACATAAAAGAAAAGAGAAGTAATGAATCCCCTACTTCAAATAGTTCTTGATGTTTTTATCCACACAACGGGTCACGAACCACCTCTCGAGACAAATGCATCCACCTGAGGATGCCATGGTATGACTGGACTAACCGAAACCCAATAAAACCCCATTAGAATCATGGATATTACATGATATAATATAGAAATGGGAAATAGGAGGAGATGAACCCCAAAAGAATGACAATAAAACATACCTTATATTGAAGATTTAATGATATAGCTTGGTTGCATCAAAACAGAGCGGGACCAATCCAAGGAGGACAGTTTGATTCTGCAACTCTTATAAGAATGATTGAAAGGTTCTAGCATCTCATAGCCGAGAATAAAGAGGAAGAATTTGGGAGGAAGATATCTCGTCCCTTTATAGGATTTAACAGACCGGTAGTTTAAGATACATTTGATTTCCCACTAAAAGCGGATCGCATTAAACCAATCAGTTTGACAAAGTAAAAACATCCTGATCCTTAGGAATAATTAATATAGGGGTTATGGCCTATGAATCGGCCTTAGAGTCCTTAAAACATGGTTTTAAATGCATTTTACATCAATGGAAACTTTAATGGGGCGAACTATAGGAAGCTGGAATCACTTTTCACAAAATAAAAATTTGGAAAAGGAAAGAAAATGTCACCGTTAGACCTCACCATTCAGGAAATACTATTCACGAAATTAAAATTTGGAAAAGGAATGAAAAGGTCACCATTAGAACCTCACCATTCTTGAAACACTGTTCAAGAACACATAATTGGGAAAAGGAATGAAAAGGTCACTGTTAGACCTCACCATTCTAGAAACACTATTCATGAACACAAAATTTGGAAAATAAAAGAAAACATCACTTTTAGAACCTCACCGTTCTAGAAACACTGTTCATAGAACACAAAATTTGGCAAAGGAAATAGAGGTTACCATTAGAGGTTACCAATATAGGTTACCGATAGAGGTTACCATTAGACTTAACCGATAAAACTGTTCACTGATGGAGCTTTTCAAATCAGTGCAAATTTCACAAAGGAATGAGAGGTTACTGTTAGAGGTTATCGATAGAAATGTTCACCCATGGAACTATTAATAGAATTGGAAATTTGGAAAAGGAATGAGAAGTTACAGTTAGAGGTTACCAATAGAACTGTTCACCGATGGAACTATTCATAGAAGGTTACCGATGAAACTGTTCACCAAGGGTCACCAATGACTCTATTCAAAGAAGGTTACCGATGACACTATTCACAACTGTCTACCATTGGAACTATTCAACGAACTGGAAAATTGGAAAAGTGTTGGGGATAAGTCACCTTGACCTCCCAGAACACCTCAAACACCATATATTCACAAAAGAATGGATAGGAGAGGTCTAGAACATTACATATGATCTTTGACATACCTCATGAAATCATATGTTTTTTGAATAACACATAGAGAACATAAATCATAAAGGTAACTTGTGGAATCCATATCATACTTACATTAAAGCTATCAGAGTTATGTAGGGAGTTACATTAGGAATTCCCATCACAATATATTCCCTAAATCTCTTCGGAGAAACTTTCACATTTACATCCATCACTTTACCCAATGCTTTGGAGAGCCATCTCAGGCTCACCCGCCCTAGGATTATCTGGAACCACTCATATAGGTAAACAATTCCCAAGACCCATAACATATTCATAACACATAAAACAAACAAAATGGAAAGAAACCATTTCCACATATCAATAAAAATATATCATTTAAATATATTGAAATAACAAAATCAATTTTCGAAACCATTTTCAATACCAAAATATATAAAAGAGTATGTGGCATTTAATTTTCTGTTAAAAACATTATGGCTTGTTAAGGAAGCCATAGATCAAATAATACTCGTGGGAGCGGAAAATTTGTTGTCACAGTTTACGTTAATAAGAAACATTCTTTTCTTTCATTTAGTAAAATGCCTCATAAAAAAAGATTTCATTTGATTGAAATTATAATTCAAAATGCTTTATATAGCGTATAAGAGAATGTTGTGTATTAAAACAAAATATTCCTCAATGAAATGAGATTGAGACAATGTCCCTTACCTCGTGTCTGACTTGACCCATTTGTCCTTTAATCTCTTGAACAATAAACTAACGTTAATTTCAACATTCCAAAGAACCTTTTTCAAGTTTATTATTATTTTTATATCACTTATTACCATGTTATAATCATTATATAATCATTTAAGTTAATAACTGTCATTTTGTCGATATTTGGTACATGAATCAAAAATGAACAGCTTATAATTACAATTTGGTCAGTTGGTAAAATATCCATTATCTATATAATGATATTAATTATTTAGATGTAATATATATCTTATATATCTAGTATATTTATGTATTTAAAAGTGTACATAACATTAGGAGATAAGAAATGAAATGCACCGTTCAGGGAGATGGTAAGTCGTACGTACACATGAACACTACTTTCATTTCTATTTCATATTTTATGGGAATTAAAACACAATTATACATTGTTATATTATAATTACTGTATAATACCTTATATTATATAATTAACTCTATACTTTATATGTCCCACATAAGTCATTAATGAGTCATATCAATTTGAGGGGGTGGTAGTCGGCACTTCCTCAAATGAAATTTTCACGTTTACCCATAATGGAAACCAAAAAGGATTGTTATAAAATGAAAATATAGAAGCATAATGATAAAATAAACATAATATATATCATATAAAAATATATTTCTACCATAATGGCCACCATGAGAGGAGGTAATAGATAATTGAACAATCATCGTTTCGTGCGGCGTTAGTTTGTCATCCGCAGAAACATTGTGTTTTTTACCCATTTAATGGAGGTTTTTGTAAGTGTAGTTCGAATACAGCTCATAAAAACATCCTATTATATTTAGGGTTATGTTTTTGTTATAAATGAATGTAATAAAAAGAGTTTAGGGGTTTGGAGATGTAAAATAAGAGAAATGAATTTAAGAGAAATGATTACCTTTAATTTGGGTAACTTCATTTTAATTGGACCAAAATGACTTCTTGAAGGGCCATCTGCCTATGTTAATGATTCTAGGTGGAAGATAGGGATGTAGGGAGATTAATGGGGCTGATTTTCAATGATCCAAAAGGATAGAGAGGTGTGGGGAATTAGTTATAAGTGAAGGCTTTTTATAATAGGGGGGAGGGTCTCTTTAGGAAAGTTTTAAACAATTATTTTATTATAAACTTATCTTCAGTTTCAAAAGTTCCAAATTTAAATAAGGTAAACGATAAGATGACTCTTAGTCTAAATAAAATCATCCAATAATAATTGTATAGTTTTTAGATATTTTTTAATACTTATAATATTATTTATTTAAATCATTTAATAATGATCTAAATTCTACATCATTATTCTGTCATATAAAATTTAATTTATATGATGTCTAAAAATTAAAAAAAATACCATAATGTAGGAAATCTCATTATATTTCAAAAGAATATTTATAGAAGAAAATAAAACTTATATAACCCCTTGTAAAAATTACTTTACTAAAAGATATTTGTTTATGTCATTTTTGTATTTACATTAAATTAATTAATATAAAGATTCATTATCACTCCCAAGTGGCTCCATGGGGTCCCCAAATAAACCCAAGTATGACCATGGTCTTCCTTTACTCATAAAATTAGGTCAGGACAAGTATTAAGGTAATTTTGTATTATTATGATATTAATTTAACCTTGAATTACCCTATTTACCTTTAACCGCGTTAAATAAAAGTCAAAAGTTACTATTCAAAAAATTTATTTTCATCTTATTGAACAAAATTTTACATTCTAATAACAACCATGTATGTTGGATTTTTAAAATTCAAATCACAGAGGTGGTAAAATTTCATTTAAAAGAATAATTCAGTTTTTTTAGCAACTACTTATTGGTTTCAATATTCAACAAAAATTGCTGTTTTTCAGAAAAATACTAGAAATTCAACTAAATCTATATTTGATCATCCAAATTCTAAAATGATTCATATTTTTCAAAATTAAAAACATAAAAGTTTCATTAATTAATTTAAAATTAATTTCCATTGTCAAAACAAATAGCGTGTTTTTAAGAAACAATATATATCAAAAGATTGACACTTTTTTATTTCCAATTTCAAAGTGAAATTAATACAAATAACCACTATTAGATTAAATGGTAATAATATAATTTAACTAAACATTAAAAAAACAAAAATATAATATAACAATATAAATAAATTAGATTAAAAGGCATATTTGAATTAAAATACAGTATTTTTCACTATTCATAAAAAATGAATTTTATCAGAAAATCCAAAAAGATTTACCAAAGGAAGATTTGGTGTCCCGATTATAAATAAGAATATTATTTGGTAAAATAGAATGTATAAGAGTTACAGAAACTATATTTAAAGAGGTTTTACCATCAAAATGTGATATATCACCGTTTTAGTGAATATTATAGTATTTATGCTTAAAATCAAATTCTTTTATTATTTTAATCCTCTACCTTTTATTGTATAAATGTAAAAACATTTAACAGACATGTATAATCATATTTTAGTTAGTTCTATTCATTCTTTCCATTATAATATCTAGGCATTAACTACCATTTAAAATAACATTATTATATTATTAGTATGCTACATAATATTTCAATGAATCCTATTGTTGTTTATCAGGTAAACCCTAAAACATAGAAACCCCTTTAAAGTAAAATTAATAATTAATTCACAAAATATTAATAAAAATGAAAATGTATTATTTCATTATTTACGAAGGATTTTACATGGATGGTGTGATGGGGACAAAGTTAAATTTATCCCTCCATGTTGGGAATTATATTATTAAGAATATGTCATGATAGAGGATGGTCCATAGGGTATAGGGACTTAATGGACAATGTTTCTAGACTCATGGGGGTGTATCGAGGAATGAGAAGGATGTAAATGATTTCATGAGAAATATCGAATCACATGGATGAAAATTGGAAGGTTGATTGTGTAGTTTTTTATCCTTTGGGATGTTTCCTTTATATCCCATCACGAGATGAATCAAATCCCAATAATTTTCAAAGTCATTTTGTAATGGTTATATGACAGTACCATATCACAAAGTTTATCGTCATGTGGTAATGAATTTTTGTGTAGTTAAATGTTATGTGGAATTAAAAATATGGGGAAATTTGAATATTACATATAGAGATATCAACCCATGTAGTGGAATATTATGGATCGTGTGAATACATGAAACAATTTTTACATATTTACAATGTTTGGGGAATTTCTATCATTAATGTTATGACAATAGAAAATCAAATGAGGAGTATTGGTATGATACATCCTTGACATGTTCCCTTGGGAGTATATCCCACTGAATGAAAAGAAAATGTTTTTGGGACATTCTCATAAAAGGAGTCCCATAATGGATCCATTTCCCTTATGCTAAAAATAGGACCATTCAGATATCTAAGACTAAATGATTCATGATTGGTGTGAGAAACGAGTGACAATATAAGATCAGACACATTTTTTATGTGCATAAGATTAATTTTTTTACCAGCCTTATAAACTAAGGTTGTACTAACAATAATAGAGTGACAAGTCCCATGAGGAATCTAGATGTATGAGAGGAAGAATAATCTATCAGAAGGAGTATTATAATGTGAATGATTTATGGGGGCATTATGATCATCCTAGGGAATATTTCCTTGCTAAAATAAAAATGGAAATATATTTTTTATTATGCTTTATCCATGAAAATACATCATATATATCATATTTATAAAAGGAATAAAGGTCCACGATGTTCATATATTCCTCACAAGGTTGTGGGTATGGAAGGATAATTGAACTTCTTGTGATTATTTTCTCATGAGTTAGAAAATACTACGATGGATATTAGGGACTTACACCTATATATTACTATAAATAATATGGCCTTATGGGAGAAAAATATTAATATAATATGGTCAATGTTGAACTATAGGGATTCAGATGGTCTCATGAAATTCATAATGTCATGAAATCATGTAAAAATGTTGGGGTTTATGTTATTTTAAAAAAAGGTTCATGTGATTGCTTGATAGAAAGGATATTTATAGGATCATGTAATGTGTATTAGGTTGGGAGATCATGAGATACAATCACATGAAAAATATATAATCACACAATCACATGGTTTATATGATGTCATGTGATTACGTGATCATTATTTCATTGTTCAATAAATTAATTCCCAAGTGGTCCCATGACCATGTATTTCAGGAATTCTTATAAAATAAAAGGTTGACCCATTCAATAAAATTTCCATCCATAAAAGTTACTTACTGAACATTGAATGGGGGTCTTTAATTCACATGTTTCTCCATTAATTTCTATTCTTCCTTTATCTCATGAGTGTTCTCATTATATCAATTGCTACATTTTTCAGATTTTCAATGGTGGTTTTTATAAGAATCATCCCTATATATGTTCTTATTTTCATGGAAAGAGATCAATTTACACATTCATTAGGTGGTATAATATTTCTACATTACTTGATGACATTTCATTTTCTTTTTCTGACGAAGGAATCATGTCATTAATGATGTATCTCTATGCATCAAATGAAAAAAGTAAAAAAAGGGTATAACATTGATAGCCTCTGTAAACCTGATCACATGATCCACTTGGGGTTAATCAATTATACATCCTTTATAGGTGTCTCTTGGTGAAGAGAAACAATGATATCATACCAAAAGTTCCCATGTGCCTACATCTATCGAGTTTTATCATCTTATCAAATTTTTTTCTATTTTCAATGGTAGTTTATAAATGAATCACTCCTATATTTGTGATTCTTCTCAAGGAACATGATCCTTGTGGAATATTTCCATGTTAGTCAATGTAGTTTCATGTGCTTTATTTGAATAAGGTTTCATGTCATCGATGATATCCCACATTGCATCACATGAAAAAGAGTGACATAAAACAACCTATCATTGATATTCTATCTAGATCTAGTCAAATAATCAATTTATGTTTAAGAAATTATGAATCCCTGATAGGTGTCTCATGAGCAAGTGAACCCATTAGATAATCCCGTCATGGGAATCCTTAGTCACATGAAGCTTTTGGAAATCGGTGATAGCATATATTTAGGGAATCACATAAAGAAAATAAATTATGAAAATAAATAATCATCGAAAGTCTCTTTGAGATACTATCTAGGAATCACATGAAGAATAAAGGGTTACATGATTGTATAACCTGATTTTATGACCCTCATGTGGTAATATGATCCAACGATAGAGTGTATTTTTAGGTCCCATTATTCCAGAATAGTACTTATATTTTTGGTTGTTTCCCCACACCATTTTTCAACCATCATCTAGTGGGTTTCAATAAATTCCCCCAAAGAAATGATGTTTAGAAGACTAATGGAAGACATATTTATGATGATGAAGATGTCTTATTAAGTACCTTGGTATTCTATATGTATTATGTTCTTTTAGGATAATATATTTATTTGTTAATCACCATGAATATTGGGGTTAGGAGGCTATCTATGCACATGTTTCGGATTCCATGAGATATCAGAACATCATCCAATCCATGATTACTACACATAAGTGTACTTTAGGTAAACTGATAAAGAGGTATCATTACATTATCCCTTCCATATGAATGAATCACATATTATCATTGCAAAACCAATGATGGTAATTAATTTGAAAAATGGGATAATGAATACTAATGATTCTTATATGATTATTTTATTTCTTAGTTTTCATGATATTTCATGATCCTTCAAGGATCATGCGATTAGATGAACCTATCATAGTCCCAAAATCACATGAATCTATATGGAACATGTGACGGTGCTATTTTATCATGTTCATGTGATTTCTTGACATTATATGGCTCAGGAACATCAATGGATGTTATATGAGTCATGTGATCCAAAAATAATTCAAATTAATGATGAAATTGACCTTTCAATTTGATTAATATGTTAATATTTTCATGAAGGAAACTTGGAAGGTTGGGTGCCAGGAGACTACCATGGTCAATATTTTGTAAGCTGAATAGAAAATGGTTATTCAGTCTACTCATGATTATCATATGATATTAATGGGAAAATTATCTTACTATATTATTTTCCTAACCAGTTACCCATGTATCTCTTAGTCCTTAAAAATTACTCTCAGATATTATAAACATTGGAATGAATCAAGCCTTCATTGTGGATCATAATTACTAAAAACTTATTTTGGGTTAATTTCATTAATGTGTGTCATTTCTTCCACAAATATTACTACTATAATGGTTATATTCTGAATACTCTTGTGATTTATTTTGAAGGGATCTAGAATCAGTTAGATCTTGAAACCCAATATTACGTATCAATAGTGTAGATGTTTGTGTATAATAAAAACATTCGGCGGTCATCCAGTAATGATATTGGATATGGTGGATTATTTATGATTTTTGGGGGTTGTACCTTCTTGGAGAAGAAAAATGTCATAGGGTTTTTATTATATTTAATGAAGGTATTCTTATACAAGTATATATGGTTTCCATAGACAATTACCTAATACAACAGTGTTATCATAGAGGAATCTCTTAGATTGTTGAGTTCAGTCACTAACTCCTTCCATATGATGTAATGTAAGGTTGGATTCAATATGTGAGGTATGGAAAAGACTCATGGTTCACTTATTCTAGGATACATGAATAATGAAATTCTACCTCCCCCATATTCCTCAGACTATGTTTACTATACTCCTCTAATTTTTAAATAACATATCAATTTATCCAAAGGGGCCCATGGGAATGATATGTAATAGTTGACTAACTTATATTTCAAGAAGTGGGATGTGTTATTCATCAAGAATACCCTACAAGAACCTACATCAAGTAATCGCATGGATATACCATTACAAGAATATTGCGAGGATGAGGGTGCCTATTGGATGATGAAATAATATAATTAATTTAATGAATGGGGGTGCTCAGTCGCCTCCCAATTCAAGTGACATGATCAGATGATTGGTTTCATGGAAATATACCTATGTAATAATTCTTTATTTGAGGGAAGGGTGTAGTATGCATGTCCACCATTATGATTTCTATAGATATGGAATGTTTAAGCTGCATTAGTTTGGAATTTTCTATTATGGCCAAGTTGGAACTCTAGCATAGAAACATTTTTAATGGAAAGTCCCCATTAAATATTTCAGGTTCCATTGAAGTGTTTTTGGGTTTGATGGGACCATATATGGGAGGATATGAATTAATAAAAACATTGGTAATAAATGGATTTGGATTAAGTTTATTCTTATAGGGAATCATTGTGGTCATTAAAACTGTAATAAAAAGTTAGATATAAATGGAAAGTTAAAATGACATGATCATTAATTATTCATACCATACATATCATCACTCTGAACCATTACTATTATTTCTATGTGTATCATGAAGCTCAATCCTCTATGAACTAGTTAATTATAATTCCTTTCCCACTGATATAAATTTACAGGTTTCCATAGTGTCGATTGATCATTTCTACAATGGGAGTCAGTTCTAGTGTGACAAAAAAATGTGCTCGACTCCACCTTACATCCTCAAAGCTAGGAATTTTATGGTTTTTCTCTAGTTCAAAATTATTTTTTCTATGGAAGATATCAATATTTGGCTATCCTTTTCTATAAAATATGTGGTTTTTAACCATTCAAATGCCTATGCTGACACATAGACTTGATCATTCCGTAATGGTATGATGGCCATGCTAGTGATCAAATCCATATCGCTACTGATGGTAGTCATAAATGTGGTATAGTGGGCATCGATGTAATTAATAATCATGATTCCATGAAATAATCAATTGACTTATATAAATGTTTCACTACAGATTCATAGGAATCAATCCATTTTAATGGAGTGAACACCTTCATCGAGTGGGCACGAAAGTATATTGAAATAGTGGGTGGGGTAATAATGACCAATGTTCATGTAGGTGGGGAACAAATCCATATATGGTTTTATTTACCATTGAACACAAAAGGTATCAATATTAGAGAATGATAAAAAATTATTTATAATCACTATAGATTTATATTCTAGGAAAATGTAGAGTTTGATGGATTTAAAAGTTTCACCACTCCTAGGAAAATTTCCTTTAAGAAAATCCTTCTGATGATGAAGCATTCATCTACGACCTCAACAAGGCGATGCATTGCATTAAATTGAAGGTTTATTATATTTCCCAATCATTATGATTGTCCATTCTCTAAAAAATAGTATCTGCTAATGAAAGGGTTACTAACACTATTCTAGTGAATATGTAAGATAAATTCCACCATTAACTATATAAGTTATCATGTTAATGGAATTGTGCTTATTTTTTAATTTGATATTGAAATTTGTAGAGATATGGAATTGATGATCACATATATGGTATACTCTCTCTCAATGTGATGGTGAATGAGGGTGTAATAGAAGATTATAAATATGATGATGTCTAGGGAACTCCTTCTCAGCTAGAGTTCATGTAACCATTAGTTGTAAATCCATAAGAAAATGTATCCCTATGTCTTATAGTTCCAACACCA
The DNA here is from genome assembly GCA_963277665.1 of Viscum album. NCBI lineage: Eukaryota > Viridiplantae > Streptophyta > Magnoliopsida > Santalales > Viscaceae > Viscum > Viscum album. Next base: position 1,390,386,297 of record OY728131.1, read on the forward strand.
GTACCTCATGTTCTATTCCCATATAAATTTCCCTCTTCATATAAGTCAAAGAAGAGGAAATTTTCATGTTATTCAAGGAATAAACCTCTCTCAGATTAAAACTGTTATTGTTAATTTTTAGACTGTTTATTTTTATTTTATCTTGTGAATTATCATGAACTAATTAATTATATAATTACTCATAGGGTACCTTTGAGGGAAAACATATGTGGACATGGATAATTCAATTTTCAAACCTCTGGAATGACAAATTTATATTGACATTGTATTTGAATAATTAGAAATAGATGGGGTCCAATTAGGGTTATGCTAGTCTTTGGGAACATTTACACTAGCCCTAGTCCTATTTGATCTAGCACGAGTGAGTTTTCTCCTAGAATCCCCTGAAACAGGTTTTTGGGACCAAATTTACAATAATGTTTTTTTGGAATATGAATGATTATTTTAGAATAATTGATGTCTTTTTTTCAACGTGAAATAAATCAATTCACATTATGAAATTTGATAGTTAAGAATACCATTGTATTCAGGACTTTAGAATCACAATTATTAAGAACTTTTTTCATATTTATAACATGTATTATAGAAGAAAAGGATCATCATATACATCATGGGTACGGTAAAAAAATATCAGATCATAATTAGGATTCAAGTTTGCATGAATCCAAGGAAAAATATGAGAATGTTTTCTTTGTGTTTCAAAAAAATCATATATAGTTTTAAGAAACGTGTGGTGCAATCCTTATGAACAAATTAGAGTTCTATTAGTCATAAAGAGGGTTGTAATGAAATATTTTTCAAGATGTCTAGGAAGATATAATACATTACAATATAAGTGAAATTATGTAATTACAATCTTCAACGTAATAAAATTCTAGAAGGATTACGTGATTACAAGATAAATATTGTGAAAGTGATAATTTGATGAATATGAATATTTTCAGTCTTAGTATACCAGTGTGAGATCAATGGATTAAAATATGTTTGAAGGATGTGAAATTTTATGGAAATGTGAAAATAATAAGATACTAGTTTTTAGATATACCAAAACCCAAAAAAAAATATAATTCTCTCATGAAATGTGTTGCTGGTTGCAGATATTTCATTTTTATCACAATGAGGTAGAGAAAAAAGTTGTTTCTAGTACTGGTTCATCTAACATGGTGTAACAATAATAATCAGAGTAAGAAATATTTTTTGTGGGAATTTTTGGGACTAATTAAAAAAATTCTATTTTTTTATACAATAAGTACCAATAACGAAAAGAAATTTGGGTCGATACAAAGTAGAAAATAAATGATTAATCACAATATAGTCAACCATTTATCATCAGTGTTTTTTGCGATAACTTTTTTCATATTGTAACTTGTTTTCCTCATCATGTGGGTAAAGAGAAAAGAAGAATAACTCTAATATGTTTTCTAGTGGATCAAATATCATTATTTTGGTTGAAGACACTGATCAATCTGAGTGGATCAAAACAAATTCACCAGGTGCAGGTTGACATCGATAATTTTATCATATTGATAATAGTCATTCTAAAGAGATAAAGTATCAAAATTGGGATTAATTTTTTTTTTTGCAATTGTCGAATTAGGATTGAAATATTAATTGAAGACTATGATGGAGATGAAAAACTTTTGAAATTGGGAGATTGATTTATTTTTATTTTATTTAATTAGAATGGATATTCTTAAAGATAAGTCACTCTCTTCTCATTTGATCTCATTTGGTAGAGAGCAACACAATGGGATGAATACAATTCTGATTCTTTGCAAGAGGGTTATGAAAATTGGAGTAATAAAATGACTTTATCTTAATGATGAAAATTTATTGTGTAATAAAAAATCGAAATCAATATTGTACTAATGTGTGTGATGAAAGTCTAAAGAAATAAGTAATTATGAGAAGTTCTGAAAAGATTTGTGAAGAGATAAGAATTATTGAAGATGTAAATATACACAAAAATTAATAGAATTTTTATTTTTTGAGTTAAATTTATGGAGCCATAAACATTTTTAAAATCCTTCCCAAACCTCTTTCGGGTTACCTATAATTGGATGATGTACATTTGAGTTTTTTAACACTAGTACTGTACATAGGTAAATATAGAGATTCTCTAAATTTATATGGGGATGAAGTTTCTTGATTGAGATTTCCCAAAATGGGTTTTTAGAAATATTAATTACAAGGTATGAAACAAGATCATATAAAGAGTTTAAATAATGGGACTGGGAAATCAGATTGAGTTTTCTTGACTAAGGCAATAGATTTTCAGAATTTTTTCAACAGTATTCTAGTAGAGCATTATTATCATATTGGGAAATCATTTTGTACAATTGGACTAAAAAATCATATTTAGTGGAATTATGAAGTCTAGGAAGGTTCCTCCCTTCGTCTGGATAAGGATATGAGGAATTATTTTTCAAGCATATATTTGAGAATGATTTTCATGTAGAACCATAACATATTTGTTACAATCATAATATTACATCAGTTAGGTATACCTGAAGAACATTAACTGTTGCATTGAAAAATGTGCAACACACATGTATGGTCATATTCGACTCATTTTATTGAACACAAAATGATTATTTTCTAGTTGATTGTGTTATATCAGATTGTTTATATATCGTGCCTAGGATGTAGCCAATCTAGTTGAGTAGATAACCTTATAAATACTTATGTTCTTATGGATGTGTGTTTGGGTTTTTACATAATTGGAATAAATCTATATCATAATTTTTATATTGTTTCATAATTAAGGAAACATAAAAGAAACCGAATATCACTTATTCACCCCTCCCCCTCTCTGTGATACTCAAATCCAGACTACACATTTATTTTTCTGTATTACAGCTAATAGTTAGCTTCATTTATACTATTATAATGTGTTTTAAGACATGTTGTGATGGAAAATATAACTTTCATGTATATTAAAGAAATACTAGTCTTTGATGGTAAGGACTGTCATATCTATAAAAATTGAAATTTTATTATCTAATTTTTCATTGGTATAATGTTCTTAAATCTGCGATATATGGATTCTTTCCTAGGTATGATAAATAACCTCTTATATCAATTGTAAAGAAGAATCATGAAAGTTATTTTATACAATTAAAGGGTGTTTCCACTATTAAGGGTATCAGGAAGTGCCAAATAATATGTAGATAAAAAATTAAATAATGAAAATTTTAAAATCCATAGAATAATATATCAATAGCTCAATATGGGGGAATAAAATTAATTTTGTGACTTTATTATGAGGGTGAATGAAAATATGAGCACTATCATATGTCTTGTTGTAATATTAGAATACATTAATATTATTGAATAGATCTTGAGATTTTTTAATTATTAATTTTATGGAAAATATTATTCCAAAGAATATAGAGATCCTGAAGAATTAACTCTATGTTATTTTCATTGTACTCTTATCACTTATGAGATGATAGTAGAGAATGTTATGAAAGGAAAAGACCAATTATGGATGTGAAATGTCCTTCATGGATGTCATGAAATAGATGTCTAAGAATGTTATTTAGGGAGATAATGTTTCTGGATCTAAAACATAAAATTGCGTATGTAAAAATCATGATGATTTTCCCTTATTTTTTATAAATGTGATAAGAGGTACAAGAAAATATAAGTGAAAATTTTCCTTGAAATTCATTGAATGTGTTTTCATTGTGAATTTGTGGCTAATTTTCCTCAATTAATGAAATAATTGGATTGTGGTGAATAATAATGATGTATAATAAGGTCATGGAAGAACCAGGTGGATAAGGATAAATATTATTCCAAAGGGAATGAACAAAATACTCCAAATAGAAAAAGAAAAAATTCTTATATAAATATGATGATGACAATGGAAGTGAATTTTACACAAATAAATATAATGATAATTCATGGGAGAATAATTCTATTTTAATAATTAAAAATGAATAATTTTTATGCAGTAGTTCTGTGGAAGAATAAAATCAATAATAATTTCATCTGATAAAAATGAAAGCATATCTGGGATATATTTTGATACATTATAAAATACCCAGAAGTTAGAAAATGAAAATTCCTCATAAAGTAATCAAAGAAAATACTAATGAGGTAGTAAATATACTAGAATATATTTATGATTTGAATAAATCTATTGTAATGTAAATGAATCATAATGATCATATGGATGTTAATATAAAGGGAAAATGTAATGACTCGAACCCATTTTCTCATAGACGGTGCCCTATTTTATTACATTGTCATATAAAAAATGAATATTAAACCATATTGACTGAGTATTTTAGAATAATTTGATACAAGATACAAATATAAGTTGATCATTACAACATGAAATGAAAAATAACATATAAATTCCTTCGACAACATCCATACCTCCTAGCATATTTCAACATGTCATTCAAAAAAAATCTTCATGTCGTATGAAAATGAAAAATAAGGAATGGGTGAGACTAAACACTCAGTAAGGGTAAGAAATACATTAGAATATATCCTAAACATAAACAATAATAATGTAGAATAACTAAAAACACATGCCATTAAAAATAAACTTGAAAACATTTTGGATAGAATAAGAGCTGAACAAATAATTCCATAGTAAAAAATAATCATCGATATTTTACTAGTTTAATATCCACATGAAAACTAAATAAAATTCTCATAATTATAGAATGAATACTTTTTGACATCATAACTATATTGTTAAGGCCTCGTGCTGAGACCATAAATAATCATTTTGGCAAGGCCTTCTCCTAAGATTGTAGTTTGTCACATGAGACCTATCGATGCACTGATTGGCTATAGTTGTCCCACATAAAACATACTATGTCCAATTAATTCCTTATATGAATGTGGATAAGTATAAACTACATATACATTAAAATTGGATTTAATATATAAAATGTAAATAACTTTCCTCGAATACTAGGCACAACACAAACTATTCCGAGTAAATAGGTGAATTTCTTTAATATAACACATTCATAGAAACAATAATCATAAAAAATAAAATAAAATATGTTATATTATATCATAAAATATTAATCACAAGAATACATTAGAATCAACAAGATTGTCTAAATAGATAAAGATACACTTTTAAAATCTTTGAGTAATTCTTAAGATGAATATTTTCTTACTCAGAAAAGAGGAGTTATATTACCAAATTTTTTTATAAATCAAGTAGTTAAGTAAGAGAGTATTTTAATAATAATATTATTGGTTTTATGAAGATAATGTTATCCAAAAATACGTTATAGAGTTCCTTTAAAAATAGGTAACAATTTGTAAAATTACATTGAAATATGATTGTTTATCGGGAAGGATTTTTGAATGATCCTTTTAACAAATATAATTCCATATAAATGAAGGTATGATTTTGGTTTGAAAAAATATATATAAAATTAAAACATAAATTATTATCAGTACATATGGATGAATAAGAATTTAATTGATTTATGAAGATAGTAAGTGTAGCTAAAATGAAAATGGAGGTTTGGCTGGAATCCCCTTATCTTAAGTCTGAATGTTCCCCTCATGAACTTATAGTCCAGGAATATGAAATTACTATTAATAATAACATAATTAAGAACCTATTATAAATAAATTTAATTTATCAAAAATTATCAGTTAATTTATGTCCTTATTGATATGTTAAAATATTAAATTCTGTCATTCTCGAGTGTCTATTTTCTTGATTTTCATAATCGGTTCACTTGTTTTTAAGTAATGAAGTTCATGTGGATTGGATGTAATTATCCATAATTGAATTTATTTATTATTTACGAACATCCTTATGTGTTAATGATAATAAAAATCATTTTGTTACATGTAATGAGGACGAATTATTAGATGAAATATTAATGACAATCATTAAATTTATTTTAGTAGTATTTTGATTATTAAGAACTGATTTAGTAATATGATTTAATATTATGCACATATATTTGTTAATAAATATTAAATAAGTTATAATAAATATATTATAGCCTAGTTTGTGAATAAATTTTTTTATGACATGTAGTGAATGGGAAATGGGAGAATGAAATGTTATCGTCCGCAAAGGTTGTAAATAGGCACATCACAGATAATGATTTCATTTATAAAATAAAAGAGAGAGAGTAAATATATTGATTATGGTTCTTCCATTGACATTATATAATTCTAGTATATATATAATACTTTAGTTATCATTGTCATTTAAACAGAGGAGGTTTGGATAGGATAACAATAGAATGGAACATGAACTAAAATTGATAAAAATAAAATGAAAATATACCTATTCAATCCAACTCATTGATAATCTCTTATAAGGAAAGTGTTTTGGACTTTTTGAAAGACAAATAGCTCTTGAAAGTGGGTTGAAAATAGGTAGGAATATTTTTATAGAACATTTATGACCTTCAAGGCTTATAGGAGTGAAGAGAAGTGCTAGTGAGGGGGTTTTATAGAGGAGGAGAGAAGGTTCTTCCCATTATTTTACTCATATTTTATAATTTTTTCAAAGACAACCAAAAGTATTGACTATTTGGACGAAAAATAGTAATATGTTCTTTTTCAGTTCAATCTAAGTGTGCTGACATCATCCATGATTCTAGTAATAGTGAATTTAACGGATATTGTATATATACAATAAATTACCATAATTTTCTATTCATAAAAAATTCATGTATTTGAGAAAGATATTGAAACTTTACCCTAAAAATTTTCCACATTTATAATAACAAATTGAAATTCATTTTTTGAAAACTAATTATAAATATTATTAATTTAGTTTTTATATAAAATCAGAATTTATTCTATAAATAAAATTTTTTAATCTATATTTCATTTTATATCACCTTCAAAAATTAATCAAGATCTCGTTACCTTGTAACATTAAGGCAATAAAATAATATTTGATTTAATATTCATAAGGGTCGTATTATTATTCATATCACTATTCTTACAGGTATGTTACTATTAACAAAAAATTATGTTTTCTTTATTAGTCACTAAATATCATACTGAATGAAACTATGTATGCTTGTTTTCTAAAATCAAAAACACAGAGGTGGAAAAATTATGTTTACTAACTTGGATATAACAAAGTGGTTTTTTTAGAGACTCAGGGTTTCATGTATTACAATTAATTTTATTTCAAAAAACAAGTGGTGTTGCATTATCCCCTCCTAAAAATATTTCGTCCTCAAAATTACCATAATGCTACCTCACAAAAATATTTGGGTAGCTCTTCATCATAAGATCTTTAGGATCCCATGTTCCCACTTAGATTTTAGGATTTTTCCAAATTTACTTTACCAGTCAAGTTTTCATTTTCCTCAATACATTTTCATTAGAGTCCAAAATCTGGATAGGCTCTTCACAGTAACATAGGTCAGGTACTGATTCTATAACATTTTATGTGAGGACATGTGTTGGGTCTGAAATGTAGTTTCTTAGTTATGAGATATAATGGCTATGTGGAATATCCAAACATTATGAAGCTTATCTATTTTTCTCCAGAATTTCAAAAGGGCCTACATACCTTGGCCACATTTTCCCTTTCTTCCCAAATTATATAAGACCCTACCATGGAGATACATTTAAGGAAACCTGATCTCCCACTTAAAAATCTAAATAATTACTTATATTATCTATATTATTTTGTCTAATATGAGCTGCTTTGAAATGACCATGACTAGTGATTACCATTGTTTGTTTTGCTCCACAAGATCAAGGCCCACATACTTCCTTTCTCCAACTTCATCCCAATATTTTGGTGTACGATGTATATTTCTGTAAAATAATCAATATGGTGACATTTTAATACTATAATGGGAACTATTTTTGTAGGAAAATCCATAAAGGGTTAATACAAATCCTACATTCCATTAATGTAGAGAGTGCATGACCTCTACATGTATTCTATAGTTTGGATCAACCTTTCTATTTTCCCATCAGTTTGAGGATGATAAGAAGTACATAAATGAATCTCAGTATCCAAATATTTCTGAATATGTTTTCATATTTTCAATGTAAATCTATGATCGTGATCAGACACTATTGAAATAGGTTATCCACTATATCTTAAAACTACATTAATATAGAGTCGTACATGGTGATCCAGAGGAAAAACCTTCCTTGTAATGAGGAAATGTGCAAATTTTGTATGTCAATACACAATTAAAAATATTACATCCTTGTTTCTTGGTGTTTTTGAAATATAGTGATAAAATCCATAGTGATGTCATCCCATTTCCATGTCAGAATAGGTTGAGGATGCATGACTCATATAGGATTTTGTCTCTTGTCCTTCTTTTATCGACAGACTAGAGATCGTGTTATATAATTAGAAATTTCATGCTTCATGGTGTCCCACAAGAAATTTTCTTTCCAATATATATAAATTTTCATGCTACCAGGGTGTATAGGGAAATTAATGATATTTGAATCATCCAATAAATCATTTTTAGCTCAGTTTAAGAGGGATCACATACCCTCTTTTGAAATTTCTTAATTACATCTTCACATAAAAATTCTGTCGATATCCCCTCTTCCAAATCCTTAATATTTTTTTTTTCAGGTTCTCATAATCGGGATGGGAGATTTTAATCCTTTTTAATAAAGACGTTTGGTCAATGTAATGATAATGTATTGGTGTTTCACCTTCTTTGATAATTCCCGTATACATCCTCACTAGATCAATCTAACATGGATCCTTGTCAATCAAAATTTTGTTGAGAACATGGTGATCCTTCATACTCAATGCATCATCTACATTATTTTCCATTCATAGTAGGTAGTGTATGTCACACTAATAATCCTTGAGTAGTTCAAGACATCAGATTTTTCTCATTTTGAGTTATTTCAGTGAGAAGATATATTTTATACTCCTATGATCAGTGTATATCTCACATCTTTCACCATAGAGATAGTGTATCCATATTTTTAGAGAGAATATCATAGCAGGTAACTCAATATTATGAGTAGGATATTTTTTTCATGATTTCATAAGTAACAATAATGCATAGTCATTAACTCTATCATTAAAAATAAGGACTCAACCATGTCCTTTATATGATGTATTACTATAAATAACAATCCCATAATTCCCTGATGATAGATTAAGGATCAGATAATTCACTAAAATCCTCTTAAATTATTTGAAACAGTCCTCTGATTCATAGTTTCATATGAACTGAACCTTTTTACATGTATACTTGGTCATTGGGTTGGATAGACGGGTGATGTTCGAAATAAAACATTGATAATAATATGCTTAACCAGTAAAATTATATACCTCAGTTATGTTCGATGAAGTAGGCCATTCATTCACAACCGTTGTCTTCGCAGGATCAAACAATATTCCATCTTCCAAGATAATGTTTCCAGGGAAGGAAACTTATGGAAGAAAAAAAGCCATAGTTTCTAAACATCACATATACATCCTTTCTTCTATGAGTTGGTAGAACACATCACAAGTGATTTTCATGATCATCATAACTTTTAGAGAATACAAAGATATCATCAATAAATACCACCAAAAAGGCATCATGATATTCCAGAAAAACACTATTCATTAGATCCTTGAACACAGAGGGTGCATTTGTCAGTCCAAAAGGCATTAGTATATACTAGTAATGACCATAAATGGTTCGAAATGATATTTTTGGAATGTATTTTTTCTTTATAAAAAACTAATGATATCAAAATCGAAGGTCAATCTTCAAAAAAAGTGATCTTCATGAAGTTGATCCAATTAATAAGCAATGTGAGGTAGGGGTACTATTTCTTTATTGTTATAGCATTAATCACCCTGTAGAAAATATACAACATCATAGATCTCTATTTATTATTAATGAAAGGAACATGGGTTCCCCACTGAGAAAATCTAAGAAGAATAAATCATTTATCACTAAATTCTTATAATAGTTTCTTCAGTTAAAATATTTACACAATGTAAAATCTATATGGGTTCTTTTATTGGGCCTTGAATGAGGAATTAAGTAAATGGAAAACTCAATTTCCCACTCGGGAGGATGTCCAGTTAAATCCTCCAGGAAGACCTCAACATATTCTTACAACATATGTACGTCATCTATTTGAAAATTCCTTTCAACAACAATAGTTATTTCATTCCCCTCATCACCAATAATTTAATTTAGTAGAGTTATTGGGGGATCTAGATGAGAATCAGTTGGTAATGTTTCTAACCTAAATATAAGAGATTCCACATCATCATAAAAAATTATAACCTCCTTCTTCTTGCAATGCATCTTCATTCAAAATCAAATCCATTCTGAGGATTATTTAAACTTCAATCATGGGTATGAAAATAAAATCAACAGATAAATAATTTTTTTAATGCCATAGTGGGGACTTCATGATATAAATTTGTTGCATTGACAATTACATTATGTGTTTTTACTAGAAACTCTACACTTAAATCAAATTGTAAATATCTAATTACTAGGAAAACTAGGAAGATATGAATTAATTCGATGATCTAGAATGAAATAAATTATTTTCATTGTTCGAGGAAATGATTAAAGTACCTTCCACCAAAATGTTATGAACTTTAGCCAATATCATTGGATCCGCATAATCTTGGCCTTTCTCCCTTGTATTTCTTTGGGGAATTTTTCCTAAGTTTGTATGAAATTCATGTTAATAATGTCCCATATCCCTGAAATTGTAGCATTGAATACTATTTGTTTCGTTCTTCCCCTTGCAATCACGAGATTGGTGGATTTTTTCTCATCATTTTTAACATAGTATAATTCCCTTCAGGTAAGTACTAGTGTGTTTCTTCCCCCAATTAGAATAGGGTATTATGTCAACTCTTTCATTCTTCCCCATTTTCATATTTCCCTTTCTACAGTTTTTATACTTCCTCTTATTGTCTTGTATTTTTTTGAAGTCAAAAGACATAGAAAATTTATTTTCTGTCTTGATATCATATGAAACTATATCTTCATGTGATGATAAAATTTGGTAGACTAGTACCCTTTGAAGGAATAGTTTTAAACTATTAATGAATTGATAAATATTTCTCTTTTTATTGCATATGGAATCCATGAAATGTCTTGTTAACCTTGTTAAGTCAGAATCATACTTTTAATCTCTTTTTCCTCCTCCTACCTATGATTCAAGAGTTTCATTTCCATATATACTCATTGTTTGGGGGGGAAATATTTTTCTATGATGATTTCCTTAAAACCCCTCCATTATATCTATTCTATTATGTCCTCCTCCTTTGGTTTTGTTATTAATGACCACCACTAATTCACATCTTCTAATAGATAATAAAAATCCATGACAACTGTATCTCATTTGTTACATCCCAACCTGAGATATATATTTTAAAGGTAACTATTCCACTGCTCAGCTAAAAATGTGTTTGTAGTCCCATTGAATGATGAAGGATGTTGTCACATAAAGTGATCCAACATAAATCCTTCACGTTGTGGATCCGGATGATCCATACAGGTAAGGTTATTATTCATAGTTCGGGTCAGTTTTCCTTGTATAGTTGTAGGTTTCCCAACACCAGTCGTAGCTCAAGAGAAAACATCATTATCTTGAATTGGATGAAAATCCATACATGGGACATATGCATTCACACATTTCCATTAAATCTAGTATGGTCCATTTATAAATAATTTCATACACTTTATTAGGTTGTGAATCATAACGTACAATATTAACATTTCAAAACACATAACATAAATTGAACTTCTATACATAACTAATATCAAAATCATAAACATGGGTTCTTTAAGAAAATATTTACTTTTTAATCCTTCGTAATTATTTTTAAAGAAAATTTGAATTATACTAAACATATCCAAAGGGATTGTCAAACCGGGTGCATAATAAGGCCAATTTCCATGTTTCTAGATACACCAGGTCATGCCCAAAACACCTTGTCAGAATTTTCACTCTTGTTTACATCTGTGCAATAACCATGTCTATTGGTATTATCCATACATGGTTTTATTTTCTAGATATATCCACATAATTTATTCTTTACCAAATATTCCATGATTTTCTTATATTCTTATCCTCAATGACTATATTAGGTTTCTTTTAACTAATATATGTTTTCTAAATCAGGTTTCCATGTTTTTTAATAAACATCCTATGATACTAACAATAAGGACCTGACCCTAGTAGCTCGGAGTTAGTGCCTTATTTTATTATATTTCTATATAAACAAGGAATATTCATCCTTATTGACCGATTAGTTTAGTGTCATTTGAATAAAGATACATACATAAGTTAATCATTACAACTCTAATAAAAAAACAACATAGAAATTCCTTCAACAACTCCATAACCGCTATGATATTTCTGCATTTCAATCAAAATAAAAAACATCTTGTACTATGAAAATGAAAAATATGAAATGGGTGAGCTCAAACACTCAGTATTCTTAATAAATACAATAGAATATATCAAAAAAATAAACATTAGGCATATAAGAAAAGTAAAAAAACTTTCCATTAACAATAAATTTGAACACATTATGGCAGGAATAAGAGATGAAAAAATAATGCCATAGAAAAACAGAAACATGGGTATTATACAAGTCTAATAACCCCATGGACAGTCAATTATATTTTCATAATGAGGGAATGTATAATTGGGGACATCATAACCATACAGTCAAGGCCTCCTTCCAAGACCTTAAATAATCATTTTGGCAAGGCCTTTTTCGAAGACCTTATATTGTCTTATCAGACCAACTAGTTCACTAAAGGGCTATAGTGGGCCCTAAGTAACACTTAATATGTTTAATTAATTACTCATATTAATGGGGATAAACATAAACAAAATATACATTCATATTAAAACTAATATATGAAATTTAAATAACAGTCCCCAAACATTATACACACACACTAACCATTCATATTAAATTAGTGAATGTTTGTATGATATAAAATCCAAATGGAAATTCATCATAAACCATTAAATTAAATATGGTAAATGATATGAAAAAATATTAGTCCTAATAATATATTATAATAAAAGGTGTGTTTATATATATGACGTTCCTCTTATAAAACATTTGAGTAATTTTTTAGATAAATACTCTTTTACTTTGAAAAAAAAGAGTAATTTTGGAAAAGTATTTGTATAAAACCATAAGTTCAGTAAGATAGTATTTTCATAATAAAATTAGTGATTTCATGTATATAATGTTTTCAAAAAATTGATTATAGAGTGTCCATAAAAATATGTAATAATTTGAGAAATACCTAAGAAACATTATTATTTATCGGGAATGATTTTGGAATAGTCCTTTTAAAAAATATTAATCCACATGAATGAAGGTATGATTTTGTTTGGAACACATATATAGAAAATTAAAATATAAATTATTATGAGTAAATACGAATTAATATTAATTTAATTGATGTATGTATATAGTAAATGTAACCCAAATGAAATTGGATGTTCAGGTGGAAACCTCATACCTGAAGTTTGAATGTTCCTCTCCTTACCTTATGGACATGGAATATGAAATTCGAATCATTAATAAATAAATTCAGAACATATTTTACATTTACATTGTTTATAATATTTTTTTATTAATTTTGTAATTGATATGTTATGATATTAAATCTCATTGTTACGAAGGGTTCCTTTTCTTGATTTTCATAATTGGTTCACTTGTTTTTATGTAATGATGTTCATGTGGAATGGATGTAAATATCCAGAATTGTGTTTACATATTATTTATGAACATAAATATGTTTTAATGTTCATTTATATCTTTTTTTACATGGAATGAGGATAAATCATTAGATGAAATATTAATTTCAATCACATAGATTATTTTAGCGGTATTTTCATTAATAGGAACATGTTTGATCATATGATTTAATATAATATATGTATAATAGTACATGAATATTAAATTTGATATAATACATATAGTATTGCCCAGTTAAACAATAAAATGGTTTCATTAGTAGTTTTTAAGGGGAAATTGAAGAATTAATCTTCATCATACAAAAAGGTTAAAAATTGGCACCTAGCAGGCGATGATTTCATTTATAAAGTAATAGAGATAAATTAAGGATATTGGTGATGGTTTTTCCATTAAAATGATATAAATCAAGTATATAGATGATAGTAGAGTTATCTGGTTCATTGTTTTAGTGGATTTTAAGAGAGGATAACAATAGAATGTAACTTGAAATTAAATTGAAATAAATAAAATGTGAATTTACATCTTGAATCCACATCATTGAGAATCTCGTTAAGGGAATGAGATTGGGTCTTTTGGAAAGGCTAAGATTTCATGGATTTGGGTAGTGACTAGAGAAGATTATTTCGGCCAAACAATGTGTTGAATAAAGGATTAGGGGATAGAAGAGGGGGTGAGGGGGGTTATAGTGTAGGAGAGGAGGTGTTCCACATTATTTTACTCATTATTGTACTATTTTCTCAAAGAAAACCAAAAGTACTGATTCTTAGAAAAAAATAGTAGTATCATGTGCATGTGTGTTCAAACCAAGTGTGTGTACATCATCCATGATGCTATTAATAGGGAATATTATTTATAATGTATATATAGGGTAAATTACCATATTTTACATTTCATAAAAAATTGAGTATTTTAGAATAATCCCAAAAATTCACCATAACCAATTTTTGACATTTATAATTCACAAATGAACTCTGAATTTTTAAATGAATTTTAGATATATTATTAATTAGATAATAATATAAAAAAATAATTTATTCGAAAAATAAAAATTTTAAATATATTTTTCATTTTATATCACCTTCAAATATTAATCAAAATATCATTATCTTATAACTATAAAAAATAAATTATTAATTAATATTATATTAATAAGTGTAACATATATATTCATAAGGGTATGGTAAAATTCACCAAAAATTATGTTTCTATTATCACTCTCTAAATATCATACTGAACAAAATTGTGTGTGACATTTTTTGAAATTCAAATCACATAAGTGGGAATTTTTTTTAATATCTTGGTTATAAAAAAAGTGGTGTTTTGTAGAGACTTTGTGTTTATTGCATTAATATTAAATTTATTTTAAAAAACATGGGGTGTTACACAAAATAATTAGAATTGGTGTTTTTCATCCAAAAAAAATCAAAAATAACTAGAGGGTTACATGTCTCAATCATTCTATTTTTGACATTGTGAAGGATCCTTGAAAAATAATCCTAATAATTTAAAAAGGTTACCTCAAATTTGTGAGAAGAGAGGTGAAATTTATTCTAAGAAGAAGAATCTTGGGAATGTGATATTTGTATCCCAGACCAAAAAATAGAAGTAATTAGATTCTAGACCTTTTGAATCTATAAAAATTTATTTTACTTATAGTTTTGATAAGGCTATTATGAAATCTAAGATGAAGAATAATTTTTTAGGTGATATTAGTAATGATAGTGGTCAAAAATGTTCAAAGAATAATGATAAGAAGGTTCCTGAGAAACATATTGAAAACTCATGTCAAAATAGAAGTAACATATGAAAATATTCTTTCTATGGATATTTCTAGTATTGTGAGAGATTCAGATGCATTGTGAATATGTTTTGGTTTAATAAACAACAATACTATATTTCCACAAATTACAGATGTAAAAGTTTAACAGGGATTCAATCTCCACATTGGATGAATTCTAAGAATGATATTCGGATGAAAACTGAAAATATTGGATTAAAACAGGATAATAGATTCCATCGCCAAGATTCTAGTTGTGAAAGGTGGGAAAATATAGTCACATTGGAAAAGTATGGCTCATTTTGTTATCAAAGTAACAAATTTTTGTTATGAATTCAAAAATTTCGGTTGAGATGAAAGATAAAGGGAAGAAAAAAGATATTGTTATTGACAAATCCCTATAATATAGTAAAGAATAATTTACATGGATTCATGATATTGGGTGTTCATATAATATTATAAGAAACATGAAATTACTGAAGACTGTCACTGACATCAATGTAGGTATAGTGACATTTAGAAATGATGATTCAATAAAAATCAATGGTCTTTGGTCATCCATCATTGGGAGATAAAAGTTGAAATCCATGAAAGATATATTTTTTTATATGTTGAAACAATACGTGATTACTGTATAATAAAAATTTCATGATGGAAATTTCTCATATTTAAAATGGATTTATTTTATTTAGAAAAATGAGGAATATGGATGGATAGTTATAAGTGGCTAGAAAACAAAAGGAAACTTTTTCCATTTTGGTTAGGTTTAAAACTCATGTTCGTTGAGTATATTAGAAGAGAATAAATTGTGACATAAACTGATGGAGGACATGTTTCAAAGAAACCAGAGAGAGATATCAATGTAAGACAATGTCTATGGTATTCCTGATATGTCAAGATAAAGAGAATGTGGTTTCACTATTTTTCAAAATATAAATATTTGTAACTCTACGCATAAAAAAGTTGACATTTTTTCAAAATAACCCCTGGAACTTATCCATTTATATATATATGGGCCAATGATAAGAAAATAATATATTGAAGATAAGTACTTAATCACATTAATTTATGGGTTTAAAATGATTACATGTGTTATGTATATGAATCATAAGTATGATGCCTGGTAATTTTATAAATGTTTCTGGAGGAATGGTAAAAATGAATGTGATTATTAAATGAAGAATTTTACAATAGACCATGGTGAGGAAAAAAATATGGAAGAATTTTAATGTTATATTGATAATCAATGAATCATTAATGAATTAAATACCTCATACACTCCACCATAATGTTGTGTGACTGAAAAGAAAAATAGA
This sequence comes from Viscum album, assembly GCA_963277665.1. NCBI lineage: Eukaryota > Viridiplantae > Streptophyta > Magnoliopsida > Santalales > Viscaceae > Viscum > Viscum album. The sequence goes on from OY728131.1 coordinate 1,390,403,104, forward strand.
ATTTTTTAAAAAAAGGGAAACTATGTAACCTGAACATGGTCTCTCTAATTACTGTGGAGCCAAACATGGAGTAGTACTATTTATAGTCAAAATTTATTTTTCTATATTCCATGTTATGATATGACTCTATGTCAAATGTTTTATGAGAAAACTCCAAGTTTGAAACATATAAGAGTTTTTTAGAGTCCATACATTATAAATAAGAATGGTGAAAATTTAGAAAAGTTTGAGAAAAGAGGTAATGAATGAATTTTTATACACTATTACCTGGAATAAAGATGTTACATATGCATAAATAAATAAACCGGAAGGATTTTTTAATCCAATTATGTGAATGTTAATAAAAAGGTTGAGGATGATGCTATGAATACACATGATCACATAGAGGATGAGCATCCCAACAAAACTTTTGTAAACTATTTTAATATGGATGTTGACAATTATAAACCTACTAAAGAAGAGTAATTGGACTCAAATGATTCATGTTATAAAAAATATGCGTTAATAGATCATCCTAGGATGTGGAAGAATGTGTAATCTCATACCATTAATCCTTATCTCCATAATATGGTTCAAAAACAAATTACACCAAAATCTATTTCACATATTTCATTGTATTCTATAGTGGAAACAAAATATGTGAATAAATCCTTTTAAACATCATCAATGGGTTCCACCAATGAACTAAGATATGGATCATGTATAGAATAGTAATATGTGGGATTTCATATCAAAATGAGATAATAAAAATGTTATTGATACAAAATTGGTTTTTTAGAACAAGCTGAATGAAGATAGTGACGTAATAAGATACAAATAAGTATTAGTGTGTAGATATTACATTCATATTGAAGGGATTAATTTTTTCTGAGACTTTTTCCCAGGAGGAAAGTATAGATTCAATCAGAATAATGGATGATATTTTGGTAAAATAATGTTATATTATATTTCATATGGATGTACAATCTGCTTTCTTAAATGGTAATCTTAACAAGAATGTTTATATTGAGCACCCATGTGTCGTTATTTTGTGAAAGATGAACGTTATATGTGTTAGTTAAATAATTCCTTGTATAGGTTAAAAAATAATATAAGGTCATTATTTCCAAAATGGATACCTTGTTATGAATGATTAGTATCAAATATGGAACAGTTGACAACAATCATTACATCAAAGAATTCTAGGAGTTTTCTATCATTTTAATTTTTTATTTTGATGAAATTATATTTATAGGGAATGATGAAGGAACCTGTAAAATATTTTTGTAAGAGATGAAATTTATAATTAAGATGTCAAAGCTAAAAAAATAAAATATGTTATTGGGTTACAAATAAAATAAAAAAGAAAAATTAAGTTTTTCATTCTCAATAATATAATTCTAAGAAACATCTCATGAAGTTTCGCATAGAAAACTCAAAACTGATTTCCAGACCAATTTTAGTGGGAACCATGTTTTGTAAAGGTAAAGGAGGCATTAAAATAGATAAGAAGGTGTATTATATGCTGGTAAGAAGATTATTGTCTTTAACATCCTCAAAACCCAACAATGTTTATGATGTTACAATATGTGCATGATTTTAGAGTACTATAAAAGAGTCACATCTATTGGATGGAAAATAAATTATTTGATATAACAAAGGAAAAATGTATTTGGAATCAGGTATGAATGAATTGAAATTATTTACAATTTTTGGTATTCATATTATGATTTGGATGGAAATGTTGATGATATAAAATCCATATTTAGTGGTTCATTCTATCTTGGAAATGTTGTGTATGTTGGTATATAATTGAACAAAATTTAGTAACAATTCTCATATATGATGCTAAGTATACTTATTCCACTCAATATCCTACTCAACATATATGAATGAGGTATATGTTATATGATTTACTTATTGAAGTGATGTTACTATTTCTCATTGGTTTTGATAAATAGAGTGCCATCAACCGTACTAAAATTCTAGAATAACATTCACATTCAAAACATACTGATATCAAATGACATTTCATAAAATATAATGTGGAGAAGAATGAATTGAATGCAGATTATATTACATCATTAGATAAAGATGATAACATTTCAATAAAAACCTTTATTGAATGTTCCATTTCGCATATTAGGGTTGAATTTTGGCATCCAACCTCCTTATCATCAGGGTCGAGGAATTTTTTCCGCTCTTTTATTTTATCTTATAATATTGTTATCATGGTAGAAAATTGTTTCATAAATCTATCCTTAAGAATAAATTTATGAATAGGGATTAGTGGGTATGTTTTAAATCCATCATTTATGTGTATGACCCTTTTGGAGGGTTTTTTAATTTGTTTTGGATGATTTATCGTTAAAGAAAAGTAAATTAATTGATGATTTTTGTAAATCAAAGATGGAGATTTTTCCTGATCACTAATTTTGGATAACATGTTCATTATATAAATAATTATTGTTTCCAATAATGAGTTAGCTCATCTAGTATTAGAATTTTGTATATTTAATTCATATCTATATGTTAATATGTTTATTGATTTATGAATCTCGCATGAAAAATATAAAAACGGGTGGGATAGTTGGAAACATGATGGGTAGAAGTCTTTTTAGAAAATGACTGATATTTGTAAAGAAATATTTTGTTTTCAACATGAAATAAATAAATTTATTTATTAACTATTGAATGTAATACTAACTATTATATTCATGAAATCCTACAATCAATTCCTATAAAATACCATTGTATTCGAAATCATTTTTCCGAAGGAAAAGGCTCATCGGATCCACTTTTGGACTGATGAAAGAAAATATTATCGTAGTTGATATCGTAGTCTAAATGTATCCAATGAAATTTTGTATATGATTTTATTTATTTAATTTCAAAAAATCCAAATGTTGTTGGATAAACTTGTGAGTAATTCGTATTGGAAAAATAGTTGACTAGTTCTAATCGTGTAGAGGGTTGGGAAGAAAGATGTTGTGGGATGTCTGGGAAGTTATAATACCTTCAAATATATGTCAAAATATTCTATTAAAACATTAAATGTAATAAAATTCATGAGTACATGTTATATTTTCTTATGGAATTAATTTTATAATGATAAATATTTTCTTTCTCAGTTCATCAATGTGGGATCACTAATTGTAGATATGTCTAAATATTGTGATTTTTTTTTGAAATGTGACCAAATAAAGATGATTTCTTTCAATCTGAAATAAATCGAAAGACATAAATCATTAGTGAAATGACATACTAGTTTTAGATAGTTCATTTATATCATAATCAAGCTTTGAATTATTTTTCTACTAGTACAGATTCACCAGACTCAGGTTTCCCTCGATCGTCGGAGGTAGATTTATTTACAAGGATTTTTTGGAAAAAATATAAAACAAATTGGTATTGTTTATAACCAATAAATATAGATATGGGTAAAATATTTTTTTAATGACAACAATAATAAAATTAAAGATCAAATTATGATGTATTAAACCATTTCTCATCATGAATAATTATTTATTGTTTTTCGGATGGGATCTTTGTTTTCAAATTAATGCGCTCTATTAAAAAGTAGAAAAAATATGATATTTTTCTAGGGGATCCATATTAATCATATAGTTGGTGACAAAGATCAATAATATTTGATCATATATAAATTCATTAGGCATGGGCTAACACCAATAATTATATCTTATTTAGAATAATTTGTCTGAGGATAATAATAATGTAAGGAGTTTTTTAATTGTTGTTGAAGGATGGTTTAAACCATACATAAATTGTATTAAGGATTTAAATTTTTTTTGAAATGGGGTCAAAATTATAATTTCTTTTCATTTCAATTAGAATGAATCATCATAATGATAATTCACTATCATTTCTGTTGTTTTTATTTGGTGAGGAGAAACCTAAGGAGACTAATTCAGTTATGATTTATTTTAAGGTGGATCAAGAAAATTAGAGTGTAAAAATATAGTTAACATATGGGGATATCATATTGGGAAATCAAAATAAGACTAAAGTGAGCACATAATGTATGGATAATGCTTGATTTATGATAATATTCTATAAGTTTATATAGCAGTTGAGAAATGTTGATGATGTCAAGATTCACCAACAATTTAAGGAAAATTTATTTCTCAGGTAAATTTTTATGAGTGGGAAACAATTTCATAACCCCCCACCTTATTTTATTCCCCAATAAAAGTGGAAAGTATATTTTACTTTCATGACACAAGTACCGTATATATAAGGACCCATAAATAAACATTACATAATCTTGAATTAAGATGGATCTTTTCAGGTTTATATTTTTAAATAATTAGGGCATAAATATTACATTACATCTAAAAATTACTAAACAGACACTTCTACTCTGTATCCATTTTTTCATAAAATAAAAATTATTAAAAGAAAAAAATAACTCTTTTCTAGATATAAATATTCTTGAGTTCTTCTATTCACATAACCTTCTTTATTCCCTAAGATAAAACATTTAAAAAAAGTGGGATGAGCATAAAAATCTCATTAAGGGTTATAAAATAAATAAAGGAAACATTATTTAATCAATACATACAAAACCTAAGCTCTTTAACATACCTCATGAAATCATATGATTTTTGATTTACTCATAGAAATTTTAAATCATAAAAGTAACTTGTGTAATCCATATAAAACATACATTGAATCATTCATAGGTACGTAGGGAGTTACGTTTTGAATACCCATCATATTATATTACATAAATCTCTTAGGAGAAGCTTTAACATTTACCTCTGTCATGTTACCCAATGCATTGGAGATCTATCTCAAGATCACCCGCCCATTATTTTTCACGGAACCAGCTGAATATATGAATAATTCTCAATTGACCATAACATACTCATAAGAAAAAAAAAACAAGGATAATGGAAAGATAATATTTCCACATGTCAATCACAATTTGTCATTTAAAGATATTTATATAATAAATTCTTTATAAATATATTTTCAAACCCATTTAAAACATTTAATAAAGATATTTTTTAATAAATGTGCCTCACAGCAAAATGAAGCTTTTAAAATAAATTTTAATTTAAAAATATGCATGTCCATATAATTAAATCTGTAAAACAATTTTTAAACATTTACATTTATGAGAATTATTTAGAAGAATAAATCATTAAAACATTTAAAATAATATTTTATTTAACGAGTTCCTAACCAAATGGGAGACACTTGAATACAAATATTTTAAGAATAACACTAATTAAAGCTTATAATATCATGATAAAAAGGTGATTCACAATATAATATATTAAAGGGAAGTATAGACAACATATAAAAGTGAATTGGTTTATAATAAGGAATAAGTCTCAATGGAATTTAAATTGAGATAAAGTCCCTTGTAATGATTACATCCTTACATTAAAGAAAAATAAATGAAATAATTATGTGTGAATAATAATAATACACCCAAAAAAGTGAAAATTATGTGTAATAAAATCATAGTTCATTCAAACATATTCATTTCATGAGAAAATAAAGATGTAGATGTTTAACACAAAAAATTGAAATTGGGTTAAGACGTTCTCTTATAGAAATTCAACAGCCTAACATTATCACATTAAAATACAGAAAATGAATTGATGAGAGATGAAAGAGTATCTAATCACATGAAAATAAAATTTACAACAATAATTATATAGAATAACATATCCCTACATAATAAAAACGAAATTAAAATACATGACATAAAAGAAGTATTTGACTAAAATATTCAGCTGAATAGTTCACATACCAATTTGGTAACTTATGAAACATACACCCCATGAAGGAAGGATCATAAAATGACGATTTAAATACCCATAAATTAATTTCTATTAAAAAATGAATAAAATCATGGGAATTACATACACCACACAGAAGGAAATAGTGTCAAATATAGCATGAATATCACGAGAATAAAAAGTGAGATAAAAACCTCTTACCACACTGTAATCAATTGTTTCGTAAGAACAAAAGTTAATAACCACCAAATGAATAAAATTATACCATGAATATAAGTAAAATCACTAAAATTTATTTCAAATGTTTGTACACAATACACCATATTCAATAAATAAGTTGTGGATATTGGAAATATCACACAATCAAAAGTGAGAGAAGAAACTTCTTACCTCGTGTCCGACTTGACTCGAATGTTTTATGTTCATCCTGAATAATAAAATTAAGATAATTTATACATCCTTAATATATTTCTTATAGTTTATTATTCCTTTTATATAACTTATTACCTTGTTAAAACAATTATTTAATTATTTGTGATCATATCGAACATCTTGTCGATTTTCGGAACTTTAGTCAAAAATGAATTTTATATAATTTGAAATTGTCAATGTGGTAAAAAGTACATTACGATCATAATGATATTAATGATTTAGATATCATATATATCATATATATATATATATAGTGTATATGTATTTACAATATTCCATAACATTGTGAGTTAATAAATCAAACGCACCGTTCATGGAGACGGTAAGCCGTACGTATGCATGAACGCTACTTTCATTTCTATATTATATATAAATGAATGTAAAACATAATAATAAATAGGTATATAATAATTACAGAATAATATCTATGTCATTTAATTTAATTAATTCCATCCTTTATACATTCCTTGTATGGCATGAACGAGTCATCCCACATTGAGGGGTGGTAGTTCACACTTCCACAATTAAAATTATCGTATTCACCCATTATGGAAACCATAAAGATATTATATAAATTAAAAACAAATAATCATGGATAAAACATAAAAATAATATATATCACATGTAAATACATTTCCATATTAATGGCCACCATAAGAGGTGGTAGGAGAAGATTGAGCAATAATTATTTCGTGAGGCAGTAGTCCACCGTCCACAGAAATAGTATGTTCCTTACCAATTAGGAGGAGGTGTGTGTAAGTGTAGTTGGAATACTTCTCATATAAAAATATAGTATATTTAGGATAGTGTATTTTTATAAAATAAAGGAATTAAAAGATTTTATGTGGTTATATAGGTAAATAAAAAGAAAATATCTTAAGAGAAGACGTTACCTTTAAATCGGTTAACTCCCTTTGGTTTGAACCAAAAGGATTTCTTGAAGTTCCATATGACAAAGTAAGATTATAGGTTGAATATATGGATCATGAGAGATTATTTGGGTATATTATGGATGATACCATTGGATTGAGAGGTGTGAGTAATGGGGTAGAGGTGAGGTATTTTTATAAGGGGAGGAGGGGCTCTTATGGAAAGTCTGAAAATATTTTTTTATTATATAATGCCATTCTATTTCGAAAGGTCAAAAACATATTAAATTATAATATAATAAGACAATTGTTCGAAATAAAATCATCAAATAATAATTTTATAGGTTTTGGATATTGTTTTAATCTTTATAATCGTATAAATTTAAATCATTCATTAGTTAGTAAACACTGCATCATTATTGTGTCAAAAATAATTTTACTTATTTGAGATCTAAAATTTATAAAAAAAATACCATGATGTATGGAATTTTTTTGTGTTTTAAACAAATATTTATTTTAATATAGATAACTTATATAAACCCATGTAATAATTGATATACTAAAAGATATATGTTTATGACATTTTCATCATTACATTAAATTAATTTATGTAATGTGTCATTATCACTCTTATATGGATCCATGAGGTCCCAAAATCAACCCAAAGATGACCATGGTTGGACATGTATCATCCAGTAAGATTAGGATAATTTTTATGGTTATTTAATATTATTATAATATTATTTTTTTACCCTTACTTACCAGATTCACCTTTTAACCATGTTAAATAAAATGTTTACTAATATAAATATTCATAATGTCTAAAACTAAAATATACATATTTGAAAAATTTTCACCACCGGATAGAAAATATGAAATCCATTATTCCAAATTCAAAATACCTAAGTGGAATAAATTAATTTAATATTAATTCCCATTGTCAAAACAAAAGGCGTGTTTTTAAGAAAAAATATATATCAAAAGTTTGACGCTTATTTATGTTCAATTTAAGTGTGAAATTACTTCCAAGGAGAAAATTGGGATTAAATGGTAAAAATTTAAAACAACTAAACATTAAAATAAATTAAAATAATACTTTATATAGATAAATAAATTACATTAAAAGGCAGTTTTTGAATTAAAATACAGTAATTATCACTATTCATTTAAAAATGAATTCTATAAGAAAAAAACCAAAAATTTATCCAAAGTAAATTATCATGCCTCGATTCTAGAGAAGAATTTTATTTTGTCAAATAGGACATATTCTAGTTAAAAAAATACCTTTAAAAATGGTTCTCCATCAAATGGTGGAAAATATACCTTTTAATGAATATTAGAGTGTTTATGATTAAAATTGGATTCATTCACATTTTAATCTTTTAACAATTATTGGGTAAATGTAAAAAATTTTAACAAACATATATAATTATATTTTAGTCATTTATATTTATTCTTTCCAATACAATAGATATGCGTTAACTACCATTAAAAATATTAATAATATTATATTATTTTTTGTATAACATAATGTTTTGTGTAATGTATGATTTCAAAGAAACTCATTGTTGGGTTTTAGGTACGCTATTGGACATGCCCTCCCCATTAATGTAAAATTAATATTTAATTCTCAAATATTAATTAAAATGAAATTTTTATATTCTTTATCCTCCTAGGATATTACATCATTCTCACCTTTTGGGAATTGTTTCCTCACAATTTTAAAATTGTTCTCGAAAACATCATTAAAATTCCCACATTGGAAAAAGAGGCAATAAAACTATCACTTTAAATAATAGAAAGAGAAGTACAAAAGTCAACCGAGATAACCCGTACTAGGATTCTATGAAAACATGGATATGGTGGAGAAAATAGGTGTCATGTTGTGATAATGAGTGATAGAAAACATGATTAGTATAAAGTAAACCACCAGAAAATCACAAACTTGTGATAGGTTAGACGATCTTTAGTTTTCCAGTATGAAAACTAAATTGACAACATTTTTTTCTTTTAAGATCATTTTCATAAATTTTTTGATTTTTCTTATGAGATTGACTAAGGACATAAGTACATATACTTACTTAACAAGTAGAGCCTCATCCATTAATAAGTTTTAAAAGAACTCATCTTTTTTCTCAACAATTAGTATTCAAGATGAATTGGTCACACCTAATGAACTAGAATCAACTTCTAGAGAATCACATAATACAAAAAAGATGAACTATATATTTCCCATTCCTTTAGACATTAACCAAACCCAAAATGTTTAGTACAAGAACAAATAATCCCCAAAAAAGGATAATAAATTATAAAAAGAAATTCTACTCTTAATCCCAAAAATTCAACAGGAAATACCCAAATTTATGCAAAGATTGTTCAACAAACAAATGTCCTTTAAATTAATCAATGTAACAAAAACTAATATTATAACCCAAAACTCAGAAGGATTTAATCACATAGACTTCCTTAGTAAATCCTAACATTTATCTCTAAATAACATTGACTACTCTTAAAGTCTCATACTAAGGTGTAATTAACGAAATCACATATTCTATATGATAGGTTAATAATTTTTATAAATAACCTAAATCTCTATATATCCATAATAAAAAAAATCATCAAAAGTAATATTCAACCATTTATCAACATTCGAAATCCAAAAGTATTCTATTTTCCTTTGGCATATATTTTCCCAAAAAGAGAAAACATCTTCCAAAATAACCTTTATCACTTATTCCCCAAATCATTTTCCTATACTAAGGATATCCCTTTGATAAAACATAAGTTCCCAAATCATCTTATTCTTCATCAATAAAATCATTTAACTAAAAACAAAAAGTTATACTAACTTGGGACATCACGTAGTCCAGTGGTAAGTGATAAATCCCAATTTCAATTTGGTTGTGGGTTCGGTTCATGTATATTTTTTCTATATAATGGGTTGTCACACGATCTACGTGTTGTCCTTTTACTAAAACAATATAATTTTATAACATTCCAAAAAATGAAATAAACTCCTCAAAAATAACATAAAATTGATTTAACCTCAATAGTGGTCTAAGGCCTCACATTTTTATCCCAACTCATAATGTCCTCAATATCTCAATTCAGTAAGTCATATATATATTGACAATTTTTTACATCCATAAAATAAAACTATTCCCCAAGAAAGAAAATTGTACCTTGATCATTATGTACACCTATTTTAACCATCATTTTGTTCACATAGATTGATGGTCCATTAATTGCAAAAATGATTTTGACATCCTTCAAATTAATATGCTTACTTTATCCAAATACAGCTCGTACATCATGGGTATTATGGGTGATCACAGGAAAACCGTTTTGTAAAAATATCATGTATGACATATGAAATCAAAACATCTAATAAAAAATTATTTTTATAAAACAGTCAAACCAAATTTGAGTTGAAACAATCAATCAATGATCCTTTTAAAATAAAATAAGAATGTGCTGAAATACTATAATTTAAAACAAAATTTATGTATGTTGTGAAATGTTCTTCTTCTACTGCACCTTTTCCAAAATCATAATACGCTTCAAAATCTTATGATTAGATAAAATATTTGAAAATGAATTGATAATGATTACCTTTCTTGAAAATATTAGAATATTGAAAAAATATAATATGATTAAATACAACCCATGATCTGTGATGGTATCGAGGTATAATGGAGGTTTTTGATATCTCAAAAAATTTCTTTCATGTAAGTTTTATTTTAGATAATGTTACAAAATCATATAAACAAGAATTTTCAATAATTATTGGAAGAATGTCATTAGTAAGATATAAGAATATCATTTGAGATCCTCCTCCTTCCATTAGTAATAATCATTCATTGATTTGAAAATTTTAAAAAATAACGATTTAATGTAAATAATAGACATATAGACTAACAATGTGTCTAACAAAAACTCTTAATCACTAAAGTTGTCTAAACCAAACTCTAATACCTACTATAAGGCCCAACCATAAAATTTAAATAATCTTGAATAAAGTTGACAATCCACATTTAGGATCATTTCAGATTTAGGGTTTTAGAGAATTATGCCATAACTATTACATTAAATCTCAAAAATTACAAAGTACACACTTCTACTCAGTATACATTTTTTTCATAAAATAAAAATTATTAAAAGAAATCAATAATTCTTTTCTTGATATAAATCTTATTGAGTTATTCTTTTCTCTTACCCTATCTTATACCCTGTGAAAAAACATTTCAGAAGATTGAGATGAGCATAAAAATCTCAGAAAGAGTTATAAAATAATTAAATAAAACATGATTTCATCAATACATACAAAACATAAGCTCCTTAACATACCTCTTAAAATCATATGATTTATTAATAACACAATAAAATCATAAATCATAAAGTTAACTTGTGGAATCCATTTCAAACATACATTATAGCCTTCACAACTATGTAAGGAGTTACATTTGAAATACCCATCACATTATATTCCCTAAGTATCTTTATAGAAACTGTAACATTTACCTCTGTCACATTAACCATTTCATTGGAGAGATATCTCGGGCTCACCCACCCTAGGATTATCAAGGAACCACCCATATACATGAATCATTCGCAATAACCATAACATATTCATAACACATAATACAAGAATAAAGGAAAGATAACATTTCCATATTGCAATCACAATATAGAATTTCATGATATTGATATAATCAATTATTCATAAAACCATTTTCAAAACCATTTAAAACACTTAATGAAGAGATTTTTCAATAAAATTGTCTCATACCACAATGAATCTTTTTAAAGAAATTTCAATTTCAATGAATTCACGTCCATATAAATAAATCCTTAAAACCATTATTAAAACAAGGGAATTATTGAGAATGGTTTAGAAGAATAAATCATTAAAACATTTAAAATGATAATTTAGTAAAATATTTCCTAACCAAATGAGAGCTGATGGAATAAAAATATTTTAGGAGTAACACTAATCAAAGCGTATAATATCATTATAATAAGGAAATTCATGATAAAATATGTTTGTTTTTGATTCTTTCACAAGGGTGTGCGCATCCATCCATGGAGGACGCACATCGGTCTATTGCCTCGCATTCCCTCTTTCCAAAAGAGGGCGACATCCGTCACTTTTTCAGGGATGTTTTCTCCGTGATCGAAACGAGATGATGGGATGTCTGTTCTTCCTTCTTTGGATTCCTCCTTAGAAATTTTCACCTTGTACAGATATCCCTTATAGATTTAATACATTGTTCATGAAACTCTTTTTCATGACCCATCCAAGGGGGGCCCATGCCATGACTCCCCAAGCCCGCCTCCAATTGGCCAGGGGCTGGTGACCAGCACCGAGTAGGTATATTACTACATGGGAGGCATTTCCTATGAACCTATACACATGCACACATCTCTAAGCCCAAAAATGATGAAATATAAAAATCACTAAGGAACAAAATCCATGCATACAACTAAATCCAACCAATAAAGAACGAAAAAAAGTAATATATAGAAAGTAAACCGAGCCTGAATACAAGACCACCAAAAACAATAGTCTGAAAACTGCAATGCCCAACCTGTAATCACAACGAGGTACTAGGACTACTGCTTGTAGCCAAAGGAATGCCTCGGCCTTTAGGGAACTCAGATATCTTCGTCTTGTCCTTTTCCACCTTGATTCTATCCAAAGGTTTCTCGTCATCACATGAAACGACACGTGCGGGCAAAGCCCGTCCAGGGGTGAGTATAACAATACTCAGTAGAGGACCCCGAAAAACCCAAATCAAGTACACAAAGGAAATGGAATGTTATCTCTACACAATATATGTCTACTAAACATATAATAGGGGATCACAATCCAGATAAAATCAAAACCCAACACTATAGTCTAGAGATAAGTCACAAAACTGCATACCCCCGCTAGGGATATAGTTTGATGATTTCCATGAAGTACTGGTTCCGAGAGAACACACTCCACGAGTATGGTAGCTCTGATGATGACCGTTTGATAAGTATTGTTCCTTGTGAAACGTCATGAGAGGTAGTTACACTTATTACGTGAGACACACACCTGAGTGGGATGATCATAATAGGTAGAAGCACTCATTATGGGAGACACAGTCTAGAGTTGGAAGATCACGATAAACAGATGAGGATCAATGTCAGGGCCATGGAGGATACCAAAACTCATTCAGATTCTCTAGCTAGGTGATTCACCATCTAGGTAGAGGATCAATGCCCAGTATATTTGGACATGTCGATGCCTGACTCTGCCAAGAGTTAGGAATTGATAGAGGAACTCGCTCCGGGCCTCTCAGAGAGATACCGACTCTATCACAGAATGTCCTACTAAAAGGATCATAATCCTATAAAGGAAACGATTCTTGAACTTCAACAGAATGGGATGAAGGGTCACTAACCCAAATTAAATATGAACAAGATACGATGAACAAGAGGGCCATGCCATATTCCAAAAGGTACATGGCGTCTAGAAAAGTTACAGGTCGTGTTGTATGACCCTAGGTCATGCCCGTGTACTAAGGCTGGTTTTGTAAGACTAGTTGTGTAGAGAAGTGAGTACGTGGAATGTTGTACAATGTACAAGCTATGTCCGAGTGACTGGGGTTTGCTCCCTGTATGGTGGATATGTGCCCGTACAAGGTCCTCAACCCGTGTAATCCAACCCGTGTAATTGGTACACGGGGTGACCTGTGTTACTGGACTCACCTAGCCAATTGATATAGTACAAGTTGCGTACTCAATCTCGTGTCCATGTATCCCTAGGATACATTCTGAGTCATGCGTATCCACCTCTATCTTTCCACGTAGATAGTACATGCCATGTCATCTGAAGCCGTGTAGTCCATCCTGTGTCTGTGTACCTACCAAATTACATACTGTGCATAAGGGGAAGTCCAATAGGTCGTGTGACCAGGGTCACATGCCATGTGATTTGTCTTTGACCCCCTGAAACCCTAGCCACCACAGCATGTACTACACAGTGTGTTCTTCGGAGATACACGCCATGTATTCTGGAAATTTCTCGAAATGTGAACCACCACCATCGTGCCTTCCGTGATGTACCATTTGTCGATCCGGCCATCCAATCGCCATGAAACTCCCATGTGTTGGCCTCCATAAAACCACAAAGAAGATTCTGTAGTTTTTGGGCCTCTGATCTACTCCGATAACATGAAACGATCCACTAACGTGAAGAACGCTCGAAGAATGGCCCTTCCCGATCCGGTCTGATTCATCGTCTTCTATCATCATTGCACCATTACAGGGTCGTTGTGGTGTCGTATCTTCAATTTGGGATCATTTTGTCTCAAAACGGATGTGCAATGATCTGTTGTTCGTCTCCCCATGAAAAATGTGATGAACACACGAAAGAAAAAGGGGGAGGGAAAATACAATAAGCAAGTTGAGGAAGGAACCTCTTCCAACGATCGCCATGATGTGGATCTGCTCCTGTTAGTAGGATTAAATAGAGAAAAATAAAACAAAAACAATTCAACATGGATCAATTACATGAATCATCCAATTAAAATGCTCCCTCAATAACTGATGAATCCCCAGATCCAATTGTTCGTGGTTGATCTGCATTCGTTGTTTAAATCAAAAGCTGGGAAAGGAATTTAAATAACAAACCCCTACCTCAAGAAGGGATCAATCGTTGACAAAGGGACATGTTGTTTTCATTTTCGAGATATTTAAACTTCATTGGTGTAGTGATTCATAGTTTCAATACTTCATTATTTGTCGCCAAGAGTTTTCTCCCATGCAACATGGATTTCCATAGAGTTTTCTCTCAATATTTTTCCAATGATCGACGTTCGATTATCCAAATAAAAAGGGAAATGTGTTTTGGAATTCAAAATATGTTGCATTATTAATGATTTGAGCTTTCCATTTCTGAGTCACTATCACATGGAATTTATTAACGAAACATCTGCCATGTTGCCTCAATGTAGCGGATGTATCCATAAAATAAACTTTGTAATTTATTTTATTTTATTTTACTAAAAACGCCCAAAAATTAACTTTTTCCCTCAACCCGCATTGGTCGAGGTTAAACTCATTCTTAGGTATAATCATCACCCCGGATGCAATAGTGTCCTTAGATTTTTAATCCATGCATCCATTTGGAAACCGCCACAACTGTGCACAAGTGCCAACTCACTTAACTTAAAAAAGTTCTAACCACCATTCCAGGATCACCGGGCCTCAGAATGATGTGTTGTCTCTACTCCTGGTCTCGTAATAATTCCATATAATATTTAAAAATCAATACACTGAAAAATCTAAGTCACTACATTCTCCCCACCTTGCGGATTTGCATCCTCGAAATGCCAAAATAAGACTAGTCAAAAGGATGTGGGTACTGGGCACAGATTTGAACCCCCCGCTCCAACATGCTCTCCTCAAGATTCTTGTGTAGCCAACGAACGTGCACCAAGTGAATCGATCGCCCACGAAGGATCCTATATTTCTAGTCCTCTATTTCCATCAAGTACTCAGTAATGTTCACTTCATCCTCGATGTCCAGCTTTCCCCAGTTGATGACGTGTGATGGGTGATGCACGTACCTCCTCAGCTGCGACACATGGAAGACATCATGTACCTGATGAAGTTGTGGTGGTAGAATTAGGTAGTACAACACCTCACAAACTCTGCACAGTATCTAGAATGGTCTGCTGAAACTCAGAGATAGCTTGTCACCCTGCCCAAATCTCTGTAACCCTCATCGAGGTGAGACCCGAAGAATGACATGGCCTCCCTCTTCGAACTCTAGAGGTCTCCATCATCTGTCAGCATAAGACTTCTACTAGCTCTGTGCAGTCTGCATTCACTCTTAGATGATCTACAACTTCAAAATGGTAGCTTGCACAAACTCTGGACCCAAGAGTGCTAACTGCCCGGGGTCGGTCCAGCAAAGTGCTGACATGTAATGTATTCTATATAAGGTCATGAATGGTGCCATACCAATGGTGGAGTTATATCTATAGTTGTATGAAAACTTCACAAGTGTTTGGTGGTCCTCCCAACTATGTCCAAATTCCATGATACTAGCTCGCAACATATCCTCCATGATCTGAATGGTCCTCTCCATCAGACCATATTCTGGGGGATGAAACGTTGTGCTAAGGCATAGCTAGGTCTCAAAGGCCTCCTACAATCCATTCCACCATTGGGATATAAATACGGCTTCTCAGTCTACGACTATTGTTGAAGGGACTCCATGAATCCGGACTATCTACTACACGTAGATGCATCCCAATCTCTCTATGTAACTCTACTCCCTTATAGCTAGGAAGTGGGACAACTTGTTGAGTCGGTCAATGATCACCCAGATGGAATCATGCCCCTTGAGCATTTGTGGTTATATTGTCATGAAGTCCATTGATATTCCATCCCACTTCCACTATAGAACTTCCAGGGGTGAGCCAATTCCGCTGGAACCTCGTGCTCAACCATCACTTATTGGCATGTGAGGCAACAGAAAGTGAAGTCTACTACTTCCTTATTCAGGCCTGACCACCAAAACTATCGTCGAAGATCTGGGAACAACTTTTCCAATCCACAAAGTACCTCCAAGGGGGATGTATAAAACTTAATCAGGACCTCCTCCTATAACGCTACTTGTACAAAAGTGCATCTTATGAAAAGAAGTATGTGCTCCCCACCTTGTGAATATCCATCAAGAGCATGTATGGTGGATAACTGAGCATGTAAAGCCACATAGTTGACATCTCCTAGTTGTGCCTCCCTAAACCATTGTAAGATTGGAAGCGTGACAACTATCGACTGTAGGTATGTTTTATCCCCTGTGTCCATGAAGGATAACTGTATCACGACTAACTGATCTATCACCTCACTCAACAGCAATGATCTTGACCATTTTCATAGAGAATCTTCCACCTTGTTCCCCTTCACAGAAGTATAGATGATCTTGAAATCATAAACCTGGAGGAACTCTAGACAATTCATCTGCCTTAGATTCAGATCTTTATATGAAAAGATGTACTTGAGGCTCTTTTGGTCAGAGTAGATGATGAACTACTCACCCATAAGGAAGTGTCGCTACATATTCAATTAAAATACTACCACAGCCTACTCGAGATCATGGGTCGCATAGTTCTTCTCATGTGGCCTAAGCTGGTCTGAACTATAAGCAATCACTGCCTGCCTTTGAATTAAGACACATCCAAGCACAATCCCTGATGCGTCGCAAAAAACCATGTACTCGACACCCACCTCCAGCAATCTCAACATTGGAGTGCTCCTAATACTATGTCTCAACCACTCTAAATCCTACTGGAACTTCTCCATCCACATGAACGGTTTCCCCTTCCTGGACAAGGCCTTCATCGGTGCTACTATTCTAGAGAAATCACGGATGAATCTCTGGTAATATCCTACCAACCTAAGGAAGCTCCGCACCGCATTCACACTCCGAGGTGGCTCCCATGCTAACACAGCATCCACCTTGGATGGGTCTATAGCTACTCCATTTACTGAGATGACATTTCCTAGAAAGTGGACCTCATGAATCCATAACTAGTACTTTGAGAGGTTCCCATAAAGATGGATCTCCCGATGTGCATCTAGGTGTCTTGTGTGCTCCTCCTATAACGCTGAGAACACAAGGATTTCGTCGATGAAGAACACTATGAACCTATCCAAGTATGATTGAACGTTCCAGTTCATCATTTCGATGAACACCGTGGGGACGTTCGTCACACCGAAAGGCATCACCAAGTACTTATAGTAACTGTAACACCATCTTAAAGCCGTCTTCGTTATATCCTCTCCCCGAACTCGTAAATGATGATAAAAAGATCAATGTTTATCCTCTAAGAATCATATTTTTCCTCTTAGCTGATCGAAGAGGTCATCGATTCCCAGTAGTGGATACTTATTCTTCACCGTCACCTGGTTTAGGAAACGGTAATCCATGCACAACCTTAGACTCTTGTCAGCATTCTTGAAAAACAAGACTAGGGTCTCCTAGGGTGAAACACTAGGTCTTATGAAACCCTAGATCTACAAATCCTCCAACTACACCATCATCTCTCGAAGCTCTATGGGAGCCATCCAATATGTTGACGAGGAAATCAGGGTTGTCCCGGGGTGTAAGTCGATGCAGAATTCGATTTCCCGGTGGAGAGGTAATCTTGGAACATCTTCGGGAAAGACGTCCTTGTACGACGCCCATACTGCTGGGAATTGGGAGCTCACAGAATCTACTACTTCGAGGGTAATGATAGTCATCTCATGATTAATTGACTGCACCCTCTTATGCATGATACCATTCTGTGCATCTTGGGTCTCCTTTTCTCCAATAAAGGAAAACCGCGTTCCATCATGGCATACACACCATACTATTTACCTAAAACAAACAATCTAGGCATATAACGAATATAACCAATCCTTACCGAGAATGTCATCGTAATGCCTCAATGCTACAACCAAGAGGTTCCAACCAAAACACTTGCCACCAAGTGTAAGATCACACTGTCTCTAAAGGTGTGTGATCATTGAGTCTCCTCACTTAGGTGTCCCCAAGCGTAAGGATTGAGTCAACAATTCAACCAGAATCTTAAGGATTCGCACAAGACATGTGGTGATGACAAAATGATTGGAACCTGTGTCTATAGGTATGGATGCTAAGGTAGATAAGACACAGATCATACCTCATATCATTCATGGAGTCCCAGGGTCGTACACCTCAACTGCATGTGGCTATCCACGCCCCTATCCCCTAGCTCCCTAAGCCTGGTGCGGACCTCCTAGGGGTGGTGGTTGATGTAGATCTAAGCGTCTGCCACCACATGTAGCTCTTGCTGCTCCTCTTCCACGTCCACCGCCCGGCGGGATGGTCTTCTCCATTACTTTCATCTACCATGGTGGACCATCCACAGCTTCTTTGTCAGTTTCTTGACGTGTCAGACAATCTCTAGCGAGATTTTCCCTACCATCGCATGCGTAGAACCACTTCTCCCTAGGATGAATGGATCCATCGTTATAGCTCGGGACTGTAGATCCCCAATCCTGCATCCTCCTCTGAGGTCTCTCATGTCATGATCCCTGTATCTGACGTCAGTTCCCTACTGCCAAGGTCTCTCCACCTGTCTGCCTACTGCTGACTTTCATCGGCTGTCTCTGATCTGTCAAGAATCTCTCGGTCACCAAAGCCCTCTCCAGTACTCCATCATAAGTAAAAATGCATAGAGGCATGACAATAGCTTAGATGTCTCATCATAGGCCTCGCTCGATGTTTTGAGCTATGAAGTACGGATCAGTAACCATATCCATCGAGTACCGAGTAAGGTTGTTGAACCAAGATGATTAGTCATCTACGTCACACTACCACGTTGTATATGAAAAGATTATGGATGCATACGTGTATTAGCGTAACCTGAGAGAACTCCAATATGAAGAATCTCTTGAACTTTGTCCATGAAAACGTCTCTTCATCATGAGTCTGTATGTTCAGAATCCACCATCATCCCACCAAACCCGGAAGAATGCTCACCACTAGGATCACTATCTGGTCTGTTGGTTTCCTCACTAGACAGAAAAATCTAGTCACCACCTCAAGCCAGTCCTATACTGCCTGAGGTTTGGGTTAGCCATAGAACCTAAGGGGTATCTGTCACTAGAACTCATGGAGCATGCTAAGCATGTGATCCTCATTGTTCGGTACTACAGGTACTATGGGCTACTCCACTGGTGGTGGCATTGCAGGTGCACCACCTAGTGGAAAATCCAGGGGAACTGGTCCTTATTTCGAAGCCTCGCCACTGAAGGGGTCATCCTCATGATTGTGTTGCTGCATCATGGTGGGTATGCGTCGTGGAGGAATCCTGTAAGGAAACATGATGTACCATGGTCAATAAGTATATCTAGATAGATGACACCGAGAATATGGAAAACACAACCCATTCCTATAATATGCATGTGTAATTTTCCCACAACTATTGTTTTCATGTACTGATTCAAAAACATGTTATTAGAGTCTTGGTGTATGGATATGTCATTCGCTGCACCAACACTGGAGTCTCTGGCCTAAAATCTGAGCATGAAACACTAAACACTGTTGCCGTAAACAAATCTCACATACTCTTTGTCCAAAGGTAGAACTGACCAGCTCTGATACCACTCTATCACGACCTATCCTAGTAGGGTCCACGCCATGACTCCCCATGCCCACCTCTAATAGGCCAGGGGCCGGTGACTAGCACCGAGTAGGCATATTACTACATGGGAGGAATTTCCTAAGAACCTGTACACACGCACACATCTCCAAGCCCACAAATGAATAACTTTAAAAACCACTATGGAACAAAATGCATGCATACAACTAAACCCAACCAACAAAGTAGGATGTAATGTAATGTACTGAATGTAAACTGGGCCAGAATACAAGACCACCAAAAACAAGAGTCTGAAAACTACAAAGTCTAACCTGTAAACACAATGAGGTACTGCGACTGCTGCTCATAGCCGAAGGAATGCCTCAGCCTGTAGGGAACATAGAAAGCTCAGTCATGTCCTTGTCTGCCCTGGACTCTGTCAAAAGGCTGCTCATCTTCACAAGACATGAAACATGTGGGCAAAGCCCGTGTAGGGATGAGTATAACAATACTCAATAGAGGACCCCGAAAAACACAAAGAAAGTACACAAAGGAAAGGTATAGTCCACTCTACAAAATATATTTCTACTGAACATATAATAGGATATCACAATCTAGATATACTCAAAACCCAGACCAATAGTATAGAGACAAGTCACACAACTGCATACCCCCTCTTGGGATTCTGGTCTAAGATTTCCACGAAGTACTCATTCTGTGAGAACACACTCCATGAGTCTGGTAGCTCTAATTATGTTCATCCAAGAAGTACTATTCATCGGGAAATGTTAGAAGAGGTAGTTACACTCATTACATGAGACAAACTCATGAGTGGGAAGATCACGATAGGTAGAAGCACTAATTATGGGAGACACACTCCTAAGTAGGAAGATCACGATACAAAGATGATGATCACTGCCTAGGCGATGGTGAATACCGAGACTCATTTGGATTCACCAACTAGGTGATTCACTATCTAGGTAGAGGATTAATGATCCGTAGAGTTGGTCAAATCGATGCTTGACTCTACATGTGGTCTGGAAAGGATAGAGGATCTCCCTCCAGGCCTCTCAAAGGGATATCAACTCTATCATAGAATGTCCTGCTAAAGGAATCATACTAATTTAGAAGGAAACAATGCCTGACCATTAGGGTAATCAGAAGAAGGGGAACTAAGACAAATGAATTATGTCCATGATACTATGAACTAGAGGGTCAAGCCGTTTTACAAAAAGTACACTGCGTGTAAAAAAGTTACACGAAGTGTTTTTTGACTTCAGGTACTGCCTGGGTACAATGGCTTGTGTCGTAAGGCTGGTCATGTAGAAAAGTGAGTACATGGCATGGAGTACGGTGTACACGCTGAGTCCGAGTGACTGGTGTTGGCCCTGTGTATGCTGGCCATGTGCCCGTACATGGTCTTCAAACCGTGTACTTCAACCTATGTAATTGGTACACAGGGTAACCCTCGTTACTGGCCTCGCCTGGCCGTGTGATGGAGTACATGTCATGTACTCCATCCCATGTCTGTGTATCCTTGGGATACATGCCATGTCCCACGTATCTGCTTCTGTCATCCAATATAGAGATTACATATCATGTCGTCTGAAGTCATGTAGTCCATCCCAGGTAGATTTACCTTCGAAAATACATGTCGAGATTTAGGGGAAGTCCAACAGGCCGTGTGACTCCTCTTTGTCCCCCCAAAACCCTAGTCTCTGATGTCGGTACTACTCAATTTGTTCTTTAAAAGACACACGCCGTGAATTATATAAATTTTCAGTAACACAAACCTCTACTATCATGCCTTCTGTAATGTCTCGTTCCTTGATACGGTCGTCTGATCACCATGAAACTCCCAGGTTTTGGTCACTCCAACACCTGAAGCTAATTCTATTGTTTTCAGAAATTTGAGTGTCTCCGAAAATTTGCATCGATCCACCCATGAAAAGAACACTCGAAGAATGAACCATCCTTATCTGGTCAGATTCATCATCCACCATCATCATCGCCCCTCCACAAGGTCTTTGAGGTTTCAAATCATCAATTTCGGATTTTTACATCATAAAATAGATGCACAATGATCCATTGTTCGTTTCCCTATGAAGAATGTGATGAACTCGCGAAATAAAAAGGGGGAGGAAAAATCAAATAAGCAAATCGAGGAACGAACCTCCACCATCATTCACCACGTCATTGATTTCCTCATGTTAGTAGGCTTAATTGGAGCAGAATCAAACAAAAGCAATTCAACATTGATCAATTCCTTGAATCATCCCAATAAAACCCTCCTGCAAGAATGTATGAATCCGTGGATCAACTTGTTCTTGGTTGATCTGCGTTCGTCGTTTAAATAAAAAGTGGGGAAAAGAATTTAAATAACAAACCCCTACCTCAAGAAGGTACCAATCACTGATGGAGGGTCACATTTACATCTTTGTCAAGATCCTTCAACTTTATTGGTGAAATTATTTTCATCTTTGATCTGTCATTGTTCGCCACAAAGAGTTTTCTCCAAAGTGCCACAGATTTTCCAATGAGGTTTCTCTAAATAATCTGCCAACGATCGACGTTCGATTATCCCAATAAAAAGGGAAACATGTTTTGGCATTCAAAATACGCTGCGGTAATAATGAGTCTAGCTTTACATTTCTGGGTCATTATAAGGAGGCATTTATTAAAGAAACAGCTTCCCCATCACCATGTTGCGTCAGATTTTTCCACAAAATAAAATTTTCCATTTATTTTATTTTATTTGACTAAAAACGTCTGAAAATTAACTTTTTACCTCGACCTGTTCCGGTCAAGGTTAAACCCATTATTATGTAAAGACGTCGTCACGGATGCAATGGTGCCCTCAGATTTTCAATCTGGGAATCCGATTGAAATCTATCATAACCGTGCCCAAGTGACGACTCACATTACATTAAAAAGTTTGAGTCACCATTCTGTGATGATCGGGCCTCGAAATGATGTGTTGTGTCTACACCTGGACTTTTAATTATTCCATATAATATTTAAAAAACAATACGTGGAAAAATATAAGGTACTACACTCTTCCTAGCCCCATATCTTCATGGACACCAGTTAATTACACTGCTTCTGTCAGGACATTCCAAGGGGTCTGGTCAGGGTAGCAACCTTCGGTCAGGGGAGTAGTCTTGTTGGGAATCCTTCGCATGTCTGGATGCTGGGACATTGGTGTGTCTATCTTATCTCTCTTGTTACAGGTCTTCTCGAGGGCACAAAACCCCGAAGCATCCCACGTCGAACGCAAGGAATAATATGCCATGGGCATGTCTCTGAGGTTTTCCTCAGCTTCCCATTTTAACAGAGGGTATGTTACCAGTTTAACTTCAAGCAGAGATAGATCAGACTGATCAAAACACTGATTGGAGTGGATCAGAAGGGTGCATCCTCTATAGGGAACACTAAATTTGGGGCCCACATGGGGTTGAATTCTCGGTCACAATTTAGGGTAATGCGGAATGAGATGGCATGTTTTCACCTGGATGTTGTAGCATGGATAAGAATTAGAATGGATGATGGGTGGATGAATGAACTGGATGGTGAATGGGATGGCACTGCCATGAGGATGATGAGGGTTTTGGGATAGAGCCATGAAGAGGCTTCCTACGTATCCTCGTGGCAGGCAATAAATGATTACATAGTGCATTTGATGACAGATTACTATCGATTGGGGTTCCAATAGCTTATCACTGAAAGGGGAAACAACAAATTACCACTAAATAAGGATGATAATGGTTTAACACTAAATGGAGTGACAATGGATTACCACTGAAAGAGGTTGATAATTTCTTACCGCTGAATGGAGTGAAAATGGCTTTACCGCTAAAAGAGGATGACAAAAAGTGGAATACATTTTAACATCACGCAGAATGGGGGTGGACCGACTTGAAGTGGATGGGTCCATTGGTTGTTTCTCTTGAACCTCAAGGGGGCTTCTTACGTACCCTGCCATGGCAAGTATCAAAGTCCACATAGTTTTGGAATGGGACAAGAGTCGGCGAACAGACGTGAAGGAGGACCTGGGCTCTAATGGGTGGTGGGATTGAACCTCAGAGAGGCTTCCTACATACCCTACCTTAAAAAGGATCAAATACCACTTATTTCAGGGGGGATTACACTGTATACTACCCATGTTATTGGTGAACCAACATGAAGAAGGCCGGAACGACTGGGGTGGTGGGCTTGAAGCTTGTAGAGGCTTCATAGATACCATGCCTTAGAAAGGATCAAAGACCACGTAGTTCATGTGGGCATCAGTGAACCGATGTGATGGAGGACCTGGGGTCCAATGGGTGGTGGGAATGATCCTCTTGGTGGCTTCTGACGTACCCTGCCTTAGCAAGTATCAAAGTCCACAAAGTTCAGGTGGGCGTGGGGCATACACTTTAGGCTGCCTAAGGTGTTAGGGAGCCGATGTGAAGGGGGGTTAGAAAGACCAATGGGTGGTGGGCGTGAACCTTGTAAAGGCTTCATACATACCTTGGCATAGCAAGGATCAATGACCACATAGTTTAGGTGGGCGTGGAGCTTACACTCTAGGCTACCCAAGGTGTTGTTGAACCGACATAAAGGGGGGTCGGAGTGACCAATGGGTGTTTGGCTTGAACCTTATGGAGGATTCCTACGTACCTTGCCTCAGCACGGATCAAAGACCAAGTAGTTCAAGTGTGCATGGGGAATACTCTCTATGCTTCTTGAGGATGATGCCATGGTCGGTGGTTACACTAAGCCCTCGTGAGTCATGCTCGGTGTGAGAAACAAGAGGCAGTAGAGACCTGAAGATCACGTTACGAAAGGTGCGTCTATGAGAGGTGATGTGGGGATTACTCATAATTGTATCCCCAAGGGGAAATAAGTGCTTATTTGGGGATAGCAGACTGAAGAGGTTGGGACTTACTCCTGGATGGAGGCCCAAGAAAAATGAGGCTTATGCAAGGAAGCTACTAGGATGCCGCGATGGAGAGGCAATGGTGGATGGGGCTTATGAAAGGAAGATGCTCAGGTGCTGCTATGGAGCTACAATGGTGGATGGGGCTTATGCAAGAAAGATGCACGGGTGCTGCTATAGAGCTGCAATGGTGCATGGGTCTTACGCAAGGGACCTTCCTGGGTGCCGTTATGGAGGGGCAATGGCGGATGGGGCTTATGAAAGGGAGTTGTCGAGGTTCCGCTATAGAGAAGCAACGGTTAATTGGGATTGCGCAGGGAAGCTGCCCGGGAGCGACTATGGAGCGACAATAGTGGATGGGGATTACTCAAGAAAGCTTCCCATGTTATTTTCCTCATGTTTGGCCATGAGGGAATCCCAACCCACTGGTGGGATGAGGGCTTCTCCTTAGTTCTATTTGCACAAGAGGGATAATTCCAAGGATGTTGGAATGTGTCCAAACAAATGGAGATGAAAAGTGTGATTAAGATGCCCGACATTCGGAACGCAGAGAGGGTGGCATGACAATGGAGGATAACTGTTGAACATGATCAAAACACATCATCCATATTGAATTATCCTGAAATGGGGACAAACATATGAGGGTTGAATTTTGACCGCATTCGAAACACAGGACCTGACTCAGAGTGTCTTCCAAAGTCATCCGGGGCGTTGGACCAGGGCGGTAGGTGAACCGATGCAGCATGGGACCAGGCCATTAGGGGGTCCCTTCAGACATGGAAGAGGATGAGGATCTGAATGAAGGACATGCAATGTGTGAGGTGGTGTGATAGACTTTTTGAACAGATTCCAATGCTCTTGAAGTTATTCCACTTTGATCATGGAATAAATCATCTTATGCTTTGCACATAAGGCATCTCTTATTTCGAATAAATGGAATCCTATTTTTGAATGATAGGGCATGCTACTGTTTGTAGTCCTATAGAGAGGAATGTTGACATCTCATTCTTGGAGCGTAAGGCATCTCTTATTTGATTATATATGTTGTCTAAAAGGCCAAACAATATTTTTTTGTGAAGGCACTATGGTAAGAAGCATAGGAAAACCCTGAATTGGTTGATTAGATGTTCCAATCCCTAGACACTCTAGGTAAGAAGGTGTAAAACCTCATGAAATATTTTGAGAAGATTACATTAATGTTTTTTAGATATATGCACTCTCTTTTATTTGGGAGATCATATGAGAGACTCCATCAAATTGATATTCCTCCCTCCTATTTAATTTTCAACAAATATCATCTTTTTGAATTCCATGTTTTGTTTTCAATCCTCCATATATTTCACTATTACTGTCACCTTAATGACCCAAAACCCTATAAATCATCAATCCATGTTAGGATCATTAAAAATTTTAAGCCAACACATGAATTAATTTAAATAATTGGGCCATAATGAATATCCTCCTACCCGTGGGTGAGGTTGGTAGACAGATATTGGTATAAACACGATCATCAATGCCCCAAAGTATGTCCACACAAAATAGTGACCGATTACATCCTTAAAGGGATTGGGGTTGGTTAATATTTTATTTAATGGATGTTCTCAAACATTTTTTGATTCTATGGTCCTTGCGAGCATGGAAAAACTGTTGCAAGGACCATTTGATGGGCCCCACCGATATTGTGTCTCTTTCATTCATTGTTCTTAATTTTTCCTATTATTCTTATAAGGAATTATTAATTGTATGGAAATTTAAATTTCCTTTGGTCTTGCTTTTTAGGTTATTTATTTAACATGTTTAATTTAAATTTCCATTTTTAAAGATAATTTTTACATAGATTAGACATTCTACATGTCTAGTGAGTCAACTTCTTTCCAAACCACCATATGTGGATTTTCTGTGTAGTGGGTATTATATAAATTTCTTTAGGACATTAATGTTAAATTATTTGGAAAAATATAGATAATGTTTATAATTCAAAATAACTGACCAAATATCTATCAATTTCACAATCATATTGATCAGACACTATGTTATTGAAGTTTACAGTTTTATAGATATGATCATATGTTTTTATAGTTTGTAGAAGTATATCTTGGACCAAATTTAGAGAATAAGACACAAAATATTTAATATAGGACTCATAGAAAATGTAAATGATGACTCATATGTATTATATTAAGGTGATTAGAAAATATAATCTTGTTTTGGAAAATCACAAATTACACTGAGGTGATGAGTTATGCTAAAATGTTTTCAGGGAACATGAGGATCAGAGGACTTTTTTTCAAGGATTTAACTCATATAGTTTATAGGCTAACAGATTTTGTGTAGCAAGAAACATTTTTCATATATTCATATTCAATTAGAGAGTCGCTTGAAGCCAAATATTATACTTAGCATGGGCTAGGAATGATTTGTTTAGATTCAGGATCTATTTATATAATGTGATTCATGGGAAATGAGCATTAAATAAGTGTTCAATCTCCACAGGGATAATTTGTATGGTAAAGGATTCATAAAACACATTATGAATGGATGAGTTGTTAACGATGTAGAATACCTTGAAATAAAGATTCATTCATGTTATTATCATTAAGATGAGATTGTATATCAAGGTTGTCAAACCCACAGTATTTGATAGATTTTTTGTTATAAAAATCCCATATCATGAAAATTGAATGTAGAATTATTAGATGGTAAATATATTATGGGGATACTCTCAAATATGATTGGTTTTATTAGTTTTGATGTAATGTTTTTAGGGAACATAGGGATTATGGAAGCTATTTTCTTGGGGAAGAAACCTCTCATAATTAAGAAAGGGGATCATATGTGAGATTCAATATGAGAATAAATGGATTTTTAGGTAGGGAGTCCCTTTAATATTGATACTCTCCTCAATATATTAAATTTAACGTTTTTTATTATTCATACACTTGAGAAATAAATGATTTTATGGGGAAATGGTTTTATACAGAGGATTCTATCACCATGGATATAGTTTATTAGGAAATAGCTGAGTGAATACCATGAAAAATGAAAGGACAATTTCTTATGTACATTAAATAAGAAAAAATAGAGGCATTTAATTTATGGACATAAAGCATAGACTGATGAGTTATTACATCCTTTCTCTAGGAAAAATTATGTTATATTGAAACATACCATTGAAGAAAACTAACCCATTTGAATTGTTAAATTATGGGACATATAAATCACATCCTAATGAGTTTTAATTGATGATGATGGTAAGGGGAATACATATTGGGATGGACATGAATGACACATGGGTGATGATTTCTATTATATTTATTCGTAGACCCATAGGGATCATAGGACATTTCTGTAATGTGAAGAAACCTATGGGTGAAAGGATATAATATCATATTAAAGAACTAGGTGAAGACATGAATATTCAAGTATAATGTATCTTGATGCTAAGTATAATCCTTTGCAAAGTCCATCCAAGGTTTACAGGGATTCAAACACCAGGGAAATGATGTATAGGATATTGAGAAGCTATCCATGGAGTGTTAATATATGAACCCAATACTTTTGTTTTCCATTAATACACAATTTAGTACATAAAATGACCTATAATACAATATGAAATATCTAGAAGTCTATTTTCATAGTGTATTAGATACAATAAATAACAACTTATAACATTAAGTAAAACATGATTATTTTAATCATCTTTGACATGCTCGAATTGAAAACTACATGGGATAGCTGGGGGAAATTCTTAAGAAAGGGGTGAGATATATATCATAGTAAGGGAATAACCATAGATTAAGGTATAAAGTGTTAGACAATAGAAATATTAATGATGTATAAGAGAAACATTAATAACAAGAAATGGTATAGAGTGATAATCATAACATGGGAAATATAGAAAAATCATAAAACACTGCATCATAAACATATGTCAATGACCAAACCACAAGGAAAAAGTCCCATAACATTATCAGGTACACCCCTATCCCAACATTATGTGTCTTGATACAAAGAATTAACTAATGAATTAGAGAGATAAATAATTTCAGGTGAACCCCTCACTTATATTGCATTCTCAGGATTTAGTGTGCCACATATATCATAAAACATTGATTCATTCAATATAATAATTTATTCAAAAAACATGTATTATAGGATAAATATATTTAAGTCCCTAATAAAAAGTTATATGTGCTTAAAGGTGATATACCTTAATAGGAAATGGGTGTGGTACCTCACTTCACATTTAGTTTTTCATGGAAAATTGTGGTGAAAATTCTACATTATAACCACACCAGATAACAATTAATGAAAAGGGTTAATGAGAATAAAAGGGGTATCACATCATTTGGACATAAATTTTACAATAACATGGTCATTCAAAGGATTTTCCACAAATGTGAAATTAGAAAAAATATTTCATATGATAATAACTATGATTGAATAAAAAGTGAAATGAAATGATGCTTTCAAAAGTTTTTCTTGATCGTGGATGTATATTGGAGGGTTTAATGAGAGATAATGTGGTATCTCATTTTTTAAATGTCATAATGGTAGTATATTGCATGTAAAAAAATATACCCAATCAATAGTAATTGAAACATAAATGTCATAACATGTTAAAGAAACAGGGGTATAGAGGACAAAGTAAGGAACACATGCATGAGTGTGTGAATAAAAAATATTGAAAAGGGGATTCATGAGGGAATATGGTCCCTTGGGTGGATTATAGAGAGGGTAAGAAGGAGTGAGAACATGATATATGTATTTTTAGTGAAGTTAAATGTGATATTGGATGTATTTTTATAAGAAAATATGGGAATTAATTAATATTTCCCAAACATTAGTTTTTGAATGTATATAAAAAATAACAAAAGCCACAAACCAACTCTTGGGTTTTCCAATGGTTTTTCCCAGGAAGGTATTATTTATTATTTTATTATCCAATGTTTCAAACATATTAAAATAATTCCCTTGATTATTTATGGGTGAGTGACATTTTTATATAAATGAATTTAAAAACATAAAATACATTATATGTACATGAATATTTATAAGGGATTCATAAAATGAATAATATAAATATAAAAAAACATTATTTTAATGGGAAAACATATATTTGGCTGAGGATACAAATTATACTATTTATTAAATCATTTTTGGGCCATTATATTTTCATAAAACACATTTTATATTTATATGGTATTTAAATTTTACCCAAAAATTTTACATTATTAAAAAATTATTAAATAATAACCAATTGACAATTTCACCTCTAGGATTAAAAAATAATAATTCTTTTCTAAATAATTATATAAATATGTTAATTTTCAATTTTAAAATTGGACTGGATATTTATTGAAAAATGGTGGTTTTTGAAAATAACAATTTTTGAACCCTTATAATGAGTACATTTTACATAATAAAAAATTATATGAAAATTAATATTTAATAGGCCTTATTTAATAGTAAAATTTTATTAGAATAATATATATTTTAAATTTAAATTAATTCATCAAAATAAATTCCATAATTGAAATTGAATATTACCTCAAAATATAATTTCATTTTTGTTAAATAAAATTAAAATAAATTTATAAAGTAAAAAATAAAAATAAAATAAATTCATTATTATATAATATTCCTATTCAAATTATTATTGTATTGATACACATATCTTTAATAACCCGGTATACACCCTTACAGTAAGGTAGGTGATTGTGAGACTTTCATGGGGTCATTCGACCAACATCCTTTGGGTGATGATCTTGATCACCTCCTCTTAATGAATTTTCTCATGCATAAGTTATTTGATTTTTTCATGGGATTGGTTGTGGTAAAATCCAAGAGATTCTATCTATTTAAAGAAGACTAATAAATGGGATTCATAGGGAAAGATTATAATAATTGTGGCCATCACTACATTTATCTTTTTCAATTGGATTTGTTATTGCCCTATATTTATACTAGTCATCTAATCACTATTCAAATGATATATTATAAATAATAATGATTCTTAATGGTCTATAAAATATTGATAGATATATACAATGAATTTCAAGTGTTTTATATAACCATATCACACTGTAATACATTTATTTATATCATAAAGGGAAAAATACATTTATATCATTTTAGGTTCTAATAGTTATAGAACATAAAATTTTGGTTTCCATTTAAGTAAAACATTTACTATGTGAAATGGGTGTGAAAATTAATTTCATCAATATTTGACTAGACTAAAGGGTCTAATGACCATATCCCAAATTTTTCTAGGGTCATAAGATAAACCCTATAATCTTTTCTCCTCTTTTATTTACACTCAAACTTATTCCAATGCTCTTGAAGAGTAATTATTAGTGTAAAGATAATTGGGTTTTTATTAGAACACCCTTTTGGGGTTTATTTTTGAAAAATTTTACATTTTTTAACATGTAGTATTGAGTCTACAAATTTAGACCATAAAGGGATGTGTTTTATATTCTCAAAACATTGACCAAAATGCAAGAAAGTTGAGTTCATGATGTGTAGACCTATTATAAAAGATATTTTTGAAATTTTATACAAATTAAAACTGCAAGGGTTGAGAGGTATATAAAAACTCTTTAAAGGGATATGAAGATACTTTAAATAATGGGTAATGGTTTTATAATACAAGTAGTTTTATTTGAAAAAACATGATGGGAATTACCACGAATCAGACTGGGATTATGAGTTCAACTATAATGTTTTCGAGGTGAATATTGGTCAAATAAAACTTGTTATAAGTAAAATTCCTTTCTATTAAAGGTTATGGACTTTTATGGGGGATCCAATGTTAAGAATACATGGATTGTTTAGTAGAGATTCCATTAATGGAATACATGATCCTACCCAAGGGCCATGAATTTTTTGTAGCAATCTAATAAAATCAAGACATAAAGTGGGAATTATGGAGTATTTCGTATAGAAAAGATAATTGATGTATCATAGACATTGACTAGATGCAGTCTGGTTATTGTAGTATTTATATAAAGAGTAATAAGGGACCAAAATTTATACACGTTAATCATATGTGAAAAGTACATAGATTTCATGTAGATTAATGTTACATAACGAGGACTCTGGTGTTCTACAGTTTCGGGTCATGTGATAAGGAACTTAATCAACATTGTTTAATGTCAAATATCTTGGACAAGATGTGGGGAAACATTTATATTTACATAATTATATGGATAAAGAGACATATGTCGGTGTCTTTTGGGTATACATAAATCATACAGATGCAATGTGGGTATATGAGACTATAACACTCATTGGTGATTTACATTCTTGAATATACCTAATGATGTACCATGGATTTTTATGGGATGATTCTAGTTACACTAAATAGTGTAACTAACCAAAACCATCAAGATATCACGAGTGATGATTAAGATATGAAACTAGAGGTTTTCAAAGAATAACCCATACTGCATTATCTAGGGGATTAAGAAAAAGGGGGATGATAGATATAATAGAAAATTTATCATCGTTATGTGAATCCCACTAATGTGTAAGGTGAAAAAATCATATCTTAGTTTTGAGAACTGTTGTGATCGATTTTGAATGGGTGAATTGATTATAAACGCAGATGAATATAGGGGATTTGGAATTTTTTCATTAAACCCATTTGGGTTTGATTGTGTATCCTATAATGAAAGGATTCAATCCACAACAATCCCCCAATTTCAGTAATGAAATACCTTTTATAGATATAGATCGTACACATATAGGGTTTCATTCTTTATATATTGTGGTTGGTACTCTGATTGGAATTCCAAGAGTAACTATATATCATATAATAACAGAAATCAAGCCACACATTGTCCTTATTTTTTAGGTCTGCCACAAAAATCTAGATAATATGAAATTTAATGAGGAAATGTCATTTGGATTTTTTGACTAAGAAAAATTTCAAGAATCATATCTTCCATATGTATCATGTATAAAAATAAACCATTACACAGGTTGTTCTTAGGTTCCTCTCAACATAAATAAGACTCATGTATAGGGAGAGGAGTATCTTATCATGTCAAAAAAATATCTTTCAGGCATCTCTGAATACATCAAGCACACATATAGGAAACAATTATTGATCTCAAAATTATTATAGTGTATTCAGGTATGTAAAGTATTTTTATGAATGTATAAAAACAAAGGAAAAGTTGAATATAATTGAAATTTTTTGTTTTTCTTGGGATTGGATATTTGAGAGTTACTACATATCAAGTGATAAAAGGAATCAATACACACATGTTTATTTGGGAGAGATGCTCATTTCAAAACTATGGATCATATAGAATGGAAATGAATGGCCATTTCACATTATCAGATGGCAATTTATTGATGACATGAAGACCAACGCTTCATGGTGAAAGTGATCATTATCTTACATTACATTGTTAGGATGAAATACATGTTTAATTGAATCAATACACACTATCCAACAGAGATCTGGCTCATATGCATGGAAGAAAACGTGTATTATTGTTTTGAGGGTTGGGGTCGGCCCCACAATACGGAATACTAGTGTGACTACATATATTATATGGTATTGTATCATTCTGCATATAGTTATTATAGTAAATTATCCCTCTATATATCTAACATATATTTTGGGGAAAGTTTTATTATGTTCCTAAAAATAGAAATTATCCACAATTATCTAATTTAATAATCTTTAAGAATTGACTATATTATAAAGGGGAAGGTTTCCAAAATTGGAAAGGGTATAGACTTCAATGGTCATATTTTTAATCTTGCAACCAAATGAGGGTGACCTCTTTTTATACGGATGAGGGATCGAGAAAGGTTTTGATGGTGATGAACCTATGGGTATGCCAAGGAAAATATATTGGAGAATAACTATTTATACTAAAAGGTGAAGAATCAATCCACACATATTCATTTTAAATAATTACCCAAAAATATCATAATCCTGTGCTGGTGGAGGTTATATCATAACATTGGAGTTAGGCCCAAGATATGGGATCTAGGCATCGCAATGTTACTTGTAATAAAAATAATAATGATATAAAAAGTTCTTGATGATAAATCAGATCACGTACTCTTATATGGTTCATTTGTATGGTAAATAGGGAATCCTATTTCGAGTACTGATTCATAATAAAGATAATGTATGTCAAAACATCCTATGTCAATCCAGTTTATAGGATGAAGGGAAATTTTTTTGAACCATTAATTAAGATAATGATGGATGGTTCATGCATAGGGTACCCGTATGTCACTATGTGTCCCACAATGATATAAATGAAGCCTCCTTATAATTCTCTCAATGTATAATCCCTTTCATGATTATAGATCATATGTAAAAAATATTGGACATTAATTCACTATGGAGTAGGCAAGTTATATGCCAAATATTTATAAATTGATAGATCTCTCATACATGGAAGAATGAATCCACATTGAATGATCTTTTCTGAGTAGTTTTTAGTAATACATGATGGACTTCCACCTTGAACATTAATGTTGTATCATAGGTAAGGTGATAACGCAATAAAAAATTATATGGTAATGACATGGATGCTATATAGATTATATTATTACCATAATAAAATATATGATATTTGTTTTAGATTATTTCTACTATGACATCGATTCTATATATTTTAGATTATTTATCAGTACAAAGATACTCATGTGGAAATATTGTGACATATATCTTGAGAAACATTGCATTAGTGGGGGTGCGATTCATTGCATTGCCATCATGGAAAATTATTATGATCTATTGGAATGTGAATTTTTTATAATGTCAAGTCATTTCTATATAGTTTATAGTTTTGGATTCCTCTTCCTTGGTATCGTCATGTTCCCATGTGAAAATACAAACATTCCTTATAGGAAGTAGTCGAGGTGGATCTCCTTGTTCATGGTCCATGAAATTAGATTATAAGGGACCTACTAACTGTGAAATGTATGTAATACATTCAAATAAATTAATTATAACATATAAATTCTCTTTTTGATTGTTCATCACCTGATATCTAATAGTAGATAGTGATTTAGAGTGAGGAAAAATAAAATTATATGGGTAAGACTAACTTATTCCACAGATAAATGAATGTGTACTATTTTGTATATTAGTGTGGGTTGTGGTATGATTGGACTAAAATGTATTTATAATATTCCTCATCATACATCCCTTTTATTTTTCTACATTTTTATTGAGTATATTTTAAATTGTCTTAGTGTAACCCTCGATCTTCCCATTTTCAGCAGCACGATAACAACATGAATAGTTGAAATAATGTTGTAGTTAGTATACAACCATTTTAAAAAAATTAATAGAAGTTGGTATCATTTTCTATAAATATTGTAGAAGGGACACAAGATATGGCGATGATATTGGGCTTCATGAATTCGTCATGTTCTTTATCCTGAATTCCATGCAGTGTATAACATTAACCCTTTTAGAGAATAAGTCAGTAGTATTACGAATATATATGAACTATTTTGCTGTAGTGGGGTGATATGTTCATAAGACAACTATTACCAATAAAGTATGTCCATATTTGTTAGTAATACAGAATATTTATATGGGTGAATTGATGATATTTTCATTTATTTGAATGTCATGATACTTTTTTGCGAATTCCATATAATCCTATAACAACATTTCATAAAAATAACAAAGATGTCTAATTTGGTTTGAGTGTATAGTTCCTGATAAATAGGTGATATAAGATCCCGAATGGTATTCTTAAATTACATCAAGGTCATATTCTTCTATGATTCATATAAAAAAAATCTATTAAAGCCCCATTTATAGAGTTATTTCTATTAATTTATCTTGACATGAAGGGTGAATTTTTATACTCAAGGTCAAATTTCTCCCTTTTAGATTAATCTAATTAGGGCCCTATTTTTACGATTTTTAATTATTGGTATCATATATCCAATAATAGATATGTGTACGTCATTCCCTTGGGAAATTATAATATTATTGATTACTTGTATGTCGTAGATGATGATCGAGGATACTACCATTTAGTGTGTGATACAGAATAATGACACATCCTAGGTACAATCACATAGGGTTGAGGTTGTATTTCAAAACACATCTTTATGATAATTATGCGAATGAAGAATGGTATTCACTATTGATTCAAATGGGAACCTCAACATCAGTCCCCTTACATAGATGATGATAGAGGTTAACTCTTCCTTTATGGAGGAATATTCATCATTGATATTCTATATAACTAGATATAAATCACCACTGACATTAATTTGAGAAATCTATAGCTATAAATAAATAGATAAGAATTAAATAAGGGTCGGGTACTCTTCATTATTGTTATTGTGAAATTTTTAAAGAAGGAAGGAATATGGAGATATTTTCCTATAAGCGGTTTCAAATACAATCCCTAGAATAATTCGGTAGAAATTTAGGATTCCCAATATTTTCCAAGTCAGATTACAAGAGACATCATTAAAATAAATATCTTAAATTTGGGTAGAATCATGGATTTAATAATATTATTCATCATCATGTTTATTGTTTACCAACATGAATTCTAGGTAAGGATGTGATGTAAGGAAATTAGTTATCACTTTACATTTGATAGACTTATGTGATAGAAATTAAATGTAATAATATTTCTAGATGACTTCCCATAAATCCAAATACTCATTTAGGATAGGGTGGTTAAGGATGTACTTGAGTTTTCTCACATGAGAGACCCGAAGAACATAATTTTTATTCAATTAGTGACTCTTCATGAAAATATTCATCCCATTGATATGTGATTACAAATATTTACCAAAATTATGATGGAGGGGGATTTACTAGCCAAATTGACTATAAAATTATTAATTTATGAACGAAATCCTTAACTCCTGCTCAACTCTATATGTGTTCAAGGAGGCAGCATTGTGAGGATTTCACAATTCATTTAGGTTTAAAATCTATTCCATGGTCGTGTACCATGAATCCATGTAATTTTCATAAATTTACCCTATAATAACACTTTAGTGGGTTAACCATCATGTTGTAAAAATGTAATTTTCTAAATACTATTAGAAATTTAATTAGGTGATTGCAGTGCTATCAAGATTTATCCAAAATATCATAAACATTGAATTTAGAGATTCTTTCTATAAATGGGTTTAATGATGTGATCCATGGTGAATTGGTAAGTGGATGAAACATTTTTATAACCCAATTCCATATACTGGTAGCTAAATTACCCATTGTGTTCCCTGAGAGTAGTGGATTCCTTATATTTTTGTGGCCATCAAGATATGTTTGTACTCTAAGTACTAATCCATTAATGAAATGAAATAGAAGACAATGGTTTCATTACTCAAAAATTTTGTAATTAATACTATGAAATAAAAAATTTTAAAATGTTTGTTGAGATCCCTCAAATTGATTCAGACCATGATATTTCGATTCTATTTCTTTTCCGAGATCATTTTTTAAATCGATTTCTATAATTTCACCTCTTTGAACATTTTTCATTTCATAATCATAACCACCATATATTACACCTTGAAAATATTTTAGGGGTAAATTCTTGTATACATCTTTCTAAAACCTATGTGTTCCACCATCATGACCATTTCATGGGAAGAAACATTATGATATTTCATTGGAATTTATATAAAACATCATGTGAACCAATAAGGTTGTCACTTAAAGAATGATATATATGATTCTTTATCATTCACGGTACGATGACATAGATAAATATGTTGTTTGGGTACTCTTACATTCCATTATTTTCATACCTTATCACATTGATGGTGGTGGATTCACCTTGCTCAAATTCTAGTGAGAAATCATTAACATCCTCCTCTTCATCCTCCACATTGGCTTCGATTACGGTGTCCATAGAATTTGTAGATGAGTCAGAAAAAGATATGTACTTTTGGAGGGAAAAGGGACTCCCATAAGCTATCGGAATGAAAATCCATGGGTATCATAATCAATAATTATTTAGAGAGACTCTATCTGATCAATAATATCATTGTTGTCCCATGAATCATTAATAACCTAAGTTTCAAGGGACATGGAAGTGGTATTTTCAGTTTCCTCAAATTTTTAGGGGAATTTTATGATTCAATTAATTATGGAAATGAAATTACTTATTTTGGTAATTAATATCCATATAAATTTCCAATATATATATCATGATAGACCAACATTCTCATTCATGTTAATGGTCTATACATACTCAGTATAGAGAAAGATCTTATGGGGTTTTATGGGAGGATGGAAAAATGTTGGGAGTGAAAAAATGTATGTATTAATCTATCATATGTTCGTTATATTCAATCATATAAATAATAAAATATATTCATTTATATTAAAAAGACTAAAATGGGTGAATTCATCACACTATATCTTAATTTTCCCATTTATGGGGAATTTCAAGAAATGTAGTAATATTGATGGAAGGTATATATGTATACAAATCCAATATATCTGGAGTAGAACAGTACATGTCATTAAAGTTCTAGATAATAATAAACTCAAAGTTAGACATAGGTCTCCAAATTGGTACTTGATCTTAATCTCTATTATGGTTTGATAATCAATCATTTCATTCCCTTGAATGGTTAACCTAGTGAGAGATAAATCATCCTTTTTTATCCAATATTTCATAGAGTTTGTAAAGAAATTAGATTTCTACCTGAACCATTGTTAACAAAAAATATTAAAATAGAGACATTATTGAGCATATATAAAATGTACAGTTGTATGATATGTCCCCAGATGGATTTTTCTCAATAGTTCTCTATTATTATAATGTTTTAATTGCATTTTTCCAAAGAAGTTTCTGATCAATATGAAATAGTTGCATTGTCTTCTCTATGAAACTCATGGGGGCTAGTGGTGGAATGAAAAGTACTTATATGATTTCTTATGAAATATAGAGTGTTTCCAGGTTGGGGATAATGGATTATATAGCTAGAAACTATTTTAAAAATTCATATTTCTTTACTAATAGTTTGTGCATCATAATAAAGGGATTTATTTAGAATGTTACTTTGCGGATGAAGTGGATGAGGTAGAAGTATCAATAATTTTGATTGAATATGAGGTAACACATGTTGGTAATAAATTTACCTGAAATAGTATTTTCACTTACGTATGATGATTACTAAATTTAACATCCACATTCCAATCATCCAATATAATTTGTTTTGGGTGAATCTTAAATGAATCATAGGTGTATCCATGCTTAAACTCGTCTCACTAAAGTTTTTAATCAGCTATCTCAACTGCATATATATAATTCTTCGGAATTAATCCATTATTTAACGTTCATCCATGATCATGTAATCTAATATTCCCTTCGATTTTGTTGGATTTTACTCCAAGTCCTTTTCCAGGTATGGGGAACATTTTTTCCTATGAATACTAATTATGTAAAAAGAGGACTACTAAATAAATGATGTTAAATTATAGAAGAAAATATCATAATACAACGATGATACTATTTTATTAGGAATTTAAAATTCACTATATGATGAGGGAAATATATTTTCATGATTCATGGCCTATTTTCAGTTAGATGAGACTCTTCATCTCAGGCAGAAAATTTCTTCTTCCATTTTTACCTATATCCATTGGATTATTTTGAAGTTACCCATTTAAAGAATGAGGTAGGGGTGAATACACATTTTTTTGATAGAGTTTTTCTATGATAATAGTGAGCACCTAATCAAATTTATGTTAGATAATCTAGTCTTTGAACTTTAGTTCACACATGGAAAAAACTTTCTTCCATTCACCGTCAACGTTTGACTGGGTGGTGGTCAGATAATCTACTTACACTTGGTATTTTCCCATTATCACATATATAGATTCATCTTTACTATAGAGGGTTTCATTAAAGTAAAATAATTCTTATATATTATGGGGCAACATTTAATGAAAATTGATGTTTTCAGGACGATTACTATGACTGTCCAATCTAGGTTTCTTGAACTCAATAAGCTTGAGAAGGTTTCTTTTCATGAATTTAATCACCTAACTAAGAACATATTAATTTAAAAAGAAATAGATTATTTATTTTGATAAATGGATCACGGGTGACGATATCACTTTTTCCCATATAAGGGTTGTTTTTCTATTGTTTCCTTTTAGAAAAAGGCATTGGGTGATGTGGAGAATGCATGGGTGTTTTGGAAATTAAAAATTCTTGGTTTTTGTGTAATAGTGGATGTTTCAACCCTACAAGTCATTTTCCCTAGTTTTCCGGTAGTGAGGCCAGATTTATCCCAAGCTTCTAATTGGAATCTGAAAAAAAAATTGAAGTTATGAAAAGTCTAGTCATCTTTCCTGATATTTCAATGGGATTAGAGGTATCTGCAGTTCATCAAAGTGGTTTTATGTAAACTATTACAACAGCTACCATTATTGGAGAGGAAGGTTAAGGGAATTAATTGATGATATTCTATTTTGATATAAATTGAATGCTCTATTTATATCCCCAATTTTTTGTTCTTCAGTTCAATTATCAATTTATTCCTTAGCATGCTGATGAATATTTCATAAAATTGATATTATAGGTATTCCCAACCTATGATAGACACCATTAGGAGGCTTCTATACCAATCTAATGTCATTCCTAATGGATTTTTCTAAAAAAAATAATTTTTTGAATATTTTAGGCCTCATGGAACCAAAATAGAGGAACAGTAAGTCATGAAATGAAATAGATACAGCATTGAATCCCTTATATTATCTAGGGGTGAGAAAATTTGATTCCTACAATTTGGTAGGGTAGGGGTTCATCCACACATTCATGATATAGTTTCCCTTTAGGTTTCATGTGGTTTAAATTCCCTTCCAAGGATTTAATTTGGTTAGTGAAGGAATTGATGGTGTTATGTAGTTCTATAGTAAACGTTTTCTGAACCAACTCTTATGCATATATAGTAGAAGAAGCTTGACATGGTCTCCCTACCTTCATTTTTGGCAATGTTCTGGTTCAAATTGGGACTGGGTGATTATCCTTATATGGGGAAGAATGTTTCCATAGTGGTGTAAAATCTTAGTCTTACTCAATTCCCATATTCTGGTAGACCGGCTGTCTTGGTCCATTAATAACCTAATGTTAATAATCGATTTTTATAGAAATATTGACTCCCTATTGATAGTATCTTCTACATAGAAGAGATACTAGTTTAGTATATTTCCCTTTTTCTATTCATTATTTCATCATATGAGATTATACATTTTTACCTAATATTTTTCCAACATCCTTCTATAGTGGGAAAATATAGATATTTATTGGTGAGTGGGTTATATCCCCACCTCCACCATTATCCATTGTACAAAGTAGATGAGGGTGTTGAAAATATTCACTTAAATGATCTAAATACATGATTTTACTATGATTCATGGTGCATACAACCACATCATATGCATTGATTTAACACTCTTATCAAGGTACCATTTCCACATTACATCTGTCAATGTCCATGTCGTGATCTATATCATCTACAATATTGATTTCAATGATGACTACTGAGTAATATAATGTTGAAATAATTATTTCACCATCCTTCGAGTAATAGAGTGACTCTATAATACCCACAACTGCTTATAGAGTTATGTCGAAGACTTCCCTAACCCCTCTCATAGTGGACTGTTTTTTCTTAAGACCATTCTAGGGCTTGATCATCCTCCTATGCTATTCCATTATTTTTTTCAATGAGTTGTGAACTTTATGGAATACCCTACCATATATTATGAATGATCCACCAATGATAGGGGCATGTCTCAGGGTAGTAGGAATGGCTAGGGTACTAGATATTTGTAACCCCTACATAACATATAGAAGACCCATCTCTTAATAGGAGATAGTAATAATTCCCAAAAAACAAAGGGTATGGTATAATGCGGGGCCATCTGTTATACATCCCGAACCTTCGAGGATTTAATGATTTTATTGGTGGAGATCATAGTAAATATTAATGAAGGTCTATGGAATGGATTATGTCTGGATCAAACATTGATGTATTATCAGACCAATGAGGATTTTATTACACCTAGGGTGAAGGTGGTGGTAATAATTCCCCCAAACATGCAGGATGAGGTTTCTCCTGACTAGATTCTATTGTGGATGATGGTGAAATATTATTAATTGGGATCATTTTCACTCCTATATGGGCTTGTTGTATTTCCTGATCAGAATATCAGCTACTATTCATGGGGATCTATATTATATCTAGTGTTTTGGTCCCCTAATAAAATTTATGTTCTCATCCTTATAATAATCTCAACTAATTAGTTTACTAATGATCCACTATCATTTCTCATGGTTCTATCTTTCTATAGCGATAAGAGGATTTTTTTGGAATAACTGACTAGAGTGTACATTATTCAAAACTATGAAATCACCTATGGTAATGAAATTAAAGGATTCTATATTTGGTACACTATGATGACTTAGGGATGAGGTAATATGTACTACTCTAGATTCTCCCTAAACCTATATGAAAACATTAGGCTAGTGATCAATGATTATTTAATACAAAACTATTATGTTGTAGAGACTAGCATGTCATTAGATCACATAGTTATTTCTTAAAATCAGGTCCTGATATATGGATAAATTAGTAATTTCTATCTTGCATGAAATCATATAATAAACATGGAGATGATCATTGTATCCCTGATAAGGGAGGTAATTGGATTTTAATTATTGAATGGTTTCCAATATGTTATAGAATATGTTGGAATCCATTACTCCTTTAGATCATCTGGGATGTCATACATAGAAGTGCTGAAGGGTGAGCACCTAAAAAATGTTATTATTTTCCAAATCATTATGTATATCCATTATAACCTCTTCCTCATCTGAGGTTTATTCCTATACATTTTCTAACCATAATGTTATCTTTTCCATAGAAGGTGACTCAAAACCTGTAGAAGACAAGGATAGTGGTCACTTCTCATGGTTGACTACTGACTAATGTGAGTCATTACATTCAAATGATTATGTTCTAAATGGATTTGACCTTGATATTTTGGGAACCTATCTATATAAAGTTACATTAAAAATTAGTGGATATCTCATTTTAGGTGAGTTATCATCATGGATATTGTTTCTATGTCATATTTTAGGGGTATGATATATGAATACTCTATTATGGACTCTATGGGATACTGATATAGTACTTCATTGATTGGAGTAATAATATGCACTATGATATTTTCGACTATAAAAATATGTTATAGTAACATTGATTTTATAGTAGAAATAAGGACCCTCCATAAGGTGACAACCATGTTGTATTGATGAACACTATTTAAAAAGGGATATGAGACCAATCCTACACCACATTCTTTAACTGAATATGCTGATAATCCTCTTAAATTGGAATGATAATATATTATTGATACGGATTAGAGATTTGGTCATGTTGATTTTGTTGATATTATATCTAGATGTTGGAAAGGGAGTATGTGGTTGCTCTTATATGGTAACTAGATCATTCCACTGAATCTCCATTGTTGATTCCTTAATTTTTTATAAATTCATTGGTCTATGATAAATAATATGTGTTTATTTTCATAAAATATATTGGATATACTGTAAAACTTCTTCAATTAATGTTGGAATATAAGGCCACCATATTTCTCTATTTTTTACCAGGATAAGCTTATGGGATCCATGCATGGGGAGGGGACATGAACCTAACCCATACTTTCTTCAAGAACATGTTGGACGAATTGGTTTGTAAAAACAAGTAAATGAACCTTCTCACTATTTGAAACCACATTATGTCAAAATAATTAATTTATGGGTGAATGGAATGGTCTTGATCTCTGTGGTCATAGAATACTGTAGTATGAGTGATCTCCAAGATTCCCATATTTGACTTTCTAGTGAGGAGACCTACTGAGAAACACTCTCAATGGGATGTTGGGGGAAATTTGTTGAATAAATGTATATATATTGGTTTCCAGAAGCAATCATAGGAGACTCCTGAACTATGATGAAGTCCTTGATGACTCGTTGATCCACCTTTCTAAGATGTGGATGATTCATATTGTCATTCTCTAGGGATATGATCATGATGAAATTATCATTATTGATATAAATCAACAGAATTATCAAATATTTCATTAGGTTAGGTGGGCCAGTATGGTTCATGGCCTAGAGACCCTTACACATAGCTATCAAGGTAGGGATATTTTTATCTTGGTTATATACCCAATCCATTTTCATCACCACCTAGTTCTAGTGATGTTGAGTATGTGATTTCATCCATAGTTTCACAGAGGCAATAACTCTTGTGATAACTAAGCTGATAGAACACATACATGGGTATCGTTCTATTTCCATGTAATCATGGAGGGTTTGTAAAAAGTGTTTCTTCAACCAAAAAATAATTGAATGTAATAATAAAAATATGTATATCACTAAACGTTAGAAAAATTCTTACTTATTTATATATAGTAGACTCACTTACTTTAGTTATGGAATGTCTCACATCATGTTCCACATTTTTCATTCACATGGACCAAAATAATCAAATGGACATATATATAGACAAACTATTTTGTATATTTATTATTATTAAATGATTAATGTTAG
This sequence comes from Viscum album, assembly GCA_963277665.1. Lineage (NCBI taxonomy): Eukaryota > Viridiplantae > Streptophyta > Magnoliopsida > Santalales > Viscaceae > Viscum > Viscum album. The sequence continues at coordinate 1,390,447,837 of OY728131.1, forward strand.
GATCGCAATTTTTTTCAACCTATGATAGAGTGGTCCATCATATGATTTCATGTGGTTATTAGTATGACTAAACAATTCCCATGTCAGGTAACTACTCCTACCTCAGATGGTTTCAAATGGAATTTATTTATAGATCAATGTTCACCCAACAGTTTTGACATCTATGGTGTATTAAATGAAAAAATTTAAATACATGCATTCATTGGGGCCTCATATAATTAAAATCTTTCATCTCACTTTGGTTGAGAGGATGGATGTTCAAAGTCATAACACCATGTTTTGGGGAACTATTTCATATTCCAAGACACTCTTCTAGATTTAAATCAAGTACAAGAATATTTATAAGATTATAATATGGTAAAAGTTATTATAAAATTTATAACTAGTCATTAAGCACTAATGTGAGTATCTGTACATGTCAGAGGTATCCCATTTATTTAAACAAATACATTTATTAGAGGTTATTCATTGATGGTACCTTCTGTATATATCATAGGTTCTCCATATTGTTACCTATTATTTCATAGTGATTTTTTTTATTTTTATGTTTTATGTCCATACAACTAGGTTATCATAATATTTTTACCATCCTAGAATGTGGATGTTGTTTAAGGATTTGGTAACATGAAGATTATAGATTTACTTATGTATCTTCATGAGAGAAATCAAAACCCACAATGTTTTGGTGTCACTTAATGGGGCACGCATTACCTGTTGAGTCAATAAGGTTTTCCTTATGACTTTTCCATTCCTTCTTGTTTTGAAAATCACAAACACCTTATCTATAAGGGAATTTGCTTTTATAAGGAATAATGCTTTTATAAGGAAAATTGACTTTATAAGGAAAATCGCTTTTATATGAAAAATTATCCTTATCATATTTTCATCCATATTTTTCTTAAGTATAAGATTCAGATTCAATTCTATATTCTCAGAATTGTTTGAAACTTTGATATAAGTTAATCAATTTTTAGGATCCGAATTCTGGACAAGAACTGTAATAAAGTTTCACTCCAAAATCCAGATGATAACTGTAATAAATTTTCATTCCAAAAGCCGGATACGAACTCTAATTAAGTTCTACATTAGATTTAGAATGCGAATCCTTATGAAGTTCGACAACGAATTCTCATTACGAATTATTGTGATGAGTTCTCATTATGAATTCTGATAATGAATTCTCATTACGAATTATGATAATGAATTCTCAATACGAATTCTGATGAAGAATTCTCATTATGAATTCTGATGAAGAATACTCATTACGAATTCTGATGAAGAATTATCATTACGAATTCTGATAATGAAATCTCATTACGGATTCTAATGACAAATTCTCATTACGAATTCTGATGAAGAATAATCATTACGAATTCTGATGAATAATTATCATTATTAATTCTAAGGATGAATTCTTATAACGAATTCAGATGAAGAATACTCATTAAGAATTCTGATGAAAATTCTCATTATGAATTCTGATGATGAATTCTCATAACGAATTCTGATGACGAATTATCATTCTGAATTCTCATTCCGAAATCACCTATTAAACAGAATCTGATCATCTTTGTTTTATACACTCCAAATTTATTTAGACTCCGAAAATTATCTTTGGTTAGACACCAAACTTTCATCTTGCTTACATTGTTATAATCTGTCTACTCTTATTATTTTCCTTACACTCCAAACCTTCACTCCGAATTTTTTCATTCTGAACTTTAAAGTTAGATTTTAAAACGATTCCGTACATTCTGTTACACTTTTTTCGTTATAAAACTATGTCGTCTATTTTGTTATAAACTAACCGTTGTCTAAGTGACACGTGTACAGGTCCCTCCGATCATTAAGGAAAATATGACTGTTGGAGAAGGAGCCGACCTTACCTATAAATAGGAGCTCATTTGAAAGAGCTCATAACTATTGGATGGATGAACAACTTGGTTATTGTGCATACATGGTTGAAGTGATTTATAGAGAGATAAGATCTCATTAACTCTCAAAGCTTCGTGCGACTCTGAATGTTGGTGATTACATTTGAGGACTTCTGGGGATAGGAAGACAGAGGTGCCGACTACCTTCAAGTTCGAGGGATTCCTTTCTGAGGAAGACGGAGGTTTCCAACTACCTTGAAGTTGAGGGGTTGCGGGGATAGCAAGACTGAGATACTCCGATCTTCGTATCGAGGTCTTACCCTGGTGTGGGTAAGACAGACTTGCTTGAATGTATAAATCAAGGGACCTTTATCCAAGGTTGTTGGATACCCTTCTCTTTGGGTTAAAAGACTTATATCATGTTTCATGTAGTTTTACTACGTGTTTATATTCCAATGCATTTTGTATTATAAGGAAAGTATAACTTTCTTATACTTCCTTACTTGTACTCTGTTTCATTTAGATTCTATACGCTATAAGGTAGAATCTCATATTGTAATTTTTGTTAAGTTTCAATTTCCAGAACCATTTTTCCGAAACCTACATTCAGAATCTCTTTCCAAGTTTCCATTCGGTGTTAGAGGTGTTGTGAATTTGCTTATTTTAACTTTGTTAAACTTATCCCTTTCCTTTTCTAAAGGAAAACATAGTTATTTGTAACTATCTTTAAATATTTCAAAGGAATTTTTAAAGTATACAATTCACCCCCCTCCCTTTGTATTTTGAGCATCTACATCACTATTTCAATCCTACAATTGGTATCAAAGGTTGGAAACCTCATACACTATACCAATCCTACAATTGGTATCAGATAAGGTCTCTGAAATACTTATACTTACGAATATGTTTTTCTTTCTCACTTTTCCATTCCGAACTTTTCCATTCCGAACTTTGTTATTACGAATCTTTTCTACTAACATGTTTGTGTGCCGAAGGTTATTATAAGTATGGCAGGAATTAATGTTGGTTCAATTGATAATCTAAATCCTACAAGACCACCAATATTTTATTGTAATGATTATGAGTAATGGAGAGATCGAATGAAGACTTTTGATATCAATACTGGAGTAGACAATTTTATTATGCTTACTAGTGATTATAAAATTCCTGATAAGGAAGTTAGAACTTTTACTAACCAGGAAAAGCAAGAATATCAACTCAACTATAAGATACGCAACACTTTACATAGTTCAATGACCATAAATATATATATCCAAATTTCTTCTTGTGAAGTATCTAACTGTATCTGGAAGAATTTAGAGGTTACACACTTTGGAACTTCTAAGGTGATTGAGACTAGGAGAGATATGCTTAGAGATGAATATCATGGATTCAACTTTCCTTATGGAGAACGAATCGGTAATGTTCAAAAAGGATTTTTGACTATCGTAAACAGCCTACAGTCTATGGGAGAGAAAGGTTTAGATGATGAAGCTCTTGTGGATAAGATAATTGATATCATGCCTAATGATTGGGAATCCAAATGAACAACTATAGATGAGAACAAGAAAGTCACTCAAATTTCTCTTGATGAGATTTTTGGAACTCTTCTCCCACATGAAACAAGAATGAAGAGAGATTCTAACAACATCCAAAAATGGAAATGGTGCTGTTTCTTTTACAACAACTTCAAATCAGATGAAAGCTAAGACTCCTGAGAGAGTAACCAGATCGAAGTCTAAGAAAGTTATTTTCAATCAGATTCTAGTGAGAGTGAAATATCAGAAAATGAATTATCAAATATTGCTCGAAGGATGAACAAGATAGCTGACCATAGAAATTTCCAATCCAAGTATAAGAAGAAGGATAGGAAAGATAAGAAAGATGGAGAAGTTACTTGTTATCAATGCAAGAGAGCTGGAAATATTAGACCAGATTGCCCTATTCTCAAAAAGAAAGAAAGGAAAGAAAGACATTCAGACAGGAACATAAAGAAGTATTATAAAGAAAAAGATAAGAAAGTTCTGAAAGCTAATGACACCTGGAGTGCCAGTGGTGGTGACTCTTCAGATGAATCTTCTGATTATGAATCCTCAGGACAGAAGAATCTTGGTCTTATAGCCAGAATACCTATTGATAATAATTATTTTATGGCTAAGGTATGAAATGATGAATCACTGACCAATGTTTCTTTAAATTCTAATGATAGTAGGTATTATGACTCTTCTGATGAAGAATCTTCTTCTGATGAAGAAAATACATTACCTACTTATGAATAAGTCTCTAGGTTTTCTGAACTTCTTGAGATTGAGAATTCTAAACTCAATAAAAACATGATAAGGCAAACTCTAGGAATTCTATTCTTACAAAAGATATATCAGATCTTTCTAAAGATCTTTATAAGAAAAATGCTGATTTGGAAAGTATTTCATAAAATCTTGAGGTAGTATGTTATGAGAAGAAGAAACTTTCTAAAGAATTAGAAAAAGTAATTTCTAATAAAAATGTTTTCGAGCCTAGCTCTAGTTCTAAAACTAATGATTTTGAGGATAAAAACATGGTCGTAAAACTCAAGTCTGAAATTTTTTCCTTAAATAAGTGTTTATCAAACATTACCCATGGGAAAGAATATTTTGATAAAATGTATTCCCAAATACGACCCTTGAGAAATAAATCCGGATTTGGTTATACCCAGGAAAAACCTATTTTCAGTAACAATTATTTTGTTCCTCAAAGTGCCCCATTTTGCACTAAGTGTCAATGTGGTGGTCACTAGGCAAAGAATTGTTCCTTAAACAAAACCCAATCTCTAGGATTTCACAAAGCTTATTTCTCTAGGAAGATGTGGGTACCTAAAATTTTATTTTCTGGAAATATCGGATCCAAACAAGTTTGGATTCCGAAAGTCTATTTTTCTTCTTGATTTCAGGAAAATAACGAAAGTATCAGCAACAATACATGGTACATGGATAGTGTATATTCCCGGCACATGACTGGTAACAAAAGCTATTTTGAAAAGATTATCAAAACGAAAGGAGGAAAGGTAATTTTCAGAGATAATGCTAAGGGTGAGATTGTTGGTATTGGTAATATTGTTCTTCTTGGTAAAACATTAATTTCAAATGTTCTTTTTGTTAAGGGTCTTAAGAACAACCTCATTAGCATAAGTCAGTTATGTAATGAAGGTTACCTTGTGAATTTTAGGAATGATAAGTGCTTAGTTCACAATTCCAAGGAAAAATTTATTCTCTCAGCCAATAGGCAAGAGAATGTTTACACCTTAAATTTAGAAGACCTTAAGAGCCAAAATTTAACATGCCTTAGTGCAATGGATGATCATTCCTAGTTATGGCATAGAAGACTAGGTCATTGTAACCTTAGGAACCAATGTAAACTCTCTACGAAGAAACTAGTTAAGGATCTACCGGAGCTTAGATTTGATTCTTCTAAAGTTTGTGATCCTTGACAATATGGCAAGCAACATAAATCTAGTTTTAAATCAATCGGTGAAGTCTCAACAACTGATGCATTACAGTTAGTGCACATGGATCTTTTTAGTCCAACACAAACTGGAAGTATTGGAGGCAAATACTATGTGTTTGTTCTAGTTGATGATTACACTATATTTACATGGGTTTATCTTCTAGAAAATAAATCTAAAGCTTTTTATTATTTCAAAAGTTTTAGATCTCATGTTAAAATTGAGATAAACCTTCCATTGAAAACTATTCATAGTGATCATGGAGGAGAATTTCAAAATTCTGATTTTGAAACTTTTTGTAGTAAAAAAGGTATTACTCACAATTTTTCAGCACCTAGAACTCCTCAACAAAATGGTGTAGTTGAAAGAAGAAATAGAATTCTTCAAGAGATAACTAGAACCATGTTGAGTGAATATTATATAGCTAGACATTTCTGGGCTGAAGCTGTAAGTACTGATTGCTATACTATAAATCGAGTTTTGATTAGACCTTTTCTGAATAAAACTCTTTATGAGTTATTAAATGGTAGAAAACCAAGACTATCCTAATTCAAGGTTTTTGGTTGCAAAGTATTCATTCTGAATATTAAAGATAACTTACATAAATTTGCACCAAAATATGATGAAGGAGTTTTCTTAGGTTATTCCACAACATCTAAGGCATATAGAGTTTTTAATAAAAACACATGTACTGTTGAAGAAACAGTACATGTACAATTTGATGAGTCAGATCCTTTTGTTTTTAAAACACCTCAGCCTACATCCTCGGATGTGTTTTCAAAAACTGATTATCAACCTTTGATAGAAGAACTTTCTGATAAGGATAATGTTTAAGAAGATATTCCTGAAACATTTACCCCAGAAGATTTTCTACCCTATGTTGATGAACAGGCTTTTCAAAACCCAAATCAGGCATTTCTTAAAAATCATCCCAGTGATAGTATCATTGGTGATGTAAATAAACATGTAAGGACTAGAAGTTCCTTAAGAAATGAATTAGAACATCTAGCATTTCTTTCCCAATTAGAACCTAAAAGCACTAATGAAGCTTTAGGTGATGATGATTGGATTAAAGCCATGCAAGATAAACTATATGAATTCGAAAGGAATAAATTCTAGACATTGGATGAAAGACCTAAGGAAACTTATGTAATTGGAGTTAAATGGGTTTTCAGAAATAAATGTGATGAAAATGGAATCATAGTACGAAATAAAGTTAGACTTGTTGCTAAAGGCTATAATCAGCAAGAGGGAATAGACTATGAAGAAACCTATGCTCCAGTAGCTAGACTTGAATCTATCCGTATTCTACTTATCATTGCAGCATTGTTTAATTTCAAACTTTTCCAAAATGGATGTGAAATGTGATTTTATTAATGGTTATGTTCAAGAGAAAGTTTTTGTTGAACAACCTCCTGTCTTTGAAGATACAAAACATCCTGATTATGTTTTTAGACTAACTAAAGCTCTATATTGCCTTAAACAAGCCCCACGTGCATGGTATGATAGACTGACACGATTTTTGCTTCAAAATAACTATGTTATGGGAAATGAAAATCCAATCCTTTTTAAAATAAGATAAGAAAAATGTTTTCATTGATCAAATTTTTGTTGATGACATCATATTTGGTTCAACTCAGCAATCTTTGACCGACTCTTTTGCAAGTCTAATGAAATATGATTTTGAAATGAGTATGATGGGTGAGTTAACATTTTTCCTTGGTTTTCAAATTTCTCAAAAACCAGAAGGAACCTACATATATCAACATAAGTATATTAATGATCTTATCAAAAAATATGGTTATGACAACAATAAAAGTATTAGTACTCCCATTGGTACCTCAAACTCTTTAGACCTTCATGAAGCTGGGAAACCAGTAGATCAAAAATCTTTATAGGTATGATAGGAAGTCTACAATACTTAACAGCTAGTCGACCATACTTAATGTTTTTAGTATGCTTATGTGCAAGATATCAATCCAATCCTAAGGGATCTCACCTAAAGGCAGTAAAAAAAATTTTCCCTACCTTAAGGGAACCATGGATCTAGGATTATTTTATACTTCTGGAAATGATTTTATCTTAAAATGCTTTTTTGATGCTCACTTTAGTGGATGTAGAATGGATAGAAAAAGTACATCCGTAACATATCATTTCTTAGGAGATTCATTAATTTCTTGGTCCTGCAAGAAGCAACATTCTGAAGCACTCTCCACTGCTGAAGCTGAATATGTAGCAGCTGGAAGTTGTTGTGCTCAAGTGTTGTGGATGCAACACACACTCACAGACTATGGCTTGAGTTTTACTAAAACACAAATTTTGTGTGATAACACTAGTGCCATTTCCCTCAGTAAGAACTCTGCACATCAATCCTGTGCAAAACACATAGATATTAGGCATTACTTTCTTAGGGATCACACACTCAAAGGAGATATTATTCTCCAGTTTATCAGAACGCAAGATCAACTTGTTGATATTTTCACAAAATATTTTCCTTGTGATAGATTTGAATACATTAAACAGATGTTTGGAATGATAACTATAAGGTAATCATTCCTCATTAACTTTATGTTGAAATAGTCTCCTGACAGCAATAAACTCTTTTTCATAGGGGGGTACATTTGATTGTTAGTTTAACAAAGTTTTTCAAAACCTGTTTTCAAACATTTCAGAATTAAAAATCCGGAATAGAATTTCCAGAAACTTAAATTTCCAGAAGGGATATGTTGATATAAAAGACTTCTGGAATCAAAGACTTTGTTTTGAACACTTCCGGAATGAAAAATTTTCGTACTGATATTTTATTTACGGGATTTTCATACCAAATCTTCCATAAAAAGTTATTTCGTTTTCAAAATTTTGTAATGAAATTTTCGTACTGAGTTTTCATTACTGAGATTTTTTTTCGTAGTAAGTTTTCCAAATTTTGTCTTTTCATAATAAAGATTTTTTTGGTTTTCGTAAGAATATTACCCATTACGAATAATCCTCCTAAGCCAATCTGATAGGTATGTTTTTCTTTACCCATGTTTTCGTAGTCATATTTTACTTGCTGGCATTTTCTTTTATTTTGTTTTCGGATTATAATTTTCTTAATTATTTGTTTTAATAAAAACCTCAAAAGATCGGATTCAAGAGAATTGGTTTTCGACCGTCAGATCTGATCTCAGCTTATCACAACCGTTCGATCAACCGTGGAAGTTGAACCGTCATCTCATTGCCTATATAAAGGGGACCCAAATAGTTGTCCCACATCCGTTTTCAAGATCTCGCATCCCGAAGCTCTGCCCCTCAGTTTTAAGGCCGTTCCGAACTTCAGCTTTCTCCGTTCCGAACTTCTTAGAGGTCTTCAGATCCGAATGTCTGTGGAAGTAGCTTCGCAAGACATTTCTTCCTCCAAACCGATTTCGAAGTGGTTAGTATACAAAGAGAGGCTGGTCCATCCGGATTTCTTCAACAAGTACAATTCTCTTATTTCCAAGAACATCATGCTAAATGGTTGGGAAGATGTTGCTGTGTCAAATCCCGGGAATCAAGATGAAGTGTATTCAGACTTACTTGTTTAGTTCTATGAAACAGTTTGTTTTCTTAATGAAGATGGAAAGGAGAAATTGTCTTTTAAGTCTTATGGTAAGACTAATAAGCTTTCATATGCCAAGGCAGCCAGCTTGGTAGGGTTAAATAATAAAGGTGAAGCTGAGTTTATATCTAATGTGTTGCCGGATTCAAAAGCTAGTTTTGACAGGGAAAAATCTTTATAAACTCTCGGACTGGCGGATGACAAGGCTCCGAAGATTGCAAGTTTATCTACAAATTTCTGGATTATGGAGTTATGGGTACAATGTCTTATCGTACCGAGGAAGGGTGACAAAGATAGCTTGAAGAAGAGTGATATCTACATCCTAGATTTTCTGATAAATCTGAGGAAGTTTAATTTGATGAAGCACATTCTTATCACTCTTTAGAATTTGAAGAAAGGAAATATGAGATCCCAGATTATTATGTATCCACCAATCCTCTCCAAGTTGATAGTTCAGTGTCTTGAGTCTTTCATGGAGTCATGAAAATCTAAGCCGAGGGTTTGCAAGATTATGCTGGTGAGTGATGGTACACTCAAAAGAATGGATGTAGCCTTTGACAAGGAGTCTGGATAGTTTATTGATCTACCTGCTCAAAAAGAATCAGTTCTGAAAGTTGCTGATCCGGAATCCTCTAAACCGGTAAGGAAGAGAAAGCTGAAGGAAGTGTAAGTAGAAGCCGAGGATCCCATGTCTAAAGAAGTTCATTCTGCACCTCCAAAACCAAAGATGAAGAAATCTTACCCAGATGAGGTTGTTAATAAATTGAGGGAGATGAAATAAAAGAGAGTGCAAGGGGAGACTCAGTTTGGCTTGGACCCTGCGGAGGATAAAGCCTTGAAGGAAAGAACTGCCGATGAGCTAGAAAAAAAAGCAAAAGAAAAGAAGCTCAATAAGAAGATGACTGAAGCAGAGGTAGCTCAGGCTTTGTTGAAATTCAATGATATGGTTTCTGTGAACATTCATATTCCGAGATCCTTTTCATTGGAATCTATACCTGAGACTCCGGGAAGAAAATTTGTTGCTCCGGAAGAAGCTGTTGCTAAGATTGATGAAGAAGTAGAGCAAGTTGAGCAAGTGGAAGAAGAAGAAGATGTTGCTGAAGGAAGTGGTGAAACCGGAGATGTGTTGAAACAAGTAGATGATTATAAAGGGACACCTTCGGAAGACTTATCGCTCCGAAATTCAGAATCTGAATCTTCGACGCTAGTCACTCTAGTAATGGAAGAAGAGAAAGGAGAAGAATAAGTAGCTTATAATGGAGAAGAAGAACAACATTTACATGATATTTTTCAGATGGAAAACGTAGAGGTTGGTGTTCAGGAAGTTGCTGATGAGGAAGATAATGTTGTCCAAGTCTCTAATAGTGAAAAGAAATCTACGGAACATGATTCTATTCCGAAAAATGACAAGGGAAAGCAAATTCTTTCTGATACTACAAGCTCAGAAATGATGAAGAGAAATGAAGTTGGTAGTTCTTCAAAGAGAAAGATTGACCTTATTGAAGAAGAAAATTCTCCATGCAGAGTCTCAGATTCGGAGTCATCTTCGGTGGGGCATGACATTGTTGTTTAGTCCTTAAAGAAGTTGGTGGGAACCATTCCGACCTTCTCAAGTATCGATTCAAGATGCCAGATGCTCCGACATGCTTTAAATCAGAAATCAGACTCTGTATGTATGGTTATGGACAAGTGTGTTGAAATAGAGGCTTAGTTCAAAACGTTCTTTGTTGGCTACGAAGTCCATAGAAAATCATGCAAGATGATGAAAAACTGGTCGAGGAAGGGTGTAGAAGAGATAAGGCTATTTGATGAATTTCAAGACAATGTCAAAGATGCCATTGAGACTGAGGACAGGAAGATAAATGAGCTGACTTCTTCCTTTGAAGAGAAGCTGACAGATGAAAAGAACTTTCAGATTCAAGAAGTCATAGATCTGAATGGGAAGCTAAATTCTGTCTCTGAAAACTGGAAGTTTGAAAGGGATCATCAGATTGAGTTTCAAGAGAAATTGAAGGCTCAGGAAGAAAAGATCAAAGCTCAGGAAGAAAAGATTCAAGCCCAGGAAGAAAAGATTGAAGATCAATCTGCATGAATAGTGGTCTTAGAGAAGAAAGCTGAAAAACATCATAAAGTCTTAAAGAATATCAAGACTATTCTTAAGAGTCTCATGGCGAAGGAAAAAGATCCAAAATAGACAGATCCTTTCTTTTTTTGTATTTTCTTTTGTTTCCGACATTTCAAACTTAATGAAATTTGTGCTTGTCGTTTCTTTTGTTGTTGATACTAATCTTTCAGGTACATTGTTATTTTTTTCATTCCCTCGAATTCTTTTTGAAAATCACAAAGGGGGAGAAGGAAAAGATACTTAAGAAAAAGAACTATAATAAGAGTTTATCTAAGGGGGGTTTCTCATTAAAGAATACCTTCTTATTCGTAATAAAATGTAACTCCGGAAATCTAGAATACGGTCCTTAGAGTTTCAAAGCCTAAGGAGGAGTAAGTCGTATTCATCAATATCCTTAAAACAAAGGGAGATAAGCCTTAATGTTTTTCTTTCTTCATAGAATTTCTTTTTCGTAAGGATGTTTGTGATTTCCAAAAAAGGAAGAGATTGTTGAGTCAATAAGGTTTTCCTTATGACTTTTCCATTCCTTCTTGTTTCGAAAATCACAAACACCATATCTATAAGGAAAATTTCTTTTATAAGGAATATTGATTTTATAAGGAAAATCACATTTATAAGAAAAATTATCCTTATCATATTTTCATCCATATATTTCTTAAATATAAGATTCAGATACATTTCTATATTCTTGGACTTGTTTGAAACATTAATATAATGTATTCTGTTTATAGGATCTAAATTTTGGACAGGAACTGTAATAAAGTTTCACTCCGAAATCCAGATGAGAACTGTAATAAAGTTTCATTTCGAACGCCGGATACGAACTCTAATTAAGTTCTACATCAGATTCAGAATGCGAATCCTTATGAAGTTTGAAAATGAATTCTCATTACGAATTCTTGTGATGAGTTCTCATTACGAATTCTGATAATGAATTCTCATTACGAATTCTGATAATGAATTCTCATCACGAATTCTGATGAAGAATTCTCATTACGAATTCTAATGAAGAATAATCATTACGAATTCTGATGATGAATTCTCATTACGAATTCTGATTATGAATTCTCATTACGAATTCTGATGATGAATTCTCATTACAAATTCTGATGAAGAATACTCATTATGAATTATGATGAATAATTCTCATTACGAATTCTAATGATGATTTTTCATAACGAATTATGATGAAGAATATTCATTACGAAATCTGATGAAGAATTCTCATTACGAATTCTGATGATGAATTCTCATAACGAATTCTGATGACGAATTCTCATTCCGAATTCTTATTCCGAATTCACCTATTAAACAGAATCTGATCATCTTTGTTTTATACACTCCAAATTTATTTAGACTCCTAAAATTATCTTTGGTTAGGCTCCGAAATTTCATCTTCCTTAAGTTTTTATAATCTATCTACTCTTTATTATTTTCCTTACACTCTGAACCTTCACTCCGAATTGTTTCATTACGAACTTTTAAGTTATATTTCAAAACGATGTCATACATTCTGTTAGAATTGTTTCGTTATAAAACGATGTCATCTATTTTGTTATAAACTAACCGTTGTCTAAGTGACACGTGTACGGGTCCCTCCAATCATTAAGGAAAATATGACCGTTGGAGAAGGAGCCGACCTTACCTATAAATAGGATCTTATTTGAAAGAGCTCATAACTAATTGATGGATGAACAACTTGGTTATTGTGCATACATGCTTGAAGTGATTTCTAGAGAGAGAGGCTCTTATTAACTCTCAAAGAATCATGTGACTCCGAATGTTCGTTATTACAGAGGTGTTGACTACCTTGAAGTTCGAGGGCTTCCTTGTTGAGGAAGATAGAGGTTGCCAACTACCTTGAAGTGGAGGGCTTGCGGGGATAGTAAGACAGAGATAATCCGATCTTCGTATCGAGGGCTTACCCTGGTGTGGGTAAGACAGACATGTTTGAAAGTATAAACCAAGGGACCTTTATCCAAGAATTTTGGATACCCTTCTCTTTGGGTTAAAAGACTTATATCTTGTTACTTGTAGTTTTACTACGTGTTCATATTCCGCTACAATTTGTATTATAAAGAAAGTATAACTTTCTTATACTCTCTTACGTATACTCTGTTTCATTTAGATTCTATACTTTTTAAGGTAGAATCTCATATTGTAATTTTTGTTAAGTTTCAATTTCCGGAACCATTTTTCCGGAACCTACTTTTGGAATCTCTTTCCATGTTTGCATTCAGTGTTAGAGGTGTTGTGAATTTTCTTAGTTTAACTTTGTTAAACTTAGCCCTTTTCTTTGCTTAAGGAAAACATAGTTATTTGTAACTAACTTTAAAGATTCCAAAGGAATTTTTAAAGTATACAATTCACCCCCCTCTTATATTTTGAGCATCTACATCACTATTTCGATCCTACATTACCGTTTATGATTCTATGAAAAAAAATAAATCAAAGAAGTTTAACATCCTATTGTAAAGAATTCTAGGGTGGGGATTCATAACAATGGTTAATGTAGGGTTTACACTCAGGCGACCCTTTTTAGATTACCTTGTAGTGAGTACGACACAAAAGAGGGCATGTTGAGGTAACATGGGGTATGGATCAATGTAAATAACAACAAAATAGTATTATATCCTAAGGAGTAATGTTGGATGGGACCTAAAAAGGGATATATAATATCATGTATGGTGTTTAATTATCTAAAATATGGCCTGATAGATGACGGTTAGTATGAAATATGACCAAAATGGATTCAAATTACAATCGTGTGATAGTATAGCTATGTAAGGGAAGGATTTAAATGATCTCAAGAAAAATATATCCTTATGAAGACAAAAATATAAGGTTAATTATCTTTGGTTTGAATATTATAGAGGAATCCAATAAATACCTTAAATATAGGAATAAAAGGCCACATAGTTCTAATAAAATACTTAAAGGTCTTATTATCAGATCATACCATGCAATTAGTATTATGTCAAGCAGTTTTAAATCATGTTAAATGATATATGTGGGGAAGTTTGGAAATTTTTTATGGGGTTTCAAGAAATTGAGAGGAATCCTATATATCCTATGAAGATAAGAATCATATTCCAAGTAGTTATAAAGGTATAGGAATCTAATCTATAATTTTTTTTAAAACAAAGGATCAAACCAGACTTCTGGAAATGAGGACTCCCAGAGATGTTCCATTAAGAGTATGTACCTCTGAATGAAAACAAAATTTAGGCTAGGATTACACCTAATATGTAGGCCAATAATGGAATCATTTTAATTATTTAATTACATGACCTTTTTAGACTACTGACCCAACATGAGTCATTCTTACCATGATAAATAAGAGATAATAAATTATCAAACACATTTCATATCAGTATAATATAGAATTTAGACAGGTCCTATACACTGAGGCTACCCTTAGAGAAATATGGTTATATGTCTCATGGATAATATTTCTTTATGGGATGAAGTATTGTATTCTACATGGATTATTGTTATGTGACAGATATATAGTTTTATTATGGTATTAACGGGGAATATGGCCACTTGAGAAAACCAATGAAAACCTGTTACACATAGATCTGGAACCTTCCTGTGAAATATAAAATATCCTATTTATAATTGTATTAGGATTCCCTAATGTTCTTATCTTCCTCACCATCTAATGGGTATGGAACGATAATTGAACTCATAATGATTAATTTCCCATGATTTATAATATATTTGGGATGATATTATCAACTTACAAATATGTGGAATGCCGTGAATGATACATACTTATGGGGGAATGGTAAATACTTTAGGGGAGTCAAGTGAACCCTTGGGTGTTGAAAGATTGCATGAATGTCATCGTATTATGAAACTGTGTAAAAGAGATGGTGGTCATGTGATCACATAATGTAAGACGGTTTGTGTGATTTGATGATTACATGGGGGTCATATGATTATGTAACCAGTGTTATTTTTGGAAATAAAATGACATGGTTACATGACCAAGAGATAATGACATGATTCCATAACTAATAGGATCCCATATTATCATTTAACTAATGGCCCATCATGCGATCGACTATTGTGGAAGTGGTTATGCATTAATGACTTTTAGGAATAATTTAATCATTTTATGTAGGGTCACCCATTCATTTAAGTTCCCATCCATCAAAGATACTAAAAAATTTAAATGAGAGATTGTGAATTTTTATGATATCATTTTCTCTATCTATTTACTTCCATTCAAAATGTTTTCTTCATATATCAAGGTTTTTTATTAGTGGTGTTTATATGCATATCATCTCATATATCTACACCACTTCATAAAAATATAAAGACCCCTATATAGGTTTGAGTTCATGAAGGACATTCATGTATGTCTATGTTTTCTCATGTTCACTGTGTGAAAAATTTCAATAATAATTGATGGTATCATCAAGTGCATCACATTACAAAGACAGATCGTAAAAAGGGGTCTGTCCTGGATAACCTATTTGAAGATGGTCAAATGATCCATTTAGGTTTATGCACTCAAAAATCCCTAAGAAAATCAATATAATTAATTTAAAATAAGAGATCAAACCATCATGGAAATCATCGATCACATGATTCTTTCAGAATTAGGTGATCATCTATCACCATCACATCACATAATGAACAATGATCCTGACAATAACCCTTTATACAAAATTTATTTCACTTATTTTTGGGATATCACATAAAGCATCAAGGGTTACATGATCATGTAACAATATCAGATGAGCCTCATGTGGTTATGAAATCCAGACATAGATTGTATTTCCTAAATGACTTTACAACAAAATGGTATTATATTTTTCTTATTTTCAATATATCATATTTATAATGTTTTTTTTAAAGGTTTTCACAATGAATAATGAGTCATGTGAAGTCATTCAATGCCTTTTCAAGATATTCTTTTCAAATGACGACATTAACGGATAACCATATTACAACTATAATGAAGAATAGATATCATATAAATTATAGAATTATTCAAATATATTTTGTTATAAAATATGTGTTTAGATACAAATTTCATGTTATGGCTATGTCAATAAATGATTATACATAAATAAAAAAACAATGTGTATCTCAATTAATTGCCCTTAATATTCCAAAGGACATTAAAAAAGTCCCAAAAATCATAATGATAGAGTATAGTGATATATTATATTTATATGCCTATATTTTATATATAATGAGTTATATTAACATTGATAAAAGAAAGGGAATGAGACTTATTAGTATTTTTATAAAAACAACTTTTGAAATATCTTATTGCATGAGAATTTACAAATGAAACTTAATTTATATGATTGATATGACCATTATGGTTGTTTTATATTCCATGAATTGGGTAATATATTATTCAATGATAAAGATAAAATTTTATCCTCTAAGGAAGAATAGAATGACAATAATCTATAATTAAAATTGAATGTCAATTCATGAAATTGGATTTCATGCACTAAAATAAAGTTTCTATTTTGTTATTTCATCCAATTGATATAAATCCATGAACTGTTATTATAGAGAAACTATAACAACCTGATATTTAATAAAAATATTCGTTTATTTATATATTTATTTATTATTTTTTAAATTAAACATTAAATCTATTTAAAACAATTTGTAAATAACTATTACATTTACTAATAATGAAACATAAAAAGTTAATAAAAAATTTATAATGAATATTTGGTAAATACTGTTAATATATGTTATATTTATGTAAATATTAAATTACTAACTTGATTTTTTTTTTCATAATATTCTTTTAAAAAATTAATGGAATTACAATTAGACACTGAAAATAAAATGATGATTAATTATAAGTACTCAAAATTAGAGACGTCATATTTTATTAAGTTATTATAACAGTTTACATTAAAATAATTATAATTTTTATTTTATACCTATTGGTAAACTTATATTTCAAAAGAAAGGTATTTATTAAATAATATTAATTACAACGTAACCTAATTAATGTAAACTAAATTAATATAACTATAAAATAAGGTATATGATATTTTATTATAAAATATATATAATATTCTTTAAAAACAAATTTATAATTTACATTTAAAATTTTAACACGTAAAAAATATATAATTGAATTATAAATTAGGTTTCTAATAATTAATTTTTTTATATTATATTATAATATTGATAATATAATTTTATTTAAAAATTACGACAAGTCAAAGTAAAAAACGGCAATCAAAACATATTGTCAGGTGAGAGATCCGCCTCAAGGCCAGGAGAAAACCAAAACTAAGGGGACACCATCTGGGGTAGGGGTTATCGATCAGGACTAAGACAATCTGGGTTCAAGTGATGGACTCTGATGAATCTTGGATAGAGATTGAGGTCGAACACAGTAGGTCGAGCTTGAAGGAAGATGTTCGAGCTCAGATGTGTTTATATTCAAGGTGTCAAGAATAGTTGTGGGCGAGCGAGGTCGAAATGGAGCTTGATGTCAGGGATATATAGGTTAACGTAGATCAATTGTATGATGTTTCAACCACCACTTTGGTTTTGGAAGGATTTGTCTATTTTTCATGGTGGTTCGAGTGGGATCTAGTTGAAAATGGATTTCGTATTTTTGAGATATGTCTGGAGTTGTCCAAACTAGCAATAAGGTATTGTTTATATGATTTTTAGTTATTTAAATCTAATTCTATTGAATTATTTCTTTATTTATCTATTTTTCCACATCTCCCATTTTTTCCCTTGAATAAATTCTGAACTCATTTCCATGATTTCATATTTTTGTTTATTCATTTTATAAGTTGATTTTTCTATTCATTTTTGAACCAAGAAATTAATGTTTTTAGTTTGAAATATTCATGTGATTATTTATTTTGGATTGATTATACTGTATATTTTTTATAAAACTAGAGCTTTATCTACAAGATGTACTTCCAAAAAATTGTAGTAAATAGATTCATCTCTATATTTTGTTTACCTTGTAGACAGTGTTTCAATGAGTATTAAATATATATTAAGCATCGATGTATATCTACAGCAGTAGGAAACCAATAATAAGAATGTTAAGGTGTAATTTTCAAAAAAGAACTGAAAAAATATATCATAAATATTGAAATAATATAAAAATATACCTTTTAATATTACATAATTGAATTTGGATATAAACAGGAAGCTCTATGGAAATATTAGGACAGTTCTGGGAATCCATGTTTGGGTTTTCCCAAGAAGGAATATTATGGTTTCCTCTGCTCATGTTTTTGGTAAGGGGGAAATATTTATTTTCAAGATTTTGATTATTCTAAAATCATATTTTCGCAAGACATAGTTTGAATTTATTTTTAAACATTGATCTTCTTTAAGGATTAAATGTATGTGATTTTGTTGTATAAAGTGAATTCTATTTTTAATAATTTTAATCTTCTGATGCTAAGGGGTTATTATTGTTAAGAATATTATTAGTGTGTTACAAATATTTACAAATATATATATTTGATTATGACACTTTTATTCCGGGGTGCGCGCCCGTGTCTGTCACGCATGTGAGGACGCGCGGCTTGTTGCCCCGCATTCCCGCTTTCCAAAGGCGGGCGGCATCTGTTCCTTATTCAGGGACGCCTTCTCCTTCATCGAAACGGAAAAATGGGATGTTGGTTCTTCCTTCCATGGATTCCTCCTCAAAGCTCGACACCTAGTCCAGGTCTCCCTCATAGATTTAAGACGGGTTCGTGAAGCTCGTTCCCGGTGCCATATCTGCATAGACGCCAGTTAATTACGATGCTTCTGCCGAGACGCTCCAAGGGGTCTTGTCGGGGTAGCAACTTTCGGTGAGGAGAATGGTCATGTTGGGGTGTCGTTGGCATGTCTAGACACTGGGGATCATCATGCCTGTATTCTGTCCCTCATCACAGGGCTTCTTGGGGGCGAGGAAGCCCGAGGCATCCCACATCGAACGCGGGGGATTATGTACCATATGAGGTTTTCCTCAGCATCCCATGATTAACATGGGGTAGGCCGCAAGTTTAACGTCATGCGGAGATGGATCGGACAGATCAGAACAATGAGAGTGGATCAGATTGAATGACCCCCTAGGGGGAACACCGATGTTGGGGCCAGCACGTGGGCGGCTTCTCGGATAACATGGAGTGGGATGGGGTGGCATGGTCTCACCGGGATGTGGCGGCCCGAGTATGGATTGGGATGGATGATGGAGTGACGGGCTTGAACCTCGTGGAGGCTTCCTACGTATCCCCATGTAAGGGAATCAAAGTCCGCGTAGTTCGGTGATACGATGGGACACCTGAAAAGGCAACCAGTGAGAATGGACGCATGGATTGGAGCCTGGAGGAAGTAAGATCTCCGGGCTAGGTCATGAGCTTCCCAAGGCCCGCGGGCTTGAGGGGGGGGGAAGTCAGGATGAGGCGTGGTTGTGAGGCATGGGGCTTATGCTATGAGACAGCCCAGGAGGGGGAATACAGTTTATCATCATGCGGGATGAGATACAGTTTAACGTCACGCGGGACGAGGGCATACAGTTGAACGTCATGCGGGACGAGGAATCCGGGGCTTACGCTCTGAGGCATCCCATGGTGGATATGGAGGTTACACTATAAGGCGGCCCATGGTGGTCATGGAACCGATGTGGAGAGGTCGGAACGACCGAGTGGTGGTCTTGAACCTCGTGGAGGCTTCCTACGTACCATGCATTAGCACAGATCAATGTCCATATAGTTCGCTGGTATAGGGCTTACGCCCTGAGGCGGCCCATAGGTGGATGTCATGGTCGATGCACGCTCTAAGACCACATGAGTCATGCTCAGTGTGAGAAACGATAGGCATCAGGGACCAGACGATCACGTCTCGAAGGGTGCATCTGTGAGAAACAGAAAAGGGCTTACGCATTGAGCAGCCCGAAGAAGAAACAGTGGCTTACGCGTGGTTAGCAGCCCAAAGAGGAAACATGGGATTACGCATGGTTAGTGACCCTGGGTGCCGGGTCTTACTCAAGGGTGGAGGCGCATGATACGACAATGCACAATGGTAAAGGGACTCCACTGGCCTTGGAAGGTGGGAAGTACGGAGGTGTATGGGTGTAACCTTCCGTAGGAGAGGCTAGGGGCTTACGCTCTGAGGCAACCCATCCCCCATGGAAAAACGCCACTCCGACAAGGAGTATGTCATTAATTGCGAGGAAGATTCCATTCTTGTGGATATGAGAGGCATAAAAAATGTCCGAGCTGGGGGGACCCTGCATGCGATGCATGGGGTCAGACCACGGTTTAACGTCATGTGTTAAGGACGAGGTGATTAGCTGTTTAACGTCCTGCAGCTTGGACGAGGTGGGTTCGCTCCACACCCATAGGGATTACATGCCCAATGCCCTCTTCCCCTTGTGGGAGGGAAGGCATCGGCAAGGCCGTAGTGAAGGGGGGCCGCAGGGCAAACTATTTAGGGGTCCACGTTAGCGTGGCTATGCGAAGAAGCAATAGTCGTTAGCGTGCCTATAAGGAGACGCATAAGGAAAAGCAACGCAATGGGAGACACCGCCCAAGGGACCTTGAGGATACTTCGTATGAGCCTTGAAGGCCGTACGGGAAAACAACGCATTACGCGCATGCCCGGCAGGGGAGACATCAGGTCCCAGTGCAGAAAGGCAGCCAAGGGGGTGTTAAGGTAAAGGGGTCCTGGGTGTTCCGTGCAAATGGAAGGTTTGCGCGCAAAACACCGGGATGGCGCACAATAGGGCCAGAGGATTGCGCAGATAGGTGATTGCACACATAGAAGGGGATTGCGCGCAAGGGGAAACGATCGCGCGCAAGGGATGTACCCGGTGGAGGAGGTAAATTCACTTAAGCCAGTTGAGTTGCGCGCAATGGCGATCCCCGGGGCAAGGTTGCGCGAAAGGTGGGATTACCTGGAAGTCATATTGCACGCGGGGGGATTCGAATTGCGCAGACGGGAGACGATCCAAATTCCACAACCCCCAAACCGTTAGGGGTCGGCTTCTATTTATAGGCAACAGTCAGCATGGAATCCAGGCGGCGCAGGAAAGTTTCGGCTACGAGAACCGTCAGCGCGCAAAGCTTCACTACGCGAAATAGGGGCGCGCAAAATTGCATACAACTTTGGCTCGATTAAGCGAATCCTGGGAATGCTTCGGGCACAAATAATTATTTCACGCAAGCCCTCCTTTATTTCGTGCACTACTTCCCAGGCCTCCGGACCGGGCCTCTAATTCCGAATATGACTTCGCCTTGCCATTTCAAAAACTTCCTCTAGGAGTTACGGACATTTTTCGGCATCTACAAATGACCCTCCTCGGAATTGGATTGGCGAGACGTCTCAATGGTCGGATTCCGAGGGAAATGCTGAAACGCCGGAGCAGGTCCAGTCCTAGGCGCTTAGTGCGCAAACAACCCACGCGGCGCGCAAAACGATGGATCGACATGGAATTTTCTTTTCGCGCAGCGCGGAACCCTGGCCTCGCCTATAAAAAGTGGCACTGGGTCCCAAATCCATACCCTGGATTTTCCGCGCGATAGGCTTTATAGCTCTCATGCGCGAAATTGCTCCCGCAGCTGCGCGTAAAAACACTCTGGCAGCGCGGAATTCCTTCTGAATTTTGGTTGGCCTTACGCGCCTACTCAGGATATTCCGCGCTTAGTGCGCCGATTGCACGCCCATCTCCCGAATTTCACACTGCCTCTTTAGATTTTGCATAACACTCTCTGATTCCGCGCATTGTATCCCAGTTTCGTGCAACTCCCAAAATATTCGAGATGGCCACAAACTGAGTTGATGAGGGGGAAGTCGCCACTCGTAGGACTGAAATGGTGGCAAACATGGAGGTTTATGGAACAAAGGAGATCGTTTCCAACAACCTGACCTTGTTCAATCTGCTGACTCCATCCCAGAAGACGTATCCCCTATCTGACAACCTCCCGCTCTGGAATTTTGGCATTCTGGAGGAGGTTCCCCTGCCGGGTTTTGAGGTGGACACACCGTGGTCATGGGTGACCCGAGAGGACGAGCATCCTCGCTACAGCATCACCAACAACGGTCATCCTGTCAAGGAAACCAGACACATGAACGTATATGTCCTGAACCCGTGGACCAGGACCATTATCGGGGACAAGCTTGTCGCAGAAAATTCCCCAGCCCTCTACGCGAGAACGTTCCGTCAGAGCATCACGGATGACACGAAGGGCTGGCTGATGGTTTGGGACCTGCGGTCCGGGGTTAACTTCACCATCCAGTGGGACATTGCGTTCAGGGTTCGCCATAACTGCGACCAGTTCGGGGATGAACTGCGGTATATTGGCATGTTCGAGGCGGTATGCACGTCGCAGTTCCACTTCCACCGTCAACCTGAGCTCGGGCCGGAGCTATTCACCCGATAGTCTCATGATACCAATACATTCCACCTTCATCATGGGGAAGATGGAATCCGTATCTGGGGAGTTCACTGCATCGGAGGCATCCCATTGGAGGGCTACCAATACGATGAGTTTCTTCCTCCAAATAACACCTGAGAAGACAGGTCACGGATGCTCATGCTAATGTGGAACCTAAGGGAGCTGGTCAAAGAGAGGCTGGGGTCAAGGACTACCTGAAGGACATTGCCCACAAGGGCTGGTTCAGCCTGTTCCTTGAGAAGGATCTGACCATCAAGATGTTGGGACAGGGTAAACGGTGCCCAACCGCAGATCAGAGGAGTAGGGATGGGTCATACTGGAGGACCATGGAGGCGTGGAAATACCAATCATGGGGATATCGCGGCATCGAGGCCCGGGACCCGAACGTCTGGTATGCAGGGGTCCTTTCCGCCTTCCTGAGTGGGCGGCTCCTGCCGGTGCGGGACGCGAGGATGGGCGTACGTCCAGCAACACTGGTGATGGAGGGTACCATGGACGCCAACAATTGGTTCAACTTGGTCGTCCCCGTACTGGACAATCTTTATGCCATCCTGGGACGCATCTCATGGGGGGTCACATTGGAGAGTATTTGGCCCCTTATAGAACTTCCACGGCTGGGTGGCGGCTCACCTCGGTGGGTACACTTTCCCAAATGCCATTCTTCCTCTGGGAAATGTCCTGCGACCGACCTTGCTAAACATCGTAGGGGTGGCGCCGATGACTCTCAATGAGGAGGGCCTGAAAATCCGCATTGGAAACCACAAACATGTCCACTTCAGCTCGTTCCCCACCCTTGTCGCCCAGATGGTGGACAATGGGAGAGGCTCTCTAGAATAGAAGGAATATTTCCAGAGCATTCGAGGTGGGGTGCTCGTGGCTCGGATTGACGGGAAGCTGATCTGCGAGCCTTACGTTCCATCCCGATTCGCCAGGTAGTTCGGGTGCCTCCAACGAATGCTGAAGTAGGTATTCACTGCTATCTGGAATGAGAAGAATCCTAGAGTTCTGCGCCAGATGTGGTTGATGTTTACCACTTTCGGCTCTGGCGACATCATTACTCTTCCTCCCACCGGGGTTGATGCTGGCATAGCAACCGAGTATGCCGAACACTGTACCACCGCATACCCTAAGGGGATTTTACGTAAGAGACTTCAGAAACTCGAGGTTACTCGCGCTGAAATTCGGCGACGAGGGATAATTCAAGGTGCTTCTGGAAGGGGGAACCAAGGGTGCGTCAGGCAGTGAGGTCGGCACAGGCCGAGACTTCAGCAGCGGGAACATCACACAGTGTCACCGCCACCTCGTTGCTCGTGGGGGGGTGGGGGTCACATGATCCGGCTAGGGAACTGCCTGGGAAGTAGTTAAGATACTTACTCTAACCTTCCCAAGATGCAATTTTCTAGGCACTTTGGTCGGCCTGGATGACCCTGCGGCAATCGCTGTGCGTTGAAGTCATTTGGAAGAAGATCATGCAAAACGGGATCCATCTGCCAGAGGTCGGGCTCATTCGAGGTACCGACCGGGTAAATTTCCATCAGAGGCATGCTTATCTGATGTCCATGGACCCATACTCACGCCAAAGGGGTCGGTTTACAGAGCCACCTTTCCTAGTGAAAGTGATGCTCGGTCAGGAGCATGATCCGGAAGTGATGCCGCCTGGAGAAGGCGACAGTGACAAGGAGTTGGAGGGGGAGGAGGAGACCGAAGAAGATGAAGGAAATGGATAAGATTAAGAATAAGGAGAACCCGAAGACGATTGGTCGCAAGGGGAGACCTACCAAGGGAGTCTCTGAGAGAGCGGTGATATTGTCGTCTTTGATCTCGACATAACCGGGATACTCGATATTTTTCTCTATCATCATTCATTTTCCTTCTTCATCCATTCCTCATTCAAATTTCTAAACCGTATATCTGCCTCACTCAAGAGCGGATGAGTGTTGGACGGGCATCCCCACTAGAGGAGGGAGGAGAGGAACCGGTGGGACATGATGGGGATCTGACACCCATCAATGAGTTAACAATCGCAGAGGGGTCTCCCATCATGGAGGCTTTTGCAGCGGTTAGAACAATGGAGACCGATGCTCCGGACTCCTGTAAGTCTCACACTTCACTACTAGTGCTTGTTATCAAAAGATCCCAACTAATCAGTGTGCTCCTTGCATAGTGATCTCAACATTGGAGGCTCATCAGGCTACGGATCCCAGGCCGTCCATGAGCGGACCAGGGGCGGACATACCACCTTCTTCATAACATGCTCCCTACACTAATTCAACCATGGAAATTGGTGAGCAGGGGCAGCAGGCATCAATGGAACTGTTCATGAGGCATGGCCAATGGATGACGGAGGCATCATCACTGCTGGGGCGAGAGAGGAAGGTTGCCAGGATGTTGAGGATCCTATTCCTCACGAAGACATCCCTGAGGAAGATCATGCTGCTGATCTGCTAGCTGCATACCCTACGTACCAACCCGCTGGCCCTGAGGAGGTAGATGAATCGGACTCAGAGGCAGCCGAGGAGAGCCATATGACACAACACAAAGGGTGGAAGTGTATCCAGCGCTTTCCCATACATCCCCTGTCAGATTGGCTGAGGCGGATGGGATCACTCCAGACCTGGCTACACTTCCTATGCAGCGGAGGGGCTGATGCTCAACGCCTTCATCTGATAGTCCATGATTACATGGCCTAGAGGATACACGAGAGAAGCCGGTGCACCGATGTTGCCTAGTGTCAAGAAAGATCAGCGAGCGCCCGAGCGTTGCTGAGGGTGGAGCAGGAGGTCTGGCACCTCGAAGGGTAGGCGACATATAAGGAGGCCTTCATTACAACATGACATGATCTTGTGGAGCAACTGAAGGCCCAAATAGTTGACGTGTAGGAACAAATGATAGAGGCGAGTCACCAGATGACCGTACTTCAAACCGAGCGGGCGCAGGCAGAAGATAGGATTGGCGAGCTGTGCTATGCGACGACTGATGAGGATAGAATCTTCGAGGAGCGAGAAGCAGCCCTGGAGGCTACCAGCCAAATGGTAGCAGCACTGGAAAGGTCGATTCAGCACCCTAATCCTTAAGGGCTTTGATTTGTCCATCTCATGAACCTATTTCTTGTACTGCTCACCATCTTAATCTAATACATGGCCAAATACATTCATCTTCACCCTTGGTTTAATATGCTCAACCATAATTCCAAAATGAATAACAACCCATCACTAAGCTCTTGTATGTCGCACCCATCACAAGAATCAGAGGACACTCGTGTTATAGTCTCGTCTAACGTTGGGGCATTGACCAAGATTCAGGCATCCGAAATTGGGCCTGGATTTCTGAAAAGAATACCTCAGACCGATTGATATATCACCTTCTCGATGTGCTCTGACCCACAAGGGGGGCAATTCCTGGGGCATTGAAATACATCCAAACATAGGTAGATGGAATGGAAAGGTGACTCATGCTACCCGAATTCGGAACACTATGGGGCGCGACGATGGAGGATAACTATTAACCGTGGTGGAAAAGCAGAATCCCTATCGTGTTGGCCTAGAGTGGGGAAAATAAATAAGGGATGACCTCTAACCATGTTCGCAATACGAGGCCTAACTCAAATATCGCCAGTCAGTTTCCCGGAACGTTGGCCCAGGACAGCAGGCAGACTATAGGTCTATCATCCATATTGCTACAATAGGCAGACCAAATGTCTATCATCCATATTGTGGCAGTAGGCGGACCAAAATCTATCATACATACTGTTAGGGGGGTACCGTCAAACATGACTAGCCCTCCAGAACGTTGGCCCAGGATAGTAGGCGGACCATAGGTCTACCATCTATACTATTAGGGGGTCCCGTCAGACATGAAAGAGAATGAGGATCCGAATAAAGGGGAACACAAAGCATGGAAGGTGGAGTGGGGGATTGTTCGAACAGAGTCCAACACTCCCAAAATTGTGCCACCGTGGTGGAGGCGCATTAGGCGGACGTACCAATTTTCAGGCAGGTCCTCTCTAGCGAGAGAACTTCTGCTTCCCATTACTACTATGGGGCATCCCGATCTTATTTGGGGAGGATGTCACGATTACACCACATCCCATGAAGTCAAGCCGAGGGGCCGACAATAATAAGGGACGAGGTTTGGTAATCCCTGGGGCTGGACCCAAGACGAAATGTCCGAGAGTTCCTACGTATCTCATTAGGATGAGAATCAAGCCTCATGTAGTTCTAGAAGCACAGTTTAACGTCATGTTGGATGAAATAAAGTTTAACGTTGTTTGGGATGGGGGACACATCTCATCTAGGGATAGGCATGACACGAAGAGTAACCTGGTGTGAATGAGGACATAATCCCGCGCCACACCGTACAATCCCACAAGAGAGACTGAGTCATGGAAATACAAGCAAATGATCTTAGTTTTAGGTCATAGAACTTGGACCCAAGGAGAAGGGTAATGGGAGACACATGGTAAAGCGGCTGAAAAACCCAACGTGAGTTTGGGGGAAACCCATGCTTAATATGTGCTCATGTGGACAAGTTTAGGATGAGAGACCAAAAACGAAAAGTTAGGCTGGGCCTGTGGGGAAGTTCCAAGGTGCTTCTATGTATCTCAGAAGGATGAGAATCAAGCCATACATAGTTCTTTAGAGGCAGCATGGCGTGGTATAGAGCCTGTGCAATGGATGAAGGATTCGTGCGTGTCTAGCCCTCACACTATAAGAAGCGGCATTTGATATATCTTGATGGTTCTTGAAGGTAAATGGTTTTTCTTTTGTCGGTTGACTGACCTAGGGTAGAAATTCCTGGCGTCTCCACAATAATCAATCCACAACAGGCGCTGATAAGTGGCATGGTAATCAACCAATACCTGGTGTGATGTCCCCCATGGGGAGGTCATCACAATGCGGTGCTATTTTTTGTCATGCGGTTGGGGTGATATCATCATAGTTTAAGGTCTCATGGAAGGACCAACAGCACAGTTTAAGGTCATATTGTTTGGACCAACAACACAGTTTAAGGTCATATGGTTTGGACCAGCAGCGTAGTTTAAGGTCGTATGGTATGGACCAACTACACAATTTATGGTTGTACGGTTTGGACCAAAAACACAGTTTAAGGTCATATGGTTTGGACCAATAGCACAGTTTAAGGTCGTATGGTTTTGACCAACAAAGCAGTTTAAGGCCATATGGTTTGGACAAACAGCACAGTTTAAGGTCGTAAGGTTTGGACCAACAGAAAAATTTAAGGTCTTATGGTTTGGACCAGCATCACTGTTTAAGGTCATAAGGTTTGGACCAACAACATAGTTTAATGTTGTAAGGTTTGGACCAACAACAACGTTTAAGGCCGTAAGGTTTGGGCCAACAACACAGTTTATTGTCGTAAGGTTTGGACCAAAAATTGAGTTTGAGGTCGTAATATTTGGAGCAACAGCTCAGTTTAAGGTCGTAAGGATTGGACCAACAAAACAGTTTAAGGTCATATGGTTTGGACCAACAACACAGTTTAAGGTCATAAGGTTTGGACCAACAACACAGTTTAAGGTCATATGGTTTGGACCAATAGCACAATTTATGGTCGTAAGGTTTGGACCAACGCCACAGTTTAAGTTCCTATGGTTTGGACCAACAACACAATTTAAGGTCGTAAGGTTTGAACTAACAACACAGTTTATGGTCGTATGGTTTGGACCAACATCAAAGTTTACGGTCATAAGGTTTGGACCAACAGCACATTTTAAGGTCGTATGGTTTGGACCAACATGAACACGCACGATGTGATAAAGCATACCTGATGCTGGCGAGGGTGTAATCCCACACCATCACCGTGCGTGGTTCCGAGAGAGGAGGTTCGGGCCAAAGGGGCCTACAAGGGTTCCACAAACAGGGGGAAGGATATTCTAGCTCCCAGCTACGCTGGGCTCAAAACTCAATGTATGGGCGGCACCTCGTTCCCCATAGGGATGAGGTTAAAGATGCACGCAACCTGTAAAGAAGAAACCCAATCTCATACTCTAGTGCTCAGATCGTGGGAGCCCCGAGAGACACTATTACACAGCTCGGTCTGTCTGATGTGTGGGGGTGTACTAAAGGTTAGTACATGGAGTGTCAAGATTCCACCTTGACACGGTGGGGGCAGAACACAATGTGAATCATGAAACCAACATTCATGTCCCAAGGAAGTTGGCGTGACGACTAAGGATTACTGCTGACCATGTTCACAACACAACATCCTGTCGCGTTAGCCTATAATTAGGGGAAATCAAATGAGTATCAACCACTGACCACATTTGCAACATGGGATTTTTATCAATTAATCTCCTAGAACCCTTGGGGGCGTTGGCCCGTGACGGTAGGAGATCCATTAGGCGTTGTATCCAGGACGTTATTGGGGGTCCCTATGAGTGTGAAGGATGGTGGGTCTGAATAAAGGGGAACACAAAGCTTAACAAGTGGACGAAGACTTGTCTAAGTCAAATCTGACACACCAAGTCCAAGACCAGAATACTCTGAACACATTAGCAGACCACTGTAAAGGGTCGAAGGGCTCAGCCTGAGAGAGGCCAAAAGATGGCGGATTCCCGAGGGAAGGGTATTCCAAAAGGCCGAAGCAATTGGGAGATCATGGGAACCCCTAGGAGACAGGGGCTGGACCGGAAATCTAAGTGTTCAGGCGGTCCTACGTGTCCCATAAAGAAGGGAATCAAGCCTCACGTAGTTCTTGAGATGCAGTTTAACGCCATGTTGGACGAAACAGGGATCTTAGTTTTAGGTCTTATAACTTGTACCAAGGTGCAGTTTAAGGTCGTGTGGGACCGCACAGTTTAGGGTCATGCAGGACCACAGGAGGAGAGAGAACTGGGGCTGGGCCCAAGAAGAAAAGTTAGGGCATTCCTATGTATCTCATAGGATGAGAATCAAGCCACACGTAGTTCTAGAAGCATAGTTTAACGTCATGTTGGACGAAATATGGATCTTAGTTTTAGGTCTTAGAACTCAGACCAAGGTACAGTTTAAGGTTGTGCGGGATTGTAGAGTTTAAGGTCATGCAGGACCAGGTGTAGTTTAAGGTCATTCGGGACTGTACAGTTTAAGGTCATGTTGGACTGGGTGCAGTTTAAGGTCATGCAGGACCATGTGAGGCTTAGGCAATGTACTTCTTGAGGAACCTGGCGTTGGTGGGAGGAGTTATGTGCTCACCATCCATAGTCACCAGGGAATACACGCCATTGGGATAGACCTTATGGACAATAAAACGCCCCTCCCATTTAGGCTCCAACTTTGGTGGTTTACTGCCAGGAATCATTGGCGCTCTGAGAGCCATCACCAAGTCACTTTACACGAAGGAGCGGAGGTGATCCTTCTTATTGAAAGCTCGAGCCATCCTGCTCTGATTCCTTCCCACGTTATGTAAAGCGCAAAGTCTACTTTTGTCCAGTGCTTCCAATCTGGCTAGACAGATTTCAGCTACTCTATCTGGAACTTACTGGTCGTAGACCGCCGTGCATAATGAGGGAAAATAGATCTCGATGGGCATGACGAACTCAGCTCTGTATACCAGGGAATATGGAGTCACTTGGGTGGAGTTACGATTGGTCGTCCTATAATCCCAGAGGGCATTGGCGAGCTTGTCCGGCCAACTTTTCTTGTTCTGACAAACCATGTTTTGTAGAATGTTGAAGAGGGTTTTGTTAAATGCCTCAATCTGTCCATTCCCCTATGCATGGTAGTGGGTGGTGTGGTTAGAGAGAATGTTGTACTTAGCGTACAATTTCATCAGCTCGGCCACTCATAAGTTAGTTCTGTTGTCCATGAGAATAGCGTGAGGTACTCCAAACCGATAGATGATATTGGAGCTCACGAAGTCAACGATAGAACAGGCCTTGACTTCCATGAGTGAGATTCCCTCCGCCCACTTCAAGAAGAAATCTGTAGCGGTTAATATGAACTGGCACTAGAGGGCCGTAGCCGGTGGGTAAGCCCCTACGACATCCAACCCCCACACTACAAAGGGCCAAGAATACTTGTTAGTATGTAGAGGCTCTCGTGGCTGATGCACAAAGTTAGCATAAACATGGCACGAATGACACCTATTGGCATACTTAATGCAGTCATAGATCATGGAGGTCCAGAAGTATCCCAGCCTCCGAATCTAGTGGGACAACATCGACCCGGCCTGGTGGGCACCAAAGGAACCAGCGTGCACTTCTTGCATGAGCTGTGGGATCTCGACTCCTTGAATACAACGGAGGAGAAAACCATAAAATCCGCATCTGTAAAGGAGCATCTCAAGTCTAGGACCGCTTTGAAGGGTGAACTGCGGCGCACCGCGTCAGATTCGTTCTTGCTCGGCTTGCTCCGCCGGAAGATTGTCTTGCTGGAGATATTAAACAATGGGTGTCATCCAGTCAGGAACTGTCTCGATTACCGCGCCTGATGCCCCTGGGGATCTTGACGTAGGGGCACCAGTGGTGAGATGGTTCACTCGCGGGCCACGATCTCCCTCCAGAATAACTGGAGGAATTACTCTATGGTGTGCCACGTGGATGATTAGGTCATCCTGTTCGGGCTCTACAAGTGATGTGGTCAGGCTGGCCAAAGAATCTTCTCAACTCTTCTGTGACCGGGGAATGTGAACGACCTCTGGCCGGGAGGGGAACATAGCCATTAGATGGAGGGTTCTCTCCAGCAATGGCACATGTTCTAGCTTTCTGACAGCATAGTAACTATTGACCGGCTTGATGACTAGCTCGGTGTCCCTCTTTACATACATATGGGGTACGTCAATCTTGAGAGCCAACTTGATGCCAGTAATTAGGGCATCATACTCTGCCTCATTGTTGGGGAAGCCTTATGACAATACGAATGAATATTGCAGAACGACTTTCTCTGGGGTGATGAAGACAATACCCAGGCCCACACTGTTAAGCCTAGGATCATTGAGCCTTCTACGAGTTGGGCCCTGGGAGGCACTGTCAAAGTGCATCTGCCAGCATGGGATGGAGTGATCGACTGAGAGGAATGCCTCATCAGGAAATCCTAGATCCAGTGGTTGGTCCGTAGAGGTTGGGTGGACAACTAAGAATTCTACCAATGCCTGTCCTTTTACTGCCTTCTGAGGTACGAACCTGATGTCTAACTACTGGAGAATCACCGCCTAGCGCGCCAATCTGTCGGTCAACATAGGTCGGTTCAGGATGTATTTCAACGGGTCTACCCGAGAGACCTGCTGCACCTTGTGGTGCTGCAAGTAGTGTTGCAATTTCAGTATGGAAAATACGAGCGCCAATAAGCTCTTCACAATGGGAGAATATTTAATTTCTGTGTCGAGGAGCATGCGGATGAGGTAGTAGAGGCTATTCTCTGTTCCCTCGTTGTTCTTCTGGGTGAGAAGTGCACCGAGGGATCGCTCTAGGGCGGTCACGTAAAGGGCATCGGTTTTTCGAAAATGGGTGGCATCAATACCGGAGGTTGAAGCAGATACTGCTTGATTTCCACAAAAGGGATCTGACACTCTTCGTCCCATTCGTAGGCGGCACCCTTCTTCATGAGCCGGGAAAAGGGCTTACACTTGCCAGCCAGATTCGCGATGAATTGGTGTATATAGGATAGGTGGCCTTGAAGTCCTCTCAGCTCCTGGATATTACTCAGGAGAGGCATCTGACTGATGGCCTTTATCTTCTCTGGGTCGATCTCGATGCCTCGATACCTAACAATAATGACAAGAAACTTTCTGGAGGTGACCCCAATGGCACCCTTCAACAGTTTCATCATCAAGTGGCGATAACGGATGAAGCCGAACACTTTCCCAAGGTCTTTAAGATGGTCCTGGCGCCGACGAGACTTAACCACCAGGTCATCCACGTAGCACTCCACTAGCTTCCCAAGAATCGTCTTGAATATGCGGTGCATGTCCCATTGATAGGTGGCACCTGCATTCTTTTGTCCGAAGGGAATAACCCGGTAGTAGAAAGTACCCTGGGTGGCCCTGAAGGAATTGAACTCTTCATCCTCGGAGGCCATTCAGATATGGTTGTACCTGGAGTATCTATCCATGAAGGAGAGGGATTGGAACCCGGTCATGGCATCGATCAACAACTCTGTCACGGGGAGGGGAAAATTATCCTTCAGATAGTGGCGATTGAGATCGTGAAAGTCAATACAGACCCTGATCTGACCATTCTTCTTCCTGACTGGCACAATGCTGGCTAGCCACCTGGGGTACTAGACATCCTGGATGAAGCTGTCCTTGATGAGCTTATCAACATCAGCCTCAACCATGGCACCGTGAGAAGGGTGCATCTTTCTGGGAGGCTTCTTGAACCAGCGATGGTTTGCTGGAAGGCCAAGGCGGTGGACGAATACCTGTGGATCTAGCCCTGGTATCTCGTCAGAACTCCATGCGAACACATCACATTGCTGTCTGAGGAAGTCTATGTACCATTGTCGTTCCTCGGGGGGCATAGCAGCGCTGACCAATGTGGGTCTCGGGTCCGCCTAGCTACCGAGGTTCACCTGCACTAACTAGTCGACCGTGGTGGGGATGCCCTCCTCAAAGGAAGGAGGAGAATCTTCCATGTCCTCCTCTCTTCTTGTGGAAGGATCATCCATGAGGGGATCTGTTTCGGGGCTACCAGACCCTGATGGGAAGCTGGTGCCGGCTTGGGCGGCAGAGTTCGTCACGTCAGG
The DNA here is from genome assembly GCA_963277665.1 of Viscum album. Lineage (NCBI taxonomy): Eukaryota > Viridiplantae > Streptophyta > Magnoliopsida > Santalales > Viscaceae > Viscum > Viscum album. The sequence continues at coordinate 1,390,480,993 of OY728131.1, forward strand.
GGACCCATGCACTGCGGAGACCATGGCAACAAAGGAGGTTGATCCAATACCATCTGGAATTCGGCCCAAGGGGCCACACTTTATGACATCAAAGCAGTAGTGGCGCATTGGCTTGAGCCAATGGATTCCGGCCCGGTGAAACAGACACGTATGACGTACTGTCATTGCCATGAGCCCAACATCTCGGTATCTTACAGGGGTTGGAGGATCGGGGATCACCTGACCCTGGCGGGTGTAAGAGTACGAGGTGATTTCCCACCATTGCATGGACCCAGAAATATGCCTTCCTCTGGTATACGAAACAAAAAAGCACTCCCCCATGTCGAGGGTCGTCGGCTCCAATAGATGGATTGGGAAGACATATGTGTCATCCAAACTTTCCAAGGGACCACTCATGAAAGTGGCAGGCTCGACCTCACCTGCTAGGATCTACTTTACCTTGCTATTGAAATAGTCAGCATCCAGATAATGGTATCCACAAGAGGCAAACAGAGACGCATCTCCTTGGAGCACTGCCACTAGAACCTTAAGGGAGTATTAGAGGAACTGGTGATATGATGATGGGACCGCTGCGTGAAGGTGGAGCCACGACCATCCCATCAACGCGTTGTAGGCGGTGTCCGGAGAGACAATCATGAATTCGGTATTGGCAATTAGGCCGCCGAACTGGGTCTTCAGACGAATCATGCCGAGTGGAGTTTTCTCGGTTCTGTCATACCCCTGGGTCCTGAGGTCGGAGGGAGTTAAATCATCCTCAGACAACCCCAATTTCCGCAGTGTCAGAGTTGGGATTAGGTTAATCCTGGAACCCATGTCAACAAGATAGTGGCAAACTTCCATGCCATTGAAAAGGTCGGTGATCTATAGTGGACGAATGTGCCCCTGTATGGGAAGGCCTTCATCTTCATCGGAAAATGATATAACCACCTGACATTCGGCGTCCTCAATCGCCTCGGTGCAGAAGGCTTCTGCAGCTGCCAACTCTGTATCAAACTAGAGGGGGCTCTTTAGAGCCTCGGTGAGCGTCTCACACATTTCAGACGACAGACGGAGGGCCTCAAGTATAGAAATACTTGCTGGAATGTCGGCCAGGTGCTTCAGAACATCATACTTTCGATCCAAACACGAGCTTGTGCTTACAGGAGGCCGCTCTGCGATTCGAGGCATGACGGGCCCTGCCGGCGGGACCAGTGATTGACTGGTACTAGGCATGTCTTGTTATTCACTAGTCGAAGCTTGGGAGGTGGCTTCTGAGTTAGGACCAGAAGGCTATAGTCGGCTGGTGGTAGGGCTGGGCTGGTTGCGACACGGACGAGGTGGTCCCGCCTGATCCAGCAACACAAACGGTGATGGAGGCGAACCTGTCGACACCGAGTGAGGGGGCCGCGTGCGCTGATCCCTGTATCGGGCATGCTGCATGGTCTCAGTAGCATGCACGACCTGACTGGAGGATATGACTGTCGTGCCCCGGCGATTCACGTAGCCATGGCTCCGCCGACGTTGGCGACTACTGGGGTCATTGGGGAGGTCCACCTGGCGTTCCTCATCGTCGGGTGTCAAAAAGGGATTTACCAACTCTACGGTGTTGACTGAAGCGTACCCCGGGCTTTAACTCGAGGAGTCATCCACTACCGGATGGAGTCTCGGAGGGATCCCCATCTCTGGGGGAATAAAATCGCCAAGCGTGCTGGAAGATGACGACACTGGCATGGCGCGTTCTTTCTTCTTGCGTCGCCGCTTTCTCTTCTGGGAATAGGTAGGCTGGGACGACGATGCCAAAGCGGCCCTTGCAGATTCTGAGGGCTCTGGCTGACTCAGGAGGGCACAGATGATTCCATGGGAATGGGAAACCGTCCTGTGTTCCATCCAGTAGTTATACATCCAGGACCCAAGGTCGGAAACCTGCTGCCACTCATCCTCTTTGTCGTTGCTGCCATCTGGTCTCACGAAGACACCTTCCACTTGCGCCAGGGCTGGGCGCAACCTTACAATGTTGTTGTCAATATGGTCTTGGAGTTAGTCCTTGATAACATAGCATTGCTGGATGGTGTGTCCCAGGATCCGGTGATAAGGGAAGTAGTTAGGGTGATCAGTGAGACACACCTATTCTGGCTTCCGACACTCAGGCACCTGCACGATCCTCTTCTCCAAGGCGCTACGGAAATAACCGGGGACCCGTGACTAATCAAACGAGTAAGTATATTTCTTTATGTTTGGAAATGGGGCTCCGGGAGGCTGACCATGACTGGGGGCCGAAGAAGCATGATGAGGAGGCGAAGCCTGATGATCTCGTCTGGGTGGTGGCGGTGCGTCACGCGGAGGCGGCTGCAAATTTTGAGGTGGTCGCTATTGGGCCGGAGGCTATACCCGTGGGGGTGGACCCCTATGAGGCTGCTGAGATGGCCTTACTGGTAGCAACTCTAGATGTCTGGGGGCCTCTATCTGGGATACAATAGCGGGATCGGCTCTAGTGGCTCTCTTTGCATGGATTACAGGAGGCAGCGGGCGTGCCTGACTGGCCTGTTGCAGGGCTTCTTCGAGGCGCTGAGCCTTGTCTGAGAAATCTCGGAGCCTACAGGGTAATTCTGAGTGATCGTAGAAGGAAACAGCTCTTCCTTGATGTTCCCTACACACATTTTCAGTAATTTCTCCTGAGTTAGTGGCATGTCAAGGGAGTACGTGAGCCCCTTCCACCGGGCGACGAAGTCCGCGAACCGCTCATCAGGCCTTTGTTTTCACCTCAAGAGGTCTGCAATGTTCGTCTTCTGGGTTGTAGAACTGAACTAGTAGAGGAATTACCAGCGAAGGTCCTCCAATCTAGTCACAAATCCAACAGGGAACTAGCTGTACCGGAAAAAGGATGGTCCTTCCAGTGTCTGAACGAAGTGACGGAGCTTGGCAGCTTCATACTGCGCCAGTGTACCTTGCATAGGAATGCACCTCGAGTTGAAGTGGGCCAGGTGTTGTGGTGGGTCTCCGGTCCCATTGAAGGGGGCGAAAGTGGGGTTCCCAAATCCCGGAGTGACCAACATTTCATCCAACCATGCTGGGTATGGCTTGTCGTCCGGTGGGATTGCCACTTGCAGAGTTTCTAGGGCCTCCATGTGAGCGATGAGTACTTCCATCAGATAATCCCAACACGGATTCCTGTCCTGACGGGGATCTCTAACCACAAGCCCATTGTTGGGATCTCCAATCCGTTAGTCATGCTCAGCAGCTCGCGGGGCAGCTGGCGGAGCGACTCTTGGGGCAGCGGGAGGAAACCGAGCATGGTCCCCCTGGTGATCCCGCCGCTCGGGAGGGTTTAGCGATACGTATCGCGCCCTATTTCCATGGGCGTCGGCCTCCCCCCTGTCGGCGAACACGACATGGTTGCGGTTGACCGGGGGAATATCGGCAAGGGTTAGGTACTCTTGCCCCTGTTGTCCTGGCCTAGGATTACCGTAGTCAGGCCGCCACTCTGCATTGCGTTCGGATAAGAGCTCATCAACCGGCCTCTTTTTTTCAGCAAGCTATTGGTGTAGTGTGGCCTTCTCGGAGTCTTCCTCTTCCTTCTGCACCGAGGAAGATGGGTCGGCGAGCTTGACAGCCCTGACATGCTCTTTACCCTTTCTAATGTTTCGGCTCAGTGTCAGTGCCTCAATGGGTGTGGGGAGACCTAAGAGGCTCCTCTGGTGGTGAGTAATCCTCCCAGACGGGTCCAGTGGAGCCTTGTCCTCAAGGGGTGAGTCCACATCAAGGAGCTCCACACAGTTTCCCTAATCTAAAATGTCATACATGTTGACCGCCACTGCCTTTGGCTACATTCCCTCAGGGACACCCGGTAAATTGGGCTGTCGGTGGATCACACCGAAAAGAAGGGCAGCGTACTACCCCCATCCGCGGACGTGCGCGTGAGGGGTGGCTTCCATGATAACCTTGTGGAGTACATGAAAAATATGAACACATTGTTGCTGGAGGGCCCTGAGGTGGCCAGGAGACTCATGGTGCTGAACCACAGGGAGCACTGCCAAGTCGACCCAACGTTACTGCTCACCAATATCCTCGAGATGTGCTTGAATCCCGGGATAAGGCACTAGCTGATGGCGAAGACGGGAGTGGGTCTCCCGAAGAGTCTGGTGGAAACATTCAAACTCTCCCGGGGTGAGCGACTCTGGCATATCAAAATTCGATCCTGCGACCGGCCAAAACTTCTCGAGGAAGTGTCCCGCTGCGAGGATGGTCCAAAAGCTCCATGACTCCGGTTCGGGTTCCCGACCTTGCTGCCCCGGCTCATCAACCGAGAATGGTCGGAGAGCCAACAACGACGCCGAGGCAGGTCTCCGGGCCAGTGGGCTGGCCGACGGGGAATACGACGAACATGCCGAATGGCCGCCAATCCCTGAGTCGTCCCCAAAGGGTTTCAGTACACTGACTGCCACATCGCGATAGGATGAGCCAACAAATGGGCCTCCTGTCACAGCGTCGGTTCTCGCTGAGGGTGTGTCACCTTGCGACTCTTCCTTCGGTCCCTAAAAAAGTTCCCCACCCTCCCTAACTGAGGTGGAAGGCTCTTCTAGGGAGGCCAGTGATAACTGTGGGTTTGACCCATGGGGGTACGTCATGTCCTCGTCCTCTTGGATATACCTTCGGAGGGAGGAGGGATTCATACGGATCTTGCATTCAGGGAGTATGAGACTGACGTGCCGCGTCCCCATCCCTGCCCTCGACTCAAAGGGTTGGGGGGAGGTTCCACCGCCGAGTCGTACTCCGCCTCAGAGTCTGAGAAGCGGACTGGTCTAATTTCCGTCCGGACTCCCCTGACATTCCTCCTACGGCGACGACGCCCCGCTTTCTTAGCCCTGGGTGGCTCCTCAGGGTAGGGATGATTTCCGTCAAGGAGTCCCCTGGCCGCAATAGTGCTGGGGAGAGGGGACTGAAGGCCGGTGTGTGGGAATCACTGGGGCAGATGTCGAAAGGGACATGGGGAGGACCTCCATGTGAGTGAGCGACTGGATACGCAATGACTCCATACTCGCGGCCAGCGGAAGAGGGAGTGACCTCATACCCAGTGCATTGGGCACTGGAAGGAGTCATACCCAGAGCATAGTTGTCGCGAAGAATCCTTCGTCTTTCCATATCAGTGTCATGGAATGAGCCTTCATGGTGGCTGGCACTACAGCGGATTGGTCCGCGGTGGACATTTCTTGTGCCCTCAACTGAGAGAGTCGACCCAACCTGCATGTAGGGCGGTTAGAGCCTCGATCCTAGTCGGGCATGTGACTGACCCTGCTCAACATGTGCGGGGGTTTGGTAGCAGGAGTCAGCAACGGCTCGGGCCACAGTGGTTGCTGAAGTTGGTGCCCCCAGATGGGAATTCTCTTCTGCTCACACACGATACTAGCGTCGGGTCAGATGGGTTTTGTTTTTGAAATGCTTTAATATTGCTTTCAGAAATACCAATGGACTATTTTTAATCAACTTTTTATCATTTTTATTTTTAAAACGTTGATGAACTTTCAATACGTAAATAATTTCAATGATTTTATGAAATGGTATTTTCCAAATAAATTATTATGGTATTATCAAAATAATTTTAAAACCATTTCTCAAAGATTATTTTGAAAGGAATATTTAGTAATATGTAATACAATAATTTTAAAACACCTCATTGTGAAATTGAATAATCACCCATTGTTTTAAAATTATTTTTCACAGGTATCATAGAAATTAAAAATTCATATGTCGTCACTTTGTGAGTTAGTGCGCGCGGAAGAGTAGTTGGTGTTTGCCGAATTTTTGTCTTACTCTTCTAAATGTAATGTTTTGTCTAATCCTCAAAAACCTAGACCAAAAAAAGGTCCTAATTTGTTTAAATTGTGGAGTAATTGTTTACATTCTTTTATAAAAAATATACATAACATTTTGAAGCCCTGAGTTCGGAAGACAGTGCTGAGGGCATTATAGAAACTATAAATCGGATGTAAATTCATGGTACCAATAACACTAAACTATTAATAGTAAATCATTAAGCATAATTCCGTTAGTATTGAAATAGTAAACAATCATTTTATGATAATAATTTCTTGTATTTGATATATAGACAACATTTGTTAGAGGGGTTCTATATGAAACAACTTCAAAGAATTATTGATATGACATAATTATAATAAAAGATGCATGATATAGATATATAATTTTGTATTATACTATGAATCATGTTCATAATATATTTATTATGAATGAATGTATCCCAATAATGAATAGTTGGAGTGATACAATATTCCGTGTAAAATATGATGATAATATATAAAAAAGAATTGTTATTGTTGTAGTTAGTTAAGAATGGAATGAAGAGGGAAGTCAATGTATAAATTCAAAAAAAATTATTGATGAAAATTAAAGTTGTAACAATTCAAGAGGGAATTTTTTCTTATGAAACATGTCATAATAATTTTACCGAATAAAATTATGAGACATATAAGTAGAATAAATAGTGATTACAAATACATAAACCTCATAAATGGATTTATCACATATTGCATGAAATGTAAGAGATATGATTTTTCCGATATATATATTCTTATATAAAATATTGGATAATTTCAAGATGACTATATTCTTAGCAGTTAGAGCTATCCAATTATACATGGGAATGTTTAAGGGATCTGTACCTGGCACATGTAGGGGAATAAATAATAGTTATAATGAGTTGTAAAGTGGTCATTATAAGGATCAATTGGATCTAATATAGAAGATTGGAAAATAAAATAGAAAGAGGATCATATTGAACCTGATGGTTTTAATATTTACAAATATCGAGTATGATTTCGATTCAAATATAGTTGGGGAAGATGTTTTAAAAACATTGTGATTTTTTCTAGTTCGTTGTAGAATTAAATTGGTACAATAAAAAATTTATATTATAACCTTGGAAAATAGAAGATACTCTGTGATGTCATCAATTATGGGTTTTTACCCAAATAGGTGAAGTCACAGGTAAAAGAGTATCCATGTATGAACTTTTTGGAAGCTTAGTAACTAAATAATTTTCTAATTAGGAGAAATATATTAACATATTATATTTTATAGTTTTATAATTAGCATGTTATATCTTATGGAAGTTGGAATGTTGTATGAATAGTTTTCCTAGACCCATCTTGAGTAGTAATGTTCATTTACCATACGTTGTATATTATGAGTCACACATGATTTATTATTACCATAATAGTGATGATACTTCTATGTCAACAATTTAAATGTTAATCTCCTTAGATTATTTTTCACATCAAATGGTTATTGAAGTTTCCTATTATAAAATTAAACCCAGAGAAACAATAAGTTTAATCTTAATCATTTTTCATATGGTCTAAATAAATTATATTTATAATGAAAAAAGTTTTTTTCACTATCATGTACTTGGGGATTAAATTAATTGATACTTCTTCGACAAATAAAATAGTTATTGATGTAAAAAATAGGGGATCCTGAGGATTGATTGTAACACCTAGAGTATTTATGAAACTTTATTTTTTTAATAAATTAAAATTATTTTATTTCATACATTACAAGATAATCAGAGTTGAACATTTTTATATTCTAAAACATGATATGATTATTCTATATACAACACTAACATGGCTTCTGTTACACAAAAAACTAAGTTTCTTAGAAACAAAATTTAATTTTTTTAATCATTTAAATGATATAGTTATAACCAAGATGTTAAATATAGTACTATGAATATTCATACCATATTTTAAAATATTATTTATAATTTTTTATATAAATTAATCTAAAAGATCATAAAAAATATAATTTTTTATAAATCCTTTATTTGTTTAAAAATTTTATTTTCTCAAATAAACTGCATTTTATTCCCTTCTATGAATAATAATAAAATTAAAATTAGACACTTTTAGACATTGAATTTTATAAAATAAATTTTTTTCTGAATTTATAATGTCATAAATGGATTATAGTAATGTTTAAATTTTTCTGAAAAATGTCATTTCTGGATGATTAGTGAAAATATAGAAATTTAATTCAAATTTAGATTTACATCAAATTTTTAATATAAGAAATTTTTTTTTAATTTTTTAAAAAGTATAATTGGATGAATTTTACAAAAAATAAGATAGAAATTGGTAATTTGAACCAATTTCACCTTGAAAATGGAAATGAAGTAATTTCAATCTTTTAAACATTTTTTACTAAATAACCCATTGTAACAACGCGTCCACATGATTAAATTTAAATTAATTTATAAAAATTATATGAATGTAATTTTGTAAAATTGATCCTATATTTGGAATCATTAAAATTTATATTTTATAACAATATATAATTATTAAAAAAAGAAATATTAGTGAATGTCGAGAAATTTAATTACAACGATTAAGGTAAAATCAAGCTTAGCAAGGTACTAAAACTGAATGAAAGGAACAATATAACCTATAGACATGTCAAAAATACATTTTCAATAAATATTTGGACCATATCTCCCATTTTATCTAATTTGTTTCATTTTTGGAGTGATATGGAATCTAAAAAACATGGTTGGAATTCAATTTTAAAAAATTAAAAATAATGGAACTCATCCTCCCGAATAAAAAGGCACTCACCTCTCCCACTTCCTCACACATATCAAGACCCCTTTCTCCGAAATCCAAGGATACAGTATCCTCCCAAAATTCTCCAATTCATACTTTATTTCCTTTTTTCCATAAATCCATCCATTGAATTCCTATGGTTCAATCCAAAAGATGTTAACCAAAGAAGATGTGACTTCCATCCACAAGGTCCTTTCTACTATTTCATTTCTCCACCACGTAATATAGTCTTATTACATGATTAAAAAATAACTAAAGTATCCAAAATACACTAATATATTATTATAATAATTTTTCTACCTATATCTCCACAAAATTAAATTAAATGGGAAATGAACATTCCGTTCTTATGTATGCTGAACTCCCACCTCATGAAATGATGTTGTTCATTTTTTACTTTACCACCTCCCAGGGATTTAAATTATGATTTAAAATATTTTTTATATGATATATATGTTATTTTTGATGTATATATTCTTATATAATTGGTTAATAAAATATAACTTCATGCTTTCAATATAATGGATATACGATAAATTTTACGCGGGCTTGTGGACTATCTCCTCCCCAAAATGATGTGATTCATTCACACTTTACATGTAATGTATTAAAGGTGGTTTTAATAATTTATATTATATGTATATAAAAATAATTATATATATGTGATACTACATATATATGAAATCATTTCATTTATTCTCTATTTCATTAGGACAAAGAACTGAATCAATGGTCATTTGTATGTACGGACTATCATCTCCATGAACAATGTATTTCATTTAATATTTTTATTTTTTATAGATTATTATAAATATATATATATAATGATTATATATATGAAATTTATATCATGGTTTAAATTTTTTAAATAATTAAATCATTAACGAAGCATGAGAACTAAGAATAACAATTCAAAACATGTACTAATAACAAGACAGCTATCACATGAAATGTAACATTATCATAGAATTATTATTAAAGGGGTAATATAAGGTATTAATTAAATAATATATGGTATTATATATATGAATGATGTTCAATATCGGATTTATAATAAGAATATACTGACTATAAATGTGGTTTTAATTAGTACTTGAAGAGTCAATACATATTGTATGGGGATTTGTAGTCTCACTTTTATTAATATGAGACATATGCCTTATAAACAACTTATTTGATTTATAAGGTTTATATAAAACCCAATAATACATTATTGGATTAATTTAATTAAATTTTTGGTTATTTACATATCATCATTTTAATCTCTCCATCAAGGTGTTTCATTTAATAAGTTACCAAATCGATAAGTTAATTTTGTCTAATATTCATTCATTGAAACAGATGATTTCTTATGCACATATGTTATTATAAGAGATTTATATAATTCAATTTTACATATTTTAACATAAATATCTTTCATTTACTGATATTTTAAAATCTATTTAAATTTATTTTCACACCTGTTGTGTACGATTCAGTGTCCCCAAGTGGTAAGATCTTTTGGAAACAATCTCATTGTTTATAAAGATTGTTCGTGATTATGATTTAATAGATGAAATATTATAATCCATCTCTCAAGAAAACCTAGGAATTTTTTTCTACTCTAGTTATTCAAAATTTATTTACTTATTTGTTCCATTTTTATAATCATTGGTGCAAAATATAAATAATAAAACATTTTTAAGAAAATTAAATTTTATTTCACTTTTATGTTGAAAATCTATTATATTTCAAAAACAATTTTTTCAAAATTGTTTTGAAATAATTATATTAAATTATTTTTTAATATAATTTTATATTAAAATTGTTTTAATTTTTTATGGTCTTCAAATCATCTTTTTTCAGTTTAAATGCTATTTTAAAAAAAGGATCATAAAAGTGTTTTATATTTTAAAATTTTCTCTCAAATAAGAAAGGTAATATTCCTCAAGAAATGTTTCAAAATATATTTTATGTTTATATCCACTATAATATAACATCATTTTGTTTTTCTCATTCTGTTCTGGGTATTTTATCCAAGGTTACAATTCATATTATTTCATCAAATGGTTTATGTTTTTACAGAATGATATTTATAAAACCAAATTTTAAATAATGGGTTATATTATTTTCAAACACACTTATATTAATGGAATATGATTTTGATGAAATGATTATGAATCCTATATATTTTCCACAACTTATGGTATTATTTCATGACTGTGATACCAATTTCATTTCATGGGTTATGATATGATGGTTTATGATAATTGTGGAACAAATATGTATGATTTAATTATTAAATGGATGGGAAAAATATATCCCTCCAATTCATTGATTAATGGTTTATATTTCATGAGATATAAATGACTAGAATCATGAGTGAATTTATTTTTCTAAAGGAATTGTTCTTCTAAGATAGTCTTGGGAGTGAACGTTGACTACTAAGATTGCCATGAGAGTGATCCACGACTACCAAGATGGTATGGGGAGTGCACTCATACTATTAATATGTCCTTCGAATAAATTAATTAACTACTATGGAAATATTTTTTATGCTTATTTGTCTACCATAATTCCATATCTCATTCCCATGTTGTGATTTTATGGTTTATGTTCCTTAATTTCTAATGATTTGTGTCTTATAAACTGCCAAACATTATGTCGTGATTTTTTTTTGATTTTTAATAAGTTGGTTATGATCTTATGTTTTCATTATCATATTCTCAAAAAATTATTCTCATGATTATTTATATATATATATATATATATATAAATCAACCATGTTTACACTCTCTAAGAATATATGATCACCCATTTTTATGTTTCTATTTCCCATGTTATGAAGATAAGTAATATATATGAGAAATATAATATGGTTGTTTATCATGAAAAAAACTTGGGGAGACTGAGATCCTTAGTTACGTACCAGTTTTTATGATTCAATGATTCCAAATGCACTAAACTAATATTGACTTTGGGTGGATACTTTTCAAATGTGTTATGTATTATGTAAAACTAATTCAATGTTTATGTTCAAAAAGCGAGGATCACTATAATTTTATCATAGAAAAAAGTTTACATAATCAATGATAACCATGATGATATAACTCAGCAAGAACCCTTAGTATATGTCTTAAGATAAATATAAGGATAAAGAAAGGTATATAAGCATGTAATAATTTTTTTTTTAAAATTTAGAGTGATTTTCTTCCTAGAAATAGATCATTATCTACATACACGAAGTGGATTTGTGTCTTGAATAAATGCACCTAGGGTTAAACACTCTGAAAAGGTACATCGACCTTACTCGAGAATAACCTGGTGCACAACAAAGGGTAATGTTTTCACACGTGGATTGAAACACATATGGGTATTATTTGGAAATTCACAAACAGATCATGAACCATAATGAAGGGTTTAAATAATAGTTTTCTATGAATAACCACATATAAACCTGAGGTGTAATATATTAAATAAGGTTTCATAATTTATACATCCCATAAGTTATTTTTCATGATTAATTGGTTTCTATCTATGATAAATATTTCTTCCACTATGATTTTTGGTTTTATTTAATTTATATAACCTGATGTAACTGTACTTGTGATGATTGTGATTTGAAATGAAATTAGTATTCTCTTGTGCATTCAAATGCTATGGGAGATAGAGTATAAAAACTCATTGTTATTACCACTATCCTTTCTCAATCTATGAATCATGGTGGAAATACATATGGGAAAGGGAGGGAACAACCTTCATTTAGAATACATAAAGAATTATACAAATAGACGCACAAAGTATATTCTAGTTTAGTTCCTTTGGAATCATGGAAGCATAAGAATTGTTGCATTAATGAGAAACACTATCTTCTACTATGTTCTTTTTGACTATCACATTTCTTAGACACATCAAACTTAATATCTATCTTCATAACTCGGGGGAAAGGTACCTTAAAAAGGGCTGACCCAGAGGGTCAGTAAGGGTAAACAAGGGATATATATAAACCTAATAAATAGAATAAGGGTTTGATAACATGATCATAACATTAAAATATCATACCACACATATCAAGGATAATAAACATGATTCCTCACATAAATACTGGTAGATCATAATACATAAATCATTAGAAAATGAATTAAGTAATCCCTAAAATCAATACATTGGAATAAAATAGGGAATATGGGAAGAAAAATAATTATACAATAAGATTTCCATTGTATCCAAGGAATATCTTTCAATACCATCTTTGTGTAAAAATACCTTTACTGAATTGGGTTCACTCCCTATTCCATCACTTCTTTACTAAACCGATATCACTCCTCGTTCTTTCCATATATTACCGAACAAAGTTCATTTCTCATTCCATCCCTGTAATGCTGAGATAATTTCATTTTTCATTCCTTCCAATTTTAACTCATGAGATAAAAATCATTACCCAATTTATTAGATATAGGAAAAGGCCCCACCCATATCATAATGAAATCATATAAACATTTTCCATAAGAGAAAAAAATAATCATATCACAAACCAAAAAACTAATTGGCTATAATAAAAATTTTATCATATCATAACCTTTGAAAAAATAAAGTTTTAATTGTCATTTCATCATAAACATAACCCATGAAAAGAAGCGGGTTTCAAAACAATATAACATGTGAACAAGAAACGGGTTTCACAAGAATCATGCCATCAAAACATATTCCATAAAATGGAAGAATATTAATGGAAACAGTAAATAATTTCCTATAATTTCATGATTGACACAAAAAATTGTTATTATTTTGGAAGATCAGTTAAACAAATATCATGAGGAATATATCATTTATATATTGAAAATTATTTTGAAAAAATATAACAATTTTACTTCATTTTACATTTGAAAATAGATTTTAAAACATATAAAAAAACATTGAAATCAATAATAGTTTTTTATAATCATTTTTCATCGAAAATGGGCTTAAAAATCATCTAAAAAACATTTCTTGAAAACCATGTTTCTAAATATAATAGATTTATGACTGAAGAGATAGATGATCCAATTTTACTTAAAATCTTTACCTTGAGCACCATGGAGTGGGAAAATTGTAATAATGAAATAGAATATTTTGAAAAATAGGGGATAATAAAACATAGGATTTTTCAGGAGGTATGAATAGTAATATTTCATCAAATATGCATAATAATTAAAAATCTCTAAATATGATGATATTGATTCAATAAACTCTTACCCCTTTGTTACATGAGACCATACTCCTAATATAAAAAACATAAATAAAATGAACAGTAAAATATCACAAAAAGAAGAAGATTCATGGTTTTACATGTTAAATGTATGTATAGACACCTCAATAATGAGTTAAGGTGCATAAAAGAAATGAATCTCACAGATGAAAAATTAAGAAAATAAATTTTTACCGATTTGGAAACATTTGAAACCTAAACCCTCTAAATGTAAATTCATAAAAGGGATATTTAAATACCCATAAATTTAGGTGTAAGAATAATTGAGTAAAATCATGGGTATTACATACACCACAAAAATGGAGTTATTGGTGAACATAGAATGTATCTCACATAAATAAAAAGTGAGATGAAATCCCATAACTTTGTGTCTTGACCCTCAACATACTTCATCAAACTACCTATATAATAAATATAATTTTATTTTACATATTTTGAGGAACTGTATTCTTATATATTTTTTCAATTTTTTTTATTATGACCATATATTATCCACTTTTAACTATTATTTTTTATTGTTTCACTTCGGATAATATTTTATTGATTCATTGCATTTGTATTAATTTTTTATATCATTGGTCCGTATACATATATACTGATTTCAGAATGTAATCCATGACATAAATATATTTTATATCTAGTATATTTATATTATAAGTATCTATATAATATATATGTATAAAATGGAATAAATCATTCATGAAGACGACAATCCATACGTACTCATGAACATAATATCCATAAAATATCGTGTTGAAAGAAATAATTTTAAAGAAAAATATATTTATATATATTCTATAAATCATCATTAAAGAAGACTTTTTTATCATATAAAAAATATATTTCCACTAAATCCATCCTTAATACATTCCTTTTAGTGTATTAATGAATTACATCTCTTTGATGGGGCGGTAGTCTGCACTTCTTCAAATGAAGTTATCATATTAACAAAAAATTAAAATTAAAAAGATGTGTGTTTGTAAAAGAATTAAAAAAGCTTAAATATATATTAAATATTATATATATAATATATAAAAAGAGTTTCCATCCTAATTTACTCCATGAGAGGTGATAAAGGAACCATGAATTATCATCGTTTAGTGAGGTGGTATTCATCTGTACATGTAATCAGTATGTTCGTTACCCGTTAGATCAAAATTTATGTACGTTCAGGTCATGTCCTGATCATCAAAACAACCTATTATATTGATGATACTGGTTTTGTTATAAAATCATGTAATTATAATATTTGAGGGGGCGTAGAAAGAAAATAAATGAAAGATAATTGAGGGAGGTTGTTAACCATTAATAGGGTAACACCTTTGGTTCGCACCAAAGCGTTTCCATGGAAGGATATATTACCAGAGGAGGATTAAATATTTAAGGAATGGTTTTTTGGGATCAATTTGGGTAATTTCATTAATGAAAATGTGTCTTTAGAGGTTTCAAGATGTTGGAGGAGAAGAGGACTTTTATAATGGATGAGGAATGGCACATCCGTAATATTTATAAAAAATGAAACCCATCCATGTTTTTTATTTAATGTGGATAACTATTGGTTAAATATTGAGAAAATGGAGTATTTGTTATTCAAATTTAATGAAAATTCCTTTAGGAAAAGTTCACAGGTTTTTTTGTTCATTAATATTAGGGTTTAGTCCCTTATTAAGATTAATTTATCCTTTGTCATTGTAACTAATTTTAATTACATCGCTAATCATTTTGGAAAAAAACAATTTTTAACTTATTAGAAATTATAAATTAGTATTATTACTAATTTTGAATCAATTTTTTCCAAATTTCAAACACATAAGTGGCATAAATTATTTTAAAGTTTTTCACAGAGTCGGGTCGACAATGGGAGTTTTAATGTAAAAATGATCAGATTATTTTTATGTTTTTATAGTCAATTTAAAAATAAAATTTATTTAAATGACCTAAATTTGATTTATTGATAAATATAATACCAATATAAACTTGTAATACAATTTAAAATATAATTTAGTCTTATAAATAAATTAAATGAAATAGGTGTTTGGAGTTAAAATCCAGGTTTTTTAATTATGCATCAAAAATGAAACATTAAAGAAAAATTAAAAAATATCCAAAACTAATTTTTTATTTTTATCATTAAAATATGATGTTTATTTTGACTTATTAAAATTATAAATGTTCTAAAAATTATATATAAAATTGTATTTCCATTAAATTTTTGTAAAACAACATTTATAAAAATATAGTTTTTTATGTATAAAATTGGGTTTGTTCTTATCACATGTATATCAAATATATTGGATTAATATAAAAAAATATTTAATAAATAACATATATGTTACAATAATATCACATTCTAATTGAAATTAATTTAATATATCAAAAAAACCTTTGGGTGTATAAAAATAAAAATAAATTATTTAAACAATTTTTTTTCTTATATTTTCATTTCTATTTAATTGGTAACCTATGAATTTATTTATATTTTTGTGAACCATATTTCTCATAATTGAGTTAATAATACTAATAAACTATCATTTTATGTTTATATTATATCTTATTATATTAAATAATGATATTTTAGTAATATATTATAGTTCAGTAAACATCGATAATGCGTGTTACACAAGACATTGAGGAATGTCATTGTGGCCTGTAACAAAAGATAACCTTAGTGTTCCATGTAGAGAAAGATAAAATTTATATTTTTTATAGATAATTTCATGCAAAAAAATGTTTTTAGTAAAAAATATACTTTTTCGAGTGTTTCATGAAATACCAAATATTAAAAAGGTTAAATTAATTCGAAAAATTAATTCACAAAATCTCGATGAGTTACAAAATACCCCACTTAAACTCAATTTCTCCCTCTAAATTCATTGAGTTTATGCAGTTATTAATACATTAATGTTTCAATTATCGAAATCCACATTATAAAAATGATTTCTAAAACATACATTAAAAGGCGAATGTTGTAATCATAATTTTTACACATATTGACACATAATTTGGATTCCATATGGGATAAAATAGGTGGAAATTGATAACATGGACATGAAGATAAATGTAACCATAATGTTCTGATGGATAGTGATAGAGAATAATTTCATAAGAAAATCAAAATTTTGAATGCCAAGAATATACAATGAACTAAGGGACCATCTGATTCATCATAAAAAAGGTACTATGATAAATTTTTTGGTTTCAAGATCTTTTTTCCAAAATATAAAGGAGTTTATTGACTATATATATTTTTGAGATTTCTATAAAAACTCACCATTTATTGTTCCTCGATCATATCCACCTCTCTCTCTAAAAAGTATGGTGAATTGTTCATTCCTAAAGAACTAACATATAATGATATCTATGATATTACGTCCCATATGTCATAAGTTATCATCCAAACCATGTTTCTATAACAAGTTGTCCAATATGCATAAATCCTTATGTGGTAAGATATTAATTCATTAAAAAAACCATATAAAATTTTAAACATGATATTTCTATAAATATTTTACACTATATCCCTTCCATTAGGAGAAAATACAAAACATTAGGAAGAATGTAACAAAATAAGCTTAACATTGATACCTCATATATCACAATGTAGATATTGGTGGTCACATTCCAAACATGTGAATAGACACATCATATACTCTATAGAAACATTTAAATAAACCAAATTACAATAAATACGTTTTGAAAACATGCATGTTTCATTAGTTCAAAGCTTGCAGGATATATCACTTAAAATTAAGAATTTTAAAAATTAATACATGAAGACATATACCCCCTTTTAAACCCATCAATAATCAGATCTTGGGTATTGAGTTCCGTATAAATAAATTATTTTGATTAAACATGTCTCATATCAAAAAATCATTATCATAACTTTATGAACACATTACGAGTTCTTGTTCCCTTAATCTTGGACTTCACATGAATATAAGATATTCTTTAAATAACTTTTCATTTCTATTATATCTATTGAATATATTAATAGAAATCCACAGAAAAAATTAAACTAAATTATCCTTATATAATTCACCATTCAATTTTTTTGGGTCCAAATACACAAATACTTCAATACTTTCCCTTTAATGGTGTTATGGAATATGTAATTCCTTGGTTTAGAAGTAGATTCCAAATTATGGGAAATGATTTGGGTAATGATCGTGTTCTCTATAGAATAGGTATTGAACCCAATGTCCCTTTTTTCCCATAAGGATAATATATTCCCCTCCATTTGAAGAATTCCCCATGGTTATTTTTTCATTGTTTTTGACGTGTAGGTAGATACTTTTTTCCCCATTGTTCCTTAGAATTTCATCTTCTATAAAATTCCATATTTCTCTTATTCAATGTGTTATGAATATCAACAAATCTTACATTCTTTCTCAAATGTCGCGAAAGAATATTCATCATAATCACAATATATTTCTCTCCATTCATTATCTACTTTTGTTTATCATAATCAACTGATTTTCCATTTGACTCAATGTTAACACAGTTTCATCATGTTTCTTCAATTGACTAAAAACCAAATAGCATGGGGTGAGAATCAAATGTCATGAATGAAAAACATATAAAAATGAAAAATTACTTATAAGATTTCTAACTCATTAAACCTACAATTCAATTGATGAAACCTTTATTTTATTCATGTTTTTTCATAGTAATATTCTTTTCAAATCATTCATAATGTTTCATGAAGTGTTTGTGAATTTACAATGACAATACCACAATATTGTTACTCTAGGTGTGTAGAAAGGCCTATTGTCATGTACTAGATTATCCTGAGTTAGGCCTACAACATCATGCCCTATTTTTTCCTCATAGGTACAAATGTAGTGGATCAAAATCCATTTGTATTATTCTAACAATGAATTATTTCTAGGAAACCACTCACTCAATCCATTAACAAAAATCTTGCACATTTTCATAAACGTTAACTCATCCTTATACTTATCCCAATGAAATTACCTAGACATATCCTTATAAATATACCTAGGGATCTCACAATACTTTTATCATCTTTGTTTCCCAATTTGAACTAAAAATTCACTCTAATATAAATCATTAATACCATGACAGTATATATATTAACATTACATCACTTTTAGAGAATACTTACAACATTTTACATACATACTCTTAAAGAACATACGAATATAGTTCCTTTATAAACCTGGAAACATAAACACAGGTTTATAAATGAACTAATTTTTATCACACTAGTTTCTTCATGAATAAAATCATTCATAGACACATTAAACAAAATATGTATCTTCATAACCTAGGGGAAAGGAAACATAAAAATGGGTGAGATCAGATGCTCGGTATGGGAATGTAAGGGAGGCATGAAAAGGAAATCATGAGAATAGGGGTATGGGAACGTAATCATAACATTAAAATATCATTTCATGTATATAAAATATTATAAATATGAATCATGGAATAAGTATTTGTAGTTCATAAGAAATAAATCATAAGGAAAAAGGAACATAATCCCTAAAATAATAATATAGGAATATAACATGAAATTATTAAAGAAAAATTTTTGTACAATATTATTTCTATTGTAGAGAAGGCACCACTTCCAAGACCATATTAGTGGAATAATTATTTTTCCGAACTAATTTAACTCCCCATTCTATCCTTGTATTAAAAAACCAAGTTCACTCCTCATTCCAGCCCTGTATTTATGAATAGAGTTCATTTCCATTCCGTCCATGAAATACTGAATTGGGTTAATTTCAAGTTCCATACATGTCTATATCATGGGATATAAATGATTACCTAATTCATTGTAGAGGGGTGTAAGTCCCACCCATATCGTATTGAAATCATACATACATTCTTCACAAGATCGTAAATAATCAAATCATAAACAATGGAACGAAATGGTTGTTATAAACATGTAATCATATCATAACCTATGTGAAAATATAGGATTCATATTCACTTCATCATAATCATAACCTATGAAAAAATCCGGATTCAAAAGTATATAAACGTTGAAAGAGAAAAAGGTTTCAAAAACATCATGAAAGTAAAACATAATCCATTCCAAGAAAGAATATGAAAGGAAACATTAAATAATTTTCCCAAAATTTAATGTTTAAAACCAATGGATATTAAAATTATGAAAAATCATTTCATAACACTTTTTGAGGAAAATATGCTTTTTCCATTGAAAATGTATTTTAAAACATAAAAGCATTTGAAAGTATATTTCTTTTCAAAATAAGATTTGAAAACATATAAAAAAGTCTTTTAAAGTATAAATCATTTTTAAAATCCTTTTTATTGTATAATGGGCTTCAAATATATTTTGAAAACATTTTTTTGAAAACATTTTTTAAAAACATGGTTTTTGAATACAATAGATTTATGATCGAAGAGAGATAATGTTAGATTATATTTAAAAATAGATCCTAAAAATAAATAGGGGAAAAATGGTACTTATGTATTATTATATGTTGAAAAAAAATTGGAGAAGAAAACTCATGGATATTCTTGATAGGAATATAATATTTTTTCATCAAAGACGCATAATCATTAACAATCTCGAAATGTGATGAGATTGTTTCAAACAAATATTACAAATTTATTACATGGGATCATACAGTTAATGTACGAAAATTAAATTAAATTATTCATAAAATATCTTGGAATGAATTAGGTTAATGATATAACATGTAAAATGGAAGTATATACACCTTGAGAAATAATTTAGGTGCATAACAAAACATTGGTCCCAAAGAAGAATAATTGTGAAAAATTTGTTTTACTGATATTGTTACTTTAAAAATATAACCCCCATCAATGTATGATCATAAAATGGATATTTAAAAACCTCATAAATTTAATTTTATTAATCATTTATTATTTCAATGGTATGTTCATACTCCACACAAAAGGAATGAGTGGAAAACATAGAATTTATCTCACAGAAATAAAATGTGAGATGAAATCCCATTACCACGTGTCTTGACTCTCACCGTACCCATCAAACTAACTATATAATAAATATGAATTTATTATAAATATTTTATAGAACCATAATATTATATCTTATTCAATATATTTCTTTATTATGACTTTATATTACTCACTTCTTAACCATCATACATTAAAGTTTCAATTCTGTTAATATTCTCTATGTTATTAGCTAGTGTGTAATTTTCTATATCGTTGGTCCTTATACTAATATCATGATACGGGAATGTAAAACATGATATAAATATAATTTATAACCTATATATTTTTAGTAAAATAATCCATATAATATATAATAATGAAACAGAATACATCATTCATGGAGACAGAATGGTGTACACACACATTAATGCTATTTCAATTTAATTATTGTATTGAAAGAATAAAAGTAAAAGATGTATATATTTATATATATTTATATATATGTATATATATAATTATTATTTTATCATTATATTATCTTATATTTCATATATATTCAATAAATATATCCTTAATAAACTCCATGTTTTGTATGAATGAATCACATCACATTGAGGGGGTGGTAGTCTGCACTTCCTAAAACTAAGTGATAATATTAATAAAAATGTAAATTATATAGATATGGGTTTGTAAAATAATTATATAATATTAAATACATACAAAATATTATATATAACATATATAAATATATTTTCCATCATAATTTCCATAGTGAGTGGTGGTAAAGGAAAAATGAACAATCATCATTTAGTTATGTGATAGTCTGCCTAATACTTAAACAATATTTCTATTACCCATTTTATGAAAGTGTGTTAAGTGCATGTATAACCCTAAAAATAAAAAATTACTATTATATTGATTATACTGGTGTTTTTATAAAATCATAGAATAAGAAATTTTGAGGGAGTGGAGAAATAAAATTATAGAAAGGAGTTTGAGGGAGGGTGTTTCCTCTTATTACGGTAAATCCTTTTGGTTTGCACAATAGGAATTACTTACAATGTGTTATCCCTATGGGAGGATTCAAGGAGGTAGGAAGTGGTGTTGGGGAGCTGTTGGGGTAATTTTTTGGTTGATAAAATGTAGCTTAAGTGGTGTGAGGAAGTGGGGGGATATGAGGCCTTCTAAAATGGAGGTGGAGTGGCACTCTTGTAATATTTTAAAAGGAAACCCACCCATGTTTTTTATTGAAACTGATTCAATAATGTTTAAAAGTAGGAATATGGGACTATAAGGTCTAAATATGGTCATTAAATGGATTTATGATATGTTTATAGGTTGTTTTGTCCATTAATATTATGGTGTAGTCCCATATTAATCGTAATTTTACATTAATTATTAAAGTAATTTTAATTGCATGACTAATATTTTTCGTCAAAAACTCAGTTGACCATTCTATACAATATAACTTATTCTGATTCAAAATATATAATCCTTTTTAAAAAATTCTAAAGTATAATTAGTGTAAATTGATTAAAATTTAATCTCATAATCAGCTCAACAATGTGGGTTTTTAATATAAAAATATTGTTACGTTTTCTGTGTTTTTATTGTAAATTTAAAAATTAAATTAATTTGAAATAAGTAAATTGGGATTATTGAAAAAAAAATTTCTAACTAAACATTTAAATTAATTTAAAATATAGCATAAGGTTGTGAATAAATTATATGAATACATTATGTTGATTTAAATTCTAGTATTCTTAACTATTAATTACAAATGAAACTTTTTAGAAAAATCCATAAAATTTATCCTAACAAAATTTCTATGTTTTTCATACAAATATAGAGTTTATTTGACTTATTTAATTTATAAATGTTCAAAAAAAAATATTTAAAATGGGTTCTCCATTAAAAGGCGGTAAAAAACCTTTATAAAAATATAAGTTTTAATAATAAAATTAGGATAGTCCTTATATTATGTATATCAAATATTTTATATGAATATCAAAAAAAATTAATTTAATATATAAAGTATATAATAATACAAAATCACTTAATAATTGTAAATAATTCATTGTTTTAAGACAAATCACCTTTCCCTGTATAAAAATAAAAATATATCATTTATATTCAATTATTTATTATATTTTTATTTCTAATAAATTTATATCATATAAATTAATATCATATTTTTGTAAACTATATATTTTTTATAAGTTAGTTAATACTATTCATAACCTAAAATTTAAGGTCTAGGTTATTTGTTATTATATTAAATAATCATATTTTAATAATATATTATTGTTTGGTAAGCCTTGTCCATGTTTGTTATGCAAGCAATCGAGGAAAGTCATTATTTTATGGAACAATAGATAAAATCAGTGTTCTATGAAGAGAAAACTAAAATTTATCTTGTCTGTTGTTACCTTATTCCAAAGATAATACTTTTATATAAAATACATAATTTTTAGTGTTTAACAAAATAAAAAATATCAAATATATTAAATTAATTCAAAAAAATAACTCCCAAAATATAGGGTTGTTACAATCATGAGGAAACATACACCTTAATTTATTGGGTCTTCTATTATAATTATTTTTGAACAATGGATCATTAATACTGAAAATATATTATCTATTATCCATTTTTAGCATGAGAAATCATTTTTGTTGTTTATCATTTAGACTATGAAGAATAAAAGTGGAAGACTCTAATCGATAATACAAGGTGTCGAGATGAAATTTAATCCCCAAATATTGATGAGTTCAAGAACATATATTTCAGTAATTACATTCCTAATATTATTCATACTAATATGGAAAAATAATTTCATGAGATGAATCAAATGGATGATGAATCTATCGATACCTATATTAATGATTACAAAAGTCTTGTTACGTAAGATTCATGATTTATCAAAAAAATAAATGAATGTACATTTTATAGGTCATTTATTTTTTAAAGGAAATTATCAGAATGGATTTTTCCATAAGAGACATTAGTATCAACGATGATATTTTTTGTTGGGTAATCATGGTAGAGATAGAGGTTTTAGTCATGTATGGATATCTTGTATTAAACAAGAAAAGGAATAAGGTGTTCAAATAATAATAAAATAACCATGGGGAAAAGAAGATGAGATTTCCATTATGATATAAATGTGGGATGGAGCATTGGGAAATTTTCATAGGGGGTCTAATCAATTGTTTCTTTATGGAAAAAAGTTTCATCTCGTATATTATGGATGAATTTATGATAAAAGTTATCTAACAATGCTAATAGAGAGAAAACTACACAGAATGTACCTCCCCCTCATTACTGATAAATGAGTAAAGAGAATGGTCATTATGTTTACGAGTTCCCAAAACCAATGGATAGTGATTATTATCATCGTCAACAACCTCTTATGCAAAGGGAAAAGGATAAGTCTCATTTGATCTCTATTTCTGATGAGGGTTACATTAAAAACATAGTGAAAGGTAAACGTACAATCCAATAATATATGACAAATTTCGTATTTGATTGAAGATCTACACATTCATTCGTGTCTAATGAATTTTCTATGATAATTAATATTTAACAAAAGTGAGTAGAGGTGGATTTAGTTGTGGTAACCCAAATGGTATTGTGATTTCATATAAAGTCTATAATTCCTTTTTGGGTGACCTTTTTTGGAATTTTCAACCTATAAAACATTTCATCCTTCCTCTAGTTGTATTGGATGTCATCTTAGGCATGGATAGGCTTTCATTGGGAAAATCCCACACCAATTTTCATGAAAAAGGTAGTCAAATTTGATATATTAAACCATCATATGATCTTCGATCAATATGATGATACATATGATCTTATTTAGGTGATTAAATCTAGTGTATCAGTCCTTATTTCAATTCAATAGGGTTATTTTTATCAAATGGATGGAGTGAAAATCTACATCGATGATATGCCTATTGTTCAGGTACATGTATATGTTCTTCAAAAAGAGTTTCTTCACCTTCCACTAGAATATGAAGTCAGGTTCTCAATATAACTCATTACTAGTTCCACAATAATTTTAATGACTCTATATAGAATAGAATGATTGAATATCATGATATAATGAATTAACTCCAAGAATACCATTATAAGGGTTTCATTGATAAAACTATACCACCTTAGGGTGAACATGTTATTTTTGAGAAAAATAAATATGGTTCAATGCACTCTCCACTGAATATCTAGTTTTGAATACGATCAACTTCAAGAACAAATATCCTATTCCACATATCAATGTATTATTTGATTAACTATATTCATCATAATAAATTTCAATAATTGGCCGTCGTTTTGGCATATCATTAATTGTGGGTAAATAAGGACATACATAAGAATAAATTTTGTACTCACTATGGAAACCATTAATATATATTTATGCTTTTAATTCATAATAAAACTCTCTATATATTCATCTATTTAATGAATATAGTGATTATAGATTACCTCAACAAGTTTTTGGTGGTATTTGTAAATTATATTCTAACATATTCAAAGATCATGGAAGAGGATGAATACCACATTATTATTGTAATAATGAACCTAAGGAAAGAGAAAAAGAATTCAATATTTATAAAGGGTGAATATTTTTTACAGAAGCTATCATAATTTGGTCACATAATCTCAAGAGATGGTATATCAGTAGATCCATAAAAGTAATAATATATATAATGTCAGCACGGACTATCCATGGTGGATTTGATCTATAGTTTTCATTGATTGTGATGTATATTATCGACGATTTTGGGATAATTACTCACGACTATCTAAACCTCTTACCAAATTAAATTGGAATGGTTATATGTTATTTTGGACCAATTATTAAGAGGACAATTTCATAGAATAGAAGTGAAGGTTTTTCAGTTCACCTATACATACATTACTAGGTAGCGGTAGTTTTTTTCATTAAATATATAGAGGCATTATCAATATAGGGAAAAGTATGATAAATATAATTATCCCAAAATTATGAAATATATATGAACACATAAGTACATGAAAATATATCAGATAAGATCATTAGATATTATAACGGATTATGATTTCTCAATACGCTATCACCCAGGGAAGGAGAACAAGGTGTCTAATGATTTGAGTTTAAATTATCATTATTTTTTAATAATATTGAGTATCACAATAGATCCAATATTTATGGATTTGAAAATGATGTATATAGATATCTTTAAGTCATAATAAAATTTATATATTGATTTATTTATTGTGTGAACCTTTATGCAAGAGAGGATTAATGAATAATAAAGTGAAGATGAAGGGAAAAAATATGGTTGGAAATGTTCTGAAGTATAACTTTACTCAAGATGGAATGATATCATTTAGGAATAGTGTGTGGGTTCCATTAATATAATATTTTAATAAGGATCCATTTGATGAAGATCGTAGTTCTTTATTCTATATTCATCTTGTAAGTATGAAGATGTATATTGATTTGAAGGAAAACTTATACTAGGATGGAATGAAGTGAGATATCACAATGTTTGTGTCTCTTTTCTTTGTATGCCATCATGTCTAGGAAAAAAAGAAAAAGTGTAAGGGGATTTACAAACTATTACCAATACCAAATAGAAAATGGGATGACATATCTATGAATGTTATTTGTGAACTACCCAAAACCTATAATGGTTTTAATTTTAAATGGGTGGTATTCAATCACCATAAAAATTTATCAAACTTTATCACTACTAGAGAAGAAATATCATTGGATTAGATTACTAGGATATACATTAATAAACTGGTATGGTTTCATATATTAACACATTAAATTATATCTAATTAGGATTTGAGGATTACCTAAACGTTCTGATGATGTATTCAGCAAGAACTTCATAAGGACTTTATTTTAGTACTTCTTGCCTTTTATATAGAGATGGTAATTCTAAATTAATAATTCAAACCCTATAGGATATGTTGAGATCTTGTTCATTGGATTTAAAAGATAGTTAGGATAAAAACCTTACTGTAGTTGATTTTTGTTATAATAATATTTTTCATTATATAATTCAGATGGATACTTAAGAATCACTCTATGGGAAGATATATAGAGCTCCAACATTCTAGGTTAATTTTGGAGAAATAAATCTTTTGGGACTTGAGATAATTGATTATATGGAATGAAAGATTAGTTTCATTCCGAAGCATATCAATATATCTCACTGTTGATAGAAAATTTTTGCAGATAGCCAACGATGTGATATAGAATTTGAATTTGGCATGAATGTGTTTCTAAAAATCTCTCATGGAAAAATGTTATGAGATTAAAAAATAATGGTAAAATAAGATCTATGTATATTAGTCCTTTTGAAATACTTGATCATTGGGGGATGGTATCCTATAACATGAAACTTCCTAAAAATATCTCAACATTTCATGATGTGCTCCATGTATCCCTCTTAAGGATGTACACACCTTAACCTTCACATGTAGTAAACATATAGGTTATACGACTAGATTAGGATCTTTTTTAAGAGTAACAAATAGTTGATATTATGGATTCTACTGAGAAAGTTCAACAATGCAAGACCACTCATGTGGTAAATGTTTAGGGGGAGAAACCACTAGTTATTGGAAGCTATGTGGTAATTTGGGTATATTATTATGAAGAAATATCCTCATTTTTAAATCATAATGCTGAATTTTTATGGGGGGGGGGGGGGAATCATATTATGGGGTAGAATGTAACGCACTAAGCTTTTATGGATCTTTCTTTTTTATAATAAATTAATTTTTATGCTTACTTACATTGCATGCTATGTAAATCCAGATGATTTAATATGCTATTCCAATATAATCTTGAACTATAAGAAACAACAAATTGGAGTTTGTTACACAGAATACTTAGTTTCTTTGAATATACATTTTATTAGAGTAATTATTTATACGATATAGTTATAATCTAGATGATAAATTTATAATGTGAATATAAATAATAACTTTTTAAATATTAATTATAATTATTTTATATAAAAATAAATTGATAGTAAGTCATATAATTTTTGGTGAAGACTTTATATATTTGAAAATGTTATTTTTTAATATGAATTACTTTTTATGTCATTTTGTGAAAAAATAGAAAACAAATTTTAGAAAATTTTAGATATTTAATTTTTGAAAATAAAATTTATTTTTAAAAGAATAATGTTTAAATTTTCTTAGTTTAAATTTATTATATTATTTTGAAAAAACATTATTTCTAGACGAATAATCAAAAATAATAAATTAAAATTCAAAATTGTATTTTTATATGGATTTATAATATTTTTAAATTATATTTTAAATTTTTCAAAGATTAATTAGAAATATTTTATATCACATATTAAAATCAATATTATTAGAACCAATTTGACATTGAAATTGGGTATTAAATCATATCAATGTTTTAAAAAATTTCCCTAAAAACCAATTTTTGCTACACATATGTGGGATTAAATTTAAACTAATTTCACCAACTTTTGTTATTAGAATTTAGAAAAATAAAAAAATTTGGTATTAAAAAAATAAATTTAAATAAAGTAATTTTATTTTTTTACCAAAAATATTATTTAATGAAGTTAAAATTAATAACAGTTATTAATAAAAAATCAAGCTTAACAACAGAAAAAACCGTAAAACTAAGGGATAAAATAACCTGTTGAATTTAAAAAAGACATTTTATGTTCATATATCTTCCCTATACACCATTATATTTAAAATTTATCATTATTTGAGAAAAATTACATGGGAAATTGTGGATGGAATTACATTTTCAATAATTTAAAAGAATGTCACTCCCCTACTATAAAATGGAACTCAACCCTCCTACTTCCTTACACCACACATTCCCTTTAGTTTGAATAAAATATGATAAAATCTACTCTAAAAATGACTATATTTTTTCTTGGAGACTATTTTTTATAATAAATCCGACAAAGGATGCCCTTTGGCTCAAACCAAAAAGAGTTGCCCACAGAAGAGGTAATATATCCTTCCTCAAACACCATTATTTAATTTTCATTCTCCCCCACATCAATTACTATTATTCAACGACTAAATAATGAAGAAATTATAATAAATATGTAGATATGTATATATAATAATGTTAAAAAAATCAAATATACACACTTCTATCAAATGGGTAATGAACGTACCATTATTGTGTATTAAGAACTACTTCCCCACAAAATGATGTTGTTTATTTTTTCCATTAAAACTTCTCATGGATGAAAATTATGATGTAAACTATGTTTTTATATTATATATATGATATTTCTTATTTATTTATTATTATGTAATTATTATATAAAACATATCCTCATGCTTTCCTTATTGAGGATATACGATAACATTGTTAGTGGCCATCTAGGCTACCGCCTCGTCAAAGCAATGTGATTCGTTCACACATTAAATGGAAGGTATAAAGGATTGTTTTAATTAAAATATAGGATATTTATAAAAAACTAATTGTAATTCAATGATATTATATTTATACATATATTTAAATCTACAAAATCATTTCATTTACTTTCTTTCATTCAGTACGACATGAAAATGTAAACTACATCCACAAGTACGTATGATCTAACATACCCATTAACGGTGTATATCATTTAATATTTATATCATGTATAGATTATTATAAATACATATATACTAAATATATATTATATCTATATAATGGTATAAATTATGGAAATATTTTAATAATGATTTAAGTAATAAACCATGAATAACAATACAAAACATGAATGATTAACAACATAATTATCACCCAAAATATAACATTATCATGGTGTTATTAATAAATGGGGAATATAATTTCTCAATTAAAAATATATAGTATTATATATATGAATATGGTTCTGTGATATATTTTTAATAAACATATACTTATTATATAATAGGTCTGAACATGTACAATGGGAGTCAAGACATATTTTAAGGAGAAATTTATTCTCAATTTATTTATACGAGGCTTATACATTATACACCACCTATTTATTTTGTGTGGTGTATAAACTACCCATGAATTTATTATATTATTCTCAAAAGAAAATTTATTAGTTTTTACATATGATTTGTTTATCTCACATTCATGGTTTTGCATTTCAAAAGTTACCAAAACGTTAAAGTTATTTGTCTCAATTTTCATTCATTGATATAAATGTGTTGTTATTCACCTATGATCATATACAAGGTTAATATACATCTAATTGAAATGTCATATCATGATTTTATTTATTTTAATTGTATTTTAAGATCCATGTAATTTCATTTTCATACATAGGGAGTATCATTAAATGTTAACAAGTGGTAAGAGTATATAGGAACAATCTCATTTTTTTCATGTCTATATTTGATTATGCTTCTTTGATAAAATATTATGATCTATAACTATATAGAAAAAGTTATTTCTATTTTCTTCTTGATGCTAATTATGTTTTCATGTATTAGTATCATTTTTTCACTCTTTGGTATTTAACATAATAAATAAAATATTTTTAATAATAGTTCATCTCATTTCACTTTTAGGTCATAAATATATATTATTTAAAAAAACGTGTTATAAAAAAACAATTTTTTTAAATATATATATTAAGATATTATTTATGAAAAAAAATAATTTTATTTTTTAACTACTTTAAATGAAACCTTAATGTGTATCAATTCTATTTTTAAAGAATATTTATTTCAAAATACGTTATCAATTTAAAAAATCTCTTTTACTGATTGTCTATGTTATTCAAAATCTATAATGTAATCCTTTGTGTTTACTCCAACCTTTCTGTGGATATTATTCAAGGGTACCATTCGTATTCCTTCTCCGACTGCATTAAATTATGATGGAATGACGTTTATTTGAACTGATTCTCATTCATGGGTTATATTCTTTAGAAATCCACTTCTTTTCATGGGTTATTATTTTGATGAAATGATTATTTAACTTATATATTTCCACAGTTTATGATATGATAAAATGTTTGTGATACTAATTTTATTTCATGGGTTGTGATATGTTTTTGTATGATCATGTTGAATTTATATTTATGATTTCATTATGGGATTAGTGGGATCTATATCTCCATCCAATGTGTTGTGTAATGATTTAAATATCATGACATAGAGATTTCTAAAACGGGTAGTGATATATATTCAGTAATAGAATTTTTCTACTAATATGGTCTTGGGAGGGAACCATGACTAATTATATGGAAATGGGATTGAACCATGACTACCAAGATTGTATGGGGAGTGAACCCATACTAATAAATTCTCCTGGGAAGTAATTCCTTGACTAATATGGAAATAATTTTATATACTTAAGTGTCTTCCAAAATTCCATGTCTCATTCGTCTATTGTACATTCATGGTTTATATTTTTTAATTCCTTATGATTCATGTCTCAGGATATTCTAATAATTATTCCATGATTCATATTTATGATCTATGATATTTAGGTTATGATCTTCTATTTTCATTATCTTGTTCTCAAAATCATTTTTTTATGATTAGTATTAAATATATCTCTCTTTTATACCCTAAGAGTTCTTTGATCTCACCCATTTTTTATGTTTCATTTAGCATGTTTATGAGTATTTGTATTATGGTTTTTGTGTCTAAAATGGATTCTTTTCATGAATAAATTCGTGGTGGATTGTTTATCTAACATATATATTAGTTCAATGAATCCATTTTTCATTGGAACTAAACTAATATATTCTTTGGGTTTCTATTTGAGTAATGTATTATATATTCCATAAAAGTAATGTAATTTCTTTATTGAAAATGTGACGTTCACTTTCTTGATCCTCTATTAAAACCAGAAAATGATTTAAAGGTCATTGGTTGTTCCAATTTATAAAATAAGTATCAATCTCTTAAAAATGACTTTGATATCAATTTATATCAATTTATTTTGTACATCGATTCATGATTAGAAACATAACATTTATTTTTTGGTGATGTAGCATGGTATGTATGTTTCATTGATGGTATGACATTGGTTGAATATGCAAAGACATGATTTTTCACTTCCGTAAAGAAAAAGATATCTTGGGGAAAATTGACCAAGATGGTAGTAACTTTATTAAATACATTTCCCAGGTAGAAGAAGTTAATTCCACCAGCTTAGTAAAAAAATAATAAATCAATAAAGGATAATGAAACAAAGTATGAATACTTCATTATAATATATCATTAGTCAAATTGATTATAGTACATGTGATGTTTTTATAGGAGGGTATCATTGCTATGAATAATCCATATATTTATAGGGGGACATGGTGGGTTTACTAGAATTAACTCTTGATATATGAGAATCACTCATTGTTATTGTGGAAACTCCTAGAGGGTCAAGAAAATGAATATTCAGAGACGTCTCCAATTTTAGTGAATTAGAAATCAAGACATGGTGGGACTTCCGAAAGGGGATGGGTAATCTCTAAATATATATGATCGTAAGGATTATAAATAAATTCCATTTTATTTGAGTTCATAAAAATAACTATTAAATTTTATTTACTTATATA
This sequence comes from Viscum album, assembly GCA_963277665.1. Classification (NCBI taxonomy): domain Eukaryota; kingdom Viridiplantae; phylum Streptophyta; class Magnoliopsida; order Santalales; family Viscaceae; genus Viscum; species Viscum album. The sequence continues at coordinate 1,390,513,285 of OY728131.1, forward strand.
TATTCAATAGTTATTTAGTGAATAAAATGAAAAATATTTTTCAAATGAATAATGAATAATGAATATTAATTATTCAAGGATTATTAAATATATTTGGGAAAGAATTTCTGATATAATGAATAATATTTATCATGTAATATAAATTTAACGTTTAAATTAATTTATACAATATTGAAAACATTTGAAAAAAGTTTTAACAGTCATTTTTGTATTTTGGGTCCATCTTAAAGGTTATCTTCTATAGGTACCTATGAGATATTAATAGACTTTAGAACCTATCTATTTAAACAATTTAATGAAGAAAGTTTGGTGAGAAAGAACTCTATATATTTTTCATTCCTCTAATTCTCTCCCAAATTTTAGATAATGAAAGAAAAGGGAAGTTCAAGAATCCTTCAATCTATGTTGGGTTATTGATAGTTTGATCTTTCATGATCATGATGAAAAATGGTGCCTTTAATTCTTCACACTAGTTATAAAAAATTTATTGGATGACATTTAATAATTCTTCTGAAATGTGTGTGGGTGATCTATAATTTTCCGTGTTCGGTTCCTTCAAGTGACAACTTCCAAATATAGGGAAAACATATTTTTGATCTAAATCAAACGAGGTATAGTAACAATTTAATTTTACATAAATAGTTTAAATTACTTGGTTTTCTCTGGTGGTTACTGGTTTTTTGTTACATTAGAAATGACATCCTAAGTCAATCAAACTGTAAAATATTTTAATTACCCTATTTTCTCCTTCCACTACCTGAAACAAATAATAATTTCATCTAATTATGAAACACATGATATTTATGAATTCTAATATTAAAATTAATGGTTCATTACACAAGACATTAGATAGGAATTCCAACGAAACAAATACATCTAGAATTTTTTTGGGAATGTATATCATCCTAAACCCCCTTTCATAGATATTATAATGTTTGAAAGTAATGGGAATAAATATCATATTCTTAAGAGTACCCTCACATGATAGTAAAAATAATGTTTTCCCCATTATATAATGTCACCCTAACCATAGGATTAGTTACTATAGAGTTGTCATCATACCATATCAAGGTTCTCATCCTAATTGGGAACTTCATAGACCAATTATGAAGTGAGGGATACTTTAGGGCATTATCAAATTAAATTTATACAGAATAATAATAATTATTTGATAATGTATTTATTAATATTCAAGTCTATGAATATTTATAAAATATAAATCACAAAGAAAATGGTTCAGGGGAACTAACTTCAATATGCTCACATTCAATATAAAAAAAACTAAATGAATTATTAATTCTCAAATTTTAAAACATGATTCTACTATGTTTGGCTATTTTTTGGATCACGTCCTATTTTCTAGGGGAATGATTGGTGTGACCACATGTCTTTAAAGAAGATATTCTAAATATGACACGACAAATTTTGAAAATCAATCAAGTATTCATAAACCCAAATATGTATTTCATGTTCCATTTCTATAAAATTATCACCATAGTTAAAACCATTGTGAAATATTATCCAAAAATTTATAATTCACTTACTATTTCGTACAACCTAAAATTTATCAACTAATCAATAAACTGATTCTTAAGTTGTACGAGAAGATGCAATATAATACCCCATTACAAAGAATACATATATGTATTTGACCATACAATGGTTTTTCCTTTTGATAGAATGGTTAGGGTTGAGAATGAATTGGAAGGATACCTATAATGGGGATGTTAGATATTTCTTGGACTCCCAACTTTAACCAGCCTTGTTCGGCAAGCTGTCGGAGGGTTAAACATTGTGTTATAGGAATATATATTGTGTAATGGTTCTATGTATATTTTTTGATGGGTTCACATTTTGATGGGTACATGATTATATGAGTATTTACCCATATTTAATGAACTAAAGGTCCATTTTAAACTCATAGAATATGTTTTTATTCTGTGGAGACTTTTTTTCTGGTGGTTACAAAAATTTAGTGTTTTGAGATGTGTAATGTATTTAGAAATCGAGTAATACAATAAAACTGGTATTTAATTTGGAAGAGTATCTGAGATCATATTTTATTCTCTACTCCAGTTTCCTCTCCCTCGACCTATAGCCTATCCCAAATGATCATAGTGCTTTAAAACCCTTCCAGATACATTCATTTGACATTATATCATCATTGTACTTGCAATTTGATTACCCATTTTTCATTCTCCCTCAATTGTTTTTATCTATTTCACATCCTTTGGGATTTCAACTGATCATCATGAAATTAATGTTTCAATGATCCATTTTCTTTTATTTCATTTCTAGTTTTTGTTTTGATGACTTTTTCACTATCTTTCTCATCCACAGGTGTCGTTGTGAGTGTCGAGTTTTAATAAAAAGGTAGGTGGTTCCATCTAGATTATCCAAATTGAATAACCTTCAATTTCATGATCAAATTCTATTGTTGATTTAAATTCAATTTCTAAAAACTGATTTCTATTAATTTAATTAAATATAATTCAATTGAATTTTTATATTTTAAATGTTTTTGGAATTCGAATTTTGAAAACATCCAATTCCACTAAATAAGGGCATGTTTATGGAAATTTTTTCATTTACATTGTTAAATTTTAATTTCAGTTCTTATGGAAATTATTTCAATTAAATTGATAAATTTATTTTTGGAAAGTTTTTTGGAAATTTTGGAATTGGTTTTTAATTGATTTCAATGTTGTGAAAATGGATTAAAATGTTTTAATAGAAACCTCTTGATTTTATCTTGTTAAAGTGGATTTTTTTTAAATATCATTTTGGTTTTAAATGTAAAATTTTCATTAAAATTGAAGAATGTGATTTAATATAGTTTTACGATGTCTTAAAATAAATTTCCTATCTTATAGTATATATAATCCATGTAATCATTATGATGTTGGTGACTTATTTGGAAACAATCTATGTTATTAAAATGTACTAAAACATTAATGTGGTGAGTCACATCCCTGATAGCATTATGGAAAGTCACCTTTGTCAAGTGTTAGTGGGACTTGTTTATACATTTATTTCTGAGACCACCTAGAGTGTGTGGAGTCCAATATCTTGAAACTTTCATACCTATTTTTTGGATGGAAATATTGCTCACATATTTTATATTTGATATATAAATATATTTCAATTTTGTATTGACTACAATACATTACTTCTAAATTTATATAAACTATTTTATATAAATTATTTATTAAATCCATTATTATAAAAATATTCCATAAATTTTAAGGAATTTTATTTAAGAATCCTTTACTATCATTTCAAATATATAGTATGATTTGTTTAAATATTCATTGAAATTACAAATGAATTTATTTTAAAATTAAAATAATCATTTTGGTTAATATATTATTATAATTTGTTATGGAATCCTTAGGGAGGCCCTATATAGCTTTTTATCTCACACCCTACTTGTGCCTTTATGTTTTTGTAGATTATCTTCTTCCAGGTTCGAGTAAAGGGAGATGATCTATTAAGGGTGGATCTATAGGCTGAACCTTTCACATGATAGGCGGCGTCCAGAGGGATGAAGGGTAATTTTTCTCTATTTTGGTACTTGGGTTTTAGAACATTCAGATTCTTTATGACTCATTGTATTTGGTAAATATACACCTAGTGGATATCCTTTTATTATACATACTATCTTGTTTCTATTAATTTTGCACTTTTGGTAGAAATAATAATTCCCACTTGCATGTTGTTTGATGATATGCTCTAGTCACCGACCTGTGGGGTTTTGTAATTCCCTTTGGGCTTTGTTTGGGTCAAATCAACTATCATATTACTTGGGTACCTAGGTTGGTTCATGGAAGTATTGTATGAGAGGATCTAGGTAGATATTTTGTCATAAATTCATTATGAATTTATAAAATCGTGTCAAGACATAGGATGTAGTTGTGATTGAGTGTCTGGATAACTCTCACCATAATGAAGCTTAAGTCGGCATGAGTGGTTAGGGAAATAGGCCTTTGGATTACTTCTATAATTTACCCTATTTTTATTTGGATATATTGAAATCAAAATCGTGGTGGTTCTTTATGTTGGGAATAATTTCCCTTATTTTTCAGTTTCAATGTTAATCTGATTTATTGTTTGTTTATTTTCTAAATAATCAAATGGATTTTTTTTTCTTGTGGATAAATATCACTACACCCCTTGAAACAAAAAGAGAGATGGGTATTTTTAGTATTGATTATATCGTATCTCTATCATATATCATGTTTGTTAGGTGTTCATTGGTTCTCAACATTAATTTTCATTACATCATTATTGGAATGGATTATAACACTAGAAATAAATCCTAGATTGATTGTTATCTTCAGTGGGTTTACTACACCCAGCGGCGTGTCTCCTATATTTCATGTAGATTGGGACCCAAGGGAAAGTAGAGCAGGACCTTCTTATACAGAGTTAGGAAACGTAATATTAGTGTTTTATTTTTATATGGAAAATAATCTTTGTGTGGTGATCACCCTCCAGTTTTCATCAAGTTTCCTGATGTGTTACCTTCTAATTTCTCTAGTCTACCACATATAAAGGATTTTGAGTTTCCTATCAATATAATTCCATGTACTCAGCTATTTTAAATTCTCTCTTATCACATAGAATCAATAGAACTGAAATATCAATAATCCTAGATGGATATTCTTATTGAGAAAGGCTTTATACACCTTAGTGTATCACCTTTGGTGGTGTCAGTTCTCTTCATCATGAATAATAAGGGTTATTTTAACTTATGTGATGATTATTGAAAGATAAATATAGTTATGGTAAATAATAAATATATGTTTGCACATATTGATGATCTATTTTATGAATTAAACTGGTTAAACAGGTTTTCAATGATCGACCTTGAATTTGGTTACCATCAGTTGAGGATAAAAGAATATAACATTTTGAAACCACCTTACATAGAATGTATGAACATTACAAGTATTCATTTATGACTAATATTATGTCAAATTGTCTAATATTTTTAGGGATTTGATGATGTAAATAAACCAAAAATATCTAGATACCATATGGTAGTATTTATGGACAATGTCTTCGTCTATTCTTGGTCCAAGGAGGATCATTTGCATCATCTAAGAATAGTTATGAGTCGACTGATAAATCGTCAACATTGTTTGAATATTTGGTATGGTGAGTTCCAAATTTAGGAAGTGATATTCTTAGGGCATGTAGTATCGAAACATGGAATATCACTATATCCTATGAAGTTTAAAGATGTTATGTCTTGGGAACAACCATGAAATGTCTTCAATATTTGCAGCTTATTTGTCATAGACATAAATTACCAATTGTTTATAAAGTAATTCACAGATATGGATTCTTTGATGACTATTCTATCTTGAAAGGGGTTTATTATTGTTTGGATTGAGAAATGTCAGAATTATTATGTTAAGCTAAAATGTATTTTGACTACTATATAGATGTTGACTCTTTCTTAAGACGAGAAATGTAATGTTTCCATTTTTGATGCATGAGATTCCAGTATGGGTTTCTTTATTATGCAGTGTGATCATGAGGTTTATTATGGATCTCATCACCTTAGGCCATATGAGAATAATTAACATACAAAAAACATTGAACATACTACTGTGCTAATTTTTTAAACAATTTGACAACATTAGCTTTATGGAAAATGGTTTACAGGGTTTTCAGACCACAATATATTGAGTTAAATATTCTTTGTAAATTATTTTAATCTCTTCAAAAGAATTGTGTGGAATACCTACTATAACACCAAAGGTTTCAATGTGAGTTTTTACATTTTATGTATGAATCAAAAATTAATTAAATAAATAAAATTTGAACTCAAATAGAAAAATAGTATTAAATTTATTTATAAAAAGGCATTAATACATAATTGGCATACATAAGCCGGACCATCAAACCCACAATAAATGATAGTAACAACACTAGAAATACCCCAACCAAAATAATAAGGCCAATTAAATAGAACACTTCAACTAGATCATCCATAACCAGAATGTTATACCACATAATATATCAATAAGACGGAGACCAAGTGGAAAATATAACACCATTTCAAGAGTAATAAAATGATTTCCATGGAATTTTATGAGTGATTAGAATTCCTAAAATGTATATACATAGAATAATTTTAAATTGACCATTATAAAATATTTCCATTATAATTGTTTAGTGAGAAGTGAGAGATGTTGGTTGAAAATTTAATTAGTAAATGCTATTTGGATTTGAAAATATTATTTTTATAAAATAAACATACATTTTAGTAAACTACTAATTCTGAAAACATATTATCAGCAGTAAAAATAGAAATACACAAAAAAATAGAACAAGGAGGGTTACTAATAATAATAAAAACACTTTCATGAATAAAATCATGAATACAAAAATTTAAATGGAGGATGAGTATCATCAAAAAATAAAATGGGACGATATAGTTAAAACTAGTATTTAAAACATTATCTTTTATCTATTAGAAAAATACTATGGTAATATATATATATATAATTAGTAATTGTTTAATATTAATTAATTTTAAATATATAATCTTATTTATGATTTATTTTCTTTCCAATTATTATTTTCCAAAATTTTACTAAAACCAAGTAGAGTATTTTGAATATAATTAAGTTTTGATTAAAAGATTTTTTTGAAGTATAAATTCTGAATAGATTAATATTATTTATTTATAAGATATGAAGTATGAAAATTAATTGTGATAATTAAAAAATTATTTAAATACAAGAAAATCACTAGATCAAATAAAAATTCCAGATCTGTTTGCAATTATCTGATTAGTGTCTGGAAATTATGATATATCCACCTCCTTCTGCATTTCACTTCACAGGCCATACATTTAAATGGATTCCAACTACTCAAATCCCACATTGCCCATATCTACCACTAATAGATGAGATATAGGTTGACAGAGAGAGTTAATCTAAGCCATCCTCCTATTCTTCTGGAGACCATCCTATTCGATAAACTATCAAAAAATAGGATCTCAAATATCGGCCAGATCTAATATTAACCATTAATTCTATTTATCAAATTCGTCCTATAGGAAATCAATAGGAATCCCTCTACTCTGATTACATTTTCCCTTCACCGTTGATTTCATCTTCAACAAAAAATATGACCGAAAAAGTTAAAAATAAAATTCAATCATCATCATTGTATTAAAAAAATAATATTCTCTATCCAGTTTCATGTGTTTTTAATAGGAAATTATTTTTTAATCTGAAAAAAATTCCATTAAATAACACTCTTCCTTAATGGAGTAAACATAATGTTGTCATCATTTATGCATGGATCAAGTATCCACCAAAAAATACACATGGTTTCAAATATTCCATATCTTGACATATAAAATATACTTTTATCTCAATCACATTGTAGAAGACAATGCATTCAGTTACGATTTTCACAACAATGATATCTAAGACTAAATCCAACACTAAATTATCTTCAACAAGGTGATAGAAATATTTACATACCCTTTCTTCAACAGAAAATGATTTTTTTTCAATAATATGACATCAATCATTTTAATAAGCTCATATTGTCACATCTCAATGAACTAATGAAACACCACACTCCTTAGTTATTTTACTTTTCAAAAAATAAAAGATCGTTTTATTTTCATTTGAAATATTTATCTTCTTTTAAAATTTAATTATAATAATGGACGTTTGTTAAAATTTACATTCTATGGTTTTTGTAAATGATTTATTATAATCAAATTTATTTTATAAGGCTTCTTTAAATCATTTTCATTTTACAGGAATTACTAATATGTGTTTATATATTTTCATATACACACATATATAAAATTCAATTTTTTGTATATATGACATATTTTTTTGTTTTAAAATTTTATATATAAAACCTAATTATGTGTTTAATATTCTATGATATGTTACAACACTTTGGATATTTGCACTTATAGTTTTATTATATTATAGGGGTTTAAATTTTTTTATCATTTTATGTGTCTGACGAATAAAAAAATCATATATGTAAGTTACATTATATGTTATGGCTATTTCATAAACCTTGTGATAATTCACTCATGTACTTAGTTCATTTCATTGTCTGAATGTAATGAATTTCATTTTCTTCATATTGAAAGAGATTTATTTTGAAATGATTTGTTATCGAGTTTTTAAAAGAAAACTCTTGTGAATATATATATATATATATCATCATTATCCATTTTGTTAAAATTGGAAATTGAATATGGTAAACATGATAGGAATGGGTAGTGAACATGTCCCTCAGAAAAAACGGGTAGGTCTAGATAGCCTTCTAGGTTTCAAGTTTCCTATCTATATTTATTTTTAGAATATTTCTAGATGATTTCTGAAAGACCACAAGAATATGATTATAGATTATTTTTAATCATAATTATTTTAAAAAAAATTAAGTTTCTTTTAATATTTAAGTAAATTTTGATAGTGATTTCAAATTTTTTTATGACTGAATTATTAAAACACATCAAAATAAATATATTAAATGTATTTATCAAAGAGTCTTTATAACCATTACTGTGAAATTTAAATTTTCATCCCAATATTTATTTTAAAATTATTTTAACAAGTATCGTAGTGCTTTAAGAGATAGTGTGATAGGTGGAATTGTTGATATATTGTATATCTTATGATAACTATGAAATTTTTTATTATATAGCCTGATTTTAAAGAAACTATACCAGAAAAGTTACTCTATTATATAATGTTCTATGTATTTTTCAGTTATATTTTGTAAAAAAAATACACATCATGATTTATCCAACTAAACTAGAAGCACGTGTATGTGTATTATAATTTTTTTAGGGGAACGTTATGGACAACCATTAAAAATTTGAACCCTTGATAGATTATGTATCAATTCATAGTAAAGTCTTCACTTTTTATTATTTCAGATGGAAGGAATGAAAAAGTGAACAAATTTGTTATCCCAAATAGATGAACTACTATATAGGATCATGATAACGTCATTTCATAGATAATTTCAACCTTGTAGAACTTTATAACTTACCTGCAAGCATCTGCAATAAAAATCATATACGTTTGAAATGATAAGGCTCATATGGGGATCATGATTTCATTATTTTGACTTCACCTGGATAAATCATTCATACCATAAATGTTAATGAATGTTTAATAATTGTAATATTCATTATTTTACCTTATCCAAGCAATCTGCATAACTCATTGATTTTTATGTAGTTTTGATTGAGGGAAAACAATATGTAGCATACATGTGTCAACTTATGAGTATATGTTTTCAATGAATAATCAAAAATGATTTTAAAACCGTTGAGGACGTGTATTTGCGACTGTCAAAAAAGAATGAAGCCCTGAATAACCTCTTGGATTTTTATGTTCAAACTACATCTGAACAACCATTCATTAGGTGATTCTATCCAACCAATCATTTTTTCACAAGCATAAAATGGGCTAGTGAAGTTAATGAATTTGAATTAATCATGATAATATATCTATTTTGATGATATCCTACTCACTATAGAGTTATCAATCTTTTTAGACCATGGGGTTATAGATACCAATACAAACATTGGGAGTCTACAGCCTCATAGTGGAGATTTCAAGGTTGATGTTTGAAAAGTAAGAACAAATGAATTGTGATGGTTTAAATCCAATTAAGTGGGGAGAATATGACACATATGGTTTCTATGTGAGTTTATATGTTTTATGTCTATAACAAAAATTAATTAATAAATATATTATAAACTCAACATTAGAATTAATATGCATTTTATTTATGCAAAGGCCTTAATACATCATTTACATACATGAACTAACTCATCAAACCTGCAATGATTAATAGTAAACCCACTATAAACAATCCAAGAAGAATAATAATGTCAATTAAGTTCTGTAAATCAGCTATGTCAACTATTACCTTGAAATTTATAGCATATTAAATAACATTGATACTGAGACCAACATGAACATATAAAATCATTTTGAGAGAAATTAAATGAATCATTTGTGTGTTCTGAATGACTGAAATGTACATTTTTATATGGATTCTAATTTGACCAATATAACATATTCCTATTATAATTTTTTAATGACATGCGAGAGTAGTTGGTAGATTTTTTTTAAACTCTGTTTGGAAAATAAAAATATTATTTGGATATAAGAAACATTCATTTTTGTAAACTTCTAATCCATGAAACATATTATCAGTAGTAAAAATTGAAATATACCCACAAATATATTAATACTGAGAGGGGGTGAGTCCAAATTATAAAAAATCATGGTGAGAATAATAGAATGAGTACAAAGAGATAAATATTAGAGGATAATCATAATTCAATGATAAGGGATAACACAATTAAAAAAACTACTTATATCAATTTCTTATGTCTGAAAGAATAATACTTAGGTAATATATATATATATATTAATTAATTATTGTTTAATATGATTAAATTTTAAATAGATAATATTATTTATGGAATATTGTGTTTCCAATTATTATTTCAAAAAAATATCAGAAATGAGTAGTTTATATTGAATATAATTATGTTTTAATTCATAAATTTTTTAATCATTAACACTAATAAGAGTAGTACTAATTGTTTATAAGATATGAAGTATGAAAATGACGAGAAATAATTAAAATATTTTTTAATTTGAATAAAATCATTGGATTTATAAGAAACACTATATGAATTCTAAATCTTCCGATCAATATTTAGAAAAAATTTCCATCCTCCTCCCTCTGTTTTTCACTTCATTGGTTGTACAATTAAACTAAATAAAACCTCCCAAATCTTACATCACTATTCCCTAGAACTGGAGAATGAGATTTTGTTGATGTAGAGAATTTATCTAGGAATTATTTTTATTCTTCTAGTGACCATCCTCTTTACTAAGCTATCAAAAAACATGATCTCACATCTCAGCTAGATATAATCTGACCCATTAATTATATCCATCATCATCATAATATAGATAATCAACATGAAACACTTGACTTCAACATCCTTTTCCCTTCACCACGGATGTCATCACCGACATCAACCAAGACCCAACAAATTAGAAATAAAATCCAATCATCAGCAGTATATCAAATAATAATAATCTATATCTTGATGCATTTTTTTGACAGGACATTATTTTTTAATTTGAAAACAAACTCCATAAAATAACACCATTATTCCATGGTATAAACATCAATCTATCGTCATGTTAGCATAGATCATGTATACGCTACCAAATATACATGGTTTCTTAACCACCTTATCATCACATAGAAAATATTCTTTTAACTCCATCACAATAAATAATTTAAGTGATTAATTTAGGATTTTCACAAAAAAAATATATCCATGATAAAATCGAGCATTAAATTATATTTGAGAAGATGATAGAAATGTATACACCCCCTACCTTCCATAGAAAATGATTCTGTGTCAGAAAAAGGAGAAAAATCTTTCCAATAAGTTCATATTGGAACATATCAGAGCATAAACGGACCATCACACTCATTGGTTATTTTACTTTAAAATATTTAATGTATAGTTTTGTTTTCATTTCAAATATTAATATTCTTTTAATTTTTAATTATATTATTGTAGGTTTGATAAAATTTCCATTTTGTAGGATTTATAATGGATTTATTATTTTCAAATTTATTTTTTAAGGGTTCATCAAATCATTTTTATTTTACAAGAATGAAATATATATGTCTATACATATGCATATATACACATGTATAACTAACTATTTTCATTATATATGGGATATTTGTTTTCTGTTTGAATTTTTTATAAAACCTATCTGTGGGATTAAAATTATATCTATATAACTACGGTTGAATATGAACACCTAGAAATATATATTTTAATGTGGTTGTAAATAAACAAATGTTACCATTTTATGTCCATGAATCTTATACACACTCATATGTGTTTGTTACATTATATTTTATGGATATTTCTTATACCATGTGACATGTTATGCATTTAATTATTTCCTTTCATTGTCTCTATGTAATGAAATTTAGTTTCATCACATTTCAATAAATTTTGATTGAAATTATATGATATCATTTTTTTAAATGAAAAATCCAGTGATTATATATATGTATGTATGTATATAAAGCATATTTGTTTTTAGAAAACTATAACATGAATATGTTAAAATGATATGAATGGGGATTGAATCCATCCCTCAGAAAATTGTGTAGGCCAAGATAGCCTTCCGGGTTTTATGTTCACTCTATATTTTTTAGGAATCATACCTAATTAATTCTGAAAGAACTCTAGAATATGATTAGAAAATATTTTTTAAACGTAGTAATTTTTGAAAATGTTAATGTATTTTTTAGATATAAGAAATTTAGAGAGTGTTTTCAATGGAATTTTTGAATGGATTAGTATAAGTATATAGAAATAAATATATGAAAGTTATTTATCAAAGAGTTAATAAAACCCTTACTATGAAAATGAAATTATCATACCATGTTTTCATTTAAAATGATGTTGACAGTTGTCATAGAAGTTTCTAGGATAGAACACATAGAATAATAGAGAATATATTCCCTATTTTATCTTAACTGTAATAATATTTATGATGTAGTCTAATTTTGATGAACCTAGACGGGAAATGGAAATATATTTTATAAAGGACAATGTATTTTTCAGTGTATTTTATAAAATAATATACCACATGATTTAAGCACGGAATCTGAAAGCATGGGCTCCGGGAGTTATAATTGGAGTCTTTTGATTTTGACATCACCTATACCTAGAGGAATGGTAATTTCATTATGGATGTGATAAATATGAAAGTTTGCATCCATACAATTATATAATCATCATAAGAGTGAAATTTGATGGTTCTCTTTGTACAATTTTATATTGGAGTCTAGGAATCAAGGAATGAGGTTTCATTAGCTAGATTTTAGTTATTATCTTCTCTTCATGAGATTATTTTTCTGGATCAACATCTTTATGAAGAATTCCATAGCATTAGAGATTATAATGTTGGTGCGTAGATAAATTCCTTGTGGTTATAATCAATTTTCTGTGTCATACTCTAACAAAATCCCGTTATTGCCACATTTGTAGAAGAGAAGGTTGTGATGATGGATTTTCATAATTCCAAATTATTTGTACAAAATAGAATCCCAATTATTTTGTATGAAATATAACTTTAGTTCTAGTGGTATGGAAATATATGAGGCATTACTGAGTTTGTCCCCAATTTCTATATTATACAGTATGTTTAAGAAAAACACGAGAAACCTTTCGGTTTTCGTCATCCACTCAGAGTCCCTAAATGGATGTGGGATGATGTCTCTATGAACGGTTTGGTTTGGTTAACCCATAAATAGAGATAGAATATTGTGATATGGTTTGTGATCAACCGAATAACCATCTTCATAACCATTCATTATTTGGCGATGTTTAGGAGTTGGGAAATCTCAACATGAAAGTGAATTTTCATTTTCCTGGAGTCCCATCTGCTATCAAATCTAATAGGGATCCATGGTTCCTTTCTCTCTATTGTAGAGGACATTAATAAGAATTGGGATATTAGGTCTATTTGAGCACGACCAACCACCAAAATACAGATGTACAGAAAGAGATAGATATATATATTTTATAGGATATTCTCTACACCTGTGTTCTTGACTTTGGCGGGGAATTGGATGATCACTTGGGGTTGGTTTAATATTCTTATAACCATAGTTACTTGTCTGTGATAAGAATGGAAAAATTTGAGGCCTTGTATGGATGTTATTACAATTATCAATTATGTTGTTTGGACGATACTGAATGTTCCTTGGTTGGACCATACTTGCTTTACAAGATGATTAAAATGATTCAGTTAACTCATTAGACAATGTTGACATCACAAAGATGATATAAGTCTTATGTTGGTCATCATCATAAACTATTGTAAGTTTTAGTTGGGGATCATTTGTTTTTTAACGTTTCATCCTGGTTTAATCATCAATTGCTTGGGAGGAAGGGTATATTTTCTCCTCATTTTGTAGGACCATCCAAAGTTGTTGAACAATTGCGGAAATTTTCATACCATTTCGAAATTCCTCAACAACAGATGTCGATAAATAACATGTTCTATGTATATCAGCTGAGAAAGTATCTCTGTGATCCAGCTCATGTTATGAAATATAGTGGTCTTGAAATTTAACCTGATTAATCTTTGACTATGTGGCCAATGAGGATAGATTATTTAAATTACAAGGTACATATTTGGAAGATTATACCATTCGTTCATGTGAAATGGCATCATGGTTCTGTTTGCAATGAGATGTGGGAATAAAAGTAACTAATGAGAGAGCATTGGCCTCATCATTTCATCATGGAAGCTTCGTTATAGGATTTTTTTGGACTTGATGTTTTTATGTTGGGTTGGATATATATTTCCATTACCAATATGATAGTTATGCCTTTAACATTTTCATGTGTTTTCCTTTTCCTTGAGAGGGTAGTGTTGAGATTGAATTGGGAGGATACCTTTAATGGAGAAGTCAAATATTTAATTGACTGTAATCTGTAACTGGTCTTTTTTATCACGTTCCAAAGCTTTACACATGTAACACCCCATGATTCAACCATACGATTCTCTTTGAATAATGAAATAGCTTGTGTTGTATGCAACATTGAGTTCTAACATACCATGGCCAATCAAACTACCCATTATGAATATTAATAAACACTTTTCTAAATTTTATAAATTATATTTTTCAATATGGACTTAATTTTTGGATTCAGAATATCAAAATTAGCATAGGGTTAATTTTTTGTATTTTTCAAAAAAAAAATCAATTTTTTATGAATAGTGAAAAAAACACAGCAATATTGTTTAAGACTGACTTTTTATTTAAATAATTACTTATTATTTTTAATTTTGTTTTATGTAAAAATATATACATAATACCTATATATGTTCATTGTAATTCTTCGGAGTAACATTATAATTAAATTATATGTATAAACTTTTATTGTATTTTTTAATGTCTTTTACCCACCTTCTAAGCACATTTGAACATTTTCATAAAATGTAATTTTACCACATCTATGAATTGAATTTCAAAAATCTGGGAGACACAGTTGACTTCATTAAATAAAATGTGGTTCAATAAAATGAAAATTATTTTGGTTGAATAGTAACTTTTGACATTCTTTTACCATAGTTAAAAGTAAATAGGGTAATTAAAGGTAAAAATTGACACTTTAATTACATTAATACAAGTCCAAATTTTATAGGATAAGTTTATATCGACCAAAATTAACCATAGGAATGAAAACTTATCATTTTGGTCTTCTTGGATTAGATTAGGACATTTATTATTATTTTAATTAAAGAAGAGTTAAAAGTGTTAAATTCAATGTTTAATAACTAAATTTTGTTAATATATGTTTATAGATACGAAAATTTTGACATTAAATATTCATTAGAAAGATAAAAATATTTCCTAGATAATTTTATTTTATTTATAATTTTTTTACATTATATAATTATATTTATTTATGATACAATGATGATGTAGTAATTACCTTATTATTGAATGATTAAATTAGTTGATATTATGAATATTAATATAATTTAAAATTGAGACTTTTGATGTAGTAAACGAAATTTATAGGTTAATATGACATGTTACGGTTTATTATATAAATAATTTTTGAAGTGATAATGTGTTTATGACATTAAAAAAACTGAAATTCTAAATATTGTCATAATTGACATAAATGAGTTTTTAAAACATATACAATATTATTAATTAATATAATGTTCATAAAAATATAATTTTCTTTTAAAAGACATAGATAATGTTATATATATATATAAAATGAACCACTTGGGGTTATCTTGTCTTTTTATAGTATGTTTATTAAAAATTTATTATAATAATATTAGAATTCATGGTAAATTTTAAACTATTTAACTAAGAGTTAAAAATAAAATATATGGTTAATATGGTGACCTAAACTTGTATAAAACCTATTGGTTGAGATATTTTCGACCCAAGACCATCTTTACCTCAATATAAATTCTTTTTGTGCCAAATATAAACTGATTATGATTATATAATAAAATAATATTTCACGTTTTTCCGAAAGATACCCTCACCTCTCTTATATAAGGGTACATCCCCTTCTCTAAAAATCACACCTCAAAATCCATTTGGCTTGGTCTAACACTACTCAAATATCCTCCCAACTACCATCACTTATACCAAGGGTACTTACATTGACCAGCAATCAAACCTAATGATCTATTTTGGTCAACTTAATAAGAAACACATGAATAAAAGTTAATAATTTGACCACCTCTTTCAAATTTCTTTTCTTATGCCACTTTCTCATTCATTGTTTTTTCCATACCAAAAATAATAACTACAATACCTTATACATAATGTGATTTTATTATAAATATGGGACAACCATATTCATTATTGTATCCATCCTAATAATGACAATTCACCACACGTGCGTGTGTAAAGTTTACCGTCTCCACGTCGTGGTGTTGTTTGTTATTCAAGTACTTCATTATTTAGATGGGTATAAAATGATTATAACTGATTTAAATAATAAATAATAAATATGAATTATTATTTATATATTATATAATATCCAATTACATGTGATTTAGCCATCAATAAAATGATATTTTCGCCTGTGCGTACTTACGAATTACCGTCTCCACAGACGCGATGAAATTCATTCCCCATCATAATCATTCAAGAATTATTTTCAGTTTATGAATAAAAATAATGTTTAAAAAATTTATATCATTCTGGATTTGAATCAAATACATCCTATCCATAAAAAACATAGCTTACGTATCCTATCATTTAAAGTAAAACAAATCTCTTAACACCCGAAACAATGATACTACTAACATATTATTAACATAGCAATATTATAAGATCATATATGATATCATATTTATGTATGTGGTTCTTGTATAATTTAAAAAAAATTATTTAAAAATTATATGGTAATTTAACATACCCTCGATTAAGGAAAAGTACATTATAAGGGTTAATTCTACAATCTCTTCATTATCCAAGGTTTTCTATACACGAGTATCCATGAGGACCTCTTTATCATCCACAACCATTTTCATTAAAATATATATCAAAACATTTTTAATATTTCCAATAATATTGGTTGAAGTCATTTATAACATTGATTAACTTTTTATATAATGTTTTGAATGGAATCCTTCTTCCATTTTCCAAACAAGGTACATTACGACCTTTTCGACAGAATAAGGAAACAATGTTTTTTAACTTATACAGCATGTGTGGCTATTTTCTTCCATGATTACACATTTAAAACTTCACTTACATGATTATAATATTATTTTTAAAATAAATTATTTCTTTTATAATTATGTGACTTTTAAATGATTTCAAAATAGAAAGAGATATTTCTCTCAGATATTGTGGATTTCATCTATGTTAGGATCCATTGATGGATTACACAGTTGATTGATGTTGATTTAATATTACAAAATATTTCCTATTGTATTGATGGTTTTGTGATATGTTTTACTGTGTATGTGGTATTTTTATACCATTTATAGTTTATGGATAAACTGTAGACATTTTGTATGGTAGTTTTAATATGAATGTTTATCTTATCTTTCATCATTTTCATATGAAGAATGCATTGGACATAGTAAGTGATGGGTGGAGTCTGTTATAGCTTCTCAATGCATCGGTAGATCTCTTGAGAAAAACTAGTGTCTTGGAATAAGTCCTTCACAAAATCTTATTTATAGTCTGGGAACGAGGCCTTGACTATGTGGTTATGATGTCCAGCATTATGAATTCCATCATTATGAAATTGGATATTGATATTACATGCTGTTATTCGACTAGTAAAATATCCATGTAAAAAAGTAAATAGAATTATTTGACTTATCATTTCTTTATTATTATAATGTTTATGTTAAAAAGGCTTGGGGTTTAGTCTTATACATTTCCATTAATTATTAATCTAATTTATGGAATTTTACCCTATATTGTTTTCCTTACTGAGCATCTATGTTCACCGTGTTATTATGTTTTATTTTTTTCTAGGATCTGAAGATGTATATTACAATTGACCTGCAGAAATAGGCTAAAGGATTTATGAGTTTTCAATGGGGATACAAGTTTGTTTTCATTATTAAATGATGTAATGTAAAACATATGTATGTATCTAGTACTTCGAAGGATACTAAACTGATAGGACTTTCGAGACATGATTCCTTGTATCATGCCAATGTTATCTAATAACACACCAACTCTGGGTAACCGGTGTCAATTCATTATAGTTGGTATCAAATAAATTTTAATAAAAACCTTGGAAACTAGATTTAGAAAAACTATGATTAGAAAGCATTACCCTAAGATAGTATTTTGGGATTATTATAGAAGAACATCATAGAATTTTGATAATTTATAGATTTTTTGAGTTTTACCAACAATACGTCCCTCTCTAGATATGAGCAGGTAGAGGAGGCTCTGGAACAAATGTACCTAGGAGTGAAAACTACGACAAGGAGTTTCAGGCTTGACTAGGGGTATCCTTTTACATGACAATGGGCCTTGCTACACTCTTGGTCACAACACACATAGGGAAAATTCTTAGGAGCATTCACATTTTCTTTACAAATTATTATGAAGGATTTTTGAGGGTATACATCCTCTAAGAAAATATTTTTACGGTTATGGATTATATCCATAAACTGTTAAATTCATGTTAAGTGTTTTACATGTTTCGAATTATGTATTTTTATTAATAAAAAAATCTTGTGTATGCACTTGTTTAGAATGATCTCCTAGTGGAAGGAATGGAAATTGTATCAATCCACGTAATCTATGTAGGGATTACCCTCCTACTCAATATAATTATAGTGGAGCTAGTGATGTATCTAGTGTCAATCAGCTCATCCCCATACTAGGAAAACTCACTCAGGTTATGAATAATAACCTTACTTGTATGGAGTACCCAGGAACACAATGCATAGGATCAATGGTAGAACACTTCATGAGGAAACAACCACAAAAATTAAATAAGACTACAAATCTATTTGTATCTAAGAAATAGATAAGTTACTTGGAAAAAATATTTCATGCATTGGGTAGAAGTGACAGGGAAAAAGTTTTCATGGCAGTTTATCACATCACGGGGGATATAGATCAATGGAGGTCAATAATTCAAAACACAAATGAAGATTAATAAGTATCAAATATGAAATAGAGGGAGTTTAAAAAACTTCTCATAGAAAAATAACTTCCTCCTAATCATTGAGCAGATATGGAATGCCAATTTATGAGTCTGTGGAAAACGGAGGGTGAGAATGTCACAAAGAGGGAGGGTCATATTACATGGTTATCAAGGTATGCATAAGATAATATACATAACCCAAGGAGTAATACATATCGATTCATTTATGGGTTAACACAATTTCTCTGTCGAGAATTAGTCTCACAATCCTTCTCATTACACAATGATATTTTCTACTGTTCTATCAGGAAAGAAAATGAATTCTCTGTGTCTTATGACATTAAATAAAATAAAGATAAGAAGAGATTAACTGAAAACTCTGGAAATGGAAATAATGGGAAGAAGAGAATAGTTTAATTTATATCCTGTAGTAAATGTGGGAAGAAAACCCATAGTAATTTCCTGAAGGGAATGAGAGTCTATTACAAGTGTGTTGCAAAGGACAACAAGCTCATTTTTTCAAGGGAAAGAAATAGGATTTCAATGTTTAATTCTAAAATTGTTTAGAAATTGTGCATTGTGAAAAATATTGTCCTAAGCTTTAGAGAATCATAACATAGAAATGGAAAATGGAGAAAGTCCAAGCGTATGTGATCACTACTGTTGTGGTTGATTCTTTTAATAATGTGGTAGAAGGTAATTTAATGATTTTTTCATATTTATCTAATGCTTTATTTTACTCTAGATCATTTCATTGTATCATATCTTCTTATTTTTCTATCAAAATTAGATATTTCTAATATTATTTAATAAAAAAGTTCTATGTTAAAACTCTTAAAGGAAATATTAATGATACAATGTTTTGTGAATCAGTTCTCATTAGGGAATATAAATATTTTTTTATCTTTTGATCTAATCGTTATTCTCGTGATTTTATTTGATAAAATCATTGTTATGTATTGGCTTTTAGACCATGATGAAAAAAAATTTGTAAGAAGAAGGATGTTACAATCTTCGATGATGATAAAGAGTAACTAATCTTTAGAGAAGAAACACCACCACCAGATTCTTATCTAGTTCCACCATTAGTAGCTCTTCTAAATTCAATTATTGGGGAGGAATAGTGGGAATAAAATTTCGGTATAGAAAGGAATGTTCAAATAGAGTAATTACCTAGTATACAAGAATGTGTTAATTTGTTTCTAGAGAATTTACCTAGACATCCTCTAGAATGAGTGATTGAGTTTCCCACTGAATTAATTTCATGGTCCAAGGCCCATATTGAACACCCATTATAGAATGTCCACGGTAGAATTAGTGGAACTAATGAAACAACTAGAGGAATTGAGAAATAAAGGATTTATTCACCCTAGTGTTTCTCCATGGGGATCCCCTTTTCTTTTTGTTAAGAAATATGGATCTATGCGGTTTTGCATTGACTATAGGGTGATCAATGCTATAATAATAACGAACATGTATCTCCTACATATCATTGATGACTTAATCGATCAAATCCCTGAAGCTCAATATTTTTTAAAGATTTAGCTTCGATCTGGATATCATTAGTTGTGTGTGAATAAGGTATACATTCCTAAGATATCATTTCATACTAGATATGGACATTATGTGTTTATTGTAATACATTTTGGATTGACTAATTCACCCTCTATCATTATGGATCTAATTAATATAGTTTTCCAAGAATATATTAATAACATTGTAGTGGTATTTATTTTTGATATCTTGGTATACTCCAAAAGCTACAAACATCATGAAAATCACTTGCGCACTTGTCTAAAGTCTATTAGAAGAAATGAATTATATGGGATGTTTACCATGTGTGAATTTAGGCTTCATGAGATTCATTTTTATGTCCATATTATCTCTAATGATGGAATCTCTATTGATCCTTCTATGATATAAGAAATACAAGAATGTCCATCACCGACGAGTATAACTGCGGTACAGAGTATTATTGGTTTAGAAGGCTATTATCAGCGTTTCATCCCAAATTTTTCCTACTTGGATAACCCATTAAACAAGATCACATTTAAAGGCGTTAAATTTATTGGTAAAAAAGTGTTTGAAGAATGTTTTGAGGAACTGAAGAGATGATTAGTCAGTGCTCCTATATTAACTCTACCATCAGGGAAGAATGGGTTTGTTATTTATAGTGATGCTTCAAAGAAATTACATGGTTGTGTACTTATGGAGAATGATTGGGTTATTTTCTATGCAGCGTGATAATTAAAAATTTAGGATCAAAATTATCCTACCCATGATCTTGAGTTAGCTGCTCAAATCTTTTCTTCGAGTATATGGAGACATTATATCAATGGTGAATAAAGTGAGATATATACTGATCACAATAGTTTGAAATATATATTATCACATATAAAAATCAACCTAATGTAAAGGGTATGGCTTAAACTACTCAAGGATTATGATATCACGAAACACTACAACCTGGGGAATGAAAATAAGGTGGCAGATGCTTTGAGCAGAAAGTATCATGGAGTTTAGAACAATATGAGAGTTGAAATGGATCCTATGTTCTTGGATCTAGTAATGATTGATATGGGAATAATCATGGAACTTGAAACACCAATACATTTTCAAATGGTTTCCAAACTATCTTTACTATAAAGCATAAAATGATCATATATTGATGAAGAAGAGTTTCAAAAGAATATTAAAGCTCTAAATGATTAGAGATTGATTGACTTTGTATATGAAAATGGGATTTTGAAACTTGGGAAGAACCATTGGGTTCCTGAAATTCCTGATCTAAAAAGTGAATTTTTGAATGATTCTCATAGCTCCAATTTCTATATACACCCTGGTAGAAATAAGATGTATATACATTTGAAGGAACATTTTGGGTTGAACAAATTAAGAGGGAGATTGATGATTATGTGTCAAGATGTATGGTTTTTCAATGGGTGAAGGATGGAAGACAACAAACATAAGGATTCAAGATTCCTCTTCCCATACCTGAGTGTAAATTGGATGATATTATGATTGACTACTTCATGGGGCTACCAAAGACTCCTAGAAGGAATGATGCAATATGGGTCACTGTTGATAATCTTACCAAAACAACACATTTTCATTCGATAAAATAATATTTACCACATGAATGCTTATCAATACTATGTATTAATGAAGTTATAATGCTTCATGGTTTACCCCTATCGATTGTTTCTGATCGTGATCTCCATTTTACATCACAATTCTAGAAAATTCATGAGAAGGCCCTCGATACTAAACATTGTATGAGTACTGCCTACCACCCTCAAACTGATGGACAACCAGAATAGACTATTCAAACCATAGATGACATGTTGAGATCTTTCTCACTTGACATTCAAGGTATGTGGGATCAATATTTAGCTCTGGTAGAATTTTATTACAGAAATATCTTACATTCAAGTATTCAGATGGCACCATATGAGGCGTTATATGGAATGAGATGTCGCACACCAACTTGTTGGGATGATGTTGGTGAAAGAAAACTCATAGGCTAACAACATGGTGAGGAAACAATAGAAAAGGTGAAGATTATCCAAAGCTACATCAAATCATCTCAAACTAAGAAAAAATATATATGCCGATAACCGAAGGAAGGATTTGGGATTTCAAGTAAGAGATCATGTTTCCTTGAAGGTATCTCCTTGGAATGGTGTTATATGATTCCACAAGAAGGATAAATTATTTCCAAGGTACATATGACCATTCGAAATTCTAGAACGAATTTGAGTTGTAGCTTATCATTTTGAAATGCCTTCAAGTATCTCTAAAGTTCAGGATGTGTTCCTATTAATACTATTGTGAAAATACATTCCTTACTCAACACATGTACTCACCTATGAAGAAATGGAACTGGAACCCAATTTGTCCTATTGTGAAGTTCCTGTCAAGATTCTTGATAGTAGAGAAGAAGTGTTGAGAAACCGGATAACTCGTCTGGTAAAAGTTCTATGGAGAAACCATATGATTGAGGAGGCAACATGGGAACCCGAGGAACATATGATGAAGAACCACCCAAATATTTTTTTGTTGTAGTCTTCTTGAAATTTCTACGATGAAATTATTTGAAAGAGGGAAGAATTTGATACCCCAAGTTTTCTCAGTACACATATATTTGAATAATGAAATAGCTTGCGCTGTACTGATCTTCGAGTTCTATCAAACCACGACCAATCAAACTATTCGTTATAAATAGTAATAACCACTTTTTGAAAATTTTAATTTTTATTTTTCAAAATGGAATTTTTTTTGGATTCTAAAAAACAACATTATCTTAGGTTGAATTTATAGAATTTTTCTGAAACCATTTAATTTTTTATTAGTAGTGAAAAAACACTGCAGTATTTTCTATAACCGAATTTTTATTTAATTATTATTTTATTTTATATAAATATATTTTTGTTAAAAAAATACACATACTACCTATATAAGTTCAATTTAATTCTTTATATTCATTTTATAATAAAATTAGATGTATAAATATTTATTGAATTTTTTAACCCCTTTTACTCACCATCTAGGAACATTTGAAAATTTTCATAAATCATAATTTTA
The DNA here is from genome assembly GCA_963277665.1 of Viscum album. Taxonomy (NCBI): domain Eukaryota; kingdom Viridiplantae; phylum Streptophyta; class Magnoliopsida; order Santalales; family Viscaceae; genus Viscum; species Viscum album. The sequence goes on from OY728131.1 coordinate 1,390,537,118, forward strand.
CTGCTTCTGTGAATTGGATTTCAAAAATTAGAGTTACATGGTTGACATTAGTAAGTAAAATGTGGTTCAATAAGTTAAAAATAATTTTGGGTGAATAGTAACTTTCTACTTTTATTTACCACGTTTTAAAATAAATAGGGTAATTGAAAGTAATAAAATGATATTATAATTATCTTAATACATGGCATAATTCTTCTAGATAAGTTTATTTAGACCAAAATCAACAATAGGAATGAAATATGATCCTTTTGGTCCACTTGGATTAGATTAAGACATTTATTATTATTTCAATTAAAGAAGAGTTAAAAGTGTTAAATTCAAAGATTAATAACTAAACCATTTTTAATATATGGTTATATATAAGATAACATAGAATATAAATATTAATTATAAATATAAAAATATTTCCATCATAATCGTATTTTATTTAAAAAATTTAGATATTAAATAATTAAATTCACTTATGACATAGTGATGATGCAGTAATTACCTTTTTATTGAAACATGAAAATAATTGAAATTATAAATATTAATATTATTATAAATTGAGGATTTTGAGTTATTCCACAATTTTTATAAATTAATATAAAATGCTAGGGTTTATTATATATATTTATTTAAGTTATATAGTTGTTATGACTTCCACAAAAACCTAATTCTAAATAGAGTCAAAATTGACATAAATGAGTTCTTAAAACAAACACTATATTATTAATTGATATAATATTCATAAACATTGAAGTATTTACAAATGTAATTAGATAAGGTTATATATATAAATAATTAACCGCTAGGAATTATCTTGTATTTTTATAGTATATTTATTAACCATTTATTATACTAATACAGTAATACATGGTAAAAGATAAACTATTTAACTTAGAGTGAAATATGACAGATAAAGTTAATATGGTGACCTAAACCTATATAAAACCTATTTTTTTTAGATTCTTTTTGCCCATCCCCACCATATCCTAGAACAGAAATCATTTTGGTTTCATTATAAACTGATATTGATTTTATAATTAAATAATATTTCAACTTTTTCCTAAAGTGACCCTCACCTCTCTTATAAAAGGGTATTTTCCCTTCTCTCAGAATCCCACCTCCAAATCCATTTGGTTCAGCCAAACCCTACTCCAATATACTTCCAACTACCCTCACATCTACCTAGAGTCCTTACTTTGATCATAATTCCATCCTATGGAGTCCATTTGATCAACTCAAAAAGAAACACCCAAAGAAGAGGTAATAATTTCACCACCTCTTTCAAAGACCTTTTCTCCTTCCACTTACTATTTAATTATTGCTTCAATAACAAAATAATAACTACAATACATTGTAAATTCAATTATGTTATTATATATATGGTACAATTATTATCCTCTGAAATAGGCTAATATTCATTGTTAATATTTATAATATTCATGAGATTAATTATTCATAAACACCATTTTAGTGCATTTTACACTTTGAACATTATTTCACATTATGATTGTAATTAATCATTCAAATACACTATTACATGGTTTACCTTTATATAAGGAACAATTAATGATTTTATATCACTTGATGATTCACTTTGGAGGGCTACGAAAATGGGATTTCATGCCAACACATTCTGGGCTAAGTAAACTGTGCAGAAGCCAAATAAAAAGACTGTAGCGGCCAAGATACAAGCCCAGTGATTCCAAAAAGATATCTTATGATAGATTAAATCATGGTTATTATTTAATTAATAGGTCGAAAGTTCTAATTCGGTTTTTTGGATGGAGTTACAGGTGGCCCAACATGGAGATAAAATTATTGGCATGAATTTGTGGCCAAAACAAACAGCCCACCAATTTATTCATATCTCGGAAACCCCAAAATTTTTTTGAATGATTTTTTACAGAGACATAGTAAAGTTCCAGATATTAATTTGTCTCTTTTATGACCCACTCAAATTTTTCCATCTATAAGGGAATTTAGGTGCCTCTTTTCATTATATGAAAGGTGGATACAACATCAGATCAAGGGTGGGAATGTCTCATCTCCCTTATTTTCCACCACCCTTGGCGTACCATAATATAGTGTGAAGAAATTAAATATTGTAAGATCGACCCAAGGCTCCTAAATTTTCTATTTAAGGACCTAGTGTTGTAGGATTTAGGGATTTGTTGTGCTTGGTTTCATTGTAGTGTTATGCTTCCGCTTTGTGTTTGTAATCACATTTCTTTCTCATGTAAGTTGTTCAATTCAACATAGTTTCTTAATAGAAGTTCTTTACATCCACTTATTCTATTATTATTCATATAACTTTGATACCATTTCCACAATGTGTGAGTTTATTCACACTATACATTGTTAAATTTATCACACAATGGTGGAGTGATCGTTATTTTTTCGTTTTCTTTTTTACTTCTCGATTTCCTCACTCATGAGTCTACTTCGCACTTCCATTGAATCCATAGTATCATTGGAGGTCTAAAACTATAATGGTTTGATCCAATGGAGTATCAAGGGGATGTATTAGATGTTATTTATAACTCCATTCAAACTTAATCACTTCTTTTAATTGTGATTTTTATTTCATGATTTTAAAAATTCTTTGTCCTTGTTGAATTTTATGGCCACATACATCAAGTGTTAATACAAACCGTTACCTTGGAGTGATAATGAATTTTATCCTCCAAGTGTATATGTGATTAGTATTAGGGTGTGTAGGAATTAAAATAGTAAGTGATGAAATTGTTTGAACTTTTAGAATACCCTCATCGGAAATATACGAAATTAAAACCGTTAAAAAATAATTTCATCCAATCCATCCCATGTGATAACCAAGGATCAAATCATTATTTTAAATTAAATTCAGCTCTTTATCTTAGAATTCCACTAAACCCATCTAAAATCAACCCATGTTGGCTACTTCATAACCAAACACATTTCATAGAATGTACGTTTATGTAGGTATCTTCTAAGGTCTTTGAGGATTCAATAACACAAGCTAAACTAAAAGAGAACACATAAACAAAAAACATTCGGTAAATTTGGGCCAGACCAAATTTTGGATCCATTTCCAGGGACCCAATTAAGTTTTCATACACACTCAACTTCTATTCTCACCCAAATTATCTTTTCTCACCACCATTTCTCTTATCGATCCCCCTTTCTGTTTCATGTGTCCAAAGAAGTTGAAATCCTAGTTTTCTATACTACTCAAATGGAATATAATAAAAAATACCAAAATATTAATCAATGCTAGAATGAAATTCAAAATCAATATTGTGAAGCCCCAAAGTTAGGAAATTTATTTGATAAACCCTTGAATGAATAACCCGCCCCTGTAACATGTATAATCTTTTCAATGATGAATTCATAAAGTATAAATTTTTATCCCTTGCAAGGATAATAGATGAGATAAATCATAGATATTTCCATGATGTAAATACTCCTATCCAAACCAATACTCAACAACTTCTTGAAAAATTTTGTGATAAAATGGAGATATTGAATTATGAGGTTTCTTATTTGAGATAAGAACTACAATGCATTAATACTTTTGAGGAACTCATCCATACTTCAAGTGTCCCATAAATAACCTAATGTGGAGTGTCTAGTTTCTAACAATCCTCTCATGAATTTATTGATGAACCAATCTTCAGATTTTGGGTAGAGAAAGATAATCAATAAATTTTTTAATTGTCTTTAAATCATGTGTAATTTGATTTCATGTATTCACAAGCGGGAAATTTAACAGTGTGGATTGAGTGCCCCAATTATAGCTCCATGGATTCCTTTTCAGAAACATCATTCACTGAACCATTGGGAGAAATAAAAAAAATCAGTCCATACCCATTCCTGATAATGATCTTTCAAATTTGATGGATAATTATTCTATTCAAAAGGAACCAATTTGGTTGATTTTTTTTAAAATTAAATGGAGTTACATTCAAAATATCCAACTATGTCTAAATGTCCTATCCAACCCATTCTCAAAATTACTATCCTTCCTTCCACGCTCAAGTATCCATTAAAAGGGTATAACCATGACATTTAAGTTGGAATTCATTCTTCTATTGAAACAAAAAAATAGTTTTAATGATCATTGATTTCTTTGGAAAGACTACAAAGGAAACTGGACCAACCATTTCTGATTTTACATGGGTTTTAACACACATTATAGAACATAGTTTTCTACATGAAAAAGATTATAAATATTGAATCAATATCAATCCAGTAAATGTGGAGAAATATGGGGTTCTTAAGATTATTAAAGTTGGTGTCTGGAAAGTTACGGTGTTTCTGTAGTTCTAATGACGTTAAACAAAAGTGATGCACAAGAGGTAACCCGTGGTTTTCATGGTTCCAATCATTTTGAATCATCATTATTTTTGAAAGAGGATCAATAAATCAATTTTAAATTAAAAAAATTACTCAACTCTGAATATGATAGTGCGTAAATTGTTTACATATTCTTCTATTATTAGTATTGATGGGTATGAAAGAGGAGCTCTATGTTCATCTGTGTCACGTGGTTTGATCCTTGATTAATACCTTACCCAGAAATTTAAAAATAATAAAATGTATCATCAGTATATTTTTTTTGTTTTTTAAGTATGTATAAAAATAAAAAAAATATAATAATTATAAAAAGGTACTTGTCATGGGTCTTGGGGAAAACCCCGTCACAATCAGCGAAGCTGTGGGGACTCAAACCCGGGGACCGAAGGGAGACATGGGAGTGCACATTCCATTAACCTACGGATTATAGTGCTTCCTTATTCTATAATTATATATATATATATATAATTTAATTTTAATTATATAAATATATAAATATATATATTATTTTATTTTATTTCTTTTTCATGATACTTGTATCAGTCTTTGGTTAGCTAAAATAAATAGGTATATTTTTTTGACTTTGCCTGTTTTTAATTAAGTGAACCTCTCTGGGTTTCCATGGTTTCTAATTTAGTATTTCAGTGATAAGTAGATGCTATCATGGTCAATCAATTTTATAGGGAAATCAACTATATCTCAAACTTCCAAAATTTTCTATAATCATCCACTGGGAGACCATAAGTAGCATGGAGATCAAAGGATTAATCAAGAGCGTCATGACCTTCAACATAAAAAACTAGGTCACTTTGTTCCATGTTTATTTAGTAAAATTCCTTTTAGAAATCTATTCTTATACACATACCCCCTTCTAAATTTTCATTAATTCAAATAATGGGGACAATTTTATTTTATGATGGGGGAGAGATGAAATAAGAAATTTCTTTAAGAGAAAAAAATTAAATTTACTGAATGTTTTGTAATATAATAAATGCATGTATGGAAAAATTTCTTTAACCTTGAACATCATAATACACATTGAACCTATCGAAACTGAATATCAAATAATTTAGCATTCAATGATTCTGATTTTAATCTAGGTATAATTTCATGAGCATAGATTTCGGAAAGTGTAGTTGTCTAATGTGAAATTTCATCATTTATATTTTCATCCAAAAAAAATATCACAATTCATATCCTTTGGACAGTGGGGTATTAGTTTGAGATCATGGGGTACGCAAATAAATAGCATTGGATTGGGGTCATTTTAGTTTTAATATATGTATTTAAAAAAAAGTCAAAAAAAAATTCAAAAAAATAAATTTGCGTGGAGGGAAATGAAATGACCTAATATGTGTCTTTAGGAACGTGGGGATCGTGAAACCATAGTTATGTGGCCCAGAGATAGAAATTACATCTCTATTTATGGTAATTTGACATTTTATCTGATTGAGGTAACTCAAGATGATTACCAAGTATGTGGGAATCACTTGGAGCCCAATGGCCTTTGATCCTAGGAGTCATCAAAAAAATTTCAAAACATGGGTTGGCTTTATTGAGTGAAATTTCAATTAAAATGGAAAAATTGAAAAAAAAAATTGAATACTCATGTTAATATTTAAATGTGATTCCAGATAGTGCTTCCATCATTTCCCCCTTTATTTATGATGAACCCCCATGTATATTTTGATACAGAATACATCCTCATGCTTAATTGATATTGGATGAAATGTGGTGATGAAATTGAATAATGGAATGAGCTTGGTATTTGTATCTACTCAGGAAACTATCTTGTATTATAATATTTTGATAGGTTTCATAGTTGTTTGGTATAAGGGTTTTTGGTGATCACTGTGAATTAAAATGTTTTTGGAAATGAGAATTAGAATTTAATATTTTTGAGATATATTTTTCTCAAGAATAGAAAAAATCATGTTGGGGGCTATTATTAGCAACTAAAATAGGCTAATATTCATTATTAATAATTTTAATATTGATGAGATTAATTAATTATAAACACAATTTTAGTGAATTTTACATTCTGAATATTATTTCACATTATGATAGTAATTATATTTTAAAATTAACTATTATATGGTATACCATTCTATAAGGAGAAATTAATGATTTTGGAGCACTTGATTATTTACATTATAAGATCACCAAAATGGGCTTTCAAGGCAACACATTCTGGGAAAAGTAAACTAGAAAACATGCTAATAAAGTGACTATAGCTACCATGATACATGAACAATGATTCTAGAACTTTAAAAAAATAGAGAGGACATCATGGGTAACATTTTATTAAATAGTGGAAAAATACCATTAGGGAGTTTTAATGTAGTTACCAGAGGCCCAATTTGGAGATAAAATTATGGGCCATATTCAGTGGCCCAGAAAAACATCCCACAAATTTAATCATATTTTGGAACCCACAAATAATTTTTTGCTAAAAGATTACACAGACATAGTAGATATATGGAGATTTATTTTTCTATTCTATGACACACTTCAATTCTGCAATATAGAAGGTCATTTCGGCTCCTTGGTTCGGTGGATGAAAGCTGGATCCAACTTTGGGTCAAGGGTGGAAATGTCTCATCTCCCTTACATTCCACTATCATAAGCCTACCATACACAAGTGTGATGACTTTGAATATTGGAGGCTCTACCCAAGGATCATAAAATTATTATTTAATTAAGTTGTATGGAAGGATTTAGGGATCTTTTGTGCTTGGTTTCATTTTAGTGTTATGTTTCCGCTTTGTGTTTGTAATCACATTTCATTCTCATGTATGTTTTTAAATTCACCATAGTATCATTATAAAAGTTCTTTATTTCCTTTTATTATGATATTCTCCATATCTTATTGATATCCTTTATTCATGTTGTTAATTTATTCACACCATACATTGTGAAATTTATCACACAATAGTGGAGTGATCGTTATTTCATTGTTTTCTTTTTTATTTCTCAATTTCCTCCCTCATTAGTCTACTTACCACTTCCATTGAAACCATATCATAAATTGAGGGATAAATATTATATGGGTTGATCCAATGGAGTATAAAGGGGATGGATTTTAGGTTATTTATCACCGCATTAATGTATAATCACTTCAATTAATTGAATTTTTTATTTGATGATTTTAAAACATTTTCATCCTTGTTGAATTTTAATGTGTCATACATCAAGTGATGATACAAACCTTTACCCTGGATTTATCAATAATTTTATCCTACTAGTGTATAGGTGATTAGTATTCTGGTGTGTAGGTATTAAACCAATAAGGGATGAAGTTGTTTGATCTTCTTGAATAAGCCCATCTCAAATATAGAAATTGAAACTGTTAAAAATAATTTCATCCAACACACCCCAAATGATAACCAAGGATCAACTCATTATTTTAAATTTAATTCACTTATTTCTTTTATAATTAACTTAATCCCATATAAAATCAACCCATGTTGGCCACATCATATCCAAAAACAGTTATAGATTGTATGTGTCTATAAGATTCTTCATAGGTCTCTGAGGATTCGACAACCCAACCTTAACTACAAGGGACAGCTTAAACCTAAAATATTTGGTAAATTTGGGAGATCCAATACAACCATATTCATTATTATATCCATCCTATGAATGTTAAGTCGCTATACATGTGTACGTTTGGCTTGCCATCTCCACATCATGGTGCAGTTTGTTATTCAAACACTTTATAATTTTTATGGGTATAATAATAAGTATAACTGATGTAAATAATAAACATAACATGTTAATGATTCTGTATATAGGATATACCATCCAATTACATATGATTTTACCATCAATATAATGGTATTGTCGCTCGTGCATACGTACAAATTATTGTCTCCACGAATGCAATGAAATTCATTCCACATCATATTTATTCATGAATAATTTTTATTTTATTATTAAAAATAATGTTTAATAAATTAATACTACTCTGGATATGAATCAAATACATCTTATCTATAACAAAAAAGGGATTAATTAACCCAGAATATAAATGAAAACAAATTAGTTAACACCCGAAATAATGATACTACTAAAATATTATTAAAAAATAAATATTAGAAGATCATATATGATGTCATATTTATATATGTGGTACTTGTATAATTTAACAAAAGTTCTTTGACTATTATACAAGATGTTAAAATACACTTGATCAAGTAAAAGTACAAGTTAAGGGTTAATTCCTTAATCTCTCCATTATCTAAGGTTTTTTATACATGATTATCCACTAGGACCTCTTTATCATCCACATCCATATTTCTTATAAATTTAATTGAATTTTTTTTTTAAAATTCGTATAATATGGTTTTAATTCATTTATACCATTTTTTAACTTTTTTATAAAATGTTTTCAAATGAATCATTCCGTCATTTTCAAAACAAGGTACATTATGACCTTTTCGACAAATTGAGGAAAACATATTTTTTTACCTATATGAATATCCTTTTATGGATTTTACACTAGTTTGAAGTTGATTTATTATGATAAAATATTACTTATTTTAGTAATGGTTTTGTGATATGTTTGACTGTGAATGTTTTATTTTTATACCATTCCTGGTTTATGTATAAAGTATTGACATTTCATATGCTAGTTTTAATATGAATATTTATGTTTTGTTTAATCATTTTCACATGAGATATTCATTAGACTTATTATGTTATAGGTGGAGCCTGCTATAGCTCCTCAATGCATCAGTTGGTCTAATTAGACAAACTACTGTCTTAGAACAAGGCCTTGATGAAATAGTTTTTTTAGTCTTGGAATGATTCCTTGACTATGTGGTTATGAAGTACCACATTATGCATTCAATGATTATCAAATTGGCTATTGATATTACATGTGATTATTCGACTTGTAGAATATCAATGTGAATAAGTAAAGAGAATTATCAGATTTATATTTTCCATATTATGCTAATGATTAAGTTTAAAATAATTTTGTTTTCCTTATACATTTCCTAAAATGATTATGATTATTTTTGATGGTTTCTACTATATTGTTATCCTCACTGAGCATCTGAGCTCACCCATTTCATATGTTTTATTTTTCGCAGTATGAGAAGAATTATATTATTATTAACCTGTAAGAATAGTCTAAGGTATATAATAGTGTTCAAAGGGGACACAATGTTTTTTTTATATCATGATGTAATGTAAAACTTATTTATGTATGTAATACTTCCAAGGCTACTAAACTGATCGGACTTTCTAGGCATGATTCTTGTATCATGCCAATGTTATGCAATAATTCATCAACTCTGGGAAACTGTGGCCGGGGAGTTACAACACATCATGTAGCAAGGATTCATTTCATGAAATGGATATATGTATATGCCATGAAGGGTTCACTCTACGAATAGTTAATGACTTGATGATTAGTTACATTTTTTTGAGTGAACTAAAAATCAATATTCAACATGTTGAATCAGTTTTTATTTTTACGTGATGAATTTTACAATGGTTATGGAAATTAAGGGTTTCACAGTGTGCATAATATTTACGTGACATGTAATAACATTAATAATGTTTTAAATAGGTATAGATGTAGAGATCATATTTTCACCTCTACTAAAGATTCATCTCCCTTGACCTAAGGCCACAACCATGTGATCATAGATATTTCTACCCCTTCCCGATCCATTAATTTGGAATTTGATCATCATTGTGCTTTCCATGTGATTCCCAGCTATGAACTATCCAAATTTCTTCATTTTTATCTCCTTATCCTCCTTTTGGATTTCAAAAGATATTCCTAAAATTTATGGATATATGTTCTGTGTTGTTGGATCTCATTTCCATGTTGTGTTTCGATTTATTCTACACCTTTTTTTCTTGTCAATGAGTTCCATTGTGAGTGCTGAGTTTTTATAAAAATGTTGATGGTTCTACCCCAATTAACAAAATTAATTATCCTAGAATTTATTGATCTATTTATTTTATTTATTTAAATTCAAAATCTCAAACATTATTTTAATTGAATTAATAATATATAATTTCAATTAATTATGACATTTGTAATTGTTTTGGCATGATAATATGGAATAACCCCAATTCCATTGAACTGGGGTGTGTTTATTTAAATTTGTTGATTTAAATTGCTTTATTTAATTGAGTGTTTTCATAGAAAATATTGAAATTAAATTTTTGAATAAAATTTTGGAAATTAAAATTGAAATGATGGAATTTGTTTTTATGTATTTTAAAATTTTAAAAATGTCCTAAAATGTTTTCATATAATCAAATGGGTTTTATCTTGTTGAAGAGGCATTCTTTGGATCAAAACACTTTTTGGTTTTAAATGTAAAATTGTTATTGAAATACATTATTGGGATTTATTTTTTTAAATAGTCTTAAAATAAATAACCCATCCATGGTTGTGTAAGAGAACATGCCATCCTTAGGTAGTTTGTGAGTTATTTGTACATAGTCTATGCTATTAAAACTTTCTTAAATATACAGGTAGAAGTTTATATCCATGATGGGATAGTGGAAACTCACCTTCGACTAGTGTTTGGTGGAATTGTTTATACACATGTTGAAAAGATCACTTAGAGAGTGCAAAATCCTATAGCCTAAAACTTTTTTACTTGTTGAGAAGATGACCATGTTGATTGATTTTATTTATTTGAGATGTAAATATATACTAATTCAATTTGAACATAATTACATGCCATATGAATTTAGGTAAACTATTTTATAATTTTTTTATCTAATCCATTGTTTTATAAATATTATATATCTTGTAATGCCTTTTATTTAAGTATATATTTCGACCATTTGAATATATAGCTTTCATTGTTTAAATATTAATAGAAATTTAAAACTATTTTATTTTAAAATAGAATGAATTCTAGTAATTAATAAATTATTGGAATCTATTATGTAACTCTTTGTGAGACCCTATTGGTTTTTTTCTCATGACCTACTTGTGCCTTATGGTTTTTATAGTTTAACATCTTATAGGATTGAGAAATGGGAATGGATATATTGTATGTGGATCTAGTTGTTGAGCCTTAGACTTGGTGAGTGGTGTCCATTGGGATTATGGGTCATTTTTTATTTTATTATTTCAAATATGGTTTTTAACAGTTTGGGATTCTTTAAGCCTTGTTGTATTCTGGTACATTTTTCCAAGTGGAGTTCCTTTTGTTATTCATTCTATCTAGTTTCTTATACTTCCACAATTTTTGGAGGAAAAAATCATTCACACTTGCATGTTGTATGATTTCATGTGATAGTTATTGACCCATGGGGATCATAAATTCCCTTTTAGCTATGTCCGGGCCATCTCAATTATTGGATTACATGGGTGACCTTATTGGTTCGTGACGTGTAATGCATCGAGTCATTATAGTCATTGAAACCACAGGATATAATATGTTTTTTATATATATTAGTTTATCCTAACTATAAACCAATATCATAAATGTCCAAAGGGGAGAATAGAGTTATATACCCTTAAATACTAGTAATCATATTTATCCTTTTACATATAACTCATCAGGTTCTACTTTCTTATGTATTTTTTAATTTTTCTAACTACAAGTATGTGTAGTTAAAAATGTTTTATTTGGATATATTCACATGATAGATAAGTAATATTAGTCATTATAACATATCATGTCACATTGGATAGTCTCCTACGACTCATTCTTATGAAATTATATCCACAATTTTCTAGTATTCCCAACCTCATTTCCTATGAGCGTTATTATGCCGTGTCATTTATGAAATAATTAGATTTTGAATTATTTTATAGGGTAATCTCAATACTTAGTAAAAATATGTACTATGACTATAAAAACAATCGATCCACATCTATTTATCATGTCCCAATATATAATTTTATATTTTCACTCATTGATAGATATGAAATTTTAGTCCTAACAAACATGTGAGACAGACTATTTATTATTATATGTTGTTAACATATCTATAATGGAAACCACTAATTATGACACTATTCTCTTGTGTATACATGTAAAATTTTCATTTTAAATGGATATTTTCTGATCACAATTCTCACAAAGAACTATATATGGATAGATATAACATTCATTCATTATGGACATTCACTCATATACCAACCGTTTTGGTTATGTAATCTTGTAATATGCCAATTAGACTATATTAAGAAAGATACACTTTTAATCTAACATCCTAATGTAATGATCCATGAACATTTATATTAATGAAGAATTCAACACAATTCTAGGAACTTGATTGAATTTATGATTTCTTCATACACCATGTCCCACTATTTCTTAAATAATCAATCATTGTTTATTGCTATTGACTTATACGATCCATGTATTGTTTCTATTGAATAATATTCAGTAGTATAATATCTAGAAAATTACAAAATATAGTACCTATAATTTTTTTTACAAGGACTCAATTATTAAATTCATGTATAATTATAAATCAAAGAATGTTTCCATTTAAAAATTCTTTATATTATTAATTATTTAAAATAAATAATATATATATTACCCAATATAATTAATATAAACCAATTATTTGTTTTGTATTCCTACATAGTATGTATCATTAATACCACCCCTCCCATTGTTTTTAGTGATATCTCTATTCAAATTACAACTCTTGTACATCCACTCGAATGGCCTAGAGGCCTTCTTTTTTATTAATTTTTGATAACCCTCCTTTGAAGGGACGAGGTGGAACCCTTACCAGGCCCGTAGGCTCAGAGATTACATGGCCCATAGGCTTAGTAGATTTCATTACCTGAAGGTCTTAGAGAATTTTACTAGACTATCTACAAGGAACTGTCGCTCCCCAGCATCTGCATCATGATAGAAGTTCTCGACCTTCACATGGCTGTCTGGCTAGGCTTCTCATGAAAGCACAGGATGGTCTCAATGGCATATCCATACCCTCTCATTTTGACAAATCCATTTGGCTCTAATCTAGTGAGTACAGCTACTCTGAATCCTCTTCTAGTGTTTCTTCTTTTATGTAGAGTCTGTCTTGCGAAACTGAATGTGGCCCGAAGGCCTTGAGGTGGCTTGAAGGCCATAAAGGTGGCCAGAAAGCCTTAATGATTCAAATCCCAAACTGATAGGCCAAGATGAATAGTTCCAACTGCTATAGTACCGAACAGTACATGGTTCAGTAACTACTACAGTACTCACACAATGTTTAGTTCTGTTACAGTACCGCACAGTGTACAGCTCTGCTACAGTGCCTGCTATAGGGCTGCTACAATACCCGAAAATATTCCTCTACCTGGTTTTGAACCTGGGTCATGTGGATGCACTTAAGGATACCTCACCAACTGTGATGTGGCTCATGGGCACCTCTTGTGCATCAAGAGACCTGACTTCAATGAAGTATTACCTTTTTATAATATATAAAAATAGATATTATTTCCACGTATAGAAAGATACACTCTGTAGTCCGATAAAATAATGTCATAAATTACTATTGGATAAATAATATATAATAATTTAATGTTTCCTAATAATAATTTGAATATGAATTAAACATTTAATAAAAATTTCCCATCAAACACTAGTAATTGTAACTAATGGATTATTTTTCATATTTATGTTAATATGTAATTGAATAGAAAATTTATTTTCAACATAGTTGGTGATTTTGATTCTATTTTGAAAACATGTATTTCTTAAAATTATGGATGATTAAAAAAAATTAATAGATCACATTTTACTACCACAATAAAATTTATGTATATCGTAATAAGAGTTTGGGATTACATTCCATCGACGTACTTGGATATGATTCACTATCAAGAGTTGGCCTAGAGATTCATGAATCAATTTACAATAGTATTACTTTCTTTAATAATAATTACCTAAATATATTAAGATAATATCATGAATTATATGGACATACATGTCAACTACTCATTTAGAATAATTTATAAAATAACATTGAACAGAATCCTCTGACATTGTGTCATAATATTATTTCTTAAAGTTTCTTTATTATAAATATAATTGTACATTTTCAACATATCTAGTGTAATATATTGACAGATATTATAATATAATTATATAGATATAATTTTCAACTACAATTAGTTTTAAGTGAAAAATAATTATCATTATATAATTATTTATTATTTAAAATATATTTATATTCATCAATGATTAAAGATTTATAATATCTATGATTCAAGAATCAAAGAAAATAATGATTTATTATAAACAATGATAAGAAAATTTATTCCATTATGACATAATGTCTAATTTTTACCAAATGGTCACTTAGATAAATGTTTTAGTAATAATACTATATAATCAATCTACTTGAATTTGTTAGAAAATTGATAATTCATTCACAAATCAACACTGATATAGGAATAAAACATCTTTTGGTTTTATAGAACACATATTTCTTCTTATAATCTCTATGTACTTACTTGGTTCAAATATTTCAATACCCTTATATAAAACACATTGTATTTAATACCCAAGAAGTAAGATTGAAAAATTTAATTTTGAAGAATAAACATGATGTAGAAACATTATAAAATTTTTTTAGATTCAATTATAATTATATTCCATTACACATCATCAGAAAATAACATCATTATCCTTTTTTGCGCCCCTTGGTCTTTCATAAAATGGTTGGGAGTTTTTTATTTTCCATATAATTATAGTTATTCATAGAGTCTTTTTTTCCATTCCTCTTATTTATTATAAGAAAATAATTATTATCATTATTCATTACTTTAACTATATAGCTATACATAGTGATGGTATATGGGAGATACTTCTCAATATGTTTATTACTTAAATATAACAAAAAGTTAGAGAAGTATTTAGGGAATGATGAAATAATGATATCTGTGAATAATTAATCAAGTAGTGGGAATCTTAAATTCATTTGACACTCAATATAGCTAATAAATTTGACTACATGGGGCCCAACTTGTGAACCTTCTCTAATATCACTTTTGACGTCTGACATAGAGATATCACACCATTCATGTATATATCTCTACTGATAATGATTATAAAGATGATTTGTTGTCACATCGATATCCATCATACCATGTGCCTTTATGAGCTTACAAGAAATGGACAATAAAATCAAAAACTAAACAACTAGATAATAACTCATTTTTTTTGTATATATTAACCTTTCATTACTCATATCCATGGTGGTTGAATAAAGGATTGTGGATTATGTCACAAAATTATTACTTTTATGGTGTAATTTATTCCATAAATACATGTACCTTTCCTATAAGTTACTACTAGTAATGTGATGGTATTTCCCTAGAATTGATCATTGGGATTATCTGGTAGATAAACATTAAATTTTACTACAATTATATAAAATAGTATTATTGTTACCTTATTTTTCAACCAATTATTCATGGAAAAAATTTATAATTTTATTATTTGCCTCTCATTATTTTATCAGTACCTAACTGTAAACACCATTGGACAAAGAATATCCTATTATGAAAAAAACTGTGTAGAAGGAATCTATATTTCACTTAATATAGATAGAGGACATGATAATATAAGAATTTATTTAGATAGGTAGTCTTTCCAGTTGTAGACATGTGGTTCCTTGATATGTTGAGTTGACTCCCCTATCCCTAAATCAAGATTTTACACATCCTTGACATTTTCTTCCAAATTTTTATTTTATAGACAAAGTCCATTAAAGCTATTAAATATTTGATTAAGTAAACCCACTATCTTTTTAATGTTTTCACAATAATTAAAATTACACTCAATTGAGGTTAAACTGATACTTTAACTAAAGTGTGAATCATAATTCAAAAAATTAGAGGAATATTCTGACATAATACATGATTGATGGATTTTTTTTCATTTTGATTATATTATAATTTTTTTAATTTTATAAGACATATTTAGTAAAAATTACAAAAGAGATTAAACATATACTGATAAATCATTCATTCCTAATCAATTAATTTTTATTCCATAATTTCATGTGCATCCATTTATTTATGTGTGATCACAATATGAAATTTATATAATAAACCCAAAAAATCACATAAATGAAATAAATAAATAACATAATCATGAACCTATTATTTTAACGATTTATTCAGTGGAAAATAATGCAACCAATGACCATTTGGGGAAAAAGTACTTATTGTAGACATGGAATGAGTTGCAATATTCTACATGTCATATTATGTATCATGTGGGTTGGTTTCATCCCTACTCTATATTGAGCCACCTCTGCATTTATGGATACTCCTTCCATTACATATAATTTAATATTTCACATAGGTGTTAGGAAACAAAGGATTGGTTAAGAGAAATTATATAAAAAATCCTTGGACACATTGTTCTTACATAATAAAGTATGGGGGGATAGCACAAAATTCATCAAATATAATTTTAAAACAAATAATTATAAAACCCATAATATAAATATTAAATCAACTAAAACCAACGCATATATATGTCTAGTTTAAGCTCATGATCATTCAAACACATGTAATGGTAACTCATTTAAAATAATTGGCTAGTAATAATTTAAATTCAATCACCAATAAGATAGATCATATAATAATCAATATTATTTACAAGTAAAAAATTGTTTTTCAAAATTGTTTTTATGGTATTTATCATTTTTATAAGAGCTATTTTAATCAGTGAAATTGTAATTATATTTTAATTTTTAGTTATTAAAAACTCATTCTTAAATCATTATTTTAAAATTCATTACCTTTGATGTCGATTATATGAAAATCAATATTGGATTTATTTTTTATAATATTTATATACTCATTACTTATGTGGATGAAAAATACATCATGAAACATATGAAATTAAAATAATCAAAATAAATTTATAAAATGAAATAAATTACTTAATCATGTTTTCTGTACATGTTGTAGTTTCATTTTACTTAATTATAATTTGAGAAATGATTTCATGATACATCTATAGAATCGGTTTATAGGTCATTTCAATGTCCATATTCAAAATATGATATAAAAATTTTCATTTTATACATGATCCAAGAAAGTATTTTCCATCAAATAATAACTAATAATTAAAAAGAATATTGATTAAAAAATTTATTAATAATTAGATAAAACAATTGTAAAATACATAAAAATACCATAATGATTTCATTGTTTAAGAATACATAGAATGCATAACCTAATTAAAGGAGGATTATATTTCAAATGAGAAAAGAAAAAGTTTAAAAAGATATAATGGATAATTGGAAAATATAGTTTTTTTAATTGTTATAAATTTTATGCATTATGTGACAATTATATTTTTTTTGTGAAAATTATATAAACTTCATTTTTTTAACTTCTTAAAATAGAATTTAAACATTAGTTATTTTAATAATTGATTGATAAAACTTTGAGTCAAAATATTTTTAACAGTTTTTGTGTAATAATGGAAATAAAAATATTATTATCAATGACTTTTATTAAATAACTGATTATAAAACCACCCTTAAAAATGTTTTTCTCATTGATTATAAAAAGAACCAATGTGAGAACATTTTTAATGGTAGTTATTAAATAATTGATGTTAGAATATTGATGTGAAATATATTTTTTCTTATTGAAATAAATTATTTATTTAGTCAATTAAATGAATTTATCGAAACATTCAAAAAATATGTTCTAGATATACATTTATATTGTGATTTTAATTTTTTTTTATTAAATTCCATTATTAAAAAATTTAATAAAATATGAACAAAACTAGTACTTTGAATAAACTATGTGGCATCATATTTGAAGTACTCATCATGGATATTGTTTCAAAAAAATCACTTTCATGACCTATCACATAAAAACAAGTTACCTAATTTAATATTTTATAAAATAAACAAATGACACATGGAATACATGAAAATTAGGTTCTGTGTACTGATTTAATTAAAGTGGTTTATATATTATGTAGTGCTAATACATGACATATTGTTTCAAAAATTATGAGGGAATACATTAATAATTTAATAACACATAAAAAATAACATTTTGAATCAATATATTTATATAAATTTATGAGGTAACCGGAATGTAAAATGGTAACATGTCGTGTAACCTATTTATTACATGCATGTCATTCCTTACACACCATTTAATTAATACATTACTTGTATTTGGATGTGCATTTTTCACTATGAAAACACATGTATCTCCCAACATGTCACACAACATGTTGTGTGCTAGTTGGTATATATCAACACTACAAATGTATTCAATACATTTATGTGTATTAATTACATGAACATCCATAAAATCCATGGTTTATCCTGGTGATATTTATTATGATACATGTAATATATTTTTTGATTACAAGTCATGTATTTCAATATATTCAACTTAGAATCAACAGACAATCCAGATGGATTCATTGAATATTATTCATTTTTTATTTGTTTTATCTATGTTAAATGAGTATTAAATTATGATTGGAAATAATGATCTCAAAAAAATTGATATTAATAACAAATTTATTGAAATGGAAACTGAATTTTTTAACAAAGAAATAAAGAATAATTTATAAATAATAATAAATATAACATGACCACTATAATACCACATAGAGGTTCCAGATACAACATAGTCACTTATTGGATCATGGTCCCAATCTTTAATTTTTGGGTTCAAGGGATACTTTATAATGAACATGTTGTGTAATTACATGTTCAATAATATTTTTTGATGAAAATGAAAAATGGTGCCAAAACTAAGGGGATGTTCACAAGGAATTTATAATTTATATAAAACATAATATGAAATATAACTTTGGCCTTAAGTTATTATTTTTTTATGATGTTGATTATCAGAACCATGATTGGTGTGATTTTTTTTATTAAATGGACCAGAAAATATCCTTTTTAGTGGTGATCCACACATGTTCCTGTGATCACTGTAAAATTTCAATGGAACATTGGGTCTTAACATGGTCAGTTTACCATCTTACAATGATCACCTTCATTGCTTCATGTTCCTCCGTGATTAATTGAATCTATATTGTAATTATTTTTATTGAGGGGATGTTTGTAATAGGGATATTTTATCTTAAAATTAATAGGAAACTCATGTGAAATTATTCATAGAGAGAGACTTATATATTTTTTAATGTGGTTTACAACAATTTTTTCCTCATTGGAGTATATCTAAAATAATTATCAGTTACAAAGGATTGAATCTATGATGGTTTCAAATTCAAAATTTTGTATCTACAACAGATGTGTCTACAAAGGTTTGTATCCCAAATGGACTGTATCAACAATTGATGTATCTACAATAGATTGTATATATAATGGATTATATCTATAAGAGTTTTTATCTAAAATGGTATTAATCTACAAAACTTTGTATATCCAATATGTATAACTAATTATTTATAATCCTTATGATAGGGTGAAAATATTACATAATTGCATAGGGTACCTTAAATATATATAAAACCTATAAATATCAAAGTACAATATAAAATGATAATATTTACATTTTTATTCGAGGAATCCACTAACCCATGCAATGATAATCATTATTTTAACTTCAAAAACATAAATATTTATCACTAGACCGAATACTCAATCTTCCAATGCCCCTAAATATTTATTGAACCCTACATATTTTCATATATAAAGATTATTTGTTAAATATATAAATAAATTGAAACTATATTATCTTTCTAGTGAATAATAATTTATTTAATATCTATGATCAATATAATAGATAATATATATTATTTCATACCATTGAAAAGGTATTTATTTATACTATTAAATATAAATAATATTTTAGATGGATCAATGGAAACATTAAGTGTGGGACCCTCTATAATTATTCCAGAATAAAACTAAAAAATTATTATGATGTCCAAAATAAGCCTTTAGAAACACAATA
This sequence comes from Viscum album, assembly GCA_963277665.1. Classification (NCBI taxonomy): domain Eukaryota; kingdom Viridiplantae; phylum Streptophyta; class Magnoliopsida; order Santalales; family Viscaceae; genus Viscum; species Viscum album. Next base: position 1,390,557,357 of record OY728131.1, read on the forward strand.
TAGCACTCAATATGAAGATATTCAGGCCATGGTGATAGGAATAAAAAATGATTCATTATCATGTAATATTATCCATTTTTCAGAGATCTCATTATGTAGTTTATATACATCTATCATCAACCTTTATGCTTGATACATCATTCTATGACATCATGAAATAATCCCATCCCCACACCATGACCATGTAACTTTGTTTTAATGTTTCATTTTAATAAATGTTCAAATAATTAAAATTCAATAAACTATGGAAGAGAAATGTACTTTCATGAATTATTTGTTAATATAATATCACTAGTAATGCACCTAATGTTCCCAAATTCACTGTGAATATATAACACCACAATTTATGAAAAAACATTCAATTACATGTCATGATATAAATTAATAATACTATTTTTTTTAAATGGATAAATATAGATGATTATAGATAGTAATTCAAATAACATGAAAACCTATGGAATTCCACTTGTTGGGTTTGTCCATTTGATCCTCTTAACTTGTAGATCATCAAGTGTGGTCTTTTTGAAAATAATTATCATCCTATTATGTGTAATCACACTATATTGTTAGTATTCCATGTTTCACATCACATAATATCATCAAAGCCATAATAATATCTACTTATGATATATCATTACAAAATCACAAACTTCTCATCATACCAGAGTACTATTATGACCTATTTTGATGCAATAGATACTCTATTAAATTTTCAGATTAAATGTATTTCGAATATTATTCATCAAGTTATAGGTCATATAGTAATATTAATTTCTATGAATATTTTGGATATATAAAGTAAAAACTACTTGGTAATAAGGAACAAAATGCAACATTAATCCTGTAATAAATCCATACAAATTGACGCCTTTTTATATCTTCTTCGATGCATTCTTAGAATTAGTATCTGAATTCTAGAACCAAATCTCATTACTATATATGTAGAGTAGGGAGTCATACCATACCAAATCCACTACACTTTTACACATGGTAGGGCCCATGATGATCCTCTACAACAACGTTCCATTTCATGACCTCTACCCCCTCAACAAGGGTAGGATCCCACAAATACATATTTGACATAAACTATATCACATAGTTTGGTTTGTGATAGAACCTTCTCACTCATGGTGAGTCTATATATCGATATCAAAACCACTACCTTGTATCTCTTGGTGAGGTTCTATAAAATAGTTCTAACCACTACCCTATCACATAGGGTAGGGTCTCATACTATAGTCCTGACCACTCCCCTATCAATCAAGGTCGGGTATCAAAACCACATACTAGACCAACACTCTATCAATCTAGGTAGTACCTATTAACACACTCTCACTCAGTTTGAGTCCATACATATGTATCATGACCACTAACCATTCACATAGGTTTGGGTCCTACAATATAGTCTATAACACTACCCTCTTACTCACGAAAGGGTCTTGTAATCACATCATGGACTTTCACTATATCTCTAATAGTGGTCTCCATGAGAACCCTATGTATCATGGTGTGGTTATATATCTACTTCTTAACCAATAACCACTTAATAAAGGTAGGGCTATGAACTGGTGTTCTAACCACAACCCTCCCACTCAAGGTTGGGCCCCATAATCATATCATAGAGCGACACCTTATGTAACACCCCATGATTTTAGAATGTATTTTCCTTTAAATTAATATTTTTTTTAAATATAATGTTTCACAAGAAACCCTAAACATAAAAAACCACAATAAATTTTAAAAAATATATGTAATAGGAAAATGAAAAAATTATGTAGTTAATTATTCATTATATTGATCATTTTTTATCATGGATATGAGGTAGCTCACTAGGGTTTTTGGTAGAATAGACCAAGAAGAACATGAAAATTTACGACTTGCATGAAATAATTTGTGATAGATGTTTATTAATTTGGAAATCACGATGATATCCATGATAAATTAATTAAAACATATGGATACCACCATTATACATCTTACCTAACATCTAATTTAAAGAGTAATAGGGTTTTTTATGTATACATTAGGATGATATAAACATGTAACTACTAATGTACTAAATTTTACATCTATTTTTATATATTAAGTATTTTTTTCTATGGATTAATATTAAAGAATGAATTCATTTAAATATTGAAATTTTTATTTAATAAAAAATTATTGATTAGATTAAATTAATTCTTTTGTAAGTGAAAAATAAATTACATATAAAATTATTTAATGAAATAATGGAAGAAAATTTTATATGTATAATATATTATAAATAATTAAAATTAATTTATTCTAATGAATTATTAAAATAAAAATTTTCAATTTAAAAACATATTTTAAAAAATATTTAATTATTAATTGATGTGAAATAAGATTAAAACCACATATATTTTAATAAAAATGTTTGAACACTAATAATTTATGATTATAGCTTCTTTTTCATTTAAAATATAAATTATTAAATTTTAGAATTTGGATATGATAAAATTTATTTATTTTTTAGATTTTAACTTTTCAAAATATGATTAGTATGATTTTTTTATTATTTTCTAAAAAAGATTCTTTTTAATGAACATGAACATATTCAGTTTTATAAATAATGAAACATTTATTACATTATCATGTTAAAATAATTGATTAGAAATTTTGTAAACATTTTTAATGGAAAAAATGTATTCAAGGAGTAGAATAAATCTTTTAATATTTATATTTTTAATTTAGAAACATATGATTTATAATTTGAAACTTATGTATTTTATTTTAATAATTATGTTTTATTGTTTTCACAAAAATAGTTATTCAAATGAATCCATTCTATTTTTGATTGGTATGAAAATAAAATAAACCACCATTATTAATCATGCACTAATACATAACCATATTATTAATTCTATCTATAATCGTTATCCTAAATATGTATTTTTATGGTTAAAAATATTATTTAAAAAAACTACTATATTTTGAGCACTTCATTTAAAGATAGTTTTTATAACCTTTAGAAATATAATTAAAATTAATTATATTTATAATTAGAATAAAACAACTAGGTAATATGTTCAATTTCGTTTTCATGAACGAATATAATTTACTGTGGTAAAAATTAGTCATCATAATAAAATATAAAAAGTGGTAAAAGTGTTAAATATATTGGTAAAGTAAAGAAATATAAAAAAATGATTTTTTAAATTTATTTATAATGAATTTAACAAACATAAATTATATTATACTCACTAATTTTCATTTTTCGATTCACTTTCCTAAAATATGAAATTAATTTTTATATTAAAAAATTAATATTTAAAAAAATTCCAAAGATCTCACTAATTAAAGGACCCCTTTAACACCTCGATTATAATCATAAAGAAATCATCATAAAATAATTTTGATATTAAAAAAAATTTCAAAACACTCATATTAATTTCCTAAATGTTCTGGTCTCATTAAAATACGACCCATCAAAGGCCTAATCCAATTATCCTATGTGTCTTGTCAAGAAGTAATGTCACAATACACAATTCCTAGCTCATTTCCATTCATTTAAATTTACTTATTCTACTTATGATAATTATATTATATCCATATGAAAATGATGAAACAATTAACATTTATATAATTAAATATTATTATGTTGATGTAATATCAATTATTTACCACCCACTTTTCCATTCAAAAATGGTAAATGTCACCCGTATTATGGACGTTCACTACCAACCTGGATGACATTATTCCTTTTTTATCACCAAATTACATAAAAGTTTACAAAATTGGATTTCATGAATTTATTGATATTTATTACATGAATAAACCCTTAGGGTTCTGCTGAGTTATGGCTTCACTTGTGGGTCTTAGTGAGATCTTGACTTCAAATCTCACTGATTACTTCCCTGCATTATGTGTTTTGTTATTTTCAGTGTATTGTATCACATTTACCTATAATTATTTCATATAACATGATTAATATTATAATAAATAAATTTATAGTTACATTAATTATATATTGATTAATACACATATTGACATTATCCTCACAAAACAATCATACTGAGACATCCCTCATAATCTAAATTTACCTTACACAATATAATGATTTATTTTACATTGTGAAAATTATGGAGATATTTTAACTATCTAAAAAATCCATTGAAAATTATCAAGATACCAAATATGTTTTATTGAAATTAAGCAAACAACCCAAAGGGGTCAAAAACTATAAAATCTATATAATAAATAAATGAAATATGATTGTGAATGGTTCTTAAAAAATTATATATATATGAAAAATGTTCCTAATATTGTATTTGAGAAATATAATTTATTTATTTAGGAGATTAGATTCTAATACCAAGTGATTTTGGACATTAGATAAGGTAACTTATAAACTATCCTCTTTTACTCTGGATTATACATTCTCTCACTATCTCACATCATCTCTCAAAATTTGAAATTTAATTATATTATAATCTCTATATATGCATCTCACATATTTATTATGTTTTTTCACCATTCACTACTTTGGTAATACATGTTTTCCAGTTCCCTTCGATATCATTCTTTAAAACAAACCTATTTAATGGGAACATTCCAATTCATTAATTGTTTTCATGTGATAATATTTAAAACCTTGTTCCATTCTATGATATCAAAAAAGTAATAAAAATTTAAGGGATAAAATTTCTGATTTATTAATGATATTTTTGAAAACACCATGATTTGACTTTGTTTAGTGGTTCTTTAGTCTCTCCTTATACCATCAATTAAGATGATAAATATTATACCTACTTCTTTACTTAATTCTTACTATTATTTTCCCTAAAGAGTCATCTTAAGAATTATACCTCGTCATTCCATTATAAATATAATTTCTTTTAATCATTTCTTGGAAATAATTATGATTTATCCTTTGGTTATGTTTTGCGACAAGATTATGTAACCCATTCCTATATCATGATTTTTTCTCTTAATTATTCTATGTGAGTGATTTTATTTTATGAGACATGAAAACAAGAACATAATAAGATATAATTGGTGAAAAAATTACAACCCTCTTATTTATTTGGAATTATTTTTATTTTATAATATATAATTTAAGCTTTATAATTTGTAAGCCTAGCATAGTATGTGTATATTTTGTTAATAGTGAGCCTTTTCTTGTAACTATGATGTCATGTTTTATGTAGTTTCCACATTCCTATGATGGAATGTTCCTATTATATTTACATCATTATTCTCTGAAACCCTATTATTATCCACTTTTATGATATCATATTTTTCTCATTTAATATTATGTTACACTTCATATTTATTTATTTATTGAAAATTTAACTCACCTTTTTCTTTAGTTTATTTCTCTAGGTTATCCTATAAAGTAATAAAATTTAAAATGGAAAACATGATACACCTTATGTAGATTTAAATGAATATTATATATTTCATTTTAATATTTATTTAATATGTATCCAATATAAAAAAGATGATATACCACTACATTTTTGGGTTTCTAGATGAATATTATTATTCAAATCGTGTTATAATATATGTGTGAGACACTGGTTGTTACTCTTGGTATGAAATAAAGTGATTGTTATTTTTTGGTATTTAGACTATAACACATTAGAAAAACCATAAATATAAATATATATATATATATAAATATATATATATTGGAAAAATTTCTACAATATTATTAAATAAAAGAGCATGTGGATTCCTACAGTAGTGGAAATGCAGTTTTTAACATCAGAGAAATGGAGGTGGTTTCTTCATATTGATGAAAAAAGTTTGTGCTAGAGATTTTCTATGTTAGTTATATGAAAACCGATGGAAAAAATTATATATAAATGGTTTTTTTATTAGTTTTTAGTAAAACTAAAACAAAAAACCGTTGATGATTTTATTTTTGGAGTCAGGTTTTAAAAACAAATATGCCAACATAATTATTTTTTCATTGGCTTTCTAATAACTGATGTAAAAAATCATTCAAAATCTTTTATTCTTGAAGAATCCTTAATTATTTTGATCTAAAAACCCTCAAATTCATGAAGAATCCCTCCAAAATCACAAAGACATTGAATGTGACCCAGTGATCTGTAATGCCATTATTGTTGATTTTCGTTGATTTTCAGGATCTACCGTCTATATTCTACATTTTTTTCAATTACTTCATCACCACTATAAAATTTTCCTCTCGAAAACATATTCCAAACACAAATCATGGTTTTATTTTAGTTATTTGTTATTCTTTAATGGTTTTTTTAAATAAATTTCATGTAGATCAAGCAGGGGGTGTTTATTATTATAACACTTTCAAGGGATGAAGTCTGAATTAATGATCAATGAAAATTTGAACAATTAATTTTATATGATGACTTTTAAATTTTAAAGATAAATTATTTATACCGGTAATCCTATTTACAGTCTAATACTTAGTTTGAATTGAGACTGTTTTCTCAATCAATTACATACGCTATGACTGCAAACACACATTATGTTATCAAATAATGTAATGTCAGGTACAGTGAACTGATGACATTTATATTGTTATATAATTCTACAACAATTACCACCAGTTGAACTCCCAAATGGTCTTAATGAGTATGTTATATCATATGTTGAGATAGATTTTATTATTATAGTATTACATCATTATCATGAGATGCGTGTGAGAGAATTAATGATTTTTTAATAAATTAGAGTTGTAGTTCTGAGATATTATATTTCCTTATCAATTATAATATCAATAAACCACATGTACATAATATAGAAGAAAATTACAATTTTTTTCGTCTCATATCTGATTTTTTCAATATAATTATCAAGAGTTTTTATTAAAGTTGATTCTATTTATATTTTATTAGTTTATATAAATATATTTAAATGTTAATTTGTTTTAATATATTCACCAATTATATTGAGATATTAGGTATTTAATGGATCATAATTGGTAAAATATATGAATAACCATTGGGGAATATTAAAAAGGAGTTGATGAATTCTATTAATTTTCTAAATGAAATATTCCAAAAATTTATTTCATTTTTTATTCGTGTGTGTTGTGTTTGAATATAAGAATGATAAACACCACAAAAATCAAGTATCATTTAATTTGTTATGTTTTTGGCCTTAATTAAACTTTTTGTATATGGCATGGTGAAATAACTATAAATTCAATAGATAATGTTGATTACAATATTCATAATGTGACATAGAATTATATTTAAGATTTAATTCATAATAAATGTGATAAAAATTTGAAAAAACATATTGTGTTGAATTATTTTATGGAAATTCTAAGAAACCATTATTCCCAGGTTATAAAAAATATATTATGTTATCATCCGTTTTGATATTGGTTAACCTGGATGAATTTATTGGTTTGAGTTATAAACATTTAACTAAATTACATTATCCAATAAAATATATACTTCCATAAGGAAATAGTATTCCAAATTCCAATAATGAGGTGAAGAAAATATTATTCCCAATTGGATTGGGGTGTAAAAAAACATTATTTCCCCAATTATTGTGTTTTGTATAGGAATGAATATGAATTTTTCTCCAACAGTCTTATATGTTGAACATCACACTATTAGATGGATGAAAAAGTCAATTCAGATTTATTCTTAGGTACTGATATATAACATCATTCTAAATCAAAAAAATTCATAAAATTATAACATAATATATTTATGATAAATTAACTAGGATTCATTTTCCGATACCTAAATAAATTTTAATGCTATAGAAATTTGGTACCTTTCAATAATTCCCCATTTGAAGTGACTATTTTAAGATTCAATTGATGTAAAAAAGGATTTGATGAAATTATGAGGAATGTATCTCTGTTGGAAAATCATGTCCCGTACTAATGTGTCACAATAGAATATATTTGATAATAAATTTCCTAATTTTTGTAGTGATGTTTGAAATCTCAGAATGGGAGTCTGTATAGTTGGATTGAATTTGTTTCAGAGATTATGTATCTAACACAGTTCATGGCCTATTTTTTCCCCCACATATATGTGTAAAGAAAAAATATGTTATGATGAGCATGCTGGTTTCTATACCGAATCAACCAGGAGTCAATATTGAGTTGAATCTTTAACCATTGATTGATTATTTAAAACTTATATGGGAGGAAAGTGTTGATATTTTTTATGCATACAAGAAAAATTATTTTATTTCGCTTGAAATTATAATGTTAGGTATTAATGAATTTCATACATAAAGAAAATTATCTGGATAAAATGTTAAGTGACTTAAATCTTTCCCATTTTGAGAATAAGAGACATTATATTATCAATTTAACAGTGGAATAAATATAGTGTATATGGGACATTGATGTTTTTTGTGAATTGATCATCCTTGTCGTATATTTAAAACGGTATTTAATGATTTACTAGAATGCAATCTTTCACCACAACCATTTTTAGTGGAATAATATTACAATAGTGTGAAAACTATTTATTAAATATTTGGATAAAATTTAGTTCTGGTCTTCAATAGTATCTGGATGAAAAAATCTATTTTTTTAACTACATTATTAGTGATTTTTATAGATAAAACAAAACATTGATGTTATCTATGTTGAGAAAAATATATGTGACCATTTGTATAGAAATTTGATAGACATAAAAGGGAAAACAAAATTTGTATTTACTTATTTATTGGACATGACAGCAATGGTAATAGGTTAGGAGTTAGCTCCCAATATTAATGTAATCATAAAATATTTACCTCTGGCTTGTCACACATTTATCAAGAGTGATAAAATTAATTTTTTCAGTGTTTTTATGGTATAAGGTTACCAATTTGATATTTTTAAAATGCAAAGAATTTCATGTCAGTGAAGGATTTCATATCAATATGTATAAAATCTCATGACTTTCATGTATTGGTGAACTAACTTCTAGAATTCACACTATGTTGAATGTTTCAATAAGCTTTCACGAATACTATCACGGGGTTATGTAATTTTTTTAAAATCTATTTCTATCAATGTTATTGACCCAAAATTATTATATGAGTTGGATAATGAAGCTTCTGTTTTACTTTTTCACTAGAAATTTATTTCCCACCTACATTTTGGGATATAATGGTTAATCAGGTGGTTCATCTAGTGTGTGAGATAAGAATATGCAGCCCGTTTTATAAACATTGGATATATCCTTTCAAAAGGTATATGAAAATTTTAATGGTATATATTAAAAATCATTATCGACCAGAGGCCTCGATTGTTCAAAAAAATCATTCAATGAGGTGATTGAGTTCATTACCAAATATTTGTATGAAGTGGATCATATTGGTCTCCCTATGTCTCGACATTTAACAGTTGATAGTGAATGTATAGGGATTGGAGGCTTAATGGTAAAGTTCATTTCATGTGATGAAGTGATGCATGAACATTTATATTTTTTTAACAACACAGATGATGTTCAATCATATATATCATCACATATTGATAAATTAAGGTAACTATATACAATAGGAAAATCAAAGTGGTCAATGATTGAGCATAAAGAGACATTGGATTCAAGGATTGAAGAGAATGTGAGTATAAATATAAATACATCAGAAAATATAAAATGGATGGATGAGGGGGCCATCTCCTAATGGGTTAACATGGGATGGTTTTGATATTAATGGTTACACATTTTACATAAAAAATAAGGATGATAAGAGTACCATTAAAAATATAGGTGAGATGGTTATCACTAAAGAAGCTCATTTATCATGTGAGAATGATAAATACCCAATTTCTCCTTCATTTCAATATTTTCATGTTCTTGAGGATATATGGTAAATTGATTATACAGAATTTGGAGTCAATGTGTTTAAGTGTAATTATGATGATAGTAATAGTGATGTAAACATGATGATTTTGGACTTACACTCTCTAGTTTTAAAATAGTTTATTAAATTTATAAACCATTTATCCTAGAAATGCATGAAATAAAGATATTGTATGTCATTGATCTATCAAATGATCAGTTGTCCATCATTTTCCAAGGAAAACATAATATTTTGATGATGATAATGAAGTTAATGATGTTATGGGTTTATATGAATCTTACTAATTTATTATGTGATTTTCAGTTGATTACAATGACTACAAGGCATACATAGTTCATGTAGTATATAATGATCATGATGAATTAATATGTGTAAACACTGTATTAGTCTCCTAATTTTTTTCCTAATTATATTTATTTTGTTTATTTCTTGGAAAAATAAAATTTGTGCCTCTTATTTACATATTTTTTTCATTCTTGTTTTTAAATATTCAGTTTTATGATAACATAAAGGTACACAAAATTTTATTACACTTTCTTGTGGTAATGTAAGATATGGAGAGAGAGGAAAAGTGACTTATGTATATCAATGCTTCCATGTTGATAAATATTCAATAATATACATATTTAAAGAACGAAATCATTTAATTTTTAATTTATTCATATAATAACTGATGCATCCTCATCAAATTAGACTTCTCCTATTACTATAGAGAAATCAAGTCCTCATTTTGGTAAACATGGTATTAACTATTTACCAAAAATATCAATTTATCATGGATATATAATATTAAATATCGATTTTGATGATATGAATAATGCATCTAGACCAAATATAGTCCTCTTTATCAGTTATTTATCAATGCATATCGGGTGTAAGATTAGTATTTTATATCATAATTGTGAGTTTCTGTGCAGGATTGCGAAACAATAGCATTGGGATTCCATGATGGTAAAATATCTAAATTTATTTATTTTATCACATTTTTTGAATATTTCATATTTTTAATGGCATATTTTATTGATTCAGTTACATTTGACATTAGATTTTAAGGAATGAAAAGAAATTTTGAAAAGACACCTCTCATTAGTAGCGGTTCTATGGGGATATTTTAATACAAAACTGGAAAAAAAATTATGTTGTGGGAAAGAAAAAGTTTAAAATCTGAGGCCTTACGTATCTATATATTGATGATGATATATGGAAGAAATTTTTCGACACCCCTCATGAAGAAAAATATCTCGTATGATAATTATTTTAGATTTTAAAATTAATTATATATTTATCTAATTACTTATTTTTTTTATTTTTATGTAATAGGCCTCCTGGAGATCTTATCAAGATATCGAGTTGAAAAATGAATACCCTCATACTGTATCATGTAGAGGGTATCCATATTTGTAGTATAAAATTAATTAATAAAAATTTGAAACATTAAGATCTCAATCTAGTAATAGTTCAGAGTAGGTCCAGTTGGGTCCTCCATTTCCTCCCAATCTCAATGAACAATGGAAATGAGTGAGAAAAAGGAAAAATGAAAAGTATCTTATTGATGAATTTTATAATTTAGCTGATAAAATTTTCAGTATATATTTTTTATTTGTCATGAATGTTTTTTTATCAATTATACACACAAATATAAATTTCTCAAACTCATTTTAGGATGAACATCAAGAGAAACAGACACATTGATCTTTCATCGTTGATGGTAGGATGGACATCCAAACCACTACTTTGGGAAAGAAAAAACACCCTAGTCATGTTAGAGGATATTAGGTGGGTGTTGGTATTTCAATTTTTTTGGTTAGAGTAAGAAATTAAACGATACAGAAATAGAATCCTTAAAAGAAGATCTGAAATAGATGAAATAGTCTATGGTGATCAAATTCAACCAGTTATGCATCAGGAATTGTTTTAATACTTGAAATGACAATCAAAATATTCACAGCATTCACAGCCTACTTAAATTGATCCTCCACCTCCATCCTAATTGGAAAACCTTGCCCATACTTCTCATCCTTCTTACGTGGATCCCCTACATCTATCCCAGAAGAACTACCCTTCCAACCTTCCTCCCTTTGATCCTCCACCACCTCACTCATGCAAAACCAAGTAAAGTCAGTTGTTTGTTGGAGATCATCATCATATATATATATATATATTGTTGTGTTAGGACTCCTATATTATTTAGGGATTTCTTACATTACCATCGTATGCAGATGTGTTAGGATTGAGTATCAATAATTGATATTTTTTATTCTAATGCTCTACTACCATTTTCTACTGTGGATATTACCAGGGATGGGGATTAGCTGGTTCATTTTATAGCTTTCCCTATAGGTCTTCTTTATTATATTTCATATGAACTATGAATTTTTTAAAATATTAATTAAATATCAATGAATGTTACTTATAATGTTTTTTTTGACATTTAACATATATTGTATTATATGAGAGAAAAATAAAATTCACAGTTGAAACAACAGGTTCTAGAACAATAGACTATATATACATATGATATTTCTTATTGGATAAAGATATTATCTCAGGATTATTTTTCCTTGAATAATATATATGAGTTTGGGATGAAATCCAATATATTCATAAGATATTATCCATTAAACGTATTCAATGAAGATATCATGAATCTAGATGAATTTGGAGGGCTGGGCCTGAATGTGTTGTAGTTGTTTCTATATAAGTAAATTGATGTTGTAATTTTTATTTTTATTTTTAAAAATATGGTTTAAATTGGAAAAAAAATTATTTTAAAATTAGTTATCTACACATGCTTCTTGTACACAATGATAATAGAACTGTTGATAGTTTTATAGATTAAGAATATGTTTCCATGGAAGTGAAAAATATGAATAATCCTAGTATGGTTGCATATATATTTGACATATTAACACATAAGAATATTGGATGTTGGTTTTTTCCATTTCATGAAATGTATGAACAAAAACATAGTTATGAACTAATGATTATTATAATGTCATTAATTGTGATTTTTATGTATTATAAGGGGAATTTTATGTTAGGCATATTTTTCCCACATCAATTCACCTAATATTAGTTATCTCTTTATCAAGGAGTGTTTGTAAATGTTTTTATGCATTATTAAAAAGGTAATTTTTTTCATATGCTCATTATGCTTAATTATTATTATTTATAAATGAATTATTTGTCCATATATATATGAAAATGTTGTTCATGGAAATTTTTTTACAAAGAGAACATGTCGATAAATATAGAAAATGGAATCAATAATGTGAAAGTAAGGGTAATCATTTTTTATTTTAGATATTGTTATAATTTTTTTATATTTATATATATTTCTTTTTATTATTGATATAATGTATTATTACCACAATGTAATAATCAATAAAGACATTTTGGATATGGGTATTGTGTTTTAGGATTCATGTACAAGATAAAAACAACTGGTGTAACTACTGAATTTCATAAGGTTGTTTATATTAATTTTTTTATATTTTTGATCATAGTATTCTATTTGTAATCTAATATCATTAAATTTAATTATAAAAATTAAACAATATAGAGTTTTATACCCAAACTGAACTTACCGATAGTCAATATTTTTTTTCGAACTATTTGATGAGTCTGATTACGATTTGAGATATGTATATTCTTATGTATATGAATGATATATTACATTTTAATAATAACATGTGTTCAAAAAAAACGAATTATTTTTATATAATAGGTGTTTTAACATAATGATATCAAATTATTATTATTCAACAATAACGAATTATGAGAATCTTGTAAATTTCATATATGTATATATGAAATAAACATTATAATAAAATGTGTAGGTAATATTTTGGTTAACCTGATAAAAGGATGTATGTTTTTTTTAATTTTTTAGTTAATAAGTAATGTGGATTGATTGTTTTATAATGTGTTTTAATTAAAGATATTATGATTATTTTTCTAGTGTAATATTTTGATATTTGTAAAAAAAATTATCATTTTGTGTCAGTTTTCAACAAAATCTTCATTGAAAATATACCCCATTTTGGTTCAACATTGGTATTCATAAAACTGATACAAAAAACTATCCATCACTCGATTTTCTGTAGCAGTATTTAAACAACTGATACTGAAAAGATTGTTTTTTACATCTCCATTATATAAGTCCCTTAAAAAATAAAATATGAAGAAAACAATAGATGTTAAATCTTGTTTTTTTTCTTGGGATACCAATGAAATTCAAATCTATATACAAAAATTGGATGAAATATTTTTATGAAAATAACCTAGAGAAAATAACTTTTGAAATGGTTTGTTGGGTGTTAACTCGATCATCACTTGGTGGGAAAAGAGGATTCCATATAAGACCATTAATGTGGTATTTTTAGGAACTAACATTTAAGGTAATAAAAAAATATAACATTGGTTTGATCGAAACCCATTGTAAAAATTATATAAAAAAATGGGCTTCTAAAACAAACATTTATTCAAATCATTATTTTTAAAAACCCTTATTCTGTGGACCATTTATGGAAAACAATTACCCATGATCTATACTTGTAGTCAATTTTCAGGAACTTATCAAAATAAATTCTCCTTCATATTCCATCATTCTCCCTTCACTCATGGCTCTCCATAATATGTTTTCTACCAAAAAAATAATCTATCTAACCTATAACTATGGTTAAAGGTATTTCTCCATTCATTAATCTAATAAAATTCAATAAATGTTTCACTTTAATCTAGTTGAGTTCAACAAATTTTGGCCTTTTTCAAGTGAGATTGTTTGAATTTATTATCTATTTTTAATTATATTACTCTAAATTTTATAAGTTTTTTTTTTGAAGATAAATTCATTATATGTTAGTTATAAATTGGATTCTTATATTGATTCTTTGTATGTATTTTATTTCAAATATTATATTTTTTAGATATTTTCTTAATGTTATAAATTTTTTGGCAGTATAAATTATTTTTCCCTGTAATACATTTTTGGTTGTAAGATTTTGTATTTATATTCTTTTTATAAAAAAATTCAATATAAATATTTTCTCATTGAAATTATTTTTTTCTTCAATTTATTTTTCATTTATCAATATTTTCATCATTATAATGATATTTGATTAATTTTCATAATTGTGATATGTTTTTCAATTTAATTAGATTTTTAGATAAAAATTATTAGTCAATAACTTATGATTTTTAAAATTACATATTTCTATATATTATTATAAGTTTATATTCAATCTTGTAGTTGTCTCGTTACTTCTATAGCCATTAAGTGATTTCATTTTAATTTCTCAAACACTTTTCTATATCAAACACTAAATCTTGTAACTTACCTTTTTTATATTTGAAAATAAATTAATTATCTATTAGTTATAAATTACATTCATCCACTCATTTGTTTTCATGAATTTTCATACCAATAAAAATTTTGTTGTTATAATTTTTTAAATGTTATATATTTGTTATGATCATTAAATGTGTGTCACTAGAATATGTTTCAGGTTGTATTAGTTTTTATATATAATTTTTTTATTTATAAATTTCTTAATGTTTTATTATTATTTTTTTGTTGAAATTATTTTATTTTCAAACTTTTTTCATTTATAAATTGTTTGAGTCGTAATTTTTTCCACTTATTAATATTTATTGTTGGGAAATTTTTTCACTTTACATTTTTATGGGATAAATAAAAAATTTATATATTTATCCATATTTAATAGTTCATATATCATATATATATATAAAATATTTTTTTATATATTTTGAAATTTTATTATTTAGATGATTATTCATCAGTTATATTTTTATTTTTTATGTAGTAAATGGATATTAGTTTAACAAATGTGTGATGAAAATGAAATAGGGTTTGATAGTATCTTGGAATTATCTAAAATAAATTTTGAAAATAATGGTTTTAATTTCTATCCTTGTGTGAAATGTTTAAATATGTGTAAATATGGCTACCGAGAAATCATATCCATTTATATTTTCTATTATTTTAGTCATAATTATACATTTTGGATCTGACATGGAGATACAAAAAAAGATTTAAAGATCTAATTATGTTGATATTTTTCTGCATCTGATAGAGTGTCACCATAAATAATATTTCATGGATTGGGTGTTATAGCATTTTCAAATACCACTACTGACCAACTATATGGATATTCTATGAGGCCACTATTCTAACTTTGTACTAAATTTATATTGCTATCGATGATTCTGAGATTAGATAAAATGGATAATTGACTTGGTTTGTGAAATAAAAGTGTTACTGAATAGCTTGAACTTTTAAAATATATAATTTTAGAATGAAACATGCATATATATTCCAATTTTCATAGAGAACAAGTATTTTTATTAGGATTGGTGCATAAAAAGACCGATGATTTCCCTAATGATTGTGTGACCTACACGAAGGAATATGAATGTTTATCAAAATGAACTAAATGTGGGATATCATAATTAAAAGTGGTTGATAAATTGAACTGTGATTTATTATCAATATAAGCAACAAAAACTCTTAGTAAATCAATTTTGTATCATCCAATAATTCCTCATTAAATGTGTATCTTTTCAAATTAAAATGATTCCAATAGGCTTAGATGATATATAAATATTTTTTAGCACATATATGATAGAATCTAATCCAATCATACTAATTCACTAAAAATAAAAATATTAGATTCAAATTTTCTTATTTTTGAAATGAATATAGAAATATTAGAGCCGGACCAAGCACAGATGGAATGTATCTATATTAGTCTCAGAAACCAACGTAGTATGTGGCCTCTTTTTTGAGTCGTCTAGTACTTATCCCCAAATATTGGTTTCATGTGTAAATATGTGATAATGATATTGTTTATTTCTGGATAGAAAAAATATGTAAGTGATATTGATGTACAACTATCATCATTGATTATTGATTTAAATTGTTGACCGAAGAAAGGTGTCACTGAATTTTATGAAAAAAATGATTATTTTCTTTTAAATGATATACTAATGTTCACTATAATAGATGTTCCTACATAATGAAATATATATATATATACAGTGGTAAATGATATAAATCATGTAATAATTTTTATGATTGTAATTCATATAATTAATTTAAAAATGGAAAAAATGGTGTATATGGTACATCATATAATTTTTTGAGTGGATCGTCGTTATCAAAGATTAAAAAAATAATTAAAAAATTCAAAATTATGATTTTACCATCCAAAACATTTTTACTTAAATAATATTACAACAAGATGAAAAAAATTATTTCATCTTTAAAAATAATTGATGTTCTAGTCGTCAACCATGTACTTGGAATAATTAATCTATTTTATTTGATCTTCTTTATTGGAATTTTTTTGATGTAAAACATAAAATTAATGTTAATCATGTTGATAAATTTTTTTTGAAAGACTAATTAGAACATTTTTAAAAATAAAAGGAATGGAATAATATGTATTACTATTATGACTAGATTTATTAACCATTGGAATACATTTGTTGATTTCTCCAACAATGAAAAAAAGAGACATGTTTTACTCTAATTTTCTACATCTTAATAAATAATTATTAGATTAATTTTTTTCAATTAAAATGTTCTATTAAAGTACCTACTGGGTTTTTTTAAATGAGAAAAATTAAGCAACATAGATGTATATAATGATAATATTTATGATATGTCATGGTAATGATTTTTTATAGTGAATTTGCAACATGTTTCACTACATATAATATTTCCAATACCATTTATAATGTAAACAATGAGGTTGTGTTAATTTTTAAATTAACTTTTTAGAAAAATCCTAGATCCATGTTTGATATATGTGTTTGATAATGATGCTTTCAGAAAAGCATTTTAACTATAAATGTATTTTCCACCATTATTTTTGTATATTATAGATTATCTATTTACACATTTAGTGTCGGTGATAAGAATATGTGGGATAATTTATTTATATTTGATGTATTCTATTGAAATATATACGAAAAAATTCAATGGAATGATATGAATCCTGATTAACTATAGGCCTCTACTATTCAAATAATTATCTAAGATGAGTTTATTTAGTTTTTTGTTAATTTTTTGTCTGATGAAATATAAGAGATTTATTATATAAAATCATCAGTTCCATTGTTGAAGTATAATATTATTTTCAATAAAATTGGTCCAAAATATGATGACAAGGGATTTAACATTATTAATTTGGAAATATTTAGTTTAAATTAGGATGAATTAATTGTGATGATGCATGAAAAAGAAATATTAAATATGTTGTCCCAAAAAATCTAGAGTGATCTATTATTCTTCAAGTAAAAAATTTAATTTGGATGTGAGAATATTCATGTTATTTAATAATTATATTAAATTCTTCTATCTATTACACCATTACCATATGATAACACTGATTACAATTTCGATATTTTCCATGCATCATGAAATGATCGTGTAGAATTGTTATAAGAAAAAACCACATTACACTCTTAGTTAATCAGGTAATCTTTTTTGGGTGAAACTAATATATTTCAGATAATTATTTTATAAACTTTGATATATATGTATATATAAATATATTTTACATTCTTTCAATTTTTTGAAATATTTTTTATTTTCATTAGATTTAAATATTCATTTTTCTATATAAAAATTTTCCCTTTATCAATTTGTTGTGACTATTTAAAATTTATTCTTTATTCGAGGGTATATGATTTAATTCAATAATATGTGTATAATATTCTTCCTATTATGAAAAATAATATTATTTTCATTTAACTTTTTTTATGTTGTAAATAATTATTTGTACTCAAAATAAAATATATTTAGATAATAATCATTTAAATCATTTTCGATTATAAATTTTAATATACACTTTTTTTAGTGACACATGTTTTCGATGGAAAACAAACGTTTAAATGTTTTGTTTTCTATTATGAATAATAAATTTTTTATTTATTATATTTATTTAATTTTAATTAAATATAGGTGAACATTATTTTATTTAAGTAGCATAAATTTTTCAAAATTACACAATTCATGTTACAGGAAGTGACATATGTATGTTTAATCATGTAAATATATATTTATAGTAAGTAAATTAATTAATGAAATTAAACATATTTTTAATTATATTATTTATATGTCTTATTATTCTCTATTGAGGAAGGCGCCTAATGATGAAAATCATGGTAATACATGTTTACTAAAACATTCACTCAAAAATGGATATCATATGGTGATAATTAACTTTGATGAGAAAAACTATCCATGTAAGACACATTAAACATAGTTTAGGACTTACCAAGCTATACAGACTCTTTTCAGGATATGTATATTATTCCCTAACCCTAGAAGTGTCTACTAGTCGGTGAAATATATGTTTTGGGAGTCTATAACGGTAATAATTCTAATGTGGTTTATTTAGAGTTATAATGGATTAAATTCTCAACATGTATTAATATGTAATATATTCATTTATGGATGGTATTTAACTATCAAGAGAAAAAATTGATTAAGAATAATTATTTATCTTTGGGTGAAATAAGATGGAGGGATTTTAAAATGAATTTTAATTCATATTATATTTTTTAGAGTAAAAAAAATTATGATCTATTCCTTAAGAATTGGTTTATAGATAGGAATACATGGTATATGTTTTTCATGAATTTGTATGATGAGGGTTTTATGGTAAGTGTGAACTGATTTTTTTATAAATTTTAATTACTTTATATCTTATTTATTTTTTCTTATGTAACATACCTCCATGAAAACTCACCGAGAGATACAATCTCAAAATTTATACCCGGTTACACTGTCACTTGGAGGGTATCCTTCTTTTGAAAATAAAATGAATATTTAAAAACATAGTATGTCATAATCCAGATCATGTAACGACATTAAGGAAGTCTTGCATTCCCATTAATCTCCTCGTTACCATGAAATTTGAAAAATAGTGATAATGGAAAAAAGGGGATGCATAATACTGGTCTAAAAAAGAAAGTAGAAGATAAGATTTTAAGTAATTAATTTATAATTTTTATCAAATTTATTATTTAGTAAAATTATCTCACTTATAATTTATTTGATAATCATACTTTGTGGAACCATTCAAAAGAAATTTACCTTGGGTAACTTAATCCCTTAGAATAGAATAAATATTTTCTCTATTAATTTCTGATATTTGGAACTCTTGGTCTACATCAAATCATATCAGGATGGTTTCAGTTTTAATTTTTTTTTCTATGGCCCTTATGTTGCATTGAAGGGGGAGAAATATAAGGAAGGAATAGATTTATTTATTGTTATTCAATGAAACATTTATGAGTAGATATATGATAGAATTAAATTATTTGTGTCATATATACTTTTATAAGTGATGAGACACATGTAACCTATATATCTTTTGTGCCATGATTTTCCACCTTCCAGTTTAGAAATGACAATGTACTATGATTTTCATATTGGGTATCCCCAAGTATGTATTACAGAATTTGGAGTTGTATATAATATTGAGGATTATATATATAATCAACTTATAAATTCATGTCATGTATGTGTAGAAATACATGATATTATTTATCCAACTACTCCAATGCCAATGTATATTGAGGAAGTGTCCATATTTGGACAGAGTGTTGGTCATTTTATTAATTGGCTTCCCAATATTTTTCATTAAGAGGCATATAATGTATTCATTTTTTCATTTTTTATCAATAATTTCATAGTTACTTATAATATTTTATTTCACTATTACTATGTAGTATTATATAAAATCAAAGGAATCCATATAAAATAAATGAAAATTTCTGGTTCTAATACCATCAGTTACTCACTCAGATGTAAATTTCGTAACAATGTTATCGTAAATTGTTTTTGAGACAATTATTTTACTATTATGATAACTAATGATGTTTTTAGTAGATATTACATGTCAAATATTTTTAAAAACAACATTAGGGATGTTTTACAGGGTGATTAACTCAATGATACTATATTTTAGTTATTTTCCATGTTAGTACATTTCAATTTCAATTTTGTTTTCATTATGTAAACATATATTATATTAAATTATTTAATTAGATCTCTAATCAGATATTTCTATATACTTTTCTTAAAATTTGATAGAAATCATGTTTAGTTTTTTAAATAACCATAATATATTTCAACCGTGGGCAAATAAATTTACCATGAAACCATAATCAAACATTTATTTGAAATATTAAAAAACTGATTGATTACAAGTTTCTTTTTCAATTCCCTAACATGTAATAACAAATATATAATTATGAACCATTATTCATTATAATATTATTAATGCTTATTTTTTATATTTTAGATTTAATTTTATGTTTTTAGTATTTGTCATCATGAATTTAAAGCTTATTGGTCAGGATCTTTATTAGGTTGTGTTCGAAGAATAGTAAGACATATTTTTTAAAAAATAAGTCTTATTAAATTATTTTAATTATTTAATCATAATGTTTTTCATTTAAAGTCAATTTTGAAAATTAATCTTTTAAATTAAAAAATATATGGGATTTTGTTTAATAAGGGATCTGTATTCAATAGTTGAAACATAAAAATTTGAATTTGTGAATGTTTAGGTATGTAAACCTTATATCAAAGAATTATTATTTCTTCTTACATATTAATTATTTTAATTATTAAAATATTGTTTCATAAAAAAAATTTCATTATCAACAAATGGATGTTGAATTTGGATAAAAAATTTTAAATTTCATTTTTCATATCACCATGACCATAATAAAACCAAAAATTGAAAAGGTTAGTTTCATTATAAAAAATATAATCTAGACAAAAAAATTATTTTTTCAATCAATAAAAAATTATTTTTTAGGTTTTTGAGAATGTATTGTTTTATACATAAAATAAAATGAAAAAAACTACCAAATTCATTTGGAGAATATTTATTATGTTTGACTAATTTTTATTTATAGTTTCATTAAATTGTATATTTGTTAAAAATGTTGTAAATGTTGTCAATTAATTTTCTTCTATTTTTTAGTTTCAACTATTTTTTGGTTCTTTTGGTTCACTCTTTTGATTTAGAAGTCATGGAATCATGTTCTTTTATAATATTTTTTTGAATCAACATTCCAGATCAATTTTTTTGAATTCACTAACATGGAAATCCATGTACGAGGGGTTTCAACATCAGTTTTATTAATAAATTATGTTGAAATAAATATATATTTTTCATTTTAGAATGGAATTTAGTTTTTTGTATTCAATATCCAATTTTTAGGTCCCTATAAAAGGACATTACACATCAATTTTACACAAAACCAATACAAAAATCATAATTTTATGAAATTTAGTGTTAGTTTTAGCAAATATGATGTTGAAATAATTCGAAATTTCATCTTTTAGAAGTGTTTTAAACATTAGTTTATAAAAATGGACTTGTAATGTTCCACTTTCAATAATACATGATTTAATTTTTCATTATAAATGATATGAAAAGGGAAAATCCCTCATTAAATGAGCTATTTATGTTAATGGGTGTAACTATAAACCTATTTTGACACCTTGTTTGGATATTCATTAGATTTTTTATAAGATAATTATGAACAAATATGAAGGGCTTGAATGCATTATTTTGTTTTAATTAGAGAAAATGATAATAAATATACCATTAGTAACATATATTGAAACCTATGAATTTATAATTTTTGGAATACATGTTAGTAATGAGTTATCCATTCTATGTCTAATAACTAATTAAGGAAGCATATTAGACACAAAATGGTTGTGAAAACAAAAAATATCAATATATGGCTATTATGAGGGAAAATATGATTTTCTTAAGTATTACAGTAGTTAGTGTTATTGATTTATCATTTGAAATTATATCATGATTCATATCCCTTTTAAAAAATACCTCAATTATTTTCATCTATGACAGATAATAAAATTGTAATGAAAATTTTTATGGGGTTAAAATGAAACACAATAATATTAATGTATGTATTTTATTTTTAATAAATATTATGTTGAATGGTTTTTAACATGAAATAATGAAACCAAAACCATCTATAAGTAATAAATTTGAATGTTATAAAATAGTTGTTTTATTATTGTGAAAAATAAAAGTAACCATATTATGAAATCTATATTGAAATTTGAAGCAATTGAATCAGGTATAATTAGTCTTCCTTGTCTATCATCATTTTCTAATTTTGAAAAGGATGTATAATCAATAAGTCTTCACTATGACTAAGCGTAATCTAAACATTAAATCTTATGTCACGATTAAAGTTGTATGTGGGAGAAGTTTATGCTATTGAAAGTTATTATTAGGTTCATGCTAGCTATATCACTACCAATTACTACCAACATTGAACATTATACCCTTAGAAATCATGTTATAGTTGTGATGGGTGTTTTACCACCACTTTTCATTTTATATAATTTTTAGGCCCTACAGTTTCACTGTTGGGAAAAATATTCTCTCTCATTTCAATATTTTAAAAGTTTATTCTCCTACCACATCAAATTATATTATATCTCTAAAATATAATTACATAGATATAATTAATATAATTATATAATGTTTAATTGGTTTAATTACCATTATCTAACTCCACCGCATCCATTTAAATAGTGAAAATGTCACCCACATTATGGATGGTTCACCACCACAATGGAAGTGATATTTTATTTTTCATCAAAATATTAAATCGATGATTCTGAAATTGGAATTGATGAATAAATATTATATTTAAAACGTGATTAATATTATATATAGATAAATGTACCATTATATTAAATATAAAAAAATTATCATTGTTAATTTAACCCCCCCACCCCAACAAGAATGCTGAGACATCCTTCATAATCTAAAACTATATTCAATTATCTATTGAGATATATTATTTTTGATCTATTTTACTATCATATAATATATAATACTTTAAATATTGATATTCTGTAACTATTTTATAACACATTTTACCATATTCATTGTACGAATATATATTTGGTTTATTTATCAAACAACTAAGTGTGGCAAGTGAGAGAAAAAATAATAAAAAATATATATGATAAATAAAAAAAAATCATTAAAAATGAATTATATATGAAACATATTAGTTATAATGTATTTAATGAAAACAATTTAATTATTCAAAAGATAATATGTGC
The DNA here is from genome assembly GCA_963277665.1 of Viscum album. Lineage (NCBI taxonomy): Eukaryota > Viridiplantae > Streptophyta > Magnoliopsida > Santalales > Viscaceae > Viscum > Viscum album. The sequence continues at coordinate 1,390,581,304 of OY728131.1, forward strand.
ATACCTATTTCGTTGGGACTTGATGTAAGGGAACTTCCTAGCCAACATATTTTATTTTGGGTTATACATTCTCTAACAATATAAGGACCCATCCATATAACATTACATAATATTGAATTACATTGAATAATTCACATTGAGGATCTTTTCAGGTTTAGAGTTTTGGAGAATTAGGACAAAACTATTACATCTCAATTATTATAAAGTAGACACATCTACTCATCTTCCATTTGTTTCACAAAAATAAAAACTCTTGAACAAAAGATTCATGTCAAGTTCTTGTTTTAGATAGCATGACATTTCCTTGATCCCATCCTTGACCGTATTCCACTATAAGTCCCGTGGAAATCATTTCAAAAAAAGGGGATGAGCATAAAAAGCTCAGTAAGGGTTATAACAATACGGAAAGAAAACATTAGTCCATGTACACATACGAATCAATGAAATCATACTTTACTCATAAAACATAAGCACTTTAACATACCTCATTAAATCGTAAGATTTTGGATTAACTCATAGAAATAATAAGACATAAAAGTAACTTGAGGCAATAATAAAATTATTACGTAGGGATTAACCCTCATGGTTATGTTTGGAATACCCATCATAGTATATTCCCTAAATCTCTTCGGAGAAAACTTAGCATTTGACTCTTTCATGTTACCCAATGCATTGGATAGCTATATTGGGCTCACACGCCGTTAGTTTATCACGAAGCCACCCATCTTCATAAAAAATTCCCAAGAACCATAACATAATCATAGAACATAACTTCAGCATAAAAAAAGATAACATTCCCACATTACAATAACAACATAACATTTTAAGATATTGAAATAATGAATCCATTATAAAAACCTTTTTCTAAACCATTTGAAACTTTTAATAATGTGATTTTTGAATAAAATTGTCCCATACCACATTGAAGATTTTAAAATTTTAAACCATTAATATCCATATAAATAAATCATTAAATCAATTTTTAAAAAATGTATATTAATGAGACCAATTTAAAAGAATAAATCATTAAAACATTTAAAATGATATTTTAGTTAATGGGTTTTTAACAAAATGATAGACACGTGAATACAATAATTGAGGAATAAAATTTAATCAGAACTTTATAATTTCATGAGAATAAATGGATTCATGATATAATATTCCAGAGGACAGTATATACACCATATAAGAGTTAATTGGTGCATAACAAAAATGAAGTCTCAATAGAAATGTAAAATGAGATTAAATCTGTTATAAAGAAGGTATCCTTAAATTAAGCATAAATCAATCTCATAATTATGTGTGAAAAATATAAATACAACCAATATAAGTGGATATTATGTGTAAATCAATCAAATTTCATTCACACAAATTCAAAGGATGACATATTGGATAACTACATGTTGAACCTAAAGAAATCGAAATTGGGTTAAACAGTTCCCTTGGTAAAATTTGACAGCCTAACGACGTCACTTTAAAATTCATAAAATTAGTTGATGATAGAGAAAATGGTATCTCATCACTTGGACATAAAATTTACATCATTAAGGATATATAAGAGCATATCCCAACATAAAAATATGTAAATTAAAAGACAGAACAAAATAAGAATTTTTAAAAGAGGAGTGTGAAATGTTCCTTTACCAATTTGGGCAACTATCGAAACGTACACCCCATGAAAGAAAGGTCATAAAATGAAGATGTAACTACCCATAATTAAGATTATATTATACAAATAGTAAAATAATTGGCAGTACATACACCACCCAAAAGGAAATAGTGGCCAATGTAGCATGAATCTCACAGGAATAAAAAGTGAGATGAAAATCCCCTTATAAAAATTCGGCAGCCTAACAACGCCACATAAAACATCCAAAAATGGATTGATGAGATAAAATAGGGCCTCCAATAATATTAAAATATAATTTACAACAATAGGAATATAAAATAACATCCCCCATCATTATAAAGAGGTGCTTAAAGTAAGTTACATAAAAAGGGTACTTAAAAATAGAGAGAGAGGTAGGATCCCTTACCTCAAGACTGACTTGTCTTGTTCATTTATTTATATTCTGAATAATATACTTTGGTCAATTTATAATTTCTTAAGGTCCTCCTATAATGATTATTATTCTGTTCATATCAAATATTATAATGTTATAATAATTGGTTAATAATGTGAGTTCATATTAGAGGTTTTTGTCGATGTCTGGTTCATGAGTCAAAAATGAACTTGTATGAAAATGATTATCCATGTAGTTATAAGTAAATCATCTCCAGAATAGTATTAATGATTTAAATATAATATATATCCAGTACATATTCATTTTATACTATTCCATAACATTTGGAGATAAAATGAAATGAAATGCACCATTCATGGAGACGGTAGGCCATACGTACGCATGAACACTACTTTCATTTCTTTGACATATTAATGGAATTAAAAATAACTGAGAGATATATATATTATAATTACTGTATAATATATATTTTTTATAGTTCATAAAAATTCATTAATTTCATTCTTTATACATTCCATGTATTTCATGAACGAGTCACATCTCTTGAAGGGGCGGTAGTCCACACATCCTTGTATGAAATTATCACATTTCCACAACATGAAAAGAATAAATGTATGTTTTAAATATAAAATACAGAAGCATATGGAAAACATAAATACCATATATATAATATATAAAATACAGTGACATCATAATGGCCCCCATGAAAGGTGTTAAGAGAATATTGCACAATCAACGTTTTGTGAGGCAGTAATTCGCCATCCATAGAAACAGTATGTTCTTTAACCATTAGACGGAGGTGTGTGTATGTTTAGCTCGAATCCTTAACATAACAACATCCTAGTATATTGAATATACTGGTTTTGTTACAAAAAATGAATAAAAAGAGTTTAGGGGTTTGGAGAAGCAAAATAAAACAAAAGAACACAAGTGAAGACATTACCTTTGAATCAGGTAACTCCACTTGGTTTGATATAAAAGGGTTTCTTGAAGAGTATTCTGCCAAAGTTGAGGATACAATGATGAAGAGAGGGATGTGGAGAGATGAAATGGGCAGGTTTTGGCCGAGCCAATGGCTTGAGAGGTGTGGGTAAGGTGGAAGAGGTGGGGGCCTTTTATAAGAGAATAGGAGGGGCACTCTTTGAATGATATAAAATATTACATTATTATAAAATTATTTTCGGATTTTAAAGGTCCCAAAAGGATATATCTCGAGTCTAAGGTGATAAGGTTTCGAAATAAACCAATCCAATAGCTTTGTGACAATCTTAAGACTTAGATTTCACCCTATCTTCTCATTTTATTTAAATCGTTCATTTATGAGGTAATCACTGCATCATCACGAAGTCATAAATAAAATTATTTATTTAATGTCTAAAAATTATAAAAAAATATCATGATGTGTGAAATCTTTTTATATTTCTAATGAATATTTATAGTAAAAAATATGACTTGTATAACCCCATGTAAAAATGTTTTTAGTAAAACAATACATGTTTGTGACATTTTAATTTTAACTTTAAATAAAACGTTATTAATGTCATTTTCCAACCAATGTGGCTCCATGGGGTCTACAAGTTGACCCATGGATTTTCATGGTCTTCCATTACACATAAAATAAGGTTAGGACATGTTTCACAGATATTTGATATTATTATAACATTATCTTTACCTTAAAATACACTAATTACCTCTAATCGCGATTAATAACACTTAAAAGTTATTATTCACCAAAAAATTATTTTAATCACATTAAACAAAATTTTACTTCCTAAAGAAAACAATGAATCTATTATTTTTTAAAATCAAATCACAGAAGTGGTAATGTTTCATTTAAATGAAAAATCAGTTTCATTAACTACCACTTAGTGGTTTCACTATTCATCAAAAATTGAAGTTTTTTTCAGAAAAATACCAAAAAATCACCCTAAGATATATTTGATATTACAAATTAAAAAATGATGACTATTTTAAAAAATTCAAAATATATTAGTTTATTTATTAATTTAATAATTAATTCCCACTGTCAAAACAAATAGCATGTTTTTAAGAAACAATATCTATTAAAAGATTGACACGAGTTTAAGTCCAATTTCAAAGTGAAATTAATTCCAATGAACACCATTTTATTAAATGGTAAAAATATATTCTATATACACTTTAATATCAATCTAAAATATAATATATCCATTTAAATAAATCAGATTAAAAAGAGGTTTTGAATTAAAATGCAACATTTTCACTAAAAATTATCTATATCGGAAAAATAACAAAAATTTACACAATGTAAATTTTGATGTCCAGATTCAAAAGAAGGTTTTTATTTTGTCAAATACGACATATAAAATTGTCAAAAGTATATTTAAAAACGGTTCTCCATAAAAAAGAGATTAATCGACCTTTTAAAGAAAAATAGCAGATTTATCCTTAGAATTGGATTCAATTACATTTTAAGCCTCTAACATTTATTGGATAAATGTAAAAATATTTAACAAACATATGTAATCATTTTGTAGTTATTTCTTTTCATTCATTCCATTAAAACGGCTAGGCGTTAACTATTATAATATTATTATATTATTACTGTGAAACTTATGATTTCAAAGAAACTCGTTGTTGCGTATTGGGTACGCCATCGAGAATAGCATTCCCTTTAATGTAGTATTAACATTTTATTCAAAAAAATTGATAAACATTAGAATGTAATATTATTTATTTACCTTGGATGTTACATCCTTCCCCCCTTTTGGGAATTGTGTCATTAAAATTTCAAAATTGGGCTTGGAAACATCATTGGAAGTCCCACATCGGAACAAGAGTCAGTAAAACTATCACTTTAAAAGAAAGGGAGAGAAGTACAAAGGTCACCCGAGTTAACCCATACTAGGATTCCAAGTATGAAAATATGGATATGGTGGAGAAAACAAAGGGTTATGTTATGATGGATAGTGATATAAAACATGATTAGGAGAAAGTTAACCATAAGAAAATCACAAACTTGTGATGGGTTAAACGGTATTCGATTCCCTAATAGGAAAAGTTAACAGAATTGTTTTTGATTTACATTACTTTTCATTGAGGAATTTATTTTTGAAATTAAATAAATCATAAGGAATCATACTTACTTGTCATGTTGACATTCAAATTTTACTAAATTTCTTACACAAACTCATATTTTCTCCAAAAGACGTGTATTTAGGAAGACTTGTTCACATTAAGAGTACTATAATGAACATATAGAGAATCACCTAATCCAAAAAAGAGAACTATATACTTCCCATGCATTTAGACCTTAACGAAAACCAAAACCAAAAAGGTTAATACAAGATCTGATAATACCCAAAAAGGATAATCCTTAAAAAAAACTATTCTTAATCTCCAAAATTTGTCAAACAATACCAAAAGTTCAAAAAAGACCATTCAATAAAAATCTATCCATAAAATTCATAAAATTAATCAAAACTATGATTGAAACTGAAATATCTGAAGGATTTAATCTCATAGTCCTCCAAGATAAACCTTAACATTTATCTCCAAATAACATCAGTTACTCTTAAAGTCTCATACTGAAAAGTAATTAACCTAATCACATATCCTCCATGATAGGTTAATAATTTCCATAGATAAACCAAAAACAACTTATTCTAGATTCATAAGATCATCTAACTAAAAATAATTATTCAAGCTAACAAGGGACTTCACGTAGTCCAGCGGTATGCGATAAATACTAGTCGCACTTTGGTTGTGGGTTCGATTCCCACAGCTTTGTCCAACGCGATGGGTTGTCACACAGTCTGTGTGTTGTCCTTTTTCCAAAACTATATAATTCATAAAAAATTCCCCAAAACGAGATTAAATCTTCAAAAATAACCATAACATAATTTAACCTCAAGATTATCTCATGTCGTTCATATTCTATCATAGCGTATAGTAACACATAATTACCTCAAAAGTAAGGATCATATAAACCCTAATGGTTACCTTTATAATTATTACCTGAACTTCCATGTCGAGTTGGTTCTCTCATTCATGATGCATTAGAAGACTCACCAAAATTAAAGTTTTTGATCATGAATCCTGATAGTTGGTTTAGAATAACCACGAATTTTCTCATTGAATCCCCCATTTTATCCAGTCACATAATTAGAGAACCACCAATGTTTCCTTCAAACCCATTATCACTTTGGTTCCTGCTAGATTGTAACACCCAAGTCATTTATGAGAAATATTTTTTGTTTATATTATATAAATCATCACATGATTCTTTCACTACACACAACACTAGCTTGGATTTCTTTACATGTAATCACTGTCTTCCTCGATAGATTTCATGGTACGCAATACCGAGTTTCACTAAACAATTATAAGATATTAAAATATTAATTAAACTAGCTGTAATGAATAGTAATAACCACTTTTTGAAATTTTATAAATTTTATTTTTCAAAATGGACATCATTTTTGGATTCAGAATATCGAAATTAGCCTAGGGTGAAATTTTGGTATTTTTCTGAAAACATTCAGTTTTTAATGAATAGTGAAAACACTGGGTTACTATTTAAAAACCAACTTTTTATTTAAATAATTATTTATTTTATTTAAATTTATTTTAGGTCAAAATTGATACATAATACCTATATAAGTTCAATGCAATTCAATGGAGTCATTTTATAATAATTTTAGATATATAAAAAGTTTATTGAACTTTTTACCGTCTTTTACCCACCTCCTAGAAGAATTTGGAAATTTACATAAAACATAATTTTACCACTTTTGTGAATGGAATTTTAAAATTCCGAGAGACACGGTTGATGTCAGTAAGTAAAATGTTGTTCAATGAGATGAAAATAATTTTTGGTGAATAGTAACTTCTTATTTTTTTACCACGGATAAAAGTAAATATGGTAATTAAGGGTAAAAATTATATTATTATTACCCTAACACATGTCCTATTTCTATTGGATAAGTTTAATTCGACAAAAAATAACCTTAGGAATAATATATGACCATTTAGGCCCACTTGGATTTGAATAGGACATTTGATATTAATTTATTTAAAGAAGGGTTAAAATAGTTAAAATCAATGTTTAATAATTAAATCATTTTAATATAGGGTTATACATAAGATAAATTCGACTATAAATATTAAATAGAAAGATAAAATCATTTCTTACTTAAAGGTATATTATTTTTAATTTTTAGACTTTAAATAATTTAATTTATTTATGACACAATGATGATGTAGTAATTATATTATTATTGAAATATAGACATAATTGATGTTATTAATTCCCAAATAAATGTAATTTGAGACTTTTTAGGAATTAAAATAATTTTCTATGTTAATATGACAAGTTATTATTGATTTAATTAATTTATTGGAATTATTATTTCTGTTATGATTTTCACAAAAATCAATTATCAAATAGTGTAAAAATTGAAATAAAATAGTATTTATAACAAATATTATATTATTAATTTTTATTTTATTCCTAAAAATATAAGTTTCGGCCACATGACTTAGTTAAAGTTATATATATTAATAATAAACATCTTGGAGTTCATTTGGCTTCTTATAGTATGTTTATTAGCCTTATAGTGTAAGAAAACAAGAAGACATGGTAAAAGTTAAATTATCTAACTTAATGTTATATCTAAATGATAAGGTTAAAATAGAAACCTAAAATTGTCTAAATTCTGTTGGATGAGAGTATTTCGACCCATACCCACCTTATCTTATAAATAAATCAATTTGGAGCTATTAAATATCGAATATGACTTTATAATTAAATAATTTTTTAGTTTTTCTAATGGTCCCCCTCTCCTCCTTTATAAAAGGGCACCTCCTCCCTCTCCTCCTCACACCACTTTGAGCCATCAAGCATGAAAAACTCCGGTCAAATTCTCTTTTACACTCATCTAGAAACATCCTAGATGTCCTGGTATTCTTCAAAGACCAATGTTTGTGCCTGAAAAGGAGGTCTCAAAGAGGCGGCTCAAAGAAGAGGTAATGTCTGTTACAGATTATTTCAACTTTATTTATTCTTCCACTTTTTCATCATTATTTGTTTCATTATTATGTAATAACATAAGTATAAATAATATACTGATATGTTATTATAATTATGAAACAACCCTATTTAACTATCTATCCATCCTACAGAAAACGAAATCACCGGGCATGGATACGTACGGAATACTGTCTCCACGCTGTATTGTAATCTATTTTCCACCACCACCGTACTTGGATGGGTATAATGGTGTAAATAATGACAATATATGATTATTTTAAATTGCAATTTATTTGTAAATAGTATATATATACTCCAATATAATTCCACGATCATGGTAACGATATCATCGCTCGTGCGTACATATGGAATACCGTCTCCACGATGTGATGCGACTCGTTCTACATGATCTTCAATGCATAATGATTATATAAATGAATTTTATGAATAAATATGATATATACCACATTAATACCATTATTTAAATGAGGTATCTATAACCTAAAGATAATAATAAGAATTTATTCGACAAAACACACATAAGAACAAAAAGCAATAAACCTGCGAATAACAAGTAACAATGAAATATTACTAATAAGAAGCTAATACTATGAACATATATGTTATGATAAAAATAAGTATGATTCTGGAATAAGTCAATTACATTATTTAAATCATTATACAAGAGCTTCAGACACTTACGAAGCAAATCAAACCTAAGGTAAGGGAAAATCGAACAATCTCATTATTATCCGATATTGTTTATACTTCAGAATTTACTGGGGAATATTTATCATCCACTTCCATTTTTCCTCAATATGTAATATTATTTCTATCCTAATACAATTTTTTAAATTCAATTTTACCCTTCGGTGAATTTTTATTAAATTATATGAAAATAATCTTTTGTCGTTTTTCGTACGAGGTACTTTTTGACTTTTCCGGCCAAATTATGAGAAGAATGTTTTTTTTAACTTATAAGGCCTGAATGGATTTTTAGAACATTATTTCCATGAAGATTGCTTTTCAAGATTTCAAGTTTATTTTTAATCATCTTCTTTTAGATGAAATTATTTGACATGTTAAGAAAGTAAAATGTTTTTTTGAAGTAGAAATGATATTTTCCTTAAGAATGGAGTTCAAGTGTTTTATCAAAATTATTTTACCTGTAAGATAATATAGGGTTCTGTTTATATCCCTATTTTTTACATTATTTTGATTATGTTATGATGTAATTATATTTATGATGTCCTTTTATCTTATATGGATTGTGTTATGATGGCATGATGATTAAGAATCCCATTTTTATTACATGGGTTATGCTACGATGTATGATTTATGATTTTGTGGAACACATAAGAATGGTTTAATTATTAGATGGGTGGGACCTATATCTCCCTCTAATGCATTGGGTAATTATTTATATCTCATGAGATATAAATGGTTGGAATGGCAGGTTAAACTGGTTTAGTGAAATCGGACTGAAACGAGGAGTGAACTCGGTTCAGAAATGTACTATGTCCACTAAGATAGTCTTGGAAATGAGTCTTGACTACTAAGAAATGATTTTATATTATTATGTGTGTATGACACAAAGATTCATGTTTTAAGTGATGATTATTTGGATTACATTTCACATCTATGATTTATCCCATGATATGATCTCTTTTGTAGGATAAGATTTTCAAAATGTTATGTTCTTATGAATATGATATGTTTAATATTTCTTTTTTTACCCTTACTGAGCATTTGAGGTCACCCTTTTGTATGTTTTATTTTCCCCATGTCTGGAAGATGGATATTATGTAGGATATGACAAAAATGGACTCTAGATATGATGAAATAAATCAGAGACAAAGTGGTTGATTTATGAACTAGGTGTTTATGTTTCCCAGTTTCTATAGACTCTATACCTATACTATCCATTCATGGTCTTGTTATATGTTGTAATAAGTGTACATCAATTTTGAAGTATTAACAATGTATGTAAAGTATAGGTCGTTATAGTTGGAATCAGTGGAAAGTTATAGTCAACCTTTGGAAACTAGGTTGTGAAATCCTTAGTAAGAACCCTAAGGATAAGTCGAAGCATAGAACACAATCTTAGTTCTTTAGAAATGGCCATGAACAACCTATGAGAAGACCTTAGGTGTGAAATTTTATTCTTGATTATGTGTTTTTCCTAATATAATTAGTTTTGCTCACACTATTCTTCTTGGATTTCATCAATGTCTAGAACTCAAAGGAACCATGTTAATGTGGAATGTGATGGGAAATGCAATGATTGGCCCCCTGAGCAACCAAACGTTTTGGGAGCTGGAATGAAAAATCTTTTATCCATGCTCACACAACTTTCTCAAGCTATGAATCATGCAGGACTTCTAAACGAGAAAAGGAAGGAGAAACATTCTGTTGAATCCTTCATGAGGTAGCGTCCACCTTCATTCAGCGGGTCTACTGATCCATTAGTTGCTGAACAATGGATTAGTACTAATGAAAAGTTATTTTCAGTTCTTCAATGTTCTGAACATGATAAAGTCATCTTAGTAGTGTATCGTTTGGAAGGAGATGTTGATCAATGGTAGAATCTTATCAAGAATACGAAGCCAAGAGATAAAATTGAGTTCATGGAATGGGACGAGTTCAAGAACTTATTTTTCAATAAGTACATCCCTCATATTCTTCGAACAAAGTTGGATAAGGAGTTTCTTAAACTAAAGAAAAAGGAAGATGAATCTATTGGTACCTATGAAGAAAATTTTACAAGACTTGCAAGGTATGCTTCATGAATTATTATCCAACCAGAGAGTAAGATCGATCGATTCTTTAGTGGCTTAAAACCAAGTCTTCGAAGAGAGTTTTCCATAATGGACTTCAATAGGTACGAGTAAATCGTTCAATGTGCTCCCAATGTTGAGATGTAGATTGGAGTAACCCATCAGTCATATGGGTTTGATAATAAGAGGAAAATGTAATTCAAAGGAAAATATAAAGAGCACACTGTAAAGAAGATGAGTTTTCCCTTATGCTCAAAGTTTGGAAAGAAACATGGAGGGAGTTGTCTTAATGGGACAAGTAAATTTTTTAAATGTGGAAAGGATGGTCATCGGGTATTTGAATGCCACAATGATGGGAAAAAGAAGTCTAGTGATGTAAACAATGAAAAGGCTACATAGAGTGCACCTCCTACACTTCAATGTTACAAGTGTAAGGAAATGTGGAATTATTCCAATCAATGCCATAATCCAAGGGTTGTTGATGATGATGGACGACAACAAACTCTTAAGGATAAAGACAAAGGAAAGTCACATGCAATTTCAATCAGCGATGTAGAGTATGATAACGTAGTGGTGAAAGGTACACTTACCATCCACTCTAAAGTAGAAAATGTTTTATTTTATTCTGGATCCTCCAACTCTTTTATTTCTAAAGAATTTTCTAAGGGTATCATCGTATTACCTCACAATTAGATGTTGAGTTAGTTGTGAAAACCCATAATGACACAACAGTCGTATCAAATGTTTATAATTATTCTCTGATTAAAGTTTGTGGGGAATTGCTTCCTGCAAATCTTGTGATCCTTCCTATAGTGGAATTTGATGTGATTATTGGCATGGATTAGCTTTCTTTATATGAATCTCATATCAATTTCCAAATAAGGGAAGTCACATTTCATATTCCAGATCAATCTATGATCGTCTATCGATGCAAGGATGAACATAACCTTCCCGTGGAAATTTCTTCCATATTATGGGTCTTGATTCCAATAAATGAGGGTTATTTATCTGAAATGGTTTGAGAGAAACTCACGATTAATAATATTCCCATTGTATGGGATTTTGAAGATGTCTTTCTGGAGTAATTGTCAGGTCTTCCACCAAATCGTCAAGTTGAGTATTCAATAGAACTCGTACCAGGTGCTTTGCCTATTACAAAGACACCTTATAGAATGGCCCCAATTGAGTTGCAGTAATTTAAGAAGCAAATCCAAAAGAATCATGCTGAAGGATTTATATGCCCTAGTGCGTCACCTTGGGGAGCAACTGTTCTGTTTTTTTAGAGGAAAGATGGATCAATGAGTCTCTGTATTGATTATCATGAACTTAACAAGATCACTATCATGAACAAATATCCACTTCCGCGCATTGATGACTTATTTGGCCAACTACTCAGAGCTCAATAATTATCCAGGATTGATCTTCGTTCAGGGTATCATCAATTAAAAGTCAAAAGGGAGTATATACCAAAGACGTCTTTCCGTACAAGGTATGGACACTTTGAATTTATAGTGATTCCATTTGGTATTACTAATTCCCCTACTATCTTCATGGATCTGATGAATAGCTTCTTTAGAGAATATATTGATCAGTTTGTGGTAATCTTTATAGATGATATTCTTGTGTATATAATAGGGAAAGAATAACATGAAGATCACTTGAGAATTTTATTGAAGACCCTGAGAAGGGAGAATCTTTATGACCAATTTACCAAGTGTGAATTATTTCTTCAAAAAGTTGCATTTTTGGGTCACATAATCTCTAAAGAGGGGATATCTGTGGATCCAGCAAAAATAGAGGTTATCGAAAGATGGTCGAGACCAACAACAGTAACTGAGATCCAAATGTTTCTTGGTTTGGCTGGATATTATCGACGTTTTTTGAAAGATTTTTCACGATTATCTAATCTACTGGCTAGTTTGACTCTAAAAGGAGTTATGTTCGAGTGGAAAAGGAATTTGAATAGAATTTCAAGTAGTTGAAAAGAAGGTAATCTTGTGCACCTGTACTCACACTTCCTTGTAGTAGAGAAAGATTTGTGATCTACAGTGACACATCCAAGAAGGGGTTGGGGAGTGTTTTTATGAAAAATGATATGATGATAGCTTATGCCTCACGACAGTTGAAAATCCATGAGAAAAATTTCCCAACTCATGATTTGGAGTTAGTTGCGGTAATCTTTGCATTTATGATTTGGAGGCATTATCTTTATGGAGAAAGTTGTGATGTTTATACTGATCAAAAATGTTTAAAGTATATTTTCACACAAAATGAACTGGATATATGCCAATGAAGATGTTTGGAGCTGATTAAGGATTACAACTGCTCAATTCATTACCACACTGGGAAAGAAAACAAGGTAGAAAATGCATTAAGTCGTCCTAACCATGCTATCTTATCCATGATGAGGATCACAAAAGATCCAATATTTATGGATTTACAAAGGATTGATCTTGGAATTATAATGAAAGGTAAAAAATAGTATCTTTCTCAAATGATTGTTCAACCATCTATACATGTGAACATTAAAGAGGCATAGAAAGAAGAGGTAGTGTTACAAAAGAAGGTGAGAAATGTTCCTAAATTCAACCTTGATTGTGATGGGATAATAAAGTTCATGAAACGGGTTTGTGTTCCTCCCATCCCTGAATTAAAGAAGTAGCTGCTGGATGAGGCTCATAGTTCTTCATTCTCTATTCATCCTGGAAGCATGAAGATGTATAGGGACCTGAAAGATTACTTCTAGTGGGATGGCATGAAAAGATATTTTGTTGAATATGTCTCTCGATGCTTGGTTTTTCATCAAGTTAAAGCCGACAGACAGAAGTCTAAGGGGATGTTACAACCATTACCCATACCTGAATGGAAATGGGAAAACATCACTATGGACTTTGTCACAGGACTTCCTAAAACATCAGAAGGCAATAATTCTATCTGGGTCATAGTTGATCTTCTTACAAAGTCGGTACACTTCATCGCTATTAGTGAAGATTTCATTCTGGATCAGCTTGCCAGGATATATGTAAAGGAAGTGGTAAGATTGCAAGGAGTACCACTTTCCATTATATTTGATCGGTATCTGAGGTTTACCTCAATGTTCTGATGAAGTCTTCAGCATATTCTAGATACAGAGTTGAGTTTCAGCACTGCTTATCATCCTCAGACAGACGGTCAGTCGTAGAGGACAATTCAAACTCTATAAGATATGTTGAGAGCTTGCTCTATGGATTTCAAAGGCGGTTGGGATCAACACCTACATTTGATAGAATTTTATTATAATAATAGCTTTCACTCCTGTATTCATATGGCTCCTTATGAAGCTCTCTATGGAATGAAATTCAGGGCTCCAAATTACTGGGATGAAGTTGGGGAAAGAAAGCTATTTGGACCTGATCTTTGTTGATGAGATGGAAGAAAAGGTCTGATCTATTCAACAACACATAAGAGAAGCTCAGAGTCTACAAAAAAGTTATGCCGACAACCGAAGAAAAGACCTAGATTTTTAAGTGTATGAAATTGTGTTCTTACGAATATCTCCTTGGAAAATAGTAATGAGATTTGGAAAGAAGGGAAAGTTGAGCCCTAGGTTTATTAGTCCTTTTGAAATATTGGATTGTGTTGGGAAGGTAGATTACCGATTGTCGCTTCCACCAAATCTCTCTCAAATTCATGATGTGTTCCATGTATATCTCTTGAGAATGTACTCACCCGATCCTCCACATGTACTCAGCTCAGAAGTTGTACCGCTGAAGTAAGATCTTTCTTATAAAGAACAGCTGAAAGCGATTCTGGATCATAGTGAAAAAGTCCTATGGAACAAGACCACTCGCTTGGTGAAAGTTTTATGGAGGAACCACCAATTATAAGAAGCTACATGGGAACTTGACGATATGATGAGGGAGAGGTAACCTCATCTGTTTGTAAGGAAGTGACGAATTTCGAGGGAGAAATTCATTTTAAGGGGTGTAGAATGTAACACCCGAGAATTTTATGAGAAATATTTTGTTTTTATGTTATATAAATCATCAAATAAATCTTTCACAACACACAACACTAGATTGGCTTTCTTTACACGCAATCGCGAACTTCCTCGATTGCTTGCGTTGCACGCAATACCAACTTTCACAAAACAATGATATGCTATTAAAATATTATTAAAACTAGCCGTTATGTATAGTAATAACCATTTTTTGAAATTTTATAAATTTTATTTTTCAAAATGGACTTCATTTTTGGATTTGGAATATCAAAATTAGCCTACGGTGAAATTTTGTTATTTTTCTGAACACTTCCAATTTTTGATGCATAGTGAAAACACTAGGTTACTATTTAAAAATTGAATTGTTATTTAAATAATTATTTATTTTATTTAAATTTATTTTAGGTCAAAATTGATAGATAATACCTATATATGTTCAATTCAATTCATTGGAGTAATTTTATAATAATTGTAGATATATAGAAATTTTATTGAACTTTTCACCATCTTTTACCCACCTCCTAGGAGAATTTGCAAATTTACATAAAACAAAATTTTACCACTTTTGTGAATTGAATTTCAAAAATCTGAGACACACAGTTGATGTCAGTAAGTAAAATGTGGTTCAATGAGATGAAAATAATTTTTTGTGAATAGTAACTTTTTACTTATTTAGCCACGATTAAAAGTAAATAGGGTAATTAAGAGTAAAAATGATATTATAATTACCCTAACACATGTCCTAATTCTATTGGATAAGTGTAATTCGACCAAAAAAACCATAGGAATAAAATATGACCATTTTTTCCCACTTTGATAAGATTAGGACATTTAATATTAATTTATTTAAAGAAGGGTTAAAATATTTAAAATCAATGTTTAATAATTAATTCATTTTAATATATTGTTATACATAAGATAAATTTGACTATAAATATTCCATATAAAGATAACAAGATTTCCTACAAAAGGGTATTTTATTTTTAATTTTTATACATTAAATAATTTAATTTATTTATGACACAATGATGATGCAATAATTATATTATTAATGAAATATTGACATAATTGATGTTATAAATACCCAAATAAATGTAATTTAAGACTTTTTATTAATTCCAATAATTTTATATGTTAATATGACATGTTAGTATTGATTTAATTAAATTTTTTCGAACTAATCATTCTGTTATGATTTTTACAAAAATCTATTACCAAATAGTGTAAAAATTGACATAAAATAGTTTTTTAAAGAAATATTATATTATTAATTGTTATTTTATTCTTAATAATCTATGGTTCGGCCAAATGACTTATATAAGGATATATATATTAATAATAAACAACTTTTGGTTCGTTTGTCTTGTTATAGTATGTTTATTAACCTTATTGTGTAATAAAACAAGAAGACATGGTAAAAGTTAAATTATCTAACTTAAAGTTAAATCTTTATGATAATGTTAAAATAGAAACCTAAACTTGTATAAATTCAATTGTATGAGAGAATTTCGACCCATACCCACCTGAGCTTCGAAATAAACCTATTTGGATCTATTAAAAATCGAATATGACTTTATAATAAAATAATATTTTGAGTTTTTCCTAAGGTTCCCCTCTACTCCCTTATAAAAGGGCGCATCCTCCCTCTCTTTCTCACACCACATTGAGCCTTAAAACTCATCAAAAAACTTCCCAAATTCTCTTCTCCACTCCCCTATAAACATCCTAGAGGTCCTGGTCTTCTTAAAAGTCCAATTTTAGTTCTCTAAAAGGAGGCCTCAAAGAGGCGCTTCAAAGAAGAGGTAATGTCCATTACCGATTCTTTCAACTTTATTTCTTCTTCCACTTCTTCTTCATTAGTTGTTTCATTAGTAAGTAATAAAAAAAATTATCACTCATATAATGATATGTTATTATAAGTATGAAATAACCCTATTTCACCATCTATCCATCCTATGGAAAATGAAATCACCACGAGTGCGTACGTACGAAATACCGTCTCCACGCCGTGGTGTAAACTATTTTCCACCCCCACCGTACTTGGATGGGTATAATTGTGTAAATAATGACAATATATGATTATTGTAAATTGATATTGATTCTGAAATAGTAGACATACACTCCATTACAATTCCATGATCATGGGAACGATATCATCACTCGTGCGTACGTACGGAATACCGTCTCCACGATGTGATTCGACTCGTTCTACATGATCTTCATTAAATAATGATTATATAAATGAATTGAATGAATATATATGATATATATTACAATAATACCATTCTGGAAATGAGGTATCTATAACCTAAAAAGAAGAATAAAAATTTATTCGACAAAACACGCATAAGAACAAAAAGTAATAAACACGCGAATAACAAGTAACAATGAAATATTACTAATAAGAAGCTATGAATATGACCATATTTGATATCATAAAAATAAGTATGATTTTGGAATAAGTCAATAACATTATTTAAATCATTATACAGGATGTTCAGACACTTACGAAGCAAATCGGACCTATGCTAAGGGAAAATCTCACAATCTCAATTTTATCCAATATTGTTTATACTTCAGAATTTACTGGGGAATATTTATCGTTTACATCCATGTTTCCTCAATGTGTAATATTATTTCTATCCTAATACAATTTTTTTAATCCAATTTTACCCTTCAGTGTGTTTTTAATAAAATGATATGAAAGGAATCTTTTGTCGTTTTTCGTACGAGGTACTTTCTGACTTTTCCAGCCAAAGTACGAGAAGAATGTTTTTTTAACTTATACGGCCTGAATGTATTTTTAGAACATTGTTTCCATGAAGATTCCTTTACATGTTTTCATGTTTATTTTTAATCAGCTTCTTTTAGTTTAAAATTATATGAAATTTTAAGAAAGGAAAATGTTTTTTTGAATTAGAAAGGATATTTTCCTCAAGAATGGAGTTCAAGTGTTTTATCAAAATTATTTTCCATATAAGATAATATAGGGTTATGTTTATATCCCTATTTTTACATTGTTTTGATTATATTATGATGGAATTATTATTATGATGTCATTTTATCTTATATGGAATGTGTTATGATGGCATGATGATTAAGAATCCCATTTTTATTACATGGGTTATGCTACGATGTATGATTTATGATTTTGTGGCACAAATAAGAATGGTTTAATTATGAGATGGGTGGGACCTATATCTACCTCCAGTGCATTGGGTAAAGATTTATATCTCATGAGATAGACGTGGCTGGAACGGTAGGTTAAACTGGTTCAGTGAAACTTGACTGAAATGAGGAGTCAACTCAGTTCAGAAATGGAGTTTCTCTGCTAAGAAAGTCTTGGCAATGAGTCTTGACTAAAAAGAAATTATTTTCTATGATTATGTGTGTATGCCACAAAGCTTCATGTTTTATGTTATGATTATTGGGATTACATTTCACTTCTATGATTTATCTCATGTTATGATCTATTTTGCAGGATAATATTTTCAAAATGTTATGTTCTCATGAATATGATATGTTTGATTTTTCTTTTATTTACCCTTACTGAGCATTTGAGCTCACCCTTTTGTATGTTTTCTTTTCCCCAGGTCAGGAAGAAGGATATTAAGTAGGATATTCCAAAAAGGGACTCTATATATTATTAAATAAATGGGAGACAACGTAGATGATTTATGAACGAGTTGTTTATGTTTCCCAGTTTCTAAAGACTCTATACATATACGGTCCTTTAATGGTCTTTTTATATGTTGTAATAAGTGTACTTCAATTTTGAGGTATTAAAAATGTATGTAATGTATGGTCATTTTATAGATCCATCCGTTTACTAAAACCAAAAATGCCAGTGTGAGTATATCAACAAAATCATCATGTACTAAAGAGGTAAATAAACACTAAGATAAAATTATCCAAGTAATCTCAAACTCATTCCATTTATCTTAAATAACAATGAATCTATCTAATATAATAACCATTGTGGTTATACAAAACTTGTCACATATGCTTAAACAACACTCTAACCTCTAAAGTTATCTAAACTGACATCTGATACCAACTATAAGGACCCAGTCTTATAACATTACTTCATATTGAATTACATTGAATAATTCACATTGAAGATCCTTTCAGGTTTAGAGTTTTATAGAATTAGGACAAAACTATTACATCTCAAATATTACAAAGTAGACACATCTACTCATCTTCCATTTTTTTCACAAAAATAAAATCTGTTGAACAAAAGAGTCATGCCTTTTTCTTGTTTTAGACAACATTACATTTCCTTGATCCCTACCTTGACTGTATTCAACTTTATGTCATGTAGAAAAAATTTCAAAAACTTGGGATGAGAATAAAATACTCAGTAAGGGATATAACAAAAAAGAAAGAAAACATTAGTCCATGTACACATACGAATCAATGAAATCATACATTACTCATAAAACAGAAGTGCTTTAACATACCTCATTAAATCGTAGGATTTAGGAATAACTCATAGAAATCATAAGACATAAGGGTAACTTTAGGCATTCATAACATTTTTACATAGGGAGTAACCCTCATGGTTACATTTGGAATACCCATCATAGTATATTCCCTAAATCTCTTACGATAAACCTTAGCGTTTACCTCCTTCACGTTACCCAATGCATTGGAGATCTATATCGGGCTCCACCGCCCTTAGTTTATCACGGAACCACCCGTCTTCATAAACAATGCCCAAAAACCATAACATAATCATAGAAAAAAACTTAAGCATAATGGAAAGATAACATTCCCACATTGAAATAACAATATAACATTTTATGATATTTAAATAATGACTCCATTCTAAAAACCTTTTTTAAATCCATTTAAAACATTTAATAAAGTGAATTTTTAATCAAAGTGTCCCATACCACATTGAAGCTTTTAACATTTAAAAACATTAATATCCGTATAAATAAATCCTTAAAACCATTTTGAAAACATGGGTCTTAATGATAAAGATGTATAAGAATAAATCATTAAAACGTTTAAAATGATATATTAGTTAAAGGATATTTAACAAAATGAGAGACACTTGAAAACAATAATTGAGGAATTAAATTTAATCATACCTCTATAGTTTCATGAGAATAAATGGATTCATGATATAATATTCCAAAGGACAGTATATACATCAAATAATTGTGAATTGGTGCATAACAACAATGATGTCTCAATAGAAATGTAAAATGAGATGAAATCCCTTATAATGAAGGTGTCCTTAAATTAAGGATAAATCAATCTCATAATTATGTCTGAAAAATATAAATACACCCAATATAAGTGGATATTAAGTGTAAAACAATCAAATGTCATTCACACAAATTCAAAGGATGACATATTCAATAACTACATGTTGAAACCAAAGAAATCGAAATTGGGTTAAAAAGTTTCCTTGGTAGAATTTGACAGGCTAACGACATCACTTTAACATTCATAAAATTAGTTGATGAAAGAGAAATTTGGTATCTCATAACTTGGACATAAAATTTACATCAATAAGTATATATAATAGCATATCCCAATATAAAAAGATGTAAATTAAAAGACATAACAAAATAAGTCTTTTTAAAAGAGTGTGAAAGGTTCCCTTACCAATTTGGGAAACATTCTAAAACTAAACCCCATTAAATAAGGGTCATACAATGAAGATGTAACTACCCATAAATGAGATAATATTATACAAATAGTAAAATAATGGGCAGTATATACACCACACAAAAGTAAATAGTGGCCAATGTAGCATGAATCTCACGGTATTAAAAAGTGAGATGAGAATCCCCTTATGAAAATTCGGCAGCCTAACGACGCCACATAAAACATCCAAAAATGTATTTATGAGATAATATATGGTCTCTAATAATAATAACATAAAATTTATAGAAATATTAATATAAAATAATATCACCCAACATAATAAAGAGGTGATTAATCTATGTTACATAAAAGAGTACATAAAAATAAAAAGAGAGGTAGGATCCCTTACCTCATGTCCGAATTCTCTTGTTCGTTTCTTTATATTCCTGAATAATAAACATTAGTCAATTTATAATTGCTTAAGGTAATCCGTTAAAGATTAGTATTCTGTTAATATCACATATTATAATGATATAATAATTTGTTAATAATGTGAGTTCATATCAGATGTTTTTGTCGATGTTTGGTACATGAGTAAAAAACGAACTTGTTTGAAAATGATTGTCCATGTAGTTATAACGAAATCATATCTAGAATAGTATTAATGATATAAATATAATATATATCCAGTACATATGCATTTTATACTATTCCATAACATTTGGAGATTAAAAGAAATGAAATGCACCATTCATGGATATGGTAGGCCGTACGTACGCATGAACGCTACTTTGATTTCTTTGACATATTAATGTAATTAAAACTAATTGAGAGATATATATATATTATAATTATAGTATAATATATATGTTTTATAAGTCACATATGTTCATTAATTTCATTCTTTATACATTCCATGTATTGCATGAACGAGTCACATCAATTGAGGGGGCGGTAGTCCACACTTCCTCGTATGAAATTATCGCATTTTCATAACATGGAAAGCATAAAGGTATGTTTTAAATATAAAATACAGAAGAACATGGAAAACAGAAATACAATATATATCATATATAAAATACAGTGACATCATAATTTCCACCATTAAAGGTGTTATGATAAGATTGAAGAATCATTGTTTCGTGAGGCAGTAATTCGCCATCCACAGAAACAATATGTTATTTAAACAGTAGACAGAGGTGTGTGTTAGTGTAGCTCGAATCCTTAACATAACAAAATCCTATTATATTTATGATACTGGTTCTGTTACAAAAATAGGAATAAAAAGTGTTTAGGGTTTTGGAGAAATAAAATAAAACAAAAGAACACAAGTGAAAACATTACCTTTAAATCGAGTAACTCCTCTTGGTTTGAACCAAAAGGGTTTCTTAAAGAGGATTCTTCTAAATGTGAGGCTTCGATGATGAAGAGAGTGATGTGGAGAGATGAAATGGGCAAGGTTTGGCTGAGACAACAGCTTGAGATGTGTGGGTAAGGTGGTAGAGGTGGGGGCCTTTTATAAGAGAAGAGGAGTGGCACTCTTGAAAAAATTATAAAACAATACTTTATTATAAAATTCTTTTCGGATTTTAAAGGTCCCAAAAGGATATATTTCGAGTCTAAGGTGATAAGGTTTCAAAAGACACCCATCCAATTGGTTTTTTACAAGTGTATGACTTAGAGTTAACCCTATCTTCTCATTTTATTTAAATCATTAATTTATGAGGTAATCACTACTTCATCACGGCGTCATAAATAAAATAATTTATTTAATGTATAAAAATTATATAAAAATTACCATGATGTAGGAAATATTTTTAGATTTATAATTAATATTTATAGTCAAAATTAATACTTGTTTAACCCCATGTAAAAATTGTTTTATTAAACCAATACATTTTTGTGAAATTTTAATTTTAACTTTAAATAAAAAGTTATTAATGTCATTTTCCAACCAAAGTTGATCCATGGGGTCCCCAAGTTTACCCATGGATTTTATTGTATGTCCATGACTCATCCAATAAGGGCAGAACATGTGTCAAGGTCATTTCATATTATTATAACATTATCTTTACCTTAAATTATAGAAATTACCTTTACTCGCGATAAATAAAACTTAAAAGTTACTATTAACGAAAAAATTATTTTAATCACACTGAACCAAATTTTACTTCTTAATGACAACCATGTATGTCAGATTTTTGAAAATCAAATCACAGAAGTGGTAAATTATCATTCAAATGAAAAATCAGTTTCTTTAACTACCACTTATTGGTTTCACTATTCATCAAAAATTGAAGTTTTTCAGAAAAATACCAATAATTTACCTTATGCTATATTTGATATATTCCAAATTCAAAAATGATTTCTATTTTAAAAAATTCAAAATATATATGTCGCATTAATTAATTTAATAATTCATTCCCGCTTTCAAAACAAATAGCGTGTTTTTAAGAATCAATATCTATTAAAAGATTGACACTAGTTTAAGTACAATTTCAAAGTGAAATTAATTCCAATGACCACCATTGGATTAAATGGTAAAAATATATTCTACATAAAAATTAATCTCAATTAAAAATATAATCTATCCATATAAATAAATAAGATTAAAAGGAGGTTTTGAATTAAAATGCAACATTTTTACTAAAATGATCTTTGTCGGAAAAATAACAAAAAATTACACAAAGTAAATTTTGATGTCTAGATTATAAATAAGGATTTTATTTTTTCAAATAAAACATATAAAATTGTCAAAAGTATATTTAAAAAGGTTTCTCCATCAAAAGGAGATTAATCATCTATGACAACCTTGCTTTTCATTACAACTTAAGCATGCTTTATTACATAAAACATCACTTGATACAACAAAGAAGATCGAGAGGTTTAGTGTCTTTGGGGCTTAGGATCATTACATAAAAACATTAAACGTTAAATACTACATCTTTATTGAAAACTTCCTTTACATGACCACTACATTCCTTCGTACTTAGCATTGCATGGGATAACCTGAGGACATGCATACGAAAAGGGTGAGCTATAAAGCCCAGTAAGGGAGTACACAATGAATAACATGAGGAGTAAAATACATGTTAGGCAATAGGCATATCAATAGAGCATAAGAGAAACATGAACATAAAGGCGTGACAAAGCATGATAATCATAGCATGGAATTGTGGCAACAACACTTAACATTGAATTAGCATGAGCCAAGGCTCATTCCACATAGAGCATGAGTAAACCCTCATTGCACTTGAAGCACGAGTAAACCCTCATTGCACTTGAATTAGCATGAGTAAACACTCATTGCACATGACGTATCATGATACTATACTTTACCCAATGCATTGGAGCGCTATAAATGGTGCACCCTTCTTAAACATTTCATTTCATGCATAAGTGTGCCACTTGGATCATAAAACATAGATTCATAAAACATAAACATTTAATCCACGATAAAGGAATGTGGAATTCATACATGAATCTTTATAATTAATAAGTAAATGTGCATAATGGTGAATACCCTTGATGGAAAAATGGGCATGGTATTCACTACACAATGACATTGGATTAGAAAATCGGTGCGATTTCGGCAGCGTAATGGCGTGACATAAGAACTCATAAAAAGGGCTGATGAGAGAGAAAGGGGTTCCTCATCATATTTACATGTAATGGACAGCAAGGAGGTCATATATATACATGTCCCAACAATTGAAATGGAATTTAAATTCATGATACAAAAGTATTGCTTGAATGTAAAAGAAGAGAGAGAAGTTCCTTTCGAAATTTCGGCATAGTAACAGGTGTACATGGGAGGCATTTAATGAGAGAGAAAGGGTTATCCCATAATTCAAACAATAATAGGGCAGTATGGGGGAGGTTCGAAACCATTCCCCAACATTCATAATTGAAATTAAAAGGGAAATACAACCTAATGAAAATTGACAAAAATCAGAAAGGAAGAAAAAACCCTTACTTGGAAGTGTGCTTCCAAAGGCTAGAGAGAGGCTTGTGAGAGGCTTCTTGGGAGCTTGGGGCACCTTGAAAGGATTCTAGAGAGAGTAGGGCAGAGTTTGGACGAACTTCAAGGGCTTTGAGTGAGGAGGAAGTGGGAGCTTGGGTGGGTTTATATAGGAAAGGTGAGATAATTCTTTATTATTTATGTTTGGGACCCCTTATATTAAAATAATCCAAACCACAAACCATCCCATGGTATTTTCCCATGGTTTCTGGAAAAGGAAAGATGAAAACAATAATTTACAAGTCCAAGGTCCGAACTTATTAAAAAATTAGGGTTGCTTATGTGGAGGTGAGTCACACTCCCATGGAAATTAATTTTAAAAAGGCAAAGTGTTGAATAAGTCTTGAGGGCTCCATTAATGCATTGAAAAGTAAGTCAAACAAACCCTAAACCTCATTATTTTAATGATAAAACACATATTGGCAGAACATAAGGATTATGGTATTTTATTACATCACCATTGGGCCATTATGATGTCATAAAACACATTATATATTTAAATGGTATTTAATTTTTACCCAAAAATTTGACTGTCTCAGAAAATTATGAAAAATTCACCATTGGATAATTTCGACGTCCTGATTCCAAAAATAATATTTATTTTATCTAAATAATTTTCTAAATATGTGAATTTTCACTTTTAAAATAAAAACCGACATTTATAAAAAATTCACGTGTTTTGACAGAAATGGCTTTCAAACCATAATAAAAATTTTAATTGCATTCATAAAATTATAAGATCATTTATATTCAATAACAATTAATTTAATATTAATAATAATATTTTATTAAAAAAATATTATTTAATTCAAAAATCCTTTAATTTAATAAAATATAATTCTTAATTAAATAATAACTAAAAACACCATTTGTACTTTAAAAACTAATTACAATGTATCAAAAATGACTAGAAATTATATTAATTATTATATACAAAAAAAATGTACATGAACATGGTGCTACTTATTTGTTACATAACCCCTTAAAATAGCCGCATAAGACCTAAAGGTAAGGTGTGCGATGGTGACAGACTCTTGGGGTTGCTCGGATAACATCGCTCGAGTGGTAATCTCTATCAACTTCCATTTTTCCCGTAGACGATCACATTCGAGCTTGACTTGATGAAGCTCAGCTTGGGCTTGGTCAAGGGCAAAGCCCAAAGACGCCACCTCTTTTCCGAGCTCCGACAAATGGGCTTCGTAAGGGGAAATTCTACTGGATGAGGTCATCGCTTCCTTTGTTTGAGTAGAAATGGTTTCGTTAAAGCCTTATATTTATACTACTCAGATGATCACTGTTCAACGGCTATAAAAGTAACGGTCCCAAATCTTAACATAAAACTAAAGAAGTTGACATCTTCAAAAAAAACATTTTTCATAAAGAAACATTTAACTGGATCAAGAGGGATTTTCCATTAATGAAACTTTGGGTCGTTACAACATTCCCCCCTTAAGAAATTTCACCCTCGAAATTTTCCTTTTCCCACACTAAAACAAATGTGGGTAACTTAGCTTCATCATATCCTCCGACTCCCAAGTTTATTCTTCAAACATGTGGTTTCTCCACAACACCTTGAAGAGGGGCATTGTCTTATTTCATAGAACTTTTTCTCTACGATCTAAGATCTTCACTGGTTGCTCCTCATAAGAAAGATCGTCTTCTAATTGTACCACCTCGGAAGAGAGTGCATGTGAAGGGTCTGGTATGTACTTCCTTAAGAGGGATACATGGAAGACATCATGCACCTTGGCCATAGTAGGTGGAAGTGCAAGTCGATAGGCCACAACCCCAACACGATCAAGAATCTCGAAGGGGCCGATGTACCTTTGACTTAACTTCCCTTTCTTTCCAAACCTCATGACCTTATTCCACGGAGATATGCGTAAAAACACCATGTCTCCGACATTAAACTCAAGGTCTCGTCGACGATTATTTGCATAACTCTTCTGTCAACTCTGGGCTGCCTTGATATGCTGCTGAATGGTTTTCACCTTTTCCACCATTTCTTCGACCATTTCTCTTTCAAGCAGCTTACGTTCACCGACCTCATCCCAACATGCCGGTGTTCTACACCTTTTCCCATACAGGGCTTCATATGGTGCCATTTGGATGCTTGAGTGGAAACTATTATTATAAGAGAACTCAACCAGAGGAAGATGTTGATCCCATCCTCCTTTAAAGTCCATTGAGCACGCTCTCAACATATCCTCAAGTGTTTGGATAGTCCGCTCGGATTGGCCATCAGTTTGTGGATGATAGGCCGTAATAAAGTTCAGTTCAGTATTCAGAGCATGTTGAAGACTCTTCCAAAACTTAGAGGTAAATCTTGGATCTCGGTCAGACACAATAGATAGTGGTACTCCATGCAACCGTACCAATTCCCTGATATATATCCGTTCCAGTTGATCCAAAGAGAAATCCTATCGAATAGCAATGAAGTGTGCAGTCTTTGGAAGACGATCTACAACAACCCATATTGCATTGTTGCCTTTGGATGTCCTTGGAAGTCCAGTGATGAAGTCCATGGTGATGTTCTCACATTTCCATTCTGGTATGGGCAATGGTTGCATCATCCCCTTAGACTTCTGCCTCTCTGCCTTCACTTGCTGACACACCAGGCACTTTGATGTATATACAACGATCTCTTTCTTCATATTATCCCACCAAAAGTTTTCTCGGAGATCTAGATACATCTTTGTGCTTCCTGGGTGAATAGAGAAATTTGAACTATGTGCATCATCCAAAAGTTCCTTCTTCAGCTCCAAACTTGATGGAATACATAGTCTTTTCCCAAACCGCACAATTCCTTCTTCATTAACATTAAACTCTGAAGATTTTCCCTTTTTGATAGCTTCCACTTTTTCTTGGATTCCCGCATCATCCTTTTGAGCAACCTTTAACCTTTCCAAAAGAGATGGTTGAGCAATCATTTGTGAAAGGATTGATGATGTTCCCTTCTTTATGATTCCGACGTCCATCTTCATCAAGTCTAAGAAGATTGGATCCTTCTCAATTCTCATCATTGATAGAATTGCTGGATCCTTTCTACTTAGGGCATCCGCCAACTTGTTCGCCTTCCCAGGGTTGTAATGTATTAAACAGTCATAATACTTGATGAGCTCTATCCATCTTCTCTGGCGCATATTATGCTCTTTCTGTGTGAATGTATATTTAAGACTCTTGTGGTCAGTATATATCTCACATTTCTCTCCATAGAGATAATACCGCCAGATTTTCAAGGCAAAGATCACCGCAGTCAACTCCAGATCATGCGTTGGATAGTTTCGCTCATGGATTTTCAACTGCCTTGAGGCATAAGATATCACTTTATCATTCGGCATCAGCACACATCCTAATCCCTTCTTCGAAGCATCACTGAATACCACAAAAATCTCCCCACTTGTGGGTAATGTGAGCACGGGTGCAGTGATAAGCCTCCTTTTCAACTCCGTGAAGCTTTCTTCACATTCATCACTCCAAGCAAACTTTACTCCATTTCGAGTTAGCTTGGTAGGAGGGTTGGACAATCGTGAGAAATTTCTCACAAATCGTCGATAATATCCAGCTAACCCCAAGAAGCTACGGATATCAGTTACCGATGTTGGCCTCGGCCATCCCTCAATTGCATCTGTTTTGGAGGTGTCCACAGATATCCCATTGCTTGTGATGATATGACCCAAGAATGAGACTTCCTTCAACCAAAACTCAGACTTGCTGTACTTTTCATAGAGCTTCTCCTTGCGCAAAGTCTCTAGTACAGTTTTTAAATGCTCCTCATGGTCCTCCTTGGTTTTGGAGTATATTAGAATATCATCTATAAAGACTACCACAAATTTGTCTAGGTAATATCTAAAGACTCTATTCATCAAGTCCATGAATATTTCTGGAGCATTGGTGAGTCCGAAAGGAATTACTATGAATTCATAGTGCCCGTACCATGTACGAAAAGCAGTCTTGGGGATATCTTCCTTCTTCACCCTTGATAATATCCCGACCACAAGTCGACCTTGGAGAAGTATTGTGCTCCATGCAGTTGATCAAACAAGTCATCGATTCTTGGGAGAGGATACTTGTTCTTTATCGTGATTTTGTTATGTTCACGATAATCGATGCAAAGCCGCATTGACCCATCATTCTTCTTGACGAAGAGGACTGGTGCACCCCATTGTGATGAACTTGGGCGTATAAACCCTTTATCCATATTCTCCTGTAGTTGTTTTTTTCAGCTCTTCATGCTCAACAACAGCCATTCTATATGGAGTCTTGGATATTGGTAGCGCCCCAGGTATAAGTTCAATTGAGAACTCAACATCTCTTCTTGGAGGAAGACCAGGAAGTTCCTCGGGAAATACTTCAGCGAATTCCCTCACAATAGGCATTTCTTCAAGGGTGGTTTCTTCCTTGGACATAATCATCTGAGCCAGATATGTGTGCTCATAAGGCAGTAATATCCATGCTTGAGATGATGGAGCTAAAGGAGATTCATCTTCCTCCTGACACTTGTAATGAATCGGGGGTCGGTTCTCCATATGGAATGTGATTTCCCTCTCCCGACAATTTATGTTGGCTCTATATAAGGAAAGACAATCCATGCCAAGAATTGCATCAAATTCCACCAAAGGGAGTATGACGAGGTTCGCTGGGAAATTCAATCCATATATTATAATAGGGGAGGACTTATACTCATGGGATGCAATGATTGCCCCATTTTCCGTACTCACCGACATCTTTACTTCCATGATTTGTGGTGGTGCAGGGATTGTTCTGCTAAACTTTTGAGATATAAAAGAATGCGTAGAACCTGAATCAAAAAGTATGTTCGCTAATCTTGAATGAATAACTAGCGTACCTGTCACCATTTCGTTGTCGGGGTTCACTTCGGCAGAAGTGATGGCAGAAGCTCTTCCTTGCTATCTTGGAGGTTGTTGATTGCCTCCGATAACCCTTGGATTAGGGCACTGATTCGCAAAATGACCCGGTTCTTTGCATTTGAAGCATTGAACAACGCATTGAGGTTCGAACGGAGCGTTCCTCTCCTCTGTCGCAGCTGCGGGTCCTTCTTGCTGACAGTTAACAGGTAGGTGCCCTTCTCTTCCACACTTGAAGCATTTTCTTGTCCCCCTAAGGCAATTTCCAGGGTGCTTCTTTCCACACTTTTGGCAAGTGGGGTGCTGGAATTTCTTAGCGCCGTTGGATTTATCCATCGGACCACCAGCATTGAAGTCCACCTTACGCTTCTTGTCCCCATGACACCCCTGTGATTCTCTGATCTCCATTTCAGCCTTGAGGGCACATCGGACAATTTCCTTATAGCTGTCGAAGTCACGGATCGCTAATGCTTTCCGCAAGCTAGGCTTCAGCCCACAAAAGAAGCGGTCAGCCTTGCATTCGGGGGTAACGACAAAGCCGGAAGCGTATCGTGCAAGCCTTGTCAAGTTTGACTTGTACGCTCCCATAGATTCTTCATCTTTCTATTTGAGGGAAAGGAAGTCCCTTTCCATCTTAAGACAGAGGGTGCGTGGAAAATATTTATCGAAAAACATCTTCCGGAATTCCTTCCATTCCAAAGCCTCGATCTCCTCCTCAGGCTTCGTATTTTTGATCAACGTCCACCATTGATCAGCTTCACCCTCCATACGATAAGCCACCAGGAGAACCTTCTCTTTTTCAGAGCATTGGAGGATGGAGAATATCTTTTCAATGGAGTTGATCCATTGTTCAGCGATCGTGGTATCAGATGATCCACTAAAAGTAGGAGGCCTTTGTCTCATGAAGCTTTCAATAGCGACTTGTTCTTTCTTAGGGGGGGTTGAACGTTCCTCTTGACCAGTGTTTCTATTCAAAACTTGAGTTAGCTGAGAGAGAAGCATGACAATGTTCGCAATTCCCGCTCCCATTGGATTGGGCATCTCATAAGTACAATCATCACACTGATCTTCACAATGGTTGTTAGCCCGAGTTCTCCTATTACCGGCCATTGGCTGGAATAAAAAGGAAAGTTAGGGGTAAAACATAAAGGGTAATCCAAAGACAAAAGTTGATAACTTATAAATAAACTTTAATCTCTTTAACTCATGATTCTATATGATTCAATCCAGGCTTTTCATGATCTTCCTTCTAACATATATTCGTAGGGGCATTTTTCCCTTAATAAGGGTTCATACTAAGATTGTGAATTTATGAAAACATATCACCCGGGAGTGTCGTAACCAAGAGTGAAGCAAGGCCCGTTGTCGTGCACCAGTTCCCGTTCGAGTCTAGCTCAAAGCGGTGTTTTCGGGTTTTACCCCTAGGATACATCTGTGCCAGAGCCGCCTCTACCTGCTCGTATCCAGATAGGGATGTATTTGTTTGATAAAGCACTTACTTAGTATTTACCAAAACATAGGGATGTTTTTATTATGCTTAGTCTTGTATCTAAGGATTTACTAGGGTTTCCTAATCCCAAAAATAACTAAACCTATCCTCTGATACCAACTATGACAACCCTGCTTTTCATTACAACTTAAGCATGCTTTATTACATAAAACTTCACTTGATACAACAAAGAAGATCGAGAGGTTTAGTGTCTTTGGGGATTAGGATCATTACATAAAAACTTTAAACTTGAAATACTACATCTTTATTTAAAACTTCCTTTACATGACCACTACATTCCTTCGTACTTAGCATTGCATGGGATAACCTGAGGACATGCATAAGAAAAGGGTGAGCTATAAAGCCCAGTAAGGGAGTACACAATGAATAACATGAGGAGTACAATACATGTTAGGCAATAGGAATATAAATAGAGCATAAGAGAAACATGAACATAAAGGCATGATAAAGCATGATAATCATAGCATGGAAATGTGGCAACAACACTTAACATTGAATTAGCATGAGCCAAGGATCATTGCCCATGGAGCATGAGTAAACCCTCATTGCACTTGAAGCACGAGTAAACCCTCATTGCACTTGAATTAGCATGAGTAAACACTCATTGCACATGACGTATCATGATACTATACTTTACCCAATGCATTGGAGCGCTATAAAGGGCGCACCCTTCTTAAACATTTCATTTAATGCATAAGTGTGCCACATGGATCATAAAACATGGATTCATAAAACATAAACATTTATTCCATGATAAAGGAATGTGGAATTCATACATGAATATTTATAATTAATAAGTAAATGTGCATAAAGGTGAATACCCTTGATGGAAAAATGGGCATGGTATTCACTACACAATGACATTGGCTTAGAAAATCGGTGCGATTTCGGCAGCGTAATGGCGTGACATAAGAACTCATAAAAAGGGTTGATGATAGAGAAAGGGGTTACTCATCATATTTACATGTAATGGACAGTAAGGAGGTCATATATATACATGTCCCAACAATTGAAATGGAATTTAAATTCATGATACAAAAGTATTGCTTGAATGTAAAAGAAGAGAGAGAAGTTCCTTTCGGAATTTTGGCATAGTAACGGGTGTACATGGGAGGCATTTAATGAGAGAGAAAGGGTTCTCACATCATTCAAAAAATAATAGGACAGTATGGGAGAGGTGAGAAACCATACCCCAACATTCATAATTGAAATTAAAAGGGAAATACAACTTAAAGAAAATTGACAAAAATGAGAAAGGAAGAAAAAACCCTTACTTGGAAGTATGCTTCCAAAGGCTAGAGAGAGGCTTGTGAGAGGCTTCTTGAGATCTTGGGGCACCTTGAGAGGATTATAGAGAGAGTAGGGCAGAGGATGGACGAACTTCAAGGGCTTTGAGTGAGGAGGAAGTGGGATCTTGGGTGGGTTTATATAGGAAAGGTGAGAGAATTCTTTATTATTTAGGTTTGGGACCCCTTATATTAAAATAATCCAAACCACAAACCATCCCATGGTATTTTCCCATGGTTTCTGGAAAAGGAAAGATGAAAACAATATTTTACAATTCCAAGGTCCGAACTTATTAAAAAATTAGGGTTGCTTATGTGGAGGTGAGTCACACCCCCATGGAAATGAATTTTAAAAAGGCAAAGTGTTTAATAAGTCTTGAGGGCTCCATTAATGCCTTGAAAAGTAAGTCAAACAAACCCAAAACCTCATTATTTTAATGATAAAACACATATTGGCCGAACATAAGGATTATGGTATTTTATTACATCACCATTGGGTCATTATGATGACATAAAACACATTATATATTTAAATGGTATTTAATTTTTACCCAAAAATTTGACTGTCTCAGAAAATTATGAAAAATTCACCGTTGGATAATTTCGACGTCCTGATTCCAAAAATAATATTTATTTTATCTAAATAATTTTCTAAATATGTGAATTTTCACTTTTAAAATAAAAACCGACATTTAAAAAAAATTCACGGGTTTTGACAGAAATGGCTTTCAAACCTTAATAAAAATTTTAATTGCATTCATAAAATTATAAGATCATTTATATTCAATAACAATTAATTTAATATTAATAATAATATTTTATTAAAAAAATATTATTTAATTCAAAAATCCTTTAATTTAATAAAATATATTTCTTAATTAAATAATAACTAAAAACACCATTTGTACTTTAAAAACTAATTACAATGTATCAAAAATGACTAGAAATTATATTCATTATTATATACAAAAAAATGTACATGAACATGGTGCTACTTATTTGTTACATAACCCCTTAAAATAGCCGCATAAGACCTAAGGGTAAGGTGTGCGATGGTGATAGACTCTTGGGGTTGCTTGGATAACATCGCTCGAGTGGTAATCTCTATCAACTTCAATTTTTCCCGTAGACGATCACGTTCGGACATGACCTGATGAAGCTCAGCTTGGGCTTGGTCAAGGGCAAAGCCCAAAGACGCCACCTCTTTTCCGAGCTCCGACAAATGGGCTTCGTAAGGGGCAATTCTACTGGATGAGGCCATCGCTTCCTTTGTCTGAGTAGAAATGGTTTCGTTAAAGCCTTATATTTATACTACTCAGATGATCACTGTTCAACGGCTATACATGTAACAGTCACAAATCTTAACATAAAACTAAAGAAGTTGACATCTTCAAAAAAAACATTTTTCATAAAGAAACATTTAACTAGATCAAGAGGGATTTTCCATTAATGAAACTTTGGGTCGTTACATCATCCTTTTAAATAATACTAGAATATTTATGCTTAAAATTGGATTAATTTGCATTTTATGCCTCTAACATTTATTCGATAAAACGTAAAAATATTTAACAAACATATGTAATCATTTTTTAGATATTTCTGTTCATTCCCGACATTACAATGGCTAGGCGTTATCTATTATAATATTATTATATTATTAGTGCGCAACGTAAGATTTCAAAGAAACTTGTTGTTGAGTATTGGGTACGCCATCGAGCATAGCATTCCCTTTAAAGTAGTATTAACATTTTATTCACAAATATTGATAATCATTGGAATGTTATATTATTTATTTACCTGGGATGTTACAAACAACCTCACACTACCTCACTTGTATTCTCATGTGCTTCATTAATATTTTATATACATATACCCAAACATTTTCACTTGTCCCCAATTATTTTCTGAGGTAATATATATTTTTATGTTCTTTTCTCAATATTTTTGTTAAACATGTTTATGTTTAAATTTCTTATTAATCATCAATTTTATCATATGAATCATATAGTGCTTCTTCTCAAACATGATTTAAAAAAGTAATAATAATTTAATTTAAACCACTCTATTTTAATTTTTTAATGGAAAAAGCCATATAATAGGTTTCGTCAAAATTTATTTACAAATTGCTTAAATCATTATTTAAGAGGTCATATTTTAAATCAACTTTACCACTTCTTTATTATTTATTTTATTATTTTTATATCATTATTAAGACTAATATACCTATATTTAATTATATACATATAAAAATATATAATTCATTCGCATATTTGGATTCATTATGATTTATAATGTGTTTATGTTTTGATATGATATTATATATCTCATTATAATGAAAAGATTTTTTCTAATAAATAATCCTTATTAGTTAATTAATTTTTTCTAACACATAAATGTGTACATATTAGGATATTATGGGTGAGATCATAAATAATGAACCATATAAATCATTAGGTAATGTTTTCATTTCACAGGATACCCTGTATGGTTCACAAGTATTTTCCATTACTTTTTATTTTATATTTTCTAAATAATGATACTTATCCTATAATTAGGGAAACATGTTTTATTCTTTCACCAAAGTTCAATGATTCCATGTGTAATGAATCATTTTAAGAAGTATGAAATTTTTTAATTTTTTAATTAATATTTTTTCATTAAAGTTTGAAGTCAGTGAAAGTTTCATATTATATTAATACATGTTTATATCATCGCCATTAATTCATTATATTGATCTATTTTTGGGTAAATACTTTGGAGATTTTGAAAAAAAATATATGTCTATTTAGATAGTTTTTTTAAATAATTTATACAACAGAGTTGTGGTGTTATACGTGGTGGCCATGTTGTTAAATAGGCTACCAAAAGGGGATTTTAGGGTGTGAATATAAGCGTGGAGTGCTATAGTAATGCTCTTTTCCCATAACAACAACCCCCTTACATCCCCTATTGTAGAGGTTGTAGTGAGGTAAAACCCCTAAAATTTTGGGAATACACTATAAACATATACATATAAAGCTAAAGTACTCGAATCAACAAAAATCATGGTGGAAGTCATATTTGTAATTACATTGTCTTTGAAATAGATGAAACCATCACTAAATGTTGTTGATCATGACCAACATGAATGGGAAATAATTTTTTTTTCTATATACGGGGCATTGAATTTAGTTTCAATTCATATATTTCCACTTTTAATGATTTTATCCTTCCTGTCATAGATTATTCCTCTAATTGGATGATTTCCAAATGCTTATTGGAAAAACCTAGTGTACCCTTTCATGCATTAATCATTCTTATTTGAATAATATTGATTATTATCAACTTTTGTGATTGATATTGTTTGAGAATCAAACCATAGAAGATAGAGAACGTTCTTATTGAATCATAACAATGGGAGCCTCGCCTTTTCTGTTTTCCCCCATTACACGAGTGATGGATTTAACCTTCCTCAAACAAAATTTAATTCTACCATGGACTACGTTGATCACTGTGAATGTTATTGTTCTACCCCTTATATTTCTTTTTCTTTAGTAACATTTTGGAATGTTGTTATGTTTTATTATAAATAATTATATAAACTAATCTAATGAAAAAAAAATTCTCCAAAGTATGAAAACATGGTTTAGGTGAAAATTATCATAACATATATTAACATTAATGTAGATAATCATGAGATATTGTTATGTTTTTATTGTGTTAATATATATTATTTATTTCGATGATGAACACTAATTAATGTAACAATAAATTATTTTTTTGTTAAACTTGTATTATTTTAACAATTCTATATTTATTTTTTCTAGAATTATGAATTTGATAATTTTTTAACAGTTTATTTACTATCCAAGTTCATTGAATTCAATCGATGATTTCCAAATGAACAATTCCTTCATTTGATGCTCAATTTTGTGTTCTGCTCATTTCTCCGGATGTTCATCATTTTTCTCCATCATCAGATTAGTCTATGAGTATACTACATTTGTTAATCAATTATAGCATTCATTTAACTAAACAATGTTTTTATGTTTTTTTAGGAGGTTTAGCATCAATAATGGAAATGTTATAGATGCATGACAGTGATAATGTAAATCAAATGGAGGTGCCAGTAATAGTAGATTTGTTATCGGGTTCATTTGGATGTCTCATTCAAGAGGTTCAATGATGAAGAATTCGGGATTGTCCATATAATACATCAGAACAATTGGTGTGACCCTAGGTGGTAGTAGAGGAGAAATCAACATAGTCAAATATGCATGGAATATTTGGTGTTTTGGGGAAATTTTTACATACACATTGTTTAGTTTTGAAGAACACAAGTCTTGTACAATCTTCCTTGTGATAGATACTATTCTAGGTTGATAAAGCATCACATGTTCATATATATTACATACATGTAATGTGAATCATAGGATGGTGCCTTTTCTAGAATGAAATTATTTCTCGAAACCATTTAAGTGTTGGTTTTTCCCTTATTTTTTTCCATGAAGGTACAATGAGGCACACCATCAATTACATAGAATAAGTGATCCCCTTTATGGTCTAGGATTGGATAGAGCGAGGTGTCCCACTTTATGGCCTAAGGTGTGATACTATATCTTATTCTTCCCTACATTTGGTCTGTTATCCCTTTACTAAAATACATGGCATGTGATCCCCTACCTAGTGGGTTATCTCGTATAGGGTTAGGAATCATTCAAAAGCCCTGGGAGTGATCATCTACCATTGTATCTTCTTAGTGTGAGTGTCATCAATGTTATATGGTATAAAGGATTGAGTTACCTCAAATGAGTATTACCTTGGATATTTAAGGATGATTCTCATGGAAAAAAGAGTACAGACCTCACCCTGAGACTTGGAGTCTTCCGATATGAATATCTTTGTTTCCCATGATTAGTGATATATATATGACACTATCATTGGTTATTTTTATTTTATATGTTCAAAGTAAAATACAATGAATTTTTATACTCACCCATGCATCAATTATTCTATTATATATTATTTCTTGTGTTTATCATAATCCATTTGTTGGAGTCCTTGGTCGATTAGAAGAAGGTGGATCTTAGTTTGGCTACTCTGACTGTACAAGGATCCTATAGTAATTGTTTGGTGTATGTATTATCCTATTAGTGGGTCAAACCCATTAATAGTTATTATGGTATTTTATTTATTCCTTTTTTTTATTTTAAACTTTTTATATTCTAATGTGGGATTAGATTATATTCATTCATTTATAGAATTATATTTTTACCATGCTGTATTATACTATTGATTTGATATATGTGTATGTGTACATGTATATTAGTCTAAGGCCCCACATGTGTGTGATGTGCCTATGAGTCACCAGTCTCCATCCCCTAGCCTATTTATGGTGGTCTTGGGGGTCACTCTTGTATTACCACCAGGTAGGAGGTCCTTAGTGAGTTCCACCGTGATATAGTGGTATCAGATCATTCTATGTATTATGACTGATGTTTTGGAGATATTCTTGATGCAAGGATTGATCTGGGAACTAGGAAATCAGTGTTAATGTGTCTTGAGAACATATAATTGGATAGGAAACCTAATGACACTTTGGTGGCCAATGTAGCAATTCTCCACGACTCTGATAACCCACTTATTGACTTTGTAAAGGTAGGAACTCATTATAGGAAATCATTTTGTACATGCATCATTTATGAATGGGTTTCAGATT
This sequence comes from Viscum album, assembly GCA_963277665.1. Classification (NCBI taxonomy): domain Eukaryota; kingdom Viridiplantae; phylum Streptophyta; class Magnoliopsida; order Santalales; family Viscaceae; genus Viscum; species Viscum album. The sequence goes on from OY728131.1 coordinate 1,390,619,081, forward strand.
CCATGTCCTTTTTAAGCCACTCCCCCACATATTATCTTCGAGGCATGTTTTATCTTAACTAATACATGATTCATCAATTATTACACTTAACTAGGAATCCCAAATATGATCATCATGGTGATCCTCTCAATGATGAGGCTTCATGTAATACCCGAAGAATTTGAGAATTTTTTTAATTAATTTATTTTTTTGAAATTTTGAATTTAATGAATTACTTAAAATAGTTAATTTTATATTACTTCTCTATTTATGGTTTACATGAACTACACAAAATATTTAAATTTTATCTTTCTATGTATGGATGATCGGGGTTATCTTATGTTATACGAAACAATGACTTTCCTCGATGACTTGTGTACATGCATGACTGAGGATTACCTAACAATAATATATTATTAAAATATGAATATTTAATATAATATAATATAACAAGATGTTAAATTAATGGATATTAATAGTATTAAACAACATATCAAAATATATTGGTTAAATAAATGTAAGATAAATTCAGTGGTTACCAATTAATTAGAAAAGAAAATATAAGAAACAAATCAATATAGAAGATATACTTTTCCTTTATTTATCTCAAATGTGTTTTGTGCCAATAAATAAAACTAGTTAAAATTATTAAATTATATTTTTTCATAGATATATTATATATTAAACCATGTATTTTTAATATTCATTCAATGTATTTGATACACAAAAGATAAGAACATCCCCAATTTTTTTTCTTAAAACCATTTATTTTTTAAATGTAGTTTCACCACATTTTATGGTAAGACCCATTTTAAAGACAATTTTTTTATCATTTATGTATTTAATATGTTGAAATGAAATTCATATTTTTAATACAAACACAAAAATTAGGGTATAATAATTTTTATGCTATTTTTCTGTAAGGTTTCATTTTTTAATGAATAGGTAGAATATGAGATTTTAATTAAAAACAACTTCTTTAATGTAATATATTTATAAGATTAAATTATATTTTATATTGTTTTAAAGTTTTAATTAAATAATACATCTATCTATAATTTCAATTTTGGATATTTAATTCAATTTCATTTTGAAATTGACTATAAAAATAGAGTGAACTAGTGACCATTTTACATTAAAACCCACATTGTTGACCCAACTGTGAGATTAAATTCAAATTCATTTATACCACATTCATGTTTAGAATTTGTAAAAATAAATTACATATTTAGATTAAAGAATAATTTATAATTTATAATATAGTCAGCTTTGTTTTTGACTAAAAATATTAGTGATTTAATTAAAAATAATCATAACAATTAAAGGAAAATTAATTGTTTTTAAAGAACTAAACCATAAAATTAATGAAAAAATAACTATATACATGTTATGAAGCCATTATTTTGACATATTTAGACCCTATACTCTCTTTGGTCTATTTGGAACCATTATTTAACAACTTTCAAAAAACAATAACATATTTGTGGTTCCTTTCTATTAACATATTTAAAGAGTGCTAGTCCTCCTCCATTATGAAAGGCATCCTCTCCTACCAATTCATAAAACCTATAAGAAAATTTTTTTCGACCAAAACTCTACCCATGAATCTCCCTAGAACCCCTCCATTCCCCTTTGGGTCATCCCTTGGGAATAAATCCATTGAAGGAAACACTTCGGTGCAAACCCAAAGGAGTTACCCGATTTAGACGTAATAGCCATGCTCATACACTTTTATTTTATTTTCACTCTACACTCCATAAAATATTCTAATTCCATGATTTTATAAACACACCAATATAAAAAAACCAGTATTTTTTATGCCATGTTTTCAACATTCACATATACACACTTCCTTCTAATGGGTAACAAACTTTTTGTTTATGGGTATGGTGGACTACTACCTCACTAAACGATCACTATTTATTTTTACATTACATACTATCATGTTAGAAATTATGACAAACACTATATTAAAAAATCACATCATTATAAGATATTTGTATCATTATGTGGTTTTATTCTATGATATGTCTTAATCACCCCATGAATTTTGGTTTTATTTAATGGAGGAATCCAGATGGGACAGGGTTAAAATTGAGTCTGATGAAAAATTTGGTTATTTTGAGAAACAAAATTGGATAATGGTTTAATAGAAATATGTTGTGGTTGTGGTGAATAATCTATCATGATATATGAATATCAATGTGAACATTGGTTATGTTTATAACACATTTAAAAAGAGGAATACATACTTTAATAAAAGTTCAAATTATAGGAATCATAGAGGAAAAAATATTTGGCTTCATTCATGTCTATAATTGGGGAAGAATATACTTTAAGAATACCTCAAATGGATGAGATGAAGTTATCTTTTCAGGAAAAAAGGTCATAGAGTGAAAAAAATTTCATAGATTTTAATGAATAATATATGGAGAACAAGGGCATTACCCAACTCAATGACCAGAAATTCTAATATACTTCTCGACCAAAGAATAACCAATTCCATTCCATACATTAATGGGGACTAATTGATGTATTTATGTATTTGGATACAAGAATTATGAATAGTGATTTATATAAAGATTATTCTATTTATGTTTTTTGCTAAATAATTTCAAGAATATATATAATAGTTATAATTTATAAGAAATGTGATTGAATTAGAGGTTTTATTAATGGGAAAAAAGATTAAGTGATATATAACCCTAAATATGTTCGTAATGTTAAGGTAATTTTTTTTAATATACATGTTAGATATAAATAATGGACTTAGATGAAACTAATTAACATGGATTTGATTATTGATTGGTTGAAAAAGTTGTATACGTCATCATGGATGAAATTTTAAACTTAGTGGATTTAAGGAATATATTCATAATTATTTGGAATAAGGAATCAATATTGTTTTCCAAATATTTTTATGGTAATTTATGATATTATAATGATTCATGAGAATATATGATGAGGGTATATACATGTTTGGAATGTGACAACCAATAGATACTTTATGATGTATGGGGTATCAACTTTAATATGCCATTGTAATTTTTTTTGAATTTCGTTTTTTGAAGGGTTGTGAGATTAATCACTTATGGAAAGAATAAGTTAAAAATTGGATTATGTTTTTGATAATAATGTATTATCTTACCATGTCAAGATTTATGCTTATTGGATGGCCTGTTATAATAACATGGTGTCAATTATAACTGATGTCATATGGGATATAATATCATGGATCTCATGATCCGTTAGTGCTTCAATAATGAAAAATTCACCTTCCTTTTTAGAGAAATAGGTAATGTGGTTCAAGTAACAAAAAATGGTGATATTTTCCTAAAATCATACAGATATATATTTTCATGAAAATTCTTTAACATCAGGAAAAAGGATCATGAAACCAAAAATGTAATCATAGTACCTCTCCTTCCGATTAATCAGATGTTCCCTTAGTTCATCATAGATTTATAGATTTGTGATTGTTAACTTTCTTCTGAAATTGTTCTCTATCCCTCTCCATTAGAACATTATGGTTTAATTTCTCATCCATGTAGATGTTTTGACTTTCCACCTATTATTTCCCTTGTGGAAACATAGTTATATATTACTTTGGGTAACCATTATGATTCCAAATTTCTCTTTTTAAGGGAAGTTTTTCTATTCATTAATACGATGTGGGTTTCTATAACTAAATATTTAATGTATTAAACCATTGATAAAACTGAATATTTTCAAGGAAAAATTCATTTTAATGGGGGTAATATGTAACAAAATGAATTTTTGAGATTAATTATTATTTTTGAATTAAATTAATAATTTTTATATTTTTTATTTCATGTCCCACTGAAAATATTTTATATTATATTATTGAACTATATTTTTCTTATGTGAAATATGCATAGAATAAGCTTTAGTTTTCTCTAAAAATAACACTGAGGTTAGCTTTTGTTACCCACAATAATGACTTCCCTCTATGGCTTACGAACACGCATGACTAAGACTCACTGAACAATAATATATAATTTAAATATTATTATTTAAAATTATAATTAATATCCATTATTTTAAATTATAGGTTATGGATATTATTAAATAAATAATGAAAAATATATTTTTTAGAAAAATATAATATTAAGTCACATGTTAACAATTAATTCCAAATGAAAATATATGAATCGAATGAATATAAAGGATATATTTTTATTTTAATGCTCCAAATTTGTTTTATCTTCATAAATATGGCTAATTAAAATTATAATGTTATATTATTTTAATATATATTTTATATATTAAAAAAATTGTTTTTTATATTCATCCACTATACATGATAGATATAATAAAGGAATAAAAACAATTTTATACGTAAAACCTATATTTTTATATATGTCCCTTTACCACTATTTAAGGGTGAACCCATACTAAATAAAATTATTATTACATTTATTAATTTAATATTTTAAAATAATCTTTATAATTGGAAGGGAAACATAAATAAATGTTAGGAAAATTTTTTGGTTTTTCTCAATAGGTTTTCATTTTTGAATAAATAGTTTAAAATACACGGTATTAATTTAATATTTATTTTTTATCTAAATTACTTATAATTGTATATTTAATTTTTTATTGGTTTCAATGTATAATTAGATAAAATAATTATCAATCAATCCATTTTATGTTATTAAAGTAAATATAATTTTAGAAATTATAATAAAAAAACCGAACTTTTGACCATTTTTCACTTTAAAAACCACATTGTCGACCCGACTACAGGATTAAATTTAAATTAATTTCTTCCAATTATATATTTGTAATATGGAAAAATTTATTGTATATTATTAATCATAATAATTTATAATTTATAATATGGCCAATATATTTTTTTACCAAAAAAATTAGTGAACTAAATAAAAATTCTCTACTATGATTGAGGTTGGATTGAGCTTAATTAGGGACTAAACCATAACATTAAGGCCCAAAAAGAACAATAAACTTGTTATAAAATATTTTTATAGGTATATTTAGACCCTATAGTCCATTTTAATAATATTAATTATTATTTAACAATATTCAGTAAAAAACATCGGTGGGTTTTATTTTGTTTTAAAATATTATAAGAGTGCCACTCCCCTTCCATTATAAAATGCATCTTCACCTCACACATACTCACACCTCTAAAAAACTATTTATTGACAAAAAATATAAAAACAATTGAACCCAAAATTCCTTCCATTACTCCTTTAATCCTCACTTGTTCATAAATCCTTCCAAATAAACTCTTTAGTGAAAACCAAAAGGAGTTACCTGATTTAGAGGTAACACCCTCCATCAAAATCATTTATTTTATTTTCATTATCCACTACCACAATTATTTTTATTATATTATTATATAACAACACCAATATATTTAATATATTATGATTTTTTTCCAGGGTATCAACCTATAATTACACATAATTCCATCTAATGGATAACAAACATACGGTTTACGTATACAACGAACTACTGCCTCACTACACGATGATTACACATTTTTTATTTACTACCTATGATGGTGGAAATTATAATGAAAACTATGTTTATATATGTCATATATAATATTTTTAATTTATTTAATATTCATACATTTTTATAAAAACACACATCTTTATACATTCTATTTTATGTTAATATGATAATTTCATATAAGGAAGTGCAGACTACCGCCCCATCAAAGTGAAGTGAATCATTCATACACTATGTAGAATGTATTAAGGATGAATTCAGTAAATATATATGATATATATGATATAAATAATCAATATTAATACATATTTATATATATATATATAAATTTATATGAATTTTACTTACATTCATTCAATACGACAGTTAAACAGGAATGGAGTTCATGTGTTTGTATGACATTCCATATCCATGAATAATGTATTCCATTTCATAATTATATATTATATAGAAATGATATTTCTATCATGTTTTAAATTTAATAATCATTATATAAGTATAAGGACTAATGATATAACAAATTAAGAGATATTCCAAGAAAAAAAAATATAATATTATCTCAAGTGAATACTTATCATTGGATGGTTAAAAAGAATCTAATATAAGGTTGTAATAATAAAAAATATTTTATAAGATATAATAATATTGTTCTATAAAATATTTATAATAAATTTATAATTATTATAAAAATGGTTTGAATGTGTATGATGAGTGTCAAGACACAAGGTAATGGTATTTAATCTAACTCCTTATTTTCATGAGATTCATTAATTATTCTCCACTCATTTAATTTGAGTGGTTTATATACCAAAAATGTATTTATTATATGAAAAACATAGGGAATAGAAACTGTGAGGATATTCTAAATTAAGTATCATTATAGAGGGTTAGTTTCTCATGGATTCTAAGGATATTCCAGTTTTCCTTAGGATATAAGTAGCTTCTCCAATTGGGTGAAAATAAATGTTCAAAGGGATTTATAGAACATAGAAATTGTAGATAGGGAATTTGATAACAAGGAACCAATATTAGAGTAGTGCCTCATGTAGGTAGGTCCATAGAGTAGAGGAATTGTAAAAAGAGATGGCAGAGCTATCAGTGGTGGTTGATATTATGATCTATTTACCTCATTATCATCCCTAGGTTGTCGAAGCAAGGATCAGTGTGCTGGTGGTCAGGGAAGTGGACATACTCCAAATGTAGAGCAATATAACAATGAGGTTTCAAGTATGGTATGATGTAAGAATAATAAATACCATACATTAGATTTAATTTTCATAGTCACAAGGACAAACCAATATTTCTATATAGTATACCTTGTTCATGATTTGGAATTTATAGAAGAGCCTCATCTCGACCATTGTACTTAGAATCTTCTAGCATGGGACAATCTACAATCGATCACCATTTTTTATAGTTTTAACTCGCTATTAGAGGAGAATTAATTATATGAGATGTTTTTGTAATTATAATGAGACAATATGAGTTCATTATATGTATATAATGTCTCTTTATAGTGCATGAATTGATTAATGATACCAAAATGAGAATGCAATGCAACTGAGTTTAATTGGTGGGTTTTTTCTTTATTTGGTGACATTTAATCTCAATTACGAAAAACTCGGATAAAAATACAGGAGGCTAAAAATGATATATCTTCAATTATATAGTAAAGACGTTATATTAATGTCAATAGTGAATATTCAGTTCCATATAGAGGAGGATGAGTACAATGGATTAATTATTCAGGCCGCATTAGGATTGGATCACAATCCAGTGATTATCTTTTTCATAGATCTACACCTAGGTACTACCCTGATACAATTCCAATATATTGGATTCTCCTCATAGAGAAATGATATCCATTAGTTTCATTAAAGGATCATTTGTGGATGGGTATTATTATACCTTTTGTATTCCCCCAAGGCATCAACAATATTGTTCGATAAATGGTGGATGTGATCTTGAGGTTTAACATGGATTATCATTAGCTGAATTAGGTAACTATCAATAATAAATATCCTAAATCTATAATTGTTGATGTCTTTGAAAATATAAAACCTTTTAAGGGGTTCTCCATGATTGACTTCAGGTCATGTTATCACCATCTCCTTGTTCTAGAAGAGGATGTATTGAAGAAGAACATTTAATATCCCTATAACAAAAATGAGTAATTTGTGATTCAATTCGGTATAAAAACACCCCATATGTGTTTAGGGGACTAAATAACTAGATAATTAATCCCATTATGGATCAAAATGCCATTTCCATTATAGATAACGGGATCACGTTCTCAGCATCAGTAGAGGATCAAGCATGAAATTTTAGGATGGCCTTGGACATACTCAAAGGGAAAAAATTATTGAAATATCTCAATGATTTAGTTTAATATTAAAGAGGCCGACAATAAGATGATTCATCTAAAAGGAGGGAGTATTTTTTGAGCTAACCAAAATTGAGGTAGTTCTATTGGGGGAGACATCTAAGGGTGTGACTATGATACAATTTTTAGTTGGGTTAACATGAAATTTTTAGAGATTTGTGATCGATTTCTCAAGAATCAAAGATGCTCTAAATTCTATGCCCTAAAATAGATATCCTTTCATATGGTTATAGATGTTTAAAAATGATATTTCGAAGCTAAAATATATGTGCCATAGTGATTCCATATTGAGACTAACATATGAGGGATTTGATTAATTTTTGTTCTATGATTTCAATAAATCTAGATTTTTATGCGTTCTAATGAATACATATAATATTATTTCATAGGACCCATGATAGATGGGACCACATGTTCTTAATTACATGTCCCATTTTTTTGGATCTAGTTGTAGTGTTACTTTACATAAAACATTTTTGACAATATCTTATGGGAGAGTGAATCAATATATTTTCATACCAAATGAGTCTTGGATAAATTATTCTCATATGATGAAAATAAATTGAATAATAGGATGTGATTGTTGATCTGATAGGACTATGAATTTTATAAAGATTATATTTATGGGATGGGTAATGCGGTGACATATTTCCACATCCAGAAATATTATTCATAGTTTATGAGGGAGGAAACGAAGATTTTGGACTCTTTGTAGTTGGCCCTTATTGATATGTGAAGAATACTACCTTCAATTGATTTATATGACCCCTCATATTATATATAAATTTAGGGAAGAAGAGATCAATGATATTGTCTGAATTTCTTCCATGAATTGATATTCAAAAGAAATGATCTTGTTTGAGTTCATGAAGGTTTGTATCGCTTAATAATTTTTTAAGATGAATGATGATATCAGTCACACTATAGGTGGTGGGGCTGGGGTAGTTTCTTATATCCACTTCAGAGTTACATCTAGGATTGGTGATGATGTACTTTGGCCTTCAGTGACCACTTTGGTGGAAATGAATGAAGATGAGTATTGCTGAAATTATATCTCACTATGTCACTCTTCATAAAGTGAAGAATGACCATAGAGTTCTAGTAGGATTGACCCAAACTCTTGTAGTTATAGAGTGGAAGTGGGATGGTATATCCATGTATTTTTCGATGGGAATTATATAATCATATTGTGGAAATTTTTTTATCTGAGTGGTCATAGACATACCCTCCATGTAAGACCACATTCTAGATATTGGATATTAGAGTTCATCAGAGAGTTTTTGAAGAGAATATTTTCATGAGATACTCATGCTTCATGGATTCCCCATGAAAATTATTTCATATAATAACACTCACATCACATCATAATTTTGGTGAGGGTTATAAGAGGCTTTTATGACATAGTTTTAGTTGACCATCACATTGTACCCATAAAAATACTACCAAATATATATGAACATTTTGGTCATAGGGGACATTGTGGGGTCTTCCATATTATATATTTAATTTAGATTTGGGGATCATTTACTATTGGTAGAGTTGCATACAATAATAGTTACCATTACACTATTGGAATGTCACTATTTGAGGCCGTGTATGAGAGAAAATATAGGTTATTTTTCATCTGAACTGATCCATGGGAGACAATACATATGAGTCTATAGTTAGTGAAAATTATAATAGGGAAGGTATATGTCGTCTAGGAGAATATTAATATTTTTTAAAGACTTCAAAATTCCTATGTGGACTGATTATAAAGGCCTCTCGAGTGTAATAGTGGAGACCATATTTTATAGAATTTTTCATCTCGATAAGGATGTAATAGATTTGTCATATGAAATTTCTCATTTCTATTGTTCATTGTATCGTTCCAGATACTATGAATAGTTGGTGAGTTGGCACACCACACGGCCCAACCACCATAGTTAGAATTGGTTCATTATTTTATTCATGGGTTATAGATGAGGAGATATGTGAAAAAACCATCGCATGATATTTACTAGGGTGAGATGGACATTCATATGGAGATACCTTCATGGAGTACCTGTTGGAGATCAAGGATATGTATGAGAAGATCGTTACTTCTAATGTGATTCCCATTGTGATTTTTTTGAATGAAAACCTCTAGGATAGATCATGGGAGTAGTAGAACCATCAGTTATTCGTTTACCCTAAACTACTTGAGTTGGATTTTGTATTTAGGGGTGAAAATAACTAAGATGGGGTTAATGTAACAATATAATTTTTTTGTACGATACATTAGAATATATTAGGAGTTATTAAAGGAGTATGGAAAGGAGGAAATGAAGGTTTCCAATTACATTAAGCCTTTTTTTGTTCTTTGATATGTTTTTGTGTTGAGACATGTTTGGATAAATACTTATGATAATATTAGTGTATTTTGGGAGTTTTGGAGATTCTTTTATCCACAATGGACTAGAAATTATTGTGGTAAAAGGTATGGTGGTCCCATGTGGAATTGGTGTAAAATTTGTAGTAAATTAGGAATTTCTAGGGCATGATTATAGGCTTCGATGGATAATTCCTAACATATGGTTCATGGCTATAAATACCTTACCACACCCATTTTAGAGGCCATTTTGGGGGAAAACATCCAAAATTTTTGTATCACACTATAGGGATGTCCATATTGGACTGAGAATCTTATCGTCACCATAGTCATGGTGGAGGCTATCATGGAGGGAGATGGGGTGATTGTGTGGTCTTCAAAATAGATGGAATTGTCACCAAATGTTGTGGATCTTGGTCATTTTAATGGGGAAAATGTATGTGATCTTTATGTGCAATCATTATATTGGGTTTTTATTGTGATTTTACTTATACTCATTCTACAATTAAAAATTTCATCCCTCCTCTAATTGATTATAACTTTTATCTGAGGAATTACATACCCCATTTGGATTAACCAAGGTTTATTATTCTTGCATTGTGGTTTCTACCTTGAATAATCATGACTCTTCCCAACCACCTAACACAACCTTTATAGAATAACAAAACCATATAAGAAAGAGGACATTCTTTTTAAATCAAAACATTGGGATCCTCACCTTGTACCCATTAATCACCATCCCTTGGGTAATGTATTTATCCTTCTTTAAAAAGAATAAAATTCCCCCATTGACCAAATTGAATGTTGGTTGTGTAATTTTTCTACTACTTGGGTCTATTCATTCTTGAGGTTCACTCTATAATTCAATAATATATAATTGGAATCTATCCTAGTAATATGTGGAATGAAAAATTGATCCAGTTTCTATGAAAACATTTTCTATGTGATGAATTTAATTATATACATTGACATTGAATCGAAAAGATTGAGGTTTGGATTTTTTTATAAATTATTCCCAATTATTTATTCTATGAGGTACACAAATTAATTAAATTTATATTTTTTCATGGTATCTTATTTTTAATTATTTTAATTTAATATTTCTTTTTCCTAGAATAATTTATTTAATGTCCGTTTTGTGAAAAAAAATTACACTCACCACTCTAAATATTCAATTAAAGATGGTCAATTTAAAATGGACTTTGTTTGATTTTAACTTTTTTGTTTCATTATTTTTTTCCCTATATTATTCATTCATCATTATTTTCCAAATAGATAGTTATTTAAATATATCAATGAATTCATTTCATAGTTCCATTCACTCTACATTTCTATGGACTATATTATTTAATTCGGTCTTCCGATCAGATATATGAGGGAGTATTATTGGTGAAAACGGAAATCTGATAGTGGAATTGGTGATGGTGGTTTTGTGAGCCAGTTTATATGGGAATTCCATCCCATAGGTGAAATGATGTTGACTATAACATGGTCCACATAATATATGGAATCATTGGGAAAACCCAAAGTGGATGTATTGGAGATAGTGATGTGGGTAGAGAAACATGTAATATCTACAATTTTATTAAAATTACAACATAAACTATGTCATGTTTGGAAAAACAAATATTATGTGGACCCCTCTTTGTGATAGATATATTTCCAGGATGAGAAAGCATCACAAAAGAATGAAATTTTTTTATATACCATGTGACTCTATGTATGGTTTTGGTTTTTATATGAGAGTGTTTCCACATACCATTTTATTATGCATTAATTCCCTTGTTTCTGCACCCATGAGGTTATAACGAGGAATAACATCTTAATTAGAGGATGATAAATCTTTATTTGTGATAGTTCTTGATAGAATCATATATTCCACTTCAGGGAAAATGGTATTATGAGCTATCTCATTATTCCCTCGGTTGGGTAATATATCTCATGAATGATTCCCAGGTCTTGTGATCCCCTTCCCACGAGGTTCCTCAAGATAGGGTTAGGTATACCTCATAGGTCTTGGGTATGATCTTCTATCTATGTATCTTTTCATTATGAGTGTTTGCAGAGTTGTAAATAATCATTGTGTGTGTTCCCATGGATATCCATCTCCTTGTATCTTTGAGAAAAATACATTGACGGGAATTGAGTATAAACCTCACCATGAGATTTGGATCACTATTCTGTGTATTTCTAGAATTATCTTGTTTAGTTATATGAAGATGAAACTCTCTATGATTCTTTTTTGTTTTGTGATTTTAGGAAATTCTACTGGGTATATTCATACTCACCCCTAAATGGAATATTCCTGCCCATGATGTGTCTTGTGTTTATTAAATTTAATTCAATATATTCATAGGTGGACCATATGTAGGTGGATATTATGTGTGATATACTAACCACATATGGATCAAGAGTCACTACTTCAAATCAGTTTCCTTCATCTAAAAGTTTGAACTCTTTTATTGTTTTAGGGAGCTGTATTTGGCCCATTTTTGATTCAATATTTTTTTTCATATTTTTATATTGGAATAGATATTTTTCATGATTTCACAACATTAATTATTTATCATTATATATTATACTTATTATTTGAGATGTGTTCATGTGTACATGTAATTTTGGATAAGGCATCACATTTGTGTGATCTGACTACTCAGGGCTAGTATCTAGCCACATGACTGTTATTGGTGGGCTTTAGGTGTCTCTCTCAGCTTATCGTCTACTAGGTAGGCGCTGATGGTTTGGGTTATAATAATATAATCCAATAAAATTTACCTCATTACTTCATGAAACCATGTGAATATCCTCTTTTATGATATAATTTTATGGTTCTTCACTTTTATGTTTTCCTTAGGGATTATTCCTCTTTTTGAGCTTTGAATCTAATCATTTTTCTTTATGTATTTCGCCTGAGTAATATATACTGTAATGTATGTCTCAAAGGGAAAGTTAGGTATCATTATAATGATTGAAAAATATGTTATAGTTTATTTTTATGTGGATTTAATATGTATCTAATATCCCATTGATACCTGAAATCTAGAATTATATGTTCTATTTTATGTCATTTTAATGAAAAAAAATTAGTGAATAATATGTGTGTTAGACATAGGTATCATTACCCTATCTCTAAATGAGGTACCTTATAACACACTCCCACCCAATGTGTGGTTATAAATATATGTCGTTACCACATCCCTCTTACATAGGGTAGTGTAATATACAAGACTCCTAACCACATCACTCTCAATCTGGCTAGGGTCTCACACTCAAATCATGGACCGATACGCAATCAATCAAGTCCACACAATCTCACTCTCACTTAGGGAGAGGCTAGGAATCATACTGAAGTTGAATAGTGAGGAATGAACCAACAAAAAAACTTCCTTTATAATATAAAAAAGGCAATCAGGAGGTTGGTCCCATGGGTTTTCACAATATCAAAAAATTCATATGGAATCCTATACTCATTACCAATTTACCAATGACACTAAAAATATTCATTTAGGGATATAATCACATATGTTGTGTAACTCAACACCCCACATTATAGGAACCCAAATTTACACAATCTCCACCCATGTATCAAAATACATAGATAAATACCAGAAAAATGGGGATTAAATCACTTGACATAGATCCAAACTAACATCTCACACAACTAGATCACATAATATCCTTACTCAGTACTTGAGAATTAGACATATGTGACTCATAACACTTCTTGAAGAGTATATCATCATATTTATAGATTCATTGGATATTTAACGTATACAAAAAACCTATCACACATGGTGAGACACACAAAATGAATTTGAATTCATATCTCGCCTATAAATTAATCCACTAGGTTCCTCCAACCACATATTGTCTCTAATCACTAATATTATCCACATTGGTCACTCCATGGCGATCCCAAAACCTGAAGTCCCAACTTGAACTTATCTGAAAAAGGACAATCCAATTTCTATGGTAATTCTAACATCAATATCATGATCCCTATAACCATGAAAAATTCCAAAAAATACCCACTCATATCCCATTGGGTACTTATTTCCATGACATAAGAACATATATCCCAAGAACACTATGTGGGTCCCATATCACCTCTCCATGAAGAGATATATCAAACATATCATCTTGAAGGAACAATCCATGAATAATTTCAATTATCTCTAAAGCAATGACCCTAATCATATCATGCATGAGGACTCTAATCCACTAATAATAGGGTGTTCTCAAATAAGCATGAGATATACATCCAGGACACCCATCATCCTTATTCATAAGCCTCTCATTCATGTAATACAAGCCTTGAGAGTTATAACCTTTGAATTTTACAACTCAGATTTGCCTTGATATGTAATCTATTCCTCCCATAAAATCAACAAACGTCCTCACCTCCCTGGTGATGTAATCACTCATATATCCTAAAATACCAAACATAGAATAGACCACTTGCGCCAACCATTGTATTCTCATTATCAACCTCCATCTGTATCTAGTGATCTATTATTACTATTCCCATTACCCGAACACACGTTATCATAGAGGCATTCACAATTATGTATCAATAACCTTATGGTTTAGAATTATATGTACTAAAAATACCAACCATGAAGTTAGCATGATATTTCAGATCCACTAATCTAGTTGCAAGACCAATGATACCTCCCATAATATAATTAATTCCATAGATCATATATCATTCAATAAAATATGAATAATTATTTGTAAAATTTTATTTTTAAAGATTTAAATCAAACTGAAGAGGCATAATAGAACAAAAATATCAAGTAGTATCTCCTCACGAAAAGTTTATATAAAAATACCCCAACCACCCATGGGATTCTTATCATAATCTCATGAAAAAAATCCCAACAATTCAGGATGATTTCACTATGTTTTGGTGGGGCATTTCTACCAAACCTTACCAAAACATCACAACAAATCAGAGTGAAATAATTTTGAACTAAAGATGAAGGGATCATAGGGAAGAGATTTCCTTGAATAATTTATAATTCAGCATCATGAACCCCAACTACATGTGTAATAATGGGGGAAATAATAAGAATATTTAGTTAAAATAGCCCACTCCCATGACCCATTTATCTGAAATCTAATGGGTATAAACATATAAATGGAAGGTCTTCCACATTTAAAAAATTATATAGTATAATATTAGGGAATTCACATTCTTGTTAAGGAATAAAACTACTTAGGGGTCACCCATATGGGGTAGTCCTTCAAATAATGGTGTTAAATGACTTTAGGGTCATCCCCATTTCATAGACCATATGGTCATGTTATGTCACCCATACTCTAGGCATAACAAAATATGTCATGCACCATAGTTATCACAACAAATCCTTACACACATTCATAACACAACATCCTACCATCATCCAGTCTTAATGGTGTAACATTATAATCCCAAACATAATAAGACTTTCTTGAAAATGTTCAATGACTATACCATGCGGGTTTACATGTGATATCGAAGGTTTTCTATCAGGATTTTATCCTTTCCTCGATGACGTAATCCTTATACATATATAATTTTACATTTCTAAAACCCAATATAAAATTTATTTCATCAGGGTATCCAAACCCCCTGTGATAACATGATTCAATGTGTAATGGTCATCCTTATAGTGTGACTCCATCCCACTATGACATGCTCCAAGAAAATCCTAGATAACACGTACACATTATGACATCACCAATTTCTCTATCTAATCTGTGAATTATGCCATGGTTCCCCTTTAGTATAATTTGATCCTTTATTTGACCCTAACAACACCATGGTTACCTACAGTAATTCCACCCTTTCCCTTCTCCAACACATATTGAAGAACCCAAAACACCTCTCGAGTCTCTAATCACATTCAAAATCATCTATATAGGAGTTCTGTCCCATTGAATATTGATATGATCTCCATTTCAAAATAATAAAATACTTCTAGAATGAAAACCTAATATTCATCAAAATTTTACAAATCATAATGATGTGGTTCATTAAAAACTATCAATTATAAGGCTTTTTAGCACCAAAAGCACCCAAAAATTTCACCACAACATCTAATCCACTAATTGAAATTATCTACCACACATCCTTCAAGATTCATAAATGAACATGGAATAGCTCAACTACACATGTTCTTAACCGAGAAACACTACCCATCCCCAAATTAACTCATAATTTGATGATCATACACATCCATCATACAATATACAATAAACCTGATGTGGATTCCACCTCACCACATCCAATTTCATTGAAAAAAACAATTTGATCCACACTTAGATAACACTTTTTGAAAATTATCCACCTCACTAAATAATTCAATATTACATACTCTAATCGAGAATATTTAATTAATAGAGGCATCTAAATTTTTTTGGAACACTCACCCTAAATTTATAACTTGAAACATTATGTAATACCATGGTATTATCCTCAACTATCTATATTTTAAATCACAGTCCACCAAAAAACAATGATGCATCTATGATTTGAGTTACTCGTAGCTCACACCTAATTCAATATCATAAATGATGTGGAATCCAAAACTCCATAAAACACTATTTATGAATCACAAATAATTTATTCACTATAACACCCTGATATATAATGAATTTTTTTTCTATTAAATTTAATTTCTTTGATAGATTACAATTAACACAATAATATGTGTAGAAGAATCATGATATAATATTAATATATTTTTGTAATCTAGGGATTTTACTAGTGGGTATGAATAAGAATATATAAATTATAAAAATACATGGTTTACACATTTATAAAATGAAGTCATTAGTATTCACTTAATTAGAAATGAAAAAAAAATTACTTTCAAAATAAAGGTTTTATTTTTATGAAAAACTGGTTATATGTGCGGATATTACATTCAACCTAATAAATTAAATTGTTTTCTTTTGTTTAATTATTATAATGTAATGTAAATAATAAATATAATTTATTAAGATTCATCAAATATTATTTATTATGCACTATATAATAATAAATCCAGTTTTATTCTTAAAAATGCATTTTTCTAAAAGGTGGGTTTCATCGAATTCTACAAACTTACATTAAAATAATTTTTACTCTATTTATTGGTATTGAATTAAAAATATTGACTTTTATATATAGAACACATTGTTTCAAATTTGGTAAATAGGTTCCTTTTATTTTTTGTCAATATGATTAGTAACCGTGGTAAAAATTTTCACCATGGTAAATGAAAAATTAGTTGAATCTTGGTGGTAAGGTCAACATTTTTCATCATAATTACTATTTAATATAGATAATTTGATCCTTAGCACCTCAATTTTATAAATTAGTTTTTTATGGACAATTTTCCCTGATAATAACCTACATAATATTAAAATCAAAGTAAAAATGTCACTTTGTTTTTTATATTTCTTATCTATTGACATATGGAAAAAATAAAGTCATGAATGAATCTAAGTGTTAATATTATATTAATTAAATTACTTAATTGAAATATTTTTTAGGTTTTATATAATAACATGAATTGATTATTAATCATCGATACAATATTTCTCTATTTAATAAATAATATAATACAAGAATTTAAATAATATTAAATTTGGTATAACATTAATGAGTTAATGTGTACCACTAATTTTATAGATATATATGAGATATTATTGATTTTTAATAGAATTAAATTATAATTAAACATTTCTTATATGTATTTAATCTAAAATTAAATGAATATAGATAAAAATCAGATTAATGGTATTTAATAATAAATAATATTTTATTAAATGATATATAATTAATAAAAATAATATATTTTCCCAAATAAATGGTATATAGTCATAAAAACACCCTTGTAAAATTTAATTGTTGTTTTCATTTTATAGTTTCATAATTAACCCATAAAAATTAGAAAATTATTATACTAATATAATTATCAAAAGCTTTATTGGGAGTTAAAACGAAAACATAATGTTAATAATGTGATCCAAACATATAAAAAATTTATTAGATTTGAGGATTTAGGATCATACTGATCCATTAGTCATGTATTTAAAATTTGGATCCAATTGATCAAAAAAATAAATTTATATTTACATATTCAATTATGAAATTCTATGAGTGCCCCACCCCTAAATTATAAAATAACATCATCCTTTCTATTATTCACACCATTTTGAGCCTTATAGATTAACCAATATATTCCAATTCATCTCTCCAATTATATATCCAGATCCTAGATGATTTGTTTCCCTAATAGTGTAACCCTAGAGACCATTAGGGGATATCTAAACGAGTCATTTCAAAGAAGATGATGTTTGAAAACATATGAATAAAGTTAGGCCTGATAGAAGTGGTTTTTTGTTATGATCTCATCATTTGTCATAGTTTTTAATTATTAAGTTCATATGATGAAATATTATGATAAATTTTCAAGATACTCATGAATTTAGTTGTCATATAGTTATATCTTGTAAATAGAAGTTTTTCTTATAGTATCTTTATTTTATGTACTCGAGATACCAACATATGTTTATAAGGAATATAAAATTATATTCTCACTTTAGATAAAAATAATATATACATAAGTTTTTTTTAAAAATGATATATAATTTTTTTAATATCCTACTATTATTTTTAAAGTAATTTTCACCCATATTTAACTTTTTACAAAACTATTTTAATGGAATATTTTTATTACTTTCCAAATCAGGTCCTTTATGAATTTTTTGAAACAACTATTGAGGGAATTTTTTTTAGTTTTATAGCATGGAATAAATTTCCCACCATTGTGTCCACTAAATGTTTTTATGATTAATTTAAATCTTCCCATAGTTATTTAGAAATAAAATTTTTCCATAAAATTTTTGCATAATATATTAAGAAGATTTAATTTCAAAATTGAATGGTTATTTTCCTCAAGAATTTTTTTGATATTTTGATTCATGAAAGGAAAAAAATTCAATTTTTCATATGATTTACTAGGAATATAATATAATGACACAATCATTTTCTTTGTTGAAATTTTTTATTTTTATTATGGAAAAATGTTTTTGAAACCTATTACTTTTAAACTAGTTATGGTATGAAGAATTATTTATGAAACCCATTTATTTTCATTGGTTCTTATATAATAATTGTTTTATGATATTATTGAACACATATATACGATCTTCATTATGTAATGGGGGGGACCTACATATCCCTCTAATGAATTGGGTAAATATTGATATCTCATGTGATAAATAAAAATATAATATAGAGTGAATACAGTTTAGTAAAAGGAATTTTTCCACTATTAATGTCTTATTAGTGAACCTTGACTACAATGAAAGTCTCGTCAGTGATTCCATTCCACATTGAAAATATTTTTAATGAACCAGGACTACTATGTAATGTATTTTATATTCTTTTGTGTATTTCAAAAACATATTTCTTATTCCAATCTATTGCTATTAGGGATCATGTTCAATGATTAACATATAATTTATGTCTTGTATACTATTATGATTTAAATAATGGCTCATGATTTTGATATTTGATATGTAGGTTATGGTTTTAAAATATAATGATCACACTCTCATTACCTTCCCCTCATTATATCATTATTTGACCATTTCTGTCTCCCTTTATTATCCTTATTGAGAATTATAGCTCACCCATTCTTATGTTTCCTTTCCTAGGTTATGGAAAATGGTTTTATGTATGATATGTTTAATTATGATGATAGTGACAAAGATTAATGTGAGAAATGATGTAGAACTATTATGATCCACATTTTTGTGTTTCTATGATTCCAAATATACATTACCTATACGATTCTATCATAGATCATTATTTTATGTATATAAAAACCATATAATTAGATGTAATTTACATATATGAAAAGTTATTATCACTATAGTCTGAATAAGAGTAATTATCAGTTAAGCATAGAAACTATGATGTTAAAACATTAGTGAGTAACCTAAGGATAATATATTTCTATGATAAAATCATATAGTTTTTTTAATGGTCACGAAATAACTATATTAATATTAAGTTTCCATAGATGTATGTTTGATGATTCAGACATCATATAAATGATATTTGATGATTATGTGGATTCTTACTATGATTAATGTCTCTCAAACATGTATTTTGGATTTAGTCAATGATTTTAACCCAATAGAATTTTTTTAATGCTTAATGAGAGAGATAATGCAATTATTTTCATTCAGAGAAACTAAATTTTCAGGCATTGGTTGGAAGGAAAAATCTCATTGATAATCTCATTAAACATTTTCAAGCTTTGAATCATGTTTCGATTTCGAATGACCAAATGGGGGAATAATGATATATTGAGTCCGTCACGAGGAAACATCCACCTTATTTTAGTTAGTACACTGATCCACTAGTCATTTAGAATTGGATCTAAAAATCTATAAAGATATTTTCCAATATCTACTGTCAAGATTGTGATAATGGAATTCTGGATGCTTAGCATTTGGAAGGTGAAGGAAATAAATGGTATATTATTATCATGAATGTAAAGAAATATGAATAAATAAGGCACCATGGAGTGGGATGAGTTAATGATTTTATTTCTCAATAATTATTTTCCTCATATTATTCATAAGAAAATCATTTATTTCCTTGAATAAATATATAAGGGTGATGAATCCCTTAGTACCGGTGATGAATATTATATAATACATGTGAGGTAAAATTCTTGTATTATCATCCAAATTAAAAGTATATTTCATCAATTCATAAGTGGTATAAAACCATGTATCTATATGGTGTTATATATAATTTACTTTAGTAGATATGAAAAAATCACTATATGTGCAATCATAGTGGAGATAGATATTTGAGTTATTCATTAATATCATGATATTGATAAGGAATGAAAATGTATGTGAATGGAAATCCCAAAACCCATGGATAATATTACATGAGATTTTATCTATGTACACATTATAAAACAAATAGTAGGGGAAATTATCTTAAGGGAATAAGTAAATATTTAATGTGTGGAAAATTAAGGTCATCAAACAATCGAATGATGATGTAGTGTGAAGAAGTTATCTTGTGATGAGAATAGATGGAATTGATCAAAAAAATGTACTGTAACGACCCAATGTTTCTCAATGTAAATTAAATTCTTATAAATATGTTAGAAGATCACATTATAATATAACATAAAGAACTACTATGTGTAAGTTACCATTAAACGTAATTTTGACACTTCTGTGGTTAGAATTTTTAAAAACCAACATTCATGGTTGCAATCAGTAAGTTATTCAGAGTTCGATAAGAAAAAATAATTTTTTATTGAATAGTAACATAACCTTATGAATATTAACAAACCCTTATTAATAATGATATACCCTAATTAATATTAACATTACCTATGAAAATATATATATAATATTAATGTTGAAAGTATGGTGTAACTATATTTTAGAATAAGTAAACGAATGTTTTCAAACTTGTTTTCGATAATAAATTATGATTTTAATTAAATATTAAAATGGTCATATTTAGAAAATTATATTTTAAAAAATGGACATCATTTTTATATTCTATAGGTCGAAAAAAATTTATGTTAATGTTTTGGGATTTTTCTGAAATACTTACATTTTTAGTGAATAATAAAATACATTAATTTACCGTATAAATACATTTTAATTCAAATCCACAATTCAATAAATCACAAGTGATGTAAAAACCCAAATCTCTAACTCACATGAATTTATTACTATCCTTGGTCATTCATGGCTCACTATTCCTTTTATTTTGGGGAAATATTAAATTAATGAATTATATATTGAGAAATCACCTCTCTCCTCCATTACAAAAAACCCCCATTCACTCCCTCTTCTCTTCACTCATCCTATGCCTTGTGCCTTGCCATTATGTTTCCAAATATCTCCCCAAGATCATCCCCAATGTCCAAAATCTCCTAGCCTCTTCAAAATACCCAAACCTCTCCCCTTAAGAGGTTCTCAAAGGATAAATTCTCAAGATGTGAATTCTTCTTCCCAATTCATTCATTTCTTTTATGTTATTTTATATTTGTTTCTTCCATCAAATCCCTTCATCCAAATGGTTTGATAAATCCAGTAACATACATATACTGTAATTTTATTATGGTAAATTATGGTAATGGGATATTTCATTATCTTTCTCCTTTCCCCGCCTTTTATTTGAAAGAAATGAGAGCAATGTTTGAGAGGTGTTAATTTAGCACATTCAAGGACAACAGTTTATCAATTTCTATTATGATAATTAATAATTGTCATTAATACATTATTGTAATGGTTTAACAAGATTATTATATATGTAATATTTCCAATTATTTGTTCGGTAATCCTTTTGTATAATGGCATTGAGTAATAAAGAAAACCATGTTCTTTGTAATCAAATCCACCAATTAGAAAAAATGGTTGTCACAATGGTTTTATATAATAGTTTGACTTAAATATAAGTAAAAAATAATAAATTTAAACCATATAATCTTCTGGATGTTCATTAATATAATATAACAACATTTCTGGACAACCAATTCCATCTTTCATATATATACGAACTTGAATATAAGTGAAATGAAATTTTAAAACCAAGTAAACAAAAGAGCCTAGACAATGAAATTAAACATTATAACTAATCAAAAGGGACATAAATGAACTAAAAAGGGTTATAATAA
Organism: Viscum album; assembly: GCA_963277665.1. Classification (NCBI taxonomy): domain Eukaryota; kingdom Viridiplantae; phylum Streptophyta; class Magnoliopsida; order Santalales; family Viscaceae; genus Viscum; species Viscum album. The sequence continues at coordinate 1,390,641,993 of OY728131.1, forward strand.
ATCAGTTAAATATATAATAGTTTCATGAATTATGAATTAATAAGATTAATTTATTTATTGAGGTCATTAATAACAGCTGGTGAACACCAACGGATTTAAGGTAAAGGATCATCTCCTTTTCACTCTTCATCAAGATTTCCCTCTATGATTTTCTCTTTTATGTGTAATAAAAAATTATGGGGTATGTTTTCTCACATCCACCATACTTCCCTCATGATTTATATGAGACGAGAAACCCCTTTTCTCTCTCATCAATCCTCTTATGTACTCCTGACACCATGCCAATAATCTATAACGAATTCTACCCAAACACTTTTTGTTCATTCGTGTTACCTTATAATTATTTATATCAAAATAGAGTTATCTTATCTATTTATATACATATTATAACATCTGTTTAGGTTTAAAAAATTCATTTATGAATACCCTTTCATCATTCTCTTTCAGGGATATACATGTTTTTAAAAGATTCCCTCCTTAGAACTTTATGATAAGAAAACATGTTTTATGAGAACATCCTGAATTGTAACCCACATTCAAGTTGAATCTATCATATGTTTTAAGCCACAATTGTATTTATAAAATCAGTATTTTATAATAAAAACCTTATTAGTTCACTTCTTGTTTTATATAAATCATTTTCGGATTTTCAATTTTAAATACTCTATAGTATTTTAATTAAAAATGCACAAAATATTTTAATGCTAATGTTTCTAAAATACATTTCATATATGTGGTCACTTATATTTGACACCACATACCATGTTATATGTCAATTTCACCTTATGAACATATTTTTATTCTATAATCCCTTTCTTTCATGGACACTTTTATGATACACCCATTTGATAAGATTTATGTCATGATTATGGTACCCAATTCTTTCCATGGGTACCCTTGTGAATATGTATAGTTGATTATGTATGGTTATTTATGTGGTAAGAATATTTATCTGGCAAGAATATTTATGTAGCAACAATATTCATGAAAATGTTGAGGTGGGTGCGCCCATATAGCTCTCTAATGCATTGGGTAAGGTTATGTCTCATGAGATGCGAAGTGAAACGGGATTGGTGGTTACCCATGACCCATACAAAAATGGGAAACAGTATTTGCGATTAGCCTTGACCCATACCAATGAAATTTTTTATGATTATGCCACATTTATATGATTCCAAGTTTATATGATACCATTAATAAATGAAGTTATTTTATATGTTTCAAGAATTGGATGTCATTATTCCATGCCTCCTACCTCATGCACTTAAGTTATATCCTTATGTTCATTCCCTTACGGGGATTTTTAGTTCATCCCTTTGTTCATGTGTTCCCCAGAATACCCTATGTAGATGTAAGGGATAAAAGGAAGTTAGTATCTGTTTATTGATATTAAATAATGATGTTTTTGCCATGTTTTATGTTATATGAACCTAATATTACAAGACACTAGACTTAACGATCATTGGATTGTAATTTGATGATTAATTATGCTTTAAACCACAAAATGTTATTTGTGAAATGCATGTGTTCCTATAGTTGGTATCAGATGATGGACTAGTAATATTTGGAGATTTGGAATAGAGAATATTCATGAGAACCTTAAGGAAGAGACTAAGTATAAGAAAACATTCCAAAATTTTGTTCAGTTTTGAGTATGTGATTTATCAGGAAAATATGTCCATGTCTGGATATGAGGAGGCAGAGGTGGCTCTGGCACATAATTACCAAGGAGTGAAAACTCTGAGAAGGAGTTTTTGGCTTGACCTGGGGTATCATGGTACACCACAACTGGACTTGTTGTACTCTTAGTTACGAAACTCTTGGTTGATATGCTTTTGTAGATTCACGAGCTTAGTACAAACCATTATTAATGGGAAACAATACAATAAGAATATAAGTTAAGATATAGATCAAGGATAACCTGGATGTAATCCTAAGTAATCACATGTTAAGATGTACTTATCCTTTATATGTTTATCCTTTTATGTTCATAGTTTTTTTATGCTCAATATCTAAGTATTCAAGACCTCTAATTATACATTCTTTTTCTTAGTTAATTGAGGAAAATAGAATAACACATTCTACTAACCAATGTGATAGTCTATCTGATGATTTCCCTAAGGATATTCCATATATGATGACATCAGGTGCTCAAAAAATCATGAGAGTACTTTCTCCATTGGCTCGAGTTATGAATAATAACATGAATTTGGTGGAACATCCTCCTCCACTATGGAAAGAGAATGTTTCCATAGAACCCATTATAAAAAAATGGCCTTCCATGACTATCATATCTTATGATCCCCTTCTCACAGAATAATGGATTAACCCATTTGAAAGATATTCTCCATTCTCCAATGCTCGGAAGAAGAAAAAGTTTTATTGGTGGTCTATCGTTTTTGATGGGGAAGCTGATCAATGGTGGAAACTGATCAAGAATACAGTGTCCCAATATGAAATTTATTCGAGTGATTGGGAGGAATTCAAGAGGATGTTTTTCAAAAAATAATCTCCTCAAACCATCTGTCTCAAGATGGAAAGATTGTTCCTCTGACTCATGCAGAAGGAAGATGTGTCCATCAGGGCATATGAAATGAACTTTATCTGGATTTCAAGGTATTCATCTGGATTTGTCATGAACACTAAAAGCAAGGTGGATAACTTCTTTAGCGGACTAAAGTCGAGTCTACAAAAAGTGTTGGTGATTCGACACTTCAACATTTATGAGGATATTTTCCATTGTGCCCTTAAGGTGTAAATGGATATTGGAGACACTCAGTGGTCTCATTGGACCAATGAAATGGATTGAAAAATGGAGTACAATATGGTTGGTTCGTCAAACAAACCCCATGATAAAAAGAATCCTGACTTTTCCCCTTGAAAAAATTGTTGGAAGAAATATCATGGTAATTGTCTCAAGGGCAGCAATAATTGCTTCAAATGTGGAACGTTTGGTCATCTGGCCAAGAACTACTGAAGGGATATGAAAAATCCCACCAATGTGGAAGAAGAAACAAATTTTCAAATCAAAAATCAACCTGCAGTGCAGTGTTACAACTGCAAGGAGCATGGGCATTATAAGAACAATTTCACTAAGCTGAGGGTTGTCTAAGGCAATCAGCAACAACCACCAAAGCAACAAGAAAGGTATTATGCTATCACTACTATTGAGGTGGGGCCAAACAATGATGTGGCGACAAGTACACTTATTATTCATTCAAGAATAGTGAATTTACTATTTGATTCTAGTTCTACACATTCTTTCATATCATTCAAGTTTAGTAGAGCTATTCAAACACTACCTCAAAATATGGAGGAAATGTTATATGTGAGAACATTGAATGGTGAAATTATTGCATCCATGGTTTATAACACATCCCTAGTTAATGTTTTTTGACTGAACCTTCCTACAAATCTTTTCATACATTCTTTAGTAGAGTTTGAAGCTATCATGGGAATGGATTGGATATCTTTATACAAGGCCAACATCAACTGTCGAGAAAGGGAGATCACTCTTCACATCCTAAAGCATCCTCATATTATTTACAAGTTAAAGGAGGAAGATGAATATCCTTTATAATTTTAATCTCATGTGTGGTTATTGCTTCCTTTTTAGGAGGAATATTTATTTCAAATGATTGAGAAGAATGAGAGAATCATTCTTGAAGACATTCCCATCATGAGGTATTACACAGATGTCATCCTTGAAGAGTTGTCTAGTCTTCCTCCTGACCGAGAGGTTGAGTTCTCAATTGAACTTATCCCTGGATCTCTACCTATCTTAATGAAACCTTATATAAGGGCCACCGTAGAGCTAAAAGAGCTGATTAAGAAGTTACAAGACAATATGGGGAAGGGTTTTATACACCTGAGTGCTTCACCGTGGGGTGTGACAGTCCTCTTCGTCATGAAAAAGTATTAAACAATGCGCCTCTTCATTGATTATCATGAGCTCAATAAAATCACGATAAAGAACAAGTATCCCCTTCTATGGATAAATGGATTGTTCGATTAGCTTCATGGGGCCAGTTATATCCAAAAGGTGGACCTTTGGTCGGGATATCCCCCACTAAATGTGAGAAAGGAATATATTCCCACCACTACCTTTTGAACAAGGTATGGACACTATCAGTTCATAGTGATGACCTTCGTTCCCACTAATGCTCTCGAAATTTTCACGGATTTAATGAATAGAGACTTTAGAGATTACCTCAACAAATTTTTGGTATTATTTACTGATGATATTATGATATACTCTAAGATAAAGGAATAACATGAGCTACAATTGAATATTTTGATAAAGACTTTGTGAAGGGATATGTTTTACGAAAAGTACAGTAAATGTGAGTTCTGGAGGGAGGATGTATCATTATTGGGGCATGTTATCACCAGCAAATGGATATATGGGGACCCTTTTAAGATGAAGTAAATTGATGAGTGTCCCAGATCAACATCTATAACGGAGACCTGCTGCATTTTGGGTCTACCTAGGAATTATCGACGATTCGTGAAGAACTTTTCATGATTGTCAAACCCAATGATCAAGCTGACAAGGAAGGGAGTAATGTTTTTTCTGGGCATAGGAATGTGATTATTATTTCAAAGAGTTGGAAAAGAGGCTTATCACTATGCCCGTACTCACACTCCCTACAAGTGGTGAACTCTTTGTGGTGTATAGTGATTCTTCTAAGAAGAGATTAGGCTATGTACCAATGAAAAATGATAAAATGATAGCATATGCTTCAAGGTAGCTGAAAATATATGATCCAAACTATCATTTTCGTGATCTTGAGTTGGGGGAAGTGATCTTTTCATTGAAAATCAGGCGGCATTATCTCTATGGGTATAAATGTGATATATATAATGACCACAAGAGTCTCAAATATATATTCACACAGAAATATCTTAATATACACCAACGAATATGGAAATATCTCATCAAGGATTATGAATTCTCAATCCACTACCATCTCGGTAAGGCAATCATGGTGGAAGATGCTCTATGTAGAAAGGATCATGTATCTTTATCCATGATGTGAATTGAATAGGACCCAATCTTTGTAGATCTGAAAAGGATGGAAATGGAAATCATTAGTTGAGGAACATCATCAATCCTTTCACAAATTATTGTTCTACCACTCCTCATAGAGAAAATAATGGATTCTCAAAGAAATTATGTAGAAATTCAGAAAAGGGTGGAAGCTATTAAAAATGGAAAATCCTATGATTTTAAAATTAATGAGGAAGGATTTGAATGATTTTGGGCACGATTATGTGTACCATCTGATCTAGAAATAAATAGGACTTATTGAAATATTCACATAGATCGACCTTCTCTACCCCCCCATAGTGCAAAAAGATGTATTAAGATCTCCGGGAAAACATTTGGTGGGACAATAAGAAATGGGAGATTACTGAATATACATCAATGTGCCTGGTATGTTAGTAAGAGACGGATGAGAGGAGAATTTATAAGGGGATGATGTAACCACTACCCATAACAGCATCGATGTGGGTGAACATTACCATGGACTACATCCCTAGACATCCAAGGACATCCAGATGAAACAATGCTATATGGGTCATTGTGGATTGTCTTATGAAGATATCCCACTTTATCGCGATTCGAGATGACTTCTCATTGGATCAACATTAAGAGATTTACATTAAATAAGTGGTATGTATTCATAGAGTACCACTATCTATTTTAACCGATAGTGATCCGAGATTCACCACGAAGTTTTGGAAAAGTCTCCAGCATGATCTGAGCACTAAACTGAACATTAGTACGGCCTATCATCCTCAAACTAATGGCATGTATGAGTGAACTTTTCAGAAACTAGAATTCAAGTTGAGAGAAATTTCTATGGAATTAAAAGGAAGATGGGACCAATATCATCCATTGGTTGAATTATCCTACCACATAATTTTCCAACCAAGTATCTCAATGGCACCATATGAAGCACTTTATTAGAAAAGGTGCAGAACATTGGCGTGTTGGGATGAAGTCTGTGAGCGTAAGCTGCTAAGACCTGAAATGGTCGAATAAATGGTTGAGAAGTTGAAAACCATTCTGCAACATTTAATGGCATCCCAAAGTTGACAGAAGAGTTTTGCAGGTAACCGTCTACAAGACCTTGAGTTCAAAGATGGAGACATGGTATTTATATGCATGTCTTCTTGGAAGAAGTTCATGAGATTTGGTAAGAGAGGGATGTTAAGTCATAGGTACATCAGCCCCTTTGAGATCCTAGATCTAGTCAGAGTTGTGGCCTATCCACTGGCACTTCCACCTACCATGTCAAAATTACCTGATGTCTTTCATGTATCCATCTTAAGGAAGTACAATCCAGACCCTTCAAATGTACTCTCTTCAGAGGTGGTACAGTTGGAGGATGATCTCTCTTACGAGGAGCAGCCAGTGAAGATTTTGGATCGTAGAGACAATGTTCTATGAAAAAAGACTACTCATATGGTCAAGGTACTATGGAAAAATAATAAGTACGAAAAGGAAACATGGGAACTAGAGGAAGGAATGAAGGAAAAGTACCCACACCTTTTTTTGTATTAGAATGTAAAACCAAATTATGAGGGAGAAATTTCACAAGGGGGGGAGAATGTAACGACCCAATGTTGTTCAATGTAAATTAAAATCTTATATATATGTCCTTAAATCACATTAGAACACAACATAATTAACTACTACGTGCTAATAGATCATTTAACATAACTTTGTCACTTTTTGGATAGGAATTTCAAAAATCTGACATTCACGGTTGCAATAAATAAGTTATTTAGAGTCTGAAAAAAATACATTATTTTATTGTGAATAGTAACCTACACATATAAATAGTAACATACACGTATTAATAGTGTTATAAATGAATGAATAGTAAACTTACCTATGATAATATATACATATTATTAATGTTGAACGTACGATGTACCTATATTTTAGAATAAGTATATGAAAGGTTTAAAACTAATTTTTGTTAATAAATTATGATTTTATTTTAGTATTAAAATAATCATATTTAGAAAATTATTTTTGAAAAATTGACATCATTTTTGGATTCTATACGTCAAAAAATGGTAATGATAAATTTTTTGGATTTTTCTGAAATACTTGAATTTTTAGTGAATAGTAAAATACATTAATTTGCCATATAAATACATTATAATTCAAATCCACTATTCCTGACTTCAAAAGTGATGTTAGCACCCAAATCTCAAACACTCATGCATTTATTACTATTATTGGTCATGGAAGACTCATTAATCCTTTTATTTTGGGGAAATAATAAATTAATGAATTTTATATTGAGAAATCTCGTCTCTCCTCCACTATAAAAACACCCCTTCACTCCCTCTTCTCTTCGCTTCTCTCAAGCTATGTGCCTTGGAAATATTATTCCCAAATCACTCCCCAAGATCCTTCCCCACGTCCAAATTCTCCTAGAATTTTCAAAATACCAAAACCTCTCCCCTTAAGATGTTCTCAAAGGAGGAAGTCTCAAGAGGTAAATTCCTCTTTCCAATTTATTCATTTCATTTATGTTATTTTCTTTTTTGTTTCTTTCCTAACCTCCCTTCATCCAAATATTATGATAACACTAGTAAAATAAAAGTACTGGAATGTTTTTATGATAATGTGATATTTCATTATCTTCTCCCCTTTTTCAACATTTTATTTAATAAAATGAGAGCATAGTTTGATATCTGATAATTTAAAAAAATCAAGGACAATAATTTTTCAATTTGTATTTTGATAATTAATTCTGGTCCTGAAACCATTTGTGTTATGGTTGAACTAGATTATTATATATGTAATATAACCTAATTTTAGTTCTATAATCCTTTTGTACAAATGGTATTATGTTATAAATAAAAACATGTTCTTTGTAATCTGGAATGTTTTTATGCTAATGGGATATTTCATTATCTTCTCTCCTTTCCCCACCATTTATTTGAAATAAATGAGATCATCATTTGAGATGTGCTAATTTAGTACATTCAAGGACAACAGTTTATCAAATTAATATTATAATCTTAAATTTTGGTCATGAAACCATTTGTGTTATGTTTGAACCAGATTATTATATATGTAATATATCATTTTTTTTCTATAATACTTTTGTACAAATGGTATTATGTTATAAATAAAAACATGTTCATCGTAATCAAATCCACTGATTTTCAAAAATGGTTGTCACTATGGTTTTATATGATAGGTTGACTTCAATAAATGAAATAAAATTAAATTTAAAATAATGTAATCTTCTCGATGTTCACTAATAGAATATAACATCATTTCAGGACAACCACTTCCATCATTCATGTTTATCAGAACATCAAAATAAGTGAACTGATCTTCTAAAAGCAAGTAAACAAACAAACCCAAACAATGAAATTGATCATTATAAATAATCAAAAAGGCCTTGAATGAACTAAAAAGGGTTTTAATAAATCAATTACATATACAAGAAGTTCTAGACTTATGAATTAATAAGACTAATTTTTTATTCAGGTATTTCATAACAGGTGGATAACACAAACAGATTAAAGGTAAGGGATCCTCTCTTTTTCACTCTAAATCAAGGTTGTCCTCTATGCTATGCCTTTTTATGTGTAATACCAAATGATGGGGTATGTTTTTTCACTTCTACAATACACCCCTCTTGATTTATATGTTACGATAAACCCCTTCTCTCTCTCATCATCCCTCTTAGATACACTCGACACCATACCAATAATTCGTAACAAATTCTACCCGAACACTTTTTATTATTTTGGGATGACTTATCTTTATTTATATCAAAATAGAGTTATCATATCTATTTATGTACATATTCTAAATTCTATGTAGGTATAAAAAATTAATTTATGAATACCCTTTCATCACTCTCTTTCGAAGATATACATATTTTTAAAAGATTCTCTCCATAGAACATTCCGATAAGAAAACATGTTTTATGGGAAATTACTTAATTGTAACCCAATTTCAAGTGCACTCTATCCTCTGTTTTAATCCACCATTGTATTTATAAAATCAGTATTTTACTATGAAAACCTTATTGGTTCAATTCTGGTTTAATATAAATGATTGTCCTCTTTTCAATTTTGAATGCTCTATAGTATTTTCGTTAAAACCGCACAAAATTGTTTTAATGCTAATGTTTCTAAAATTAATTTCTTATATGTGGTCACTTATATTTGACACCACTTACCATGATACATGAATATTTTACCTTATGAACGTCCATTTATGTTCTAATCGTTTTCCTTCAAGGACACATTCATAATACACCCATTGGTTATGATTTATGTCATCATTGTTGTACCCAATTCTTTCCATGGGTACCCTTATGATTATGTATGGTTAAATATGTATGATTATTTATGTGTAAATAATATTTATGCTGCATGAATATTCATGAAAATGTTTAGATGGGTGCACCCAGATAGCCCTCAAATGCATTGGGTAAGGTTATGTGTCATGAGATAAGATGTGAAACGGGATTTGAGGTTAGCCTTAACCCGTACTAAAATGGGAAATGAGATTGGCAGTTACCCTTGACCAGTACCAAAGAATTTTTTTATGATTCAGCTACATTTATATGATTACATGTTTATATGATCTCCTTCTTATATAAAATGACTTTATAAGTTTCATGCTTTGGATATCATTATTTCATGCCACCTAACTCATGTGCAAAGATGTATCCTTATATTCATCACCTTACTGGAGTTTTTATCTCATCCCTTTGTTCATGTGTTCCCCAGAGTACCCTATACAGATGTAAGAGCTCAAAACAAGTTAGGATCTCTTTAAGGATATTAAATTAATAAGTGTTTTTCCCCATATAGAATCTGATAAGAAAAACATAATTTTTGGTGAATAGTAACCAACCCTTATGAATGTTAACATACCCTTATGAATATTGATATACGATAATGTATATTAACCTTACATATGATTATATATAAATATTATTCAAGTTGAATGTATGATATATCTATTGATTAGAATAAGTAAAAATATGTTTTCAAACTAGTTTTCGATAATAAATTATGATTTTAATTAAATATTCAAATAATCATATTTAGAAAATTAATTTTTAAAAATGGACTTCATTTTTGTATTCTACTAGTTGTGAAATGGATATGGTAAATTTTGGGATTTTTTTGAATTATATGAATTTTTAGTGAATAGTAAAATACATTAATTTACTGTATAAATACATTATAATTCAAACCAACTATTCTTAACATCAAAAATGATGTAAGAACCTAAATATATAATTAACATGAATTTATGAATATTCATCATCATGGATGACTCATTATTCCTTGTCTTGTGGGGAAATAATAAATTAATGAATTTTAAATTGAGAATTCCCCTCTCTCCTCCACTATAACCCACCCTACACTCACTCTTCTCTTCACACCTTTCAGGATGTTTTCCATGCCAATATTCTACCTGAATCACTCACAAAGATCCCCTATGTCCAAAATCCACTATCCTCTTCCAAATACCAAAAAATCTCTTCTTAAAAGGTTCTGAAAGGAGGAATTCTCAAGAGGTAAATTCTTATTTCTAATTCTGTCATTTCGTTTATGTTCTTATCATTTTGTTTCTTTCCTCACCTCCATTAACCCAAATAGTATGATAACATTGGTAAGATAAATGTACTGGAATGTTTTTATTCTAATTGGATATTTCATTATGTTCTCTCCTTTCCCCACCTTTTATTTGAATGAAATGAGAACACCATTTGAGATGTGCTAATTTAGGTCATTCACAGACAACAGTTTATCAATTTCTATTATGATTGTTAATTCTAGTCATGAAACCATTTGTGTTATGGTTGAACCAGATTATTATATAATTAATAAATCCTATATTTATTTCAGTAATCCTTTTGTACAAATGATATTATGTTATATATCAAAACGTGCTCTTTGTAATCAAATCCACTGATTAACAAAAACAGATGTCATTATGGTTTTATATAATAATTTGAATTCTATCTAAGTAATAAAATTATATTTGAAACCATGTAATATTATGTATGTTCATTAATATCATATAACTTCATTTATATACAACCACTTCCATCTTGAATTTTTATCCTAAGTTGAATGTAATTGAACCGAACATTTTAAACCAAGTAAACAAATGAGCATGCACAATGAAATTGAACATTATAACTAATAAAAAAGGCCATAAATGAACAAAAAAGTGTTATAATAAATCAATTATAGATAGAATAGGTTCTGGAATTATTAATTAATAAGACTAATTTGTTTATTCGTGTCTTTAATAACAAGTGGATAACACCAATGGACTTAAGGTAAGGGATCCTCTCTTTTTCACTCTTAATCAAAATTGTCCTCTATATTATGCCCTTCTGTGTGTATGAAAAAATTATGGGTTATGTTTTCTCACCTCCACCACACATCCCACATGATTAGTAAGTGATGATAATAACTTTTTCTCTCCCATCTATCCTTTTAGGTACACCGGACACCACGCCAATAATCTGTAATTAATTCTACTCGAACCCATTTTGTTCATTCAGATTGACTTATCTTTCTTTATATCAAAATAGAGTTACCATATCTATTTATGTAATTATTATAAATTCTATTTAGGTTTAGAAAATTCATTTATGAATACCCTTTCTCACTCTCTATTAGGGATATACATGTATTTAAAAGATTCTATCCTTAGAACATTCTGATAAGCAAACATGTTTTATGGGAACATTCTGAATGGTTAACCAATTAAAAGTGCAATATATCCTCTATTTTAAGCCACCATTTTATTTATAAAATCATTATTTTATCATGAAAACCTTATTCGTTCAATTATTTTTTTTTTTAGATGATTGTCCTCTTTTCAATTCTTAAAGCTCTAAAGTATTTTCCATAAAACCTCAGAAAAATGTTTTAATGATAATATTCCAAAAATAAATTTCTTATATGTGGTCACTTATGTTTGACACCACATATCATGTTATATTCCAATTTATCCTTATGAACCTCTTTTTATGTTCTAATACCTTTCTTTCATTGACAGTTACATGATACACCCATTGGTTAGGATTTATGTCATGATTGTGTACCCAAGGGTTCCCTTATGATTATGTATGGTTGATTATGTATGATTATTTATGTGGAAAGAATATTTATGTAGAAAAAATATTTATGTGGAAAGAATATACATGAAAATGATGATATGGTTGTTCCCAGATAGTTCTCTAATGCATTAGGTAATGTTATGTATCATGAGATGCGATGTGAAAAGGGATTGGCGGTCAGCCTTGGCCCGTACTAAAATTTGAAATAGGATTGGAAGATAGCCTTGACCCATACCAAATAAATGTTTTATGATTCTACCACATTTATATGATTCCATGTTTATATGATCAAAAGAGTCTCAAATATATATTCCCATAGATAGAGCTTAATATTTTCCAATTATGATGGATAGAGATCATCAAAGATTATGACTGCTCAATCCACTACCATACTGGTAAGGAAAATAAGGTGGCAGATACTCTACGTAGAAAGGATCTTTCATCATTATCAATGATGATAATTGAAAAGGACTTGATATTAATAGATTTACAAATTATAGACATGGGAATCATTAAGGGAGGAACATAATATATCATTTTTCAAATTATTTCTCAACCATCCCTCTTGGATTAAATAAAGGATTCTTAATGAAAGGATGTGGAATTTAAGAAAAGTGTGGAAGCTATTAAAAATTGTAAATCCAATGATTTTAAAATTGATTTGGGTGGTCTTTTAAGATCTAGGACATGAATATGTGTACCATCTAATATAGAGATAAATAATTATCTATTGAATGATTCTCATAGCTAGACCTTCTGTATCTACCAATAGAGCATATAGATGTATCGATATCTCTGAGAAAACATTTGGTTGGACAATATGAAAATGGAAATTGTTGAATATACATCAACGTTCCTGGTATGTTAGTAAGTGAAGTCTAAGAGGAAAAAGCATAATTGGATGATACAACCACAACCCTTGCCATGATGGAAGTGGTGGAACATTACCATGGACTTGGTCACTAGACTTTCAAGGACATCTAGAGGAAAAAATGCTATATGGGTCGTTCTGTATCGTCTTATGAAGACAGATCACTTTATCATGAATCGAGAGGACTTCTCATTGGATTAAATTGCCCAGATTTATATCATTGAAGTGGTAAGGCTGTATGGATTACCCACTCTATTGTATCTGATCATGATCTGAGATTCACCTCGATGTTCTAGAAAAGTCACCAACATGCTCTGATCACTAAACCGAACATCAGTATAGCCTATCATCCTCAAAATAAAATCTAGTCCGAGAGAACTGTTCAGACACTAGAAGAAATGTTGATAGCATGTTCTATGGAATTAAAAGGTGGATGGGACCAACATCTTACATAGGTTGAATTCGCCTACAACAACAGTTTCAACCCGAGCATCAGAATGGAACCATATAATCCATTTATGGGAAAAAGTGCAGAACACCTGCGTTTTGGGATGAAGTCGATGAGCGTAAAATTCTAGGATGTGAAATAGTCGAAGAAACGTTGGAGCAGGTGAAAACCATTCAGCAACAAATCAAGGCAGCAAAAAGTCATTATACGAGTTATGAAGATAACAGTCAACAGGACCTTGAGTTCATCGTTCGAGACATCATTTTTCTATGCATATCAATATGGAAGAAGTTCATCAGATTTTGGAAAAAACAGATGTTAAGTCCCTGGTACATCAGCCCCTTCGAGATCTTTGATTGAGTTGGAGATGTAGCCTATCAAATAGAACTTCCACCAACCATGTAGAAAGTACATGATTTTTTTCATATATCCCTCTTAATGAAGTAAATACCATACCCTTCACATGTAATCTCTTCAGATGTGGTAAAATTTGAGGCTGATCTCTCTTAAGAGGTGTATCTAGTGAAGATCTCGGATCGTAGAGAAAATGTTCTATACAACAAGACTACTCATCTAGTCAAGGTACTATGGAGAAACCATAAGGTAAAAGTGGTGACATGGGAACTGGAGGAAGAAATTAAATAAAAGTACTCACACCTTTTTTTGTCATAGAATGTAAAACAAAATTTCGATTGAGAAATTTCATATGGGGGGAAGAATTTAGTGACCCAATGTTTTCAATGTAAATTAATTTCTTATAAATATGTAATAAAATCAAATGAGAACACAAAATAATGAAATACTATGTGATAAGTGACCTTTAAACATATTTTCTTCACTTATGGGTTTGGAATTTTAGCAATCTGACTTTCCCGATTGCAATAAGTAAGTTATTTAGAGTCTGATAAGAAAAACATATTTTTTTAGTGAATAGTAACTTACCCTTATGAATAGTAATATACCTTTACTAATAGTTATATACACTAATTAATAGTAAACTTACCTATGATAATATATAAATATTATTCAATTTGAAAGTACGATGTACCTATAATTTAGGAAAAGTAAATGAATGTTTTAAAAATTGTTTTCGATAGTAAATTATTATTTTAATTAAATATTAAAATAATCATATTTTGAAAATAAATTATGAAAAATGGAATTAATTTTTTGATTCTACACATCAAAAAATGGTTATTGTAAATTTTTGGGATTTTACTGAAAAACAAGAATTTTTAGTGAATAGTAAAATACATTAATTTACTGTATAAATACATTATAATTCAAATCCTCTCTTCCTGAAATCACAAGTGATGTAAGAAAAAAATTATCAAACTCAAATTCATTTATTACTATTCTTGGTCATGGAAGACTATCTATTCCTGGTATTGTTGGGAAAAAATATGTTAATGAATTTTATATTGAGAAATCCCCTTCTCCTACACTATAAAACCCCCCCTTCACTCCCTCTTTAATTCACATCTCTCAAGACATGTTCCTTGCAAATATTTTTCCCAAATCGCTCCCCAAGATCCTCCAACACCTCTAAATGCTCCTAGAATTTTCAAAATACCAAAACCTCTCCCCTTATGTGGTTATAAAAGGAGGAAGTCTTAAGAGGTAAATTACTCTTTCCAATTCCTTTATTTCTATTAACTTATTTTCTTTTTGTTTCTTTCCTCACCTACCTTCACCCAAAAAGTATGATAATTCCAATAAAATACAAGTAATAGAATTTATTTTATTCTATTGGGATATTTAATTATCTTCTCTCCTTTTCCCACCATTTATTTGATCAAAATGAGATAATGGTTTCAGATGTGCTAATTTTGCACAATCAAGGACAAAGTTTTAACAATTTCTATTATAATATGTAATTATGGTCATGAAACCATATGTGTTATGGTAGAAATAGATTATTATATATGTAATATATCTAATTTTAATTTCTTTAATCCTTTTGTAAAAATGTTATAATGTTATAAAGAAAAACATGTTCATTGTAATGAAATCCATTGATTAACAAAAACACTTGTTACTATGGTTTTATATAATAGTTTGACATCAATCTAAGTAATATATTTAAATTTAAAACAATTTAATCTTCTAGATGTTCACTAATAGAATATAAATAAATTTATAGGCACCCACTTAAACCTTTCATGTTTATCTGAACTTGAATATAAGTGAACTGAACTTTTAAAACCATGTAATCAAACGAGCCTGAGCAATGAAAATGAACCTTATAACGAATCAAAAATCACTTGAATGAACTAAAAGGGGTTATAATAAATAAATTAAATATAGAAGATGTTATGGAATTATTAATTAATAATACTTATATTCGTATTCAGGTCTTTAATAACAAGTGGAGAACACTAACAGATTTATGGTAAGGGATCCACTCCTTTTAACCCTTAATAAATATTGTCCTCTATGCTATTCCTATTCATGGGTAATACCAAATGATGAGGTATGTTTCATACCATCCACCATATAGACCTCATGATTTATAATTGATGATAAACCCCTTTTCACTCTCATCAAGCCTCTTTGGTACACCCGACACCATGCCAATAATCCATAACGAATTCAACCCAAACTGTTTTTGTTCATTCAGGTTTCTTTATCATCCTATATATAAAAATAGATTTATCTTATATATTTATGTACATATTATAAATTCATTATCGGTTTACATAATTCATTTATCAACACCCTTTCATCACTCTATTTTGGGGACATACATGTTTTTTAACGATTCTATCCATAGAACTTTCTGATAAGAAAACTTGTTTTATGGGTACTTCCCAAATTTTTACTCAATTTCAAGTGAACTGTATCATCTATTTTAAGACACCATTTTATTTAAAAAAATATTATTTTATTATGAAACCATTATTGGTTCAATTCAATTTTAATAGAAATGATTTTCCTCTTTTCAATTTGAAAAACTCTATAATATTTTCCCTAAAAACACACAAAACTATTTTAATAATAATTTTTCTAAAACACATTTATTATATGTGGTCACTTATGTTTGAAACCACATACCATTGTATAAGCCTATTTTACCTTATGAAAGTCAATTTATGTTCTAATACCTTTCTTTCATGGAAACTTTAATGATATACCCATTGGTTATGATTTATGTCATGATTGTGGTTCCCAATTCTTTCTATGGCTACCCTTATGATTATGAATGGGATATTATGTATAATTATTTATGTGGAAAGAATTTTTATGTGTAATGAATATTCAGGAAAATTTTGATATGGTTGTGCCCAGATAGTCCTCCAATGCGTTAGGTAAGGTTAAGTCTCTTGAGATGTGATGTGAAATAGGATTGGCGGTTAGCATTTACCCATACTAAAATGGGAAACGAGATTGGAATTTATCTTTCACCCATACTAATGATATGTTTTATTATTCCATCTTAATTTTATCCCATGCTTATATGAAATGATTTTATTTGTTTCATTATTTGGATATCATTATGTCATACCTCCTAACTTTCACCAAACATAACCTAGTGTTTTAAATGTAAGTAGTATGGTAATTTTTCTAAAAATTGAGTAAACATGAAGTTTATTGATGGTGAATTATGTAAAAACCCCCTTAAGGATTGTGAAAAAGGGAAACCATGTGCGATAACTATTTTTGATTAGTGGAATAATAAAAATGTGGTGAAAGGAAAAATTATCATCTTATCCAAAACAATTTACGTCTTAATTTTTTTAATCTACCCACTCTTTTACAATTAAATACGTTTCTATGGGAAGCATAGTACCAGCCCAAAAATTAAATACTGAGTTATCCTTTAAAATCCCAAAAGGTGTGATGATTTCATCCCAAGTGTATGATTTTTATATGGTTGATGTTTGCATGAATTTGTTTCTGGAAAATCTTATCACTCGTACTCTTTTTGAATATGATGTTATTTTGGGAATGTGATGAATTTCCTTAAATAAATCGCAATCCACTAATAGAGTATAGTAAGTTACATAATATATTCCAAACCATCATATGATCCTATATTAGTGTGATTAGAAGAATAACCTTTTATAGATATTACAATCATCGTATGAGTAATGATTCCTATTAAAAAGGGGTCTTTTATCACATATAGTTAGTGAGAAACTAAAAATAAATGATATTATTTTTGTATAAAATATTATTTATATATTTCCAGATAAATTTTCTAATCTTACACAAAATTGTGAAGATAATTTTTGAATGAAATCTATACATAGAGTAACACATATTTCAAGGTATCTATAATGAATATTCTAGATTGAGTTTCAATAATTGAATAATAAAATCAATGATAATATTGAAATGGGATTAATTTAGACATGTGAAACACCTTTGGGTGCATATATTTTGGTTGATATGAAAAAATAGGGATCAATGAGACTATGAGTTTATTATAGAGAACATAAAAATATCATTATCAAAAAAAAGTATTATATACCCCATATTGATGACTTGTTTGATCAACTACATAGAGCTCTGTACATTTAAAAGATTTATCTTCAATATGAATGTCATGAATTTATGTTCAAGAAGTAGGATATAACCAACCTAACATTCCACACATGGTATGAACATTATGAATTCCTAGTGATGCTAATTGGTCTTACTAATAACCCCACAATAATTATGGATTTATTGAATTTACTATTTATAGAATAACTTTATCTATTTGTGGAATTATTGATATAATACATTCTTATATATTCAATTATATAGGAAGAGAATGAATTTAACTTAAGGATTGTCCTAAAGACACTAAGGAAGGAGAATCATTTTGAAATTTTTACCAAGTGAGAATTTCATGTACAAAAAGTTTCATTCATGGGTTATATAATCTCATGTGAGGGTATATTAGTAGACACTTAAAAGAATGAAGATATTAAACATTGTCCCAGACCAAAAAATATGACTTAGATCCCTATATTTTGTGGGTTTAATGGATATTATCAGTTCATTTTAGAGAATTTCATTGGCTATCTAATCCACTAAAAAGGATAACTCATAAGGGATCAAAGTTCTTTTCCATGGATGAACATGGGGAATACTGTAAGTAATTTCAGATATGTATAGTTTGTGAACATATTAATACACTACTCTACATTGGATAAGGGTTTTATCCTATTGTGATACATCAATAGAAGTATTCGGATGCGTCCTCACACAGAATGATATCGATATATCTTATACCTTAAAAAAATGAAGGACTACGGGAAAAATTAAAAATCCATGGTTTAGAGTTTGTTTCATTACTTTTTGAATTAATGATGTGGAGTAATATCGATATGGAGAGAGGTGTGACAAATTTAATAATCACAGAATTATAAAGTATATTTTCACTATAAAATAGTTGATCATTAACTTAAGAAGTTGGTTTTATTTGATTAAAGACTATAAATTCTCAATACATTAGAACCATGCGAACATGATCATGGTGGAAGATTATCGTAGTTAAAAGGTTTATGAGAGATTATCTAAGATGGATATCACAAAACATCGAATATTTATGGACTATCAAAGAATAGATCTGGTGATCATGAATAAAGTGGAGAAATATTATTTTTCTCAAATAATTATTAAGAGAAATATCCAATTGAATAATAAATAGGTGTAGATAAATGATATAGAGTTGAAAAAGGTAAGAAATTTTCCCTACGTAAATATTTATTTTGATGGGAAAATTATGTTAATGAACCATGTTAGTGTCCCTTCAGTACCTGTTTCAAAGATGTTGTCGGATAATGCTCATAGTTCTTCATTCTGTATTCACTCTATAAGTATGAATATGTATAGATATTTGACAGTGGTTTTTTGGAGGAATGGAATAAAGATAGATATTTTAGTGTATATTTATAAATGATTGATATATCAGTATGTTTTGAATGATATACAGGATTATATGGGGATGTTACAACCATTGCCCATAACATAATGGAAATGAAAAAATAAACCCATGAATTGTGTCATCATAATACAAAAAAACATCTAAAAGGAATAATACTATATTGGTTTTTGTCGACCACCTTATGATGAAATCAAAATTTATTACCCATATATAATATTTAACTCTTTATAAACTTACTCAACTCTATGTTGTGTGGTAATATTTAATGGAGTACCACTATAAATAGTTTTTGACTATGATTTGAGGTTTTCCTTGATGTTTTTAGACTTATTCTGCAGGATCTGGATATGGAGTTATCTTTTAGCACAAAATATCATCATAAAATAGAATTTATGACAGAGAGAACCATTAAAACATTATAATATGTGTTCAGATATTTCTCTAGGGGTTTGAAATATGTTTGGGATTAATACCTTCCTAGAGTGTAATTTTCTAAAACAATATATTTCTATCAATAATTCAGATAGATCCTTATGAATCCCTATATAGTATAAAGTATAGAACACCAATGTGCAGGAATAAAGTTGGATAAATAAATCTATTGGGACCTTCTATAGCTAAAGAAATGATAGTTTAGGTCATATCCATTCAACAACATTGATCAGGAGCTTAGAGATGAAATAAAAGTTTCACCAACAATCATTGGATGGAAATGAAGTGTAAAATTATTGATAAGATATTCATATAAATATCTCCCCAGAAGGGGTGATTAGATTTGAAAATAAATGCAATTTTATCCCTATGAATATGAATGATTTTCAAATTAATAATCATATTGGGATGGTATTTTATCTGTTGAACCTCCCACTAAATCTGTCTCAATCTGATGATGTGTTCCAAGTATCTCAATTGAGAAAATAAATTCATGATCATTCACATATATTGAACTCAGATGACATACCACTAGATTAATATCCATCTTATGTGGAACAGCCTATGGATATTATATATCATTGAGACAAAGTTCTATGAAACAAGCCAACTCACCTTGTCAATGTTTTTGGGAGAAACCACCAATTTGGGGAAGATACATGAGAACATGAGGATACGATAAGGTAAAACTACCCTTAGTTATTTATATCAGAGTAATATAATTTTTATGAAACAATTCTTTGGGGGGAGGGATATTTTTATACACTGATATTTTTGGAAATAAATATTTTATCATAAAAAATATTTTATTCGATAACTTGCGTGAGATAAAACATTGTGCATAACAGAACCAAGATATACTATCAAATTATTACTATCTTCTAAATAAACAAATTCAATACAAATTATTTAGAAAATAAGATAAAAATCATTTGAATATAAAGATGTGTTTTTATGTAACATTGTTTTTAGAGGTGCAATGTATTTTTATCATAATAAATTAAATTGATCACTATTAATGATTGATTTTAATAAAATGTACATATTTATTCATTTTCTTAACAATATTAAAATATTTTTTATTATGTGTATGATAATAATAAATCATTCTTTCTTCTTAAAAAGTTATTTCACTAAAGAGTTGTTTTCATTGCATTTTGTGAACATGCATGAAAATTAATCTCATACTTTTATAGTAATTTAACTAGATAAAAGAAATTAAATATTTAGAATCAGGAAGCTCAAATTTGGAAAAAATTAACTTTTATATTCTATCAGTATGAGTATTAATCATGGTAAAACTTATCACAATGGTAAAGGGAAAATTATCTTAATCTTGGAATAAATGGAATAATAGTTCATCATAATTCTAAATGTATAAAGGTAATTCAAACCTTATCACATTAGGTTAAAAATAGATTATTTTAATGGATAGTTTTTCATTAAAATTACCTATATAATAATTTAATCAAATAATGTTATAAAATGTCAATATATATGTTTTAATATATCTTATGTTTCGAAATAAGTACAAAAAAATGTTATAAATGAATATAGGATTATATATTGAGATGAATGATATTATATTCCATGTCTAAATTTATTTTTATGTTTTAGTTGTTATATAATTACCTTAATTCCTTATGTAACACTGATACAATATTTTTCCATTTGATAAAATAATATAATAAAATATTTTAAAAATATTAAATGTTATATAATAAAAATTAGTTAATATGTCCCATGAATACTTAATAACTATATTACATATTATAGAGATTTTAATTTTTTTAAATTATGATTTTATATTAATGTATTTAATGATAAGTTAAATTAACTATATTAAAAATGAAATTGATAATATTTTATAATAAATATTTTTCATTAAATTATATAACATTTATAAAAAACTTATATTTGATAAAATGATTATGATACGGATTTAAAAACAAAATATGGTCCATTTATGTGTCGTTCTTCTTATTATTGTGACATTATTAACCCTTAAATGATAGAAAACTTATATATTATTGTAATTATTGAAAGGGATAATGGGGGTGAATGATAAATGATAAGTGTAAAAATGTCATCCAAACCAGTAAAAATATTATTGGATGAGTGGATTTTCTCTATTCCTCGTCTTATATTTGAATATTATTAGTCTGATATTTTTTACATCAAAAATAATTTATATTAATTTAATATTTGATGAAATTAAAATAGTTCCCCTCTATATAAATATAAAATAGAACCCTTATTTCTCTTCATAACACCACCTTGATCCTTATAGCTTGACCCACCGAGACCATTTTCTCTTTTACAATTCCCTAGAAACATCCTAGGGGTTTTCGTCTACCAAAAACACTATCCATAGAGCCCTTTGTAGGAGATCAAAATGTGTCATTTCAATGAACATGAGGTTTAAAATGTATGAAGGAATCGATATATAAGGTAAATTGTTTTTTGTTACAATATCATTATTTGTCTGAATTTTTTATGAATATGTTTTAGTGATTAAATATTATGATCAACATCCCAATATACTCATTAATTTTGTTTCCTTATAGTTATTTATTATGAATTCATATTTTCCATTAATTTTCCTCACATTATATAATCAATAGTTTAAAATTATTTTTTTATGGAAAATAAACATTATTTCATTCTTTTGTTAGGAATTATTTTTCTCCTATGATGATTGACATTAAAAAAATTAAAGGGGTTTTTAAACTTATCCATTGATTTTTAAAGTCATTCTAACACATGTTTTACTTTTTATGGAATGGTTTGAAAGGTAAATCCTTATAATTTTCATATTGATGTATATAGTTAATTTTCTAAGAAAAGTATGTAGTGAATATTTTTTTTTCTATTTTACAACATACTAGAATTTCACACTATCATAGAAAATCACTATTCAGAAGTCCCCTTTACATTTCCTCATAATTATTTTATATTTCAAATAAATGATCTAAAAATGGAAAGGTTATTTTCCAAAAAATGTTTTAATGATATTTTGATTCATCAATGAAAAAAACCTTCAATGTTGATTTACTAGGAATATGATCTAAGGATAATGTTAAAATTATTTTTGAGGATGGTTTATATTTATGATTGAATGAGTTTTACAAAATGTTTTCCAATTCTATGGGTTATGATATGATTAAGTGTTTATGAAACACATTTATTTTCATGGTTTTTGATAGTATGAATGAGTTTTGATCTTATAGAACTCATATGTATGATTTTCATTATGTGATTGGTGGTACATATATCTCACTCTAATGAATTGGGTAATGATTGATATCTCATGAGATAAAAATGACGAGAATGTTCTGTAAACCCTGTTTAGTAAGGTTATTTTTCCACTATGATAGTAATAGGTGTGAAACGTGACAACTATGATGGTTTTGAGGATTTCACTATTTAAACTATAAAAGTCATGGAATTTATCAATTAATATTATGGTATGATTATCTTTGATAATGTGTATACCAAAATATCATTTCATATTCCAATGTCATGATATCATGACAAATGTTCTTTGACTACTATTTTATTCTTGTCTTATAAAATAAAATTATTTCTTACATGAATCTAGATAATGATATATGAAATGAATGGTAAATTTTTCAAATGATAAGACCATGTTCTCATACCATTTTTATCATGTTATGTGTATATGATCATTGACATCTCACTTGTTTTCCCTTAATAGTCATTACAACTCACCAATTCATATGTATAATTTACTTTGTTATAATGAAATGATTTATTTATGATGTTTCTATGAAAGATGATAGTTATTAAAAAAAAGTGTGAGATGATGTAGAACTATCACGAAATAGTTTTTAATAGTTTTAATTTTCCAATGATACAAGATCGATATTATTCTAGTGTTAATAATTAAGTTATATAAATTATATTCATCTATATATATGTAATATCTATGTATGAAATTTTCAGGTATCTATATTCAACATGGATCTTGATAAAATTAATTATACCCACACATTATAATTTTTATGTCAACTCAACCATCCACCAAAAATTTTCACAACATCCACAACCCTTATGACAAGATGGTTTTATATCCATGACTGATTTGATACTACCCAATATAAGAGTAATAGTATCATCACCACTATGAACTAGAATTAATGAACTCCAATACCCATATAATTTCAATTAACAACAATAGTGACCAAATATTCAAACTCCACTCATATTCAAGCACAATTATGAAAAAATGATCGTTTACCATTCCAGGATTAGCAAGAAATTTATCTTCAAAAATATCTAAAATTTACTAAAAACTATATAAACACCCTCCTATATTTAATGGAATTTTATTAACTATATGAAATACCTTAAATATTCACTCAATTTTATTTCTGAATAGATTCCATCATTTTACATGTGTCACTTTTCCAGATCCATGATCATCTCATCCCTAACAATCACTATCAAGGGCTAAGTGTAGATCAATTGTTCTATGACACTGTAATCTATCTCCAATTATACCTCTTACCAGAGATGAAGCATTTACAATTCTCATAATAACATTGAGGTTCCATTCTCGTGGTTATTTTTTCAATCACTCTCACAACGTCACTCCATGGGTTCCCCATAACTGAGGCATACTAAATTCCGATGAATCTACTTTCAGAAATCATCCCTACAGGTTATTAATTACCACATCTTCATTTCACCTCTTGAATTATCTTTGAATATTTATAATTCCCAAATTACCCACACACCCACCCACACATATATATCCTATTCAACCATCTCACAAACCAAACATTAATTATGTATTACCAACTTGCAATTTTCCATATAACTCGAGGATTTCCTCAAAAATAAATGAAAACCCTCAATTTCTTTCCCATATAAATAATTTTATCTATAATTAATTTTATAGGTTTTTTACAACCATCCATCTTGATCTCATATAAACAAATAATTTGTACACACTCCTATACCAACAGATCACACACCAAGACTCATGTTCCCATGAGCAGTATTTCAATAAAAATATAACCAAAAACCAAATAATAAATCATTATTATCCCTCATTTCATTTTTACATATCCAAAATCAACATTATTTCTCACTTTTATATAATATTGAGAAACTTCACTTATTCCAAGGCCAACATATTATCACCAGCCTTTTAGGTGTTAATCATAAATCATAAGGCTACGCACCCAACCAATCCCACCTTTCAAACCCACCCTCCATTCTATAATAACACTATGTGATTTTAATCTCCATTCCCAAACCATCCCACGTGAATTTACTCTACCTACTAATTTGGATCCATATCAACATGAAAACTCATTACTATCATAAATCACCTCTCTGGAATACCTCACTTGCACCAATCCATTATCAAGTCATCCAATTCTTCATAAAATCCACCACATGTTACTACATATCACTTTTAATAAGGGTCTATATTGAAATAATCATATAAATCCCACTATAGGATCCACATGAACTATCATTATACAATTATCATGATTTAAAACTCTTATCCATATAATTATAATTCCACAAATAAGTTATATATGAATGATATTTATAATTTTTTATTGATACATAAAAATGGACCATCTATCATTAATAAAATTACTCAAACTCAAGAATATAAATGTCATGTGGATCTTATATATGATTAATTATGTATATAAACATGCAAATTTATAATATGATAAAAGATCCAAAAACACTAATATCAAAATATAATCATCACATCATCCTGGAATAGACATCTAAAATGTACCAATGACATAGAAGAAAATACAAAAACCACGGCATCCAATACATAGCACCGAGAAGGTGTTCATGAATCACCATCTCATGTTATATCACATTATATAATACATTGTTATCCCCTATATAACATATCACAAAAAGTAAAACAAATAAAAAAATCATTAATTCAATTTTTAATTACATGAAGAAAATTACTTATTAATATATCAGTTGGAGTTCCATAAGACCTCAGTCACAACTCCCCATACTCCCAATGTAAATGACTTGTGGAAAGTTCCCAAATACTATATTTGGGAGACTATTCCTTCAATATTATAACCGCAAATAAAATTTAAATAACCAAAGATACCGACAGAATGATTACAAGAGTAGGAATAAATAAAAAAATAATCATGCTCTAGAAAATTCTTATGAAATTGTACAACCAAACATCTAATTTCATCACCCAAAAGACAGATCACATAAAAATAATATACAAATAAAAATTACAAGGTGAATCCACTATAACCTTAAGCCACATTAAAATCCCATCATCAATTCTTTTTGAGTTGAAGTAGCCCAATCTACTATTTATATGACATCAAATATCTTTTATGAACATTATTTATTGATTAATTATAGAAAGATAAAATAAATATAGACCTATATGACCATGAGGACTAGTTTCTTTGGGTACTTAGGTACATAATAGTGAAAATTTAAATAAAAATACAAAAAATGTAAAATAAAAATCACTAACATGCTCTTAAGCCCCCTTGATCTTCTAAAACAACATGAGATAAACTTGGTACATTCATAAGAATGGGGTAATCTATAAATAATTACATGTTTTTAAATAATAAAATCATTGTAACGTTAATGGGGTGAGAATCATAAACATGAATATTAAATCATTTTATATAATGATCACATAACCGAGCCATTGGAATGTGGAAAATTCTTGAAAAATGTCATCATAAAGATAGTAAATGGATAATATCCTAGTCATTACTAAATATTGTGATTAGTAAAACCTCTAGTTAACCTAATATCTTATCTCATGATACATAAATTTTACCCAATGCAATGGAGGTCTAAAATATTTTAAGCCCACTCACCACATTCAAATCATGTAAATGCATTTCTGTCACATATAGATAAAAAAAGAATGCATTTCATCACATTTAATACCATGATTAAGGATTGTTGGTTATATAAGTTGGTATCCACAATAAATGAATAAATGGTACATCTATTTTAATAACATTGAGTGGAAATGGAGATGCTTATTCACTACATAATTGATTGGAATGAAAATTCATAGGATAATTCCAATACCATAACATTAGTATATAAATCATTGAATATAATTTTATTGAGAATAAAATTGTTATTTAATAATATGTAAAACATAAATGTAGTAATAATTATATTTAAAAACATGTCCCAACATAAAAAAGTGGATATAAATAGTATAGTATATTGAAGGTTCTTTAATAAGGTGGGGATTGAGAGGATCTTATTCCTCGAGAGGGCACTTCTGAAATCCTAGTGGAGCATCATATTTATTGGGGGTAAAGGGGAGGTATCTAGAGTTGAAATAGGATATTAAATTCATTATATAAGTCCATAAAGGGAATATTAAAAGGGTATTGGGTGGGTTTTTAAATCAAAATGGTGGATACTTACTTATTAATTTCAATATAATTGTTTTTGACTCTATATGATATATGAATCCAAAAAAACCATCACATTAATTTTTTCCCAACGTTTCATACAAATATGAGTCTATTTATGTATTTTTAGTAGGATATCAACTATACCCCATACAATAATACACTTAGTGGAGTGTATGTGATACATGTTTATAATGAATTTATTCTAAACCCTTAAAATATAATATAGGGTTTGAAGAATTCATTATGGTTTTATAAAATTATTCACATAAATTAATAATCACATTATTTTAAAGGTTAAATATATTTTATCCATTTATACTCTTTATAGTAGTCATTACTTTTATTTTTGGATTTTATGATGTCATAATACATATTTTATAATTATGATGTATTAATTTTTTTCCAATGAAAAATGTTAGTTAGAGAAAATTGTTAAAAAATAATGATTCAATAATATATTCAAAATGATTTCAAAAAATAATAATTATTTTATAAAAATAATTATCTATATATGATAATTTACGCATTAAAATCTAAAATCCACATTTACTAAAAAAATGCTTGATTTTTTTATAACAATTTCATCTCCCATGTAAAAATTCCATTTGATTTCAAAAAATTATATTATAAATTATATTTCACGAAATACTATTTAACATTATTTTTTTTATTAAAAGTACATTTATTTAAAAATTATTGAATTTTTGAAATGAGTATCTTGATTGGAAGTATATATTTCCCAAAAAAATAAATAATCTTTCATCATTTATACTTTTTTTATTAATATCATTGATTAATCATTAATAAATTATCAATATATTATTTTAAAAAAATATTCAAATTTATACACTCATGGTCTAGATACATATCCCGTTATTATACCTGTAAATTCCTTAAGGGTAATGTGTGAGATGGCAATATTTTATTTTAGTGGTTTAGTGAACATGGTTTGGACCATATTTCTAATGAAATAGAAATTCTACAATTAATGGTTTTGATCATGATTTAGTTATTGAATATCATATTCAGCTTGGTGATGGTGAAATAATAGTGATTATTTCCCCAATAGAAGCTCGATCTTCATAGGTTATTGTCCTACGTTTCAAGTCCATTACTTATTTTTTCTAGGACAATTAGATTTATTATATTCCTATATATATATTAATCTTGTGATCACTTAGTAGTGATTATACTATCAATATTTATGATATTTAATGATCATTTAAAAAATATATGATATTACATATAACATTCAAAAATAACTAAAGCAATACATGTGTTTCCTAAAATAGAATCAATTGATAAGGAATTTACTCACAAACAAGGGAATGTTATTTTTAGAAGATTTTTTCATCACACTCTTCCCTAATTTAGAAATCTCACCATTTAAATTTTTAACTCATACACTAACAAAGATGAGGGTGCATTTTTTCATCACCTCTTTCGGTTCCCATGTTTATTCCTCAAACATTTGGTTCCTATAAAACACTTTGACCTGTTGTGTTTTCTTATCTCATAGAACATCCTTACTATGATATAAGATCCTCATTGGATTTAGCATGTATGAATTATCATATACCAATTGTAGATCCTATATATTTAGTATATGTCAGAGGTCTATTATGAACATCCTTAAAATGGATTCATATAATAAATCATGTACTTGATATAGGTTATGTGAGAGTTCTAGTCAATCGTCCACTTCTACAATGTGATCACGAGTTTAGATGGATCCAATGTAATTTGTACTAATCATTCCCTTCTTCCCAATCCACATGAATTTATTCCATTGAGATATACAATGGAACATTGTATCTCTAATCTCAAACAACATGCATCTTCCTTATTTTTTTTCAATATTTAGGGGATTTCATTTTATTTTTAATGGGTTTACGCTTATCTATCATCAGTTGGATAATATCTAGTCCCATCCACTTCTGTTATCAAAATTCATTTGAACATGTCGGAGTCTGAAACATATTCCCATATATAACATCATAAGGTTCCATTTTATTAATAGAATGGAAAATATTTTTATATGATAACTCCCCTATGGTATGGTGATGATCCCAAAATCCTTGAAAATAAATTGTATAGGATATATACATATATTCTAGATAATTAATGGTTCTTTCTTATAGACATTCCATCTGAGGGTGATACACAGTGCTGAGTCATAGTTCTGTATCCAACACTTACTAAACGAATCTCCAATACATCACAGTAAACCTATGATAATTATTAGATATAATAATATGTTGAACATTATACAATATTATTACATTACTTGTATTAATCATGTTAATTTGGTCAAGATATAAATATTCCATGTTAGAATTCAAATCTGCTAACTTGGTATGTTGATCAACTACCACCTAGATAGTTTTCTTATCATTATGGGTCATGGGGTCCTATGAAAAAAAATCCAAGGTTATGATTTCCAATTTCAATACTATTATTGTAAATATTATCATAATTACCTTATTATTTGGTGATTCAGACTAAACATGATGCCATAAAAAGAATCAGGATACAAATTCTGCAATCTCATTATATATACTATCCCACCAGATTTTTTTCTCAAATTATCTATATATTTTAGTGTTTCTAAGATGAATATAGATGGATGATATATGTGCAACATATATAATCTACCTCTACCATTATGGTTTTCATGGAACACATATCTGGGTTCCAAAAATTATAATTTAATTATTAACAAAGTTAAACTATGGAATATTCATTACCTTTTTTAGTATAACAATATCATCCTTCTCAACCTCTACAATCCTATAAAGAATATATGTTTGAGTTTTAATTTGATCAATGTAGGATGAATATCCTTATATTATTCATATTACCATCCTATTTATGTCCAAGATGATTAGAACCCTTTCACTTCTCAACATGGATGGGGTTATAGGTTCCTTTATACATAAAGAATCTGCCACTTTGTTCACCTTAACAGAATGGTAATGGATTGAACTATAATAATATGTTATCACCTCTAACCACCACCAATTGTCGAAATTGTTCTCCTTTTTTGGGAATATATAATTTATTCTTTTATAATCAGTATATATGTCACATTTATCCCCAAATTTATAATGTCATCAAATCATAATTAAACAAATAGCATTATATCTAATTATAGGCCACATGTTTGATTGTTATCCTCAAGGATGTTTATACATTTTAAGAATAGGCTACCACCTTTTCATATTACATGAGTATACACCTCATAAATGTTTTGTATAAATCATTATAGATCTCAAATCGTTCATTATCAGTTGTTAATGTGAGAATTGTTGAAGTGATTTCCCTCTTCTGCATCTTACAATATCATTCTTCAGATTCATCATTCCAAAAAAATATCACCACCATTCTAAGTATGATTTTTTTTTTTCAGATTAAAAATCATGATATATGAAAATAATACCCAAGAAGTCCATCGATGAACCATATTTCCATTATAGTGGTTATTCTGGTACATCCTTCAATTACCTTTATTTTTTAGGATCCAGTGATATTCCATTTCTTGTGATAACATACCCCTGTAATGTTACATGATCTATCCAAAACATACATTTAATGTACCTTTCATTCATATTTCCATTTAATGTGTTATTTATTAATGAATTAAAATTATTCTCATGATCCACCTTGATTTTCAAGTATAAAATATTATTTTATATAATGTCTATGATAAAAATCTCAACTAAATTCCTATAATATCCATTTATTAATATAGTTATTCTTATTAGATCATTAATGACTCCAAAGAGAATCACTATGAACATCTTGAGACCATATCATTTAGGAAAATAAGTACTAGGTATATCCTCTTTTTTTCATTCTTACATGATAATGTCGAAGATAATGATCCACATTAGAAAAGTATTAGGATCCACATAGATGATCAAAAATGTGTATCAAACCATGGAATTATATACTTCTACTTTGTAATGGATTTTTAGCTCATTATGAACAATGTTTATGTGCATTGGTCCATTATTTTTATGGACAATCTTGACCATTGCACCCAATAGAAAAATAATTTGTTGTGAATATCATTTATCATGCTTGTTATATAGTTACTTCTTTATCTCCTAACATTGAAAAATGGAGATTCCATATAGAGTCTTAGATGTTGTAAACACTCCTGGTACTTGTTTTATTGAGAAATCATCATCTTTGATAAGGTGATGTGGAGAAAATTATTTAGGAAACACATCAGTGAATTCCCTTACAATGGTTGTATCTATAATGACTATATATCCATTGTAATAATCTTTTAATAGTGATAATATTTCTCAAAATTTAATAATTTTCATGCATGAGATGATCGTACAAAAGGAGATTCATCCTCCTATTTTCACTTGTAGTGAATCGGCAGATAATTTGAGATATGGAGGGTTATTTTCTTATTTCAATGATTTATGTCGTCTCAATAAAAGGAAATCTAATACATACAATGAGTAGCATCAAATTCCGATAAAGAGATTACCATAAGGTTTTCTCATAAATTAAAACCAAAAAATATGATAGAGAATGAGTTATACAATTATTATTCTGTAATTCCCCAATTTTCCATTTTCATTGATAGCTCTGCAACCATATTATTCAATGGTTTTTATGAGTTCAACTAAACAGGTGTGATATGGAGGACCACATTATGTCATGGATGGTAGGTATTACTTTAACAATTTGATTCTAGTTCAATAAATTTATTGCATAAAAATAGACATATAGATGAGAATTTGTAGACTATTAAACATACAAAATGGAAACTATGAAAATTTCAGAGATCACTCATAAATGATATATATTCCACAACATATGAATTTTGAGGTTTTAATATAAGTTATAGATGATATATTTACAAATTTAATCTAATATAAGAATTTACTTATCTCATAATAATTGTTATTAATGATATTTACAATTTTTCAAATGATATCCCCTTGGATTTTTAATCTTGGTGTTTAGTTTGGATCATTTTTGTGCACTAGGTGATTATTGAATCTATCCCAACATGTTTATTTTTCTTTTATTTCCCTTAGGTAAAACTATTCTAGATCTATATCAAATTGTAGTATGCAACAATGGATGAATTTTTTTGAAATCCAATTAATCCATATAATAATAAAATTCTGTTATGGTTTCCTCTATTTAGTCTACCCCTAATGATTTTAGTAATTTTATCGAATCATATTCCAAAAATAACTTCATGTCTCTCTGATTACAACTATGAAATTCTAAATAATTAAAACAATTTATTTGATTATTTATTGAATAAAGATAAATTAAATACAACACTAAATGATCATGAGGCCCAATGTATTTGGAAAATTATCTTCATAAATTAACAACATGAAATAAAAAATCAATTATATAAACTAAAACACCATAACATTTCCTTAAATATGCATGATTTTCTAAAAAAGTGTGGGATCAACTGGGGATGTACATAAGAAAGGGGTGAGATATAAATACATATAAAGGAATAATCAAATAATATAATAATTTAATGTATTCTTTTGATCTAATAAAAACATAAATGTAATAGAATATATTATTGAATCATTTAATTAAACATCTAATCATAATATATAATGATCATATAAAGTCATCATTGGAATATAGCAATAACATAAATCATGAAATCATAATCACGAGTCAAGAATAATTGATTTGAAATCATAAAATAATGTTCATAGTATAACCTTCCAATCACCATACATGATATCTAATGTGATAAAATTATTACAAATTGCATTATACAGCTATATAATATTGATCCCACCCATCACATTCAAATCATGTAAATTTATTTATGTTCCATATGGATCATACAACATAAAAAATCGCTTAATCATTTTTCAATACCTTTCTTAAGGAGTGTGGGTTATATAAAATGATGTACCAAATTAATATTGGATAGTTACATATATGTGAATACCATTGAGTTGTAATGGTGATGGGTTTCTAGTATCTAATTATTATCATGAAAATTTGGTGGATAATTTCATCTGCATAACGAGGGTACATAATGATTTAAGTATGGTTCAAATTATATTGAGGGTTCTTCTAAAATCTTTGTATGAACTTATTATGTGATTTGGGGACATTTAAAGGTTTTTGTATATGTATGTCAAGGTTAAATTAAGGATATAAAGTTTTTTAGTGAAGTTTAAAGGTATTATTGTTTGGTTTTTATTGAACGATATAGAAGAATTTTTATTAATTTTTATAATTAGGTTTTGGAATCTATTGATAAATTAATCGAAACCAAAAACTATCCCATGGTTTTTTCCACAGTTTCTTCAAAATAGGAGTGTATTTTATTATTTAATATATAAATACACTTAAATCCTTTAAATATTACATTTGGTGGTGTTAATGTGATTCAGGTTTATAATGAATTAATTTTTAAAAATTATATTATAATATAGGTTTTGGAGGCTTCTTTAGGCGTTATAAAATTATTCAAATATATTAAAATTTTTATTTTGGTAATTGATATTAATTGTTTTATTTATTAAGTCAAGTTTTTTCTTTTATGATTTAATAATTCATTTCATATATTTATACTATATTTAATTATTACCCAAAAGATAGACTGTATGGAAAATTATGAAAAAATCACCATTATATAATTTCCACATTCTTATTTCAAAAAATTAATTTTATTTTATCACAATAATTCTCCATATATTATAATTTAAACTCTTAAATAAAAATTTCATATTTCTTTAACAATATAGGGTTTTTACAAAAATAGTTTTCATACCATTATAAAAATTTAATTTTACTTCAATAGTAGAAATTATAATTTACATTTTAAAAAACAGAATTGAATAAGAATATTTTATTTAAATAATATATAATTCAATAATCATGAATTCATCATAAGGAGTGTCTTGATTGAAACTATTTATTTCCCAAATTACATTTTTTTCTTCATCATATCAAAATGTAATGTTCATAAAACACAATATTTAATGATATATAAAGTAACAATAAATAATTAAAATATATTAAATTATTTATTAAAAATACAAAATATATAAATTCATAGTGTTGGGGTCTAGATGCATGTCCCTTTATTAAAAAAGTAAATTCCATAATGGTATGGTATATGATGGTAGGTTTTTGTTGTTGTGGTTAGAGAACGTTGTTTGGGTCATGATCTGAATGATCTTGAAATCATTCTATAAATATTATATCTCATGATTTAGTTGTTTAAACTAATCTTGGTCTTGTCAAAGATTAATCCTAGTGATTCTATATCCCTCATGATAACTAATAAATGAGTTCCATAGGGTACAATCCTACATTTCCACGAAATTACTTCTTCATTCCATGCCAATTAGATTTATCATGACCATATATGTAAACTATTAATAATATGGTAGTTTATAATGTATATACTTTAAAAATTTATGATTTTTAATGGTCTATTATATCATAGAGTATATAATATATTACTATACAAAATAACTAATGTAGTTCATGTGATTTCTATAACATAATTACATAAAAAGGAATTTATTTATTAAAAATGGAAATAAATTTTTAAATATTATTTTGGTTGTAATGTAACCTATGTTCAATCCAACACCACAACATAATGCCTATGTGTGCACTAAACTGATCCTGTAAGTTTTCATGACCCTTCATATTATTTATATTTTCGATAATTTTTATAGTATATGGAATACCATAGTATGTCTCCAATAAGGAATTGTATTTAATAATTTTTCAATTTTAATATGTGTTAAAAACATCTAAATGTCAGGGGATTAAAATACATTAAATGTATAATAACAAAAAAAATATTGAGAAACAACTTTTATAAAGTGAATTACGTTTTAATATTAGTAGAATAAGGTAGTAAATATATAATTAATACATAAAATGGAAGGTTAAAAGTTCTAAAAATTTCATTTGGATTAATAAATCCATTTGTTTAGGGTAACCAATATCTCTACTCCCCAATTATCCCTTTTGAATGGGGTTCATATAACCAACATGTGACACAATAATCACTTTTTCAAGGATTGGATCTTATGCATGGAAATTTTTATAAAAAATCATACAATGATATTTACTATGCATAAAATAAATTGGAAACATTTATTGAACAATCCAACATCTTAAGATTGACAAGTAAAATATAATTCCAACCAGATAAAAATATAAAATTGTTTATTAAACAGTACCTAAGTAATATATTCATTGAATATTTTTGTTAATATACAAATGAAGAAATGTTTCAAAGAAAATTAAACCAAAAAAATAGATTAAAATGGTTTTGTAACACCCCCACCACATTTATACCTCCCTTATAATGATCTCTCGACATTTAAATCACCAATGAGAGTAGGAGGAGGCTTGATTGGTTTTAATTATTTATTTTAGATATCCTTTTAATTTTATAGAGATCTATAATTTATATAATGAATAATTTGAAAACATTTCATATCATAAATTATATTTTTTTCTCCTATTTTCCAATCAAACAAATGAGTTTTCAATGGTTTTGATTTATAGGGAATGTGAAAGGTGGTTTTGGGAATAAAAAATTTACAAAAACACTTCTATCATGAATTTTGGTAACCAGAAAATCTTATCTCACTTTTTAAATAACTATTAATTTGTATCCCATCTTCCTGAACATCACAACACAAAATTTGGTTGTAATTAGAGGTATATATTTTAAGATATAGAAAAATTGAAAAAGTGACTTTCTAACTATGAATTATCATGATTCCATTCAATGATTAAACATTTCGAAGAAAAAATTGATGAATTGAGATTCATGATCTTCTATAAAACATTATATCAAATTTTTATGGATCTAACTATAAAACACAACATCAATTTATGTTACATATGACTCAAAATATATTATTTATGAAACATATGGGCTTGAACGTTCATGTATTTTGGCCCATTTGGTTCGAATTCGGACACAGGATCTCCAAACAACATCCACCAACAACAAAAAGAACAAAACAAGTAAAATTTAATCCTTGAAGTTTTTTTATAGTAAAAATATTATTAAATATTAAGGGTAAATGATTAATTAATTTTAAATTTAAAATATAAAAATAGTGGCATGATTGTGGAATAAAATATTGAGCTGTGGTTCGATCACACCCAATACCTGGCCATTTTCAGATGTAAGAAAAGTAATATTTCAAAAAAACAAATTGCATCATGATATTATATAATTCATGATTATTTAACATTTAATGAAAATCCATTTCATGGTAGAAATCTTTGTAATAAATGACCCACACTAATTAGTTAATCTCATCAAGAAATAAAATGTGTGTCATATAAATTTTATCTGAGAAATGAACTAATTAAGAAATCATGAAAAAATTCCCATGTGTTCATAAAAACAATTTCATTATTATATTTGTTATTTTATCTATTAAATAATATAATTTTTTTGAAAAATCTACATACATGATTCTTTCCACAAATCAGTCAATATACACTTTACAATCAAATTTCAAAACCAATTCATTTAAGATTTCACAAAATTATACCTTTAATATCCTTTCATATTTATTCCCATGTGTTGTCAATTTCATCACACCCCTAATTATTTATTTATTTATTTAATTATATGATTTATCTATATAAGGGAATACAATAGTTGAATAATATTCACACATGCATAGATCAATCTTAAAAAAGAATCATTTTAGAAACTTTTCTAACATTAACCTAAATATTATATAATTTATATTAGTTAGAAAAGGTTAACATTTCGTTGTTATGTAAATGATGTTTTTTATGATAAATGACATGAACCTACCCTTAAATACTTATAAATACTTCAATATCATCTAAAAAGTTTAATACAGATACCATCGATCATGTCATTGATAATTACTTAATTAATATAATATATAATCTTTGTGGTAAATTAGTTTTTAAAATCACATGATATTAGTGAAATAAATTTTTATGTGAAAACATAGTGAATACGGGATATTCCACAATGATATTCAATAAATTCCATCATTATATAGAATGTTAATATGATTACATTATCAAAAATTATATAAAATAAAAAAAATTATACAATATAATAAGAAAAAAAATTAGAATTATGGTAGAAGTTGTAATACAACTCGAAAAATATACACACTACTTCCCACACGCACCCGCTTATAATTTGAATATTATTTATGTAAATTAAAGTGAATTTTTGAAGTAAGAATATAATATGGTGGTAATCACTAATATAAGGATTCTTGATTGTGGATTTCCTCCACCCAGGACTTCAAAAGGGTTTTATGGGTTTTTTTTATTAATTTCCCATTACCCATGAATTTATATTGGATTTTTTAATTTTTATTCTATAAATTCCCAAATGGATATACATTATCCATTTAGAATGTGCTAAGATAAATGGAATAAAGATTATATGGTAGAGATATTATCATTTATTTTTAAATGATGAACTTTCACCTAATGTGGAAATGGAACTAAAGGATGTGAAAGTAATGGTCAAACATTCTTCTCTCCTTATATATTCAAGATTTCACATATGAATCTATTAGGATTTCCTAAAAAACATGATATTTTAACATACAATATTTATCCAGATATGATAGGTTCATAATTTTTTTTTAATACCACAATATACATGTATCTATACCTCTATAAGGAGGTGAAAATATTTTCCAAAATGATCCTATAGTGTGAAATATTAAACTCAGTATCATACACCCATACTTCATCATCAAATTATATACTTAAATAATTCTGATTTTATTATACATTTTTATAAAGATATTATTTACTATATAATTTTAAATCACCAATTTTCCATTATTTTTGGGTTGCTATAAATTAGAGAATTTAGGGACAACCTTATATTAATAGAGAATGCTTTTCATGTTATGATTCAAAATTGATAACCCTATTCACAAGGATTAACCATATAAACCCAAAAACTAGAAAAAAAATTGATTATACAAATTCAACAACAAATCGAGATTCATCAGTCCATGTTTCCTTTACCTCTATATATTTTGAGCAATAATTTACTTTAATATGAATAAAAAAATATAATAACTAGGAATGGTTCATATGAATTGAATACCCTAAAACATAAAATATCTCATAGAATATTATTGGTTGCTGGGGAATCTCAATCATATTAGACAAATGTAATTTATATTTTCATTGTTTGCAAGACAAACATAAATAATGAACATCTTAAAATATGTATTTCAAAAATTACTAGATATTATGAATTTTCATATAATTTTTTTTAGAACCAATGTGACCCCCACATACAATAGTGTCCCAGAATATGAGGATAGATGTGAAATAATTTTTGGTTATTCAACATCATATAACGTGGTAAATGAATATTTTACAAAAATAGGGGTAAAACCCAATGTAAAATATAGACTCTCACCTAATCCTATCTAGTTGGTGGTTATTATATCCATGAAGTTCCTGTGATGAAACAAAAAATTTCACCAAGTTATAAATCCATGGGATATTTTTATGAACAATATACAAGTTCTCATTGAGGTGGGTTTTAAAATTTGGAGATTTTATAAATTATTAAATGTAAAAGATTTAGTAAATGTTGTCTAAAAAAATTACATGCTCTCTACTTAGAACGAAGTTGGATTTCAATATATTGATTTATGAGAATAAATATAACAAGTGGTCATTTGAAATTAGGGTTATTCAACAAATATTTAATGGAATCATGGTGTGAAAAAAACAACCACATTATAGTTAATAATATTAGTATGAAATATTTACCAAGAGAGAACTATATAAAATATTTATTTTTTAGTTTTGATTCCATTCTCTTATGTTTGGCCCAGTGTATATGATACTTAATCAATGATGTGAGAGGTGATATCTAGCAATGCTGATATAACGACCCCCAAAAATAGGGTTAGAGGTATGGAACATTATTTCAATGTTTAAACCCAACTTTGGTGGTTTAACTATAGGTGGTTAAGTTAGAAACCTTATAAAATCATGAAAATAAAAATTAAAAATTTAATATAAATAAATAATTATATACTTTGGCAAATTTTTATACATCCATATTGATGTTTTACCAAAATATGTGAAGCATTTTTGAAAAATAATGAATTGCTAAAAATAAATGCACACAAAAAATTAAATTTGGGTAGGTTAATAATATAATATCACCTAATTTTGACTTACCATCCTAGATACCCTTTTTAAACTCATTATTACCCAAAACCATTACTTATTCCACAAAAAAAAAATTCGCATAACTGAAAAAAAAGTATTTGAAATTAATTCATAAAGAACATAAAAATAATCATACTAATATTTATTAAAGTATGAACCATACATAGTTAAATAATCCATAAATACATCAATGTTATTCTCTAAGTAATATTATAACAAAAAAACCATGAAATAATGGATAGTAACTAGATCTGTACAATAGTCGAATGGTGTCCTTCATTGTAAAAATACACCAAATGGAAATGGAAATTTTTTATTTTCCTAATCATCATGGAATATATATATATTTTTATTATATATAAAATCCATCAAGGAAATATTAATGAGACTTACCCAAATACATTTTCAACTTTAGGTCAACAAAAATGAACAAAAAATGAAAATATTAAGTAAATGGTTATTCTTTTGGTATTCATGTGGACCTTCAAAATATTTTCCTATATTATAGGAACAAAATAATTATAATAATTTTTAATAATATGAATATAATTTTTGTAGGAACAATATTACTATACTGACCCATTTACTCTCAATGATATGATATTTGACCCTAACTATTAATAAGTTTTTTCTTATTTTTTGAAAACATCATGAAGAGTGGGATTTTGTTACTGTTTTGATTATCTTACCAGTTTTTAATTATAATAAATGATATTGCATGGATATGGATGATGTAATACTAAATATTTTCGATATTTTCCAACCAAATTCCTTTTCACATGCTCTAATTTTTATGAAACATTGTTTCATGATCAAGAGAGAAGTTATTTTAAAAAATCGAAATTAATTTTTCAATATACTCAAGTAATTATCAATTTTCATTAAATGGTTGTGGAATAAATTTAATTGAAGGTGGGTTAAGAATATAAGATAATGATTTTAATGGAAGTATCACGTGTTCACTATCTATATTCTAATTATTTATTTACTTAAATAGAAAGATGATATTAATGTTCATTGTATAATCTTAAATGGTTTCAATATATATAAAATGTATGAAATCATTAACATAATTATAGTCACTCAACACAATTTCAAAAAATTATTAATGAATCCTCAACCAAAAAACCAAAAAATGGAATTAAAATATAGGGGGATAAAACATTGAATTTTTAAGGATATAATATATGGGGATAACATCTATAATCATAAATAGTTAAGGTGGATTGATCCTAAAGGTTGGGTATCATTTCATCTATAATACTAAAATAAATAACATAATCACTGAATTACATGAAAGGGGTTCCATTATATACATCAATATGTATTTTTTCTATTTTGTGAAATAACCAACCAAGAATCAAGGGACTGTCTTTTTTCGTTTTTGTATCATCTTTTTGACGTATTTATATGTCTATGGGGAATTTCAATTTCTTCACCTTCACCAAGACATCATCCATTACACTGGTTTGGTGTATCATACCTCAATTAACCAATTAAAATAAAATTCATGTGGCATTCAATTATACATCATAAAATGTTGAGAAAATTATGTGACATGTCAAATTAAAAGAATCACCAACTTGTATCATATAATCAAATAAAAAACCACTTCTATATGGTTCATGGAATTTATAATGTTCCAATAACCACACACATTGTTAGTAATTTCAGTTAAATCGTTCATAAACATTTCTCTCCAAGCTGAATCTATCATCCCAAAAAAAAATACTGCTGGTGGGTACAAAGTTTAATAAGAAACATCAAGTATCAAAGAATTTTATTCAAATCACCAATAAGTGTGATGTTGAAGTAAACCTTTTTAAATGTATCAATAATTTATGTATCATGTTCATTCTCAATAGATTATAATTTTTTATTATTTTATGAAATACAACTAGGATATTTGAAAACCTATAGAGGTTTATCTTCCATTTTTTACATTTTCAATGATTTTATATTCCATTAAATATTTTATATATTTTTAATGATATCTCTGAAAAGTTGGATTTACCTCAAAGGTGGATTTATCAACACTATAAACATTCATATGAGATTTATAATTATCACTAAAATGTGTAATGGAATGTGCATTACCTTTTTATTTGGAATTGATAAGTGGTCGGAATGGTTTTTGATTGATAAAATATATTATCATATCACCAATGGTTTTATCAAATTTTACCACTCAAGATTGAAAATCATTAATTTACGATTGTGTTCTTATTGATTTTGAGGGGTTTTTTTTTCATTTTTGTTAAAATATACCGAGTATATTGTTTAAGTTTTGGCATGGGAGGGTTCGATGTACATTTGTATTGTTTAATGATTTTTATGTGGTGGTTAAGGATGATTACCATTCCCATGATAATTCCATGGAATATTGAGGTTGGTTAGAATAACCCATTTTCTATAGTCTTCATTATATATTCATATATATTTTGATAGTTGGTAGAATCATTGTCTAATAGGTTGGTTATATGAGCATCCTAAGAATATGTCTTCCGAATTATTTTAAGAGTTTATTAATTGATGATGTTTTTCAAAATAGTAGTTTTAAGTTGAAAAAGTATTATAATTAAATAGATGATGATGTTGTAATTTCCCTTTTAAAAATAATGTTGTTCGAGTAGGTTATTAACCTCTTCAAACTTATTATCCACATTATTCATGGAATTATAAATCTACACCTAATGGACTCCAATTACAGTTATAGTCGACCTCAAATGAAATTATGTAGAGGGATATGCCGTGTTTTTTATGAGTTCCCCAGCATAAATTATAGACCTTCCTCCTAGTACACCACCTGAAGAAACAATAATTACATTATGATTAATAGGAATTAAAACATTATAAATTTTTTTTTGAATGATTATTTCATATTTGGGGATATGTAAAACTTGCACAAAGTCTTTTAAAATGTTCTTAGTATTCATGAATTTTATCCCATTATATTGTCTTATTCAAAAAACCGTTGTCCTTATTATTCTAGTTTTAGATCCGGGAAAATTCTTTTCAATAAAATGGTATTTCATAGATTCCCATCATCTGATTGGGGAGTTAACCTATTACAAACAGTCCTTTGTTGTGTCTTATAACATGAACAGAAAATCCCTTAGTTTTAACAGTTATTCATATAATATTTTAGGTTTTATTATCACGCTCAGAATATGTAATTCATTTTACCATTTCTGTGGGACTTCCCCATCTAATCCATGGAATTTTGGTAACATGTTAATTTTACCATATTTTTTCATTTTTTTGTACTTTACAGTGTATTGGAATATTTTTCATTGAATATAAACATTAGGAATAGTTATTTCAATTAATTTTCATGTATTTTATACCATTTCATACTTGTTAAATTCATTTTTAACATTTTTTCCTTAGAATAAGGGCTTATAGGGTTTTTTCGTGTCATGTGTCCTGTTTTATGAGATTTCATTATGTGTATCAATGTCGATCACAAAGGATCCTATCTGTTTTGAGTTATAAAAGGGTATATCACCTTGATAATTAAACATTTAAGAACAATAACTAAATAAAAATGTGATTTAAAAACAAATATATACACAATATTAGAAGAAAAAACTTATATATACACAATACATAATGGCCATATCCAAAAATAAAGTATAAACAATAGTGTTCCTTGAAATGATAAAAATTTTTGAATACATAATCAAAAAGTATAAAATTAGTCAGGTTTTTAGAGTATTTAATGTATATTGTAGATCCCTGTTTACATATTAAAGATATTTTGAGGTTTAAAGTATGAATTTTTATATTTTTTATAAAATAAAACTATAAGTGGATGGGTTTGGAAATAGTTTGAATGTAGAATAAAAAATAAAACACGACTTGAGAAATTTATATTATGAAATTAATTTTTTTTTTGAGTAAGATAAGGTGATCATTTCACATTTAGTACACATAATAAAAAATTTATGGTTCTAAAATTATGATTTTATTAAATGGAATTTTTTGGTTTAGGGTAACAAGGATCTGGTTTTTTCTCGTTGCTTTTTTGAATGTTCCACCTCAAACTATCCTTTGATGAAAAGTCTCTTGGTTAACAATTTGATCTTATACATCGAATGAGTGATACTGAATAATAGTGAGAATGTAATAATATTTTAGATAAATATTATCACTTTGTTTTCGTATAAAAACCATGAAATATTCAAACATAAAATATCAAGAAAATCAATAAAAATTTGAAAAGTATTTCATTCTATCATACCAAATCTATGTATTCAATGAAGTTACATGTTAATACCCAAATGAAG
This sequence comes from Viscum album, assembly GCA_963277665.1. Lineage (NCBI taxonomy): Eukaryota > Viridiplantae > Streptophyta > Magnoliopsida > Santalales > Viscaceae > Viscum > Viscum album. The sequence goes on from OY728131.1 coordinate 1,390,685,712, forward strand.
AAAATTTTCAAATATAAATAACAAGAAACCATTTTTTTAAAAATGTTTTGGAACTCTATATCGACATATGTTCATACCTTAAAATGATTTCATATCTCTTAGCTCTCTATCTATGGGAGGATGAGGATTTAGTGGATATCCTTCATTATTTTTGATATCCTTGTGTGGAAAAAGTGCTTCAGAATATTAATAATTGTATAGGAAACCCTGGAAATCACTAAAATGATAGATTTTACCACTTGGAAGAACATATAATGGTGGGTCCCATGGTTAAAATTTATTAGGAATTTGAATGGGGTTTTGACACACATAATTTCAAAAAACCACTTTTCTTACAAATTTGGGAGAATAGGCAGCATTTTACCTCTTTTTACCAAACTATAATGTTTTTTAACTCTTATTTAATATAGTTATTGAATATTTTGTAGTAATTGGATTTCTAGAACTTGGGATATGAGGAAATTAAAAAAACATTTCCCTTATATAGTCAACAATCAATAATAAAATTAATGATTTTACATTTCAATAAAAATAATTGGGTGGATTATGCTTCATTATATTCTAGATAATTTTATCCCACAAGGTTATGGGACAAAAAAAATAAAAATAAATTATTGTGAAAATTCGTGAGGAATTTATAATTCAATGAACACATGTTGTTGTGTTTCTAAGATGTTTTTCCCATTTTTAATAAATTTTATTCTAGACACTTCCAATCACATCTATGTACAATTTATAAATAAATAATTAAAAATTACCATTTAAATATATTTTAACATTAAACAAATATTAAAATGGTATAGTGAATTGAATATTAAATATAAATTTTTTAAAAAAAAAATATTGTTTAAAATAGTTGTAAGAAGGTTGGATATAATAGTTATTTGTGGTGCGATCAAGGGGAAATAAATCTCATTAGGTTTAAACAAATTTCATGGAATATACATCATCATATACATGTGTATATATTATGATGTTGTGAAATGAAAAAAACCTCACCCAATAATGTGTTTTGAGTCATGTTATACTTACCATTTCACCATTCCACTAAACCATACATGTTTATCCCCTTTCATATATCAGAAACATCATGCCACAAAGTCAACCAATTTATAAAAATTAAAGGTGTGATATCATAAAATACTATTACTATTACTCACTTACTCGTGGTACTTCCCATACAAAATATAATCCACATAATACCATTTCTTGACCTATACCCTCTCACCCGGGGTAGGGAAAAAAACCACATCCTGGATTAGCACTGTAACGTCCTGGATCCATAAGCCAATCAATGAGATCCCAAAATCTAATTGGTCACATGACCTCAAGAGCATATCCCCAAACACAAGATGCTACCGACTAGAAGCGAGTGCCTAGGTCTCATAGTGGGGAAACTATGCCCTCATTTTTCAAAGTGCAGCGCAGTGGAAATGATAAATAACATTGAACATCGGAATAAGTAAACAATATACAATAGAAGTAGACAACTAAAGTAATAGTGAACCATAATTAATATATTTAAAGATGCATGATGTCACTAATTCTAAAAATGCAGACAGAATATGATAAACTGCAATACGATACAATACAACTCAAAGTCTATGGTACAACCAAACATAAAAAAGTTGAGTAAACATAATGCAGCAGCATCGCAATCCTAAGTTTGGTCCCATGCTCTCCTACTCCTCTACTACAATCATGTCCCTATAAAGGGACCCTTTCCCATGTTGACACCTGCAATAATATAGTCTGTCTGAGCTAAATACATGACCAAGAAAGGGTGTGAGAAATAAATCCCAATAGTCACCCACCAAAGGCCGGTGCCAAAATGTTAGTGAAAATATGCAATAGCAGTGTGCAAAAGTAAGTCCACAAAACTAGTAAGTACTCAAATGTCACTATCACTACCATTTTCATTTCCATTTTAATTATTACTTATCACCTTCAATATTGTACTTCGTCTTGGAAGGTAAAACATCAAAAATCACCCCAATGAATATAGAAAATAAACAGTGTCCTTAGACATGCCGAACTCTACCCTCAGGTAATCAGAATCATTCCCTCAGGGTAACAGAACCATGCCCTCATGCTAATCATAATCACACCCTCAAGAGAATTAAAATCACGCCCTCAAGTGATTTCTCTCAAGAATAACGAATATTTCCCTCATTCATATGAGATAATACCCTCCGGCTAAACAAAACAGTGCCCTCAGGCTAAACAGAACACTGCCCTCAGGCCCAAGGAAATGGCCGTGTCCAAAGCATAAACAAGAAAATTACATAAATTCTCTCTCAAAAAAGAAATACACAATATGATCATGGCCTACCCTTGGGTATCATGGAAAAAATTCTAAACATAGGAACATGCCCATGAGGTGGTTATGGATCCATGATGTGATCCCAAACAGCAGATTAATCTTATCATTAGATTATCTCCACAATTCTAGATATCTTTTCAGTAAATACCTCAACCATACAACACCCCAACCATGGGCGCGTAGCACAACATTACATAATTTCAACACAACAGTTGAACTGAACATCATACCACTTACCTCAATCGTCTCTGATTGGTATAGGTAAACGAAACCTCCAAAATCATCCAAGGGTGACATAGATCGGGGATAAACTTTCACTAATTTAATCTCAAATATCATTCCCTCAAGAAATAATTGGTAAGAACAATTCAAGGAGAGGGTAGGGCTTACCCGTTCGGTCCCAACATCATCGACAGAGGAGGAATCAGATTCCCAGTGCACGATCGGGTGATCTTCCAAGGTTAGGCCATCCTCTCGTGCTTCAAAACAAACTCAATATATCCTCGGCTGAATGAGTAGGCTACTTCCCGTTTTAAGGAAAAAAAACTACCTGGCATGTAATCTCAAATACATGGCTTATATTTTTAATTTTTTTTAAACTTTTCCTCTGGCGGCTTCTTTCCACTGTGACACTGTTCATCCATCGACATGAGTACATGAAGTGTATTTCTGATTACATGTCATGAATGGTAGCTCCACTAGCAGCTGCCTCCACCACCTTACTATTCACCTTCCGAATGATTACATGGTGTGTAAATACCAGGCACATGGCGTGTAGTCAGTTTTTACACCCTTCATTGCCGATAGGCCTATACGCACTATGTACTCATCCCACACGGCCAAAGTACACGTCGTGTGGAAAAGTACACGACATGTACCCACAAAATTTTGGATTTTCCCCCATTTCCATTATTTTCTCAAAAAACATAAGGAAAAAGGAAAAGAAAAAATGCGTACCTCAAGAATAAGAACTGGGTTGTTACAAACTTCCCCCCTTAAAGAAATTCGTCCCCAAATTTCCCTTACAATGGTGGTGAAGATAAAACCGTGAACAACTCTGGCCACTGAGCACGTACATCTATCTCCTGCTCCTAGGTTTTGTTCTACACTCGGCCGTGCTTCCATAGAACCCATACCAGAGGAACTGACCAGACTCAAAGAACCTTCGTGCTCCTATCAACAATATGAATCATATGCCCCTCAAAGTATGTGTTGACCTGAAGCTCAACCTCCTCAAGCTGAAAGACATGAGATGGGTTTGAATGATAATGGTGTAGCTGGGATACATTGAAGACATTGTGCATGGCATGATACCTCTGTGGTAACTACAAATGATAGGCCACCGACCCGAATCTCTCCAGAATCTCAAACATCCCTACATACCTTGGAGAAACACGCAAGAAAACCTGATCCTCGACCACAAACTCCAAGGGTCATCTGTGGTGATTAGCATAAAATTTATGATGAGACTATGACGTAGTCATCTGCTTCTATATCAACTAGAGTTGCTATGAAGTCTCTTGTATGATACATGGTCTCAGTAAAGATGCCACACCTGCCTCCATATAACACAAAGGTGATCGGAATGGCCTACCATATAAATCCTCGTAATGTTCCATCTCAATATTTTCCTGAAAACTATTATTAAATGAAACTAGACAAGGTGTATATGCTTCTCCCAAGATCCCCCAAAGTCAAGGATGCATTCACGTAGCATGTCATCAAGAACCAGTATCATACGCTCTAACTGGCCATCTGTTTGAGGGTGGTATGTTGTGCTCAAAAGATATTGTGTACCTAGTGCCCTCTGAAAACTATGCCGAAAATGAAATGTAATGTGGGAATCCCTATCTGAAATGATAGAATGAGGGATCACCTGAAGATGTACAACCTCATGGATATACAACTTCACAAGATCGACAACACCGAATGTCTCCTTGATCAGAAAAAATTGAGCTACCATCGTTAGCCTATATACAACAACCCACATGGCATCACAGCCTCGAGGTGACCTCGACAACCCAGTCATGAAGTTCATCACAACATCACCCCATTTATATTCCGGAATGGGTAATTATTGTAATATTCAGGCTGGCCTCTAATTCTCTGCCCTCACCTACTAACAGGTGGAACATCTCGTAACAAAACCTGCTACCTCTTTCTTCATACCCGGCCACCAATACTGACGTCTCAAGTCATGGTAAATTTTTGTAACTCCAAGATGCTCTGCCCAAGATGAATAATAATACTCCTACATCAGCTCCTCGCGTATATCCCCTAGAACCCATACTCGTCCATGGAAATGCAGTACCTCATCATCCCTTGTCGTCCATCCAGGAGGATGGTCCTCACTTTCCACCGACTCCCGTACAACTATGCCTATTGAATCTAGTAGTTGTCTCATACTCACTATATCCAGTAGGGTAGAAGTCACAACTAAGGAAGAAAGATAGGTTTTCCCAATACTATTATGTACCTCCAAATGAATCTTTGAGAAGAAAGCCATAAGCTACAAGTCACCACTAGCCTCATGATCTTCCTGTATCTAAGTCTTCCTACTCAGTGGATCAGAAAATTTGTAACCCTTCCCAGATGTATAGGAATGATTTACGTTGAAGTAATGAAGTTATTCAACCCACCTTCACTCTCTCAAATTCTTGTCATAATGGGTAAAGATATACTTGTGACTTTTGTGGTCCGTGAACAAATTATAAAATGTTCTCCCAAGAGATAATGTCACAAACAAAGTTACAAATGAACAACTGTATCCAACTCAAGATCATGTGTCGGGTAATTCCTCTCATGTGGCCTCAAATGCTGATACCCGTACACAACTACTTGATCGCCCTGCATCAACACCGTTCCCAGCCCAATACCTAATGCATCATAGTAAACTGTATATTTCATCCCTTTATCTAGATGTATCAGGATTGGGGTTGATGTTAACCTACCCTTCATCTCCTGAAAGGCTATCTCACAAGATTTTGAACAAATGAAATTCACACCATTCTTTGTCAAACCCTTCAACAGTGCTACTAAGTGAGAGAAGTCTTTTATAATGTGCCTATAGTAACCATCCAGCCCCAAGAAACTCCGTATCTCAAACACATTCTTATGGTGGTCCCATGAAACTACTGCTCTCACCTTCTCTAGGTCCACTGCAACTCCTGCCTCTGAGATGATATGACCCAGGAAGTGTATATGGTCCTTCCAAAATTGTCACTTTCAGAGTTTTGCATAAAACTGATTTTATCTTAGTGTACTCAAAATGATCTAAATATGGGTGTAATGGTCGTGTCGAGTGTTATAGTACACCAATATATCGTCCACAAAGACTAACATAAAAGAAACAAAATAAGGATGGAACACAGAATTTCATTCCATCACTTTAACATAACATGTATCATATAAGTTTATTTCAAAATTCAGATAATAACTCATTTTCCATTAATAATTTAAAAAATTTGTTATTTATAATTAATTTCATAGTTTCCATATGCGTTGTTCACATTATCCAAGAATAATAATTATATATGTTAATGATCCTCCATTATTTTCTATAAAAACATATTATGCCCACTAAGTCATCAATGCTGACCATTCACATGTCGTCAGTGATAAGTGACTCATTCAAGTTGTCAATTCATGTTTTTATCATAAGGTGAGAACATATTATTAAAAAAAATATTTTTATTATTATCAAGTGTTAATATTATTAATCATTTTAAACAAAATTTATTATATAAATAATTCCAATAATTCACAATTCACTAGGATATACTAACTCACTAACATGGTACCTAGTGACTTTTTGCAATGAAGCACATATCATATTTATTCTCAAAATTTTCAATTATTATTAATTTATAGTAATGATATGATCAATTATTTAATATTTAAATAATTAAATTTCCAATGAAATGAAATCAAAATGATTCAAACAATTTTCAAATCGATCCATGATGTCGATAGGATCCTAAAATAGAATTTCGCAAAAAACATCCCCAGGGCACTTGTCTTTTGTTTCTAGAATTCCTATCAATCATTGTAGGTGGGAATCATGAAACCCTAATGTTCCAATTTATAATGACACACTAATTTGTTGAAAAATATAATCATTAGCTATCTAATCATTTAAATAGAAACCTCAGTGAACTTATTCGACATGGGACAAATTAGGTCCCATGATGCTAATATGGGTAGGTGAGATGTCATAAAATCATGCTTATAAAAAGCCTCATATAATGGGTGGTCAGTCATGACATGGGATTATCATATACCCATATATATATATATATATATATCCTCTGATAATTTAGATCATGTGGATATGTGAATATTAATTTGGTTACCACATACAGATCATACATGATCGAAGCGACATCATATACATCTTATGATCATGATATTGAACAACGAAGATCAAAAACACCATAGTTTAATAGAGTTATTATGCACCATTTTTCCATAAGAATACATGGATGAATCTCACCAATCCATAAATGAATTGAAAAAACTTGTTTTACCCTCTACAAATCTAAATATAATTTAGCCCTACTATCATCCTTCACTACCTATTATAGATTTCTAGAGATGGAAAGATCCCAAATTTTTCTAAACTTTAATATGTATTTTTATCATGCATTATATCATAAAATAATAATAATTAATTTGTTAATAAATCATTAATGTGGATAAATTCTATAGGGAATAGAAAAAATTGAAAGATAATCTAATCAGTTTATCAAATTGGCCTCAAACTAGGCCACTTAAATTTTTATTCAAATTACTTATCTAGGGATGTCTGGATTTTTTTATTCTTCGTTGGGTTTATAAAATATTGATGTTATTCAAAAAATGTAGTGATTCCATCTCTACTTATTCTATATAAAAATAATAATCTATATTATAAATATGAAATATAATTAGAATGGTTTTTAGATATAGAAAAATTATAATAAATCATGTTTTAATATTTTATGGTTTTAACATTAAAATATGGAAATAGATTTTACTAATTCCAACCACTATATAGATTTTTACAAAATCCATTTTTCAAATTTAGATCATATTATTTCCATTAGTATAATTATTTCTTCCAAATAAACATACTCTTATTTCATTATGATAATCGTCTATTTAAACATGGAATTATGGGAAAAGGGATCAATGGAATGAATTTCATAAATAGTGATAAATTAATTTCAAAAAACCGTAACATAATTTGAAGTATATTCTTCCTCCATGATTCTCTCTCAAGTGGTCACCTTGTCTGTATATATATAAGGGGAATTAGGGTTAATTGAAAAAGTTTATAGAAAAGGATATATATATATATATATATGGAGTTGATATAAATTAGTGTTTTAATAAATTATAATATTATTATTAGTCAAGCCATTTAATTCTCTAATAATTCATAAATTTTACAAAAAATTACAAAACTATCACTAAAATTGATATCCAATAAAAAAATATAATTGTAGAGTCTCATAATTTTTTGGACATTTGAAAGTATAAAAAATTACCATTTTTTCCTTCATAAATTAATTAATATTTAAAAAATTTTCATTCAATAACAATATTCCAAAAAATGTAAGAGTTTACATTAAGGTGAATATAGGGATATTTCGTCCTCCCAACATTAAAAAGTTTCATCATTAAAAAGAAAAAATGTATGAGTAACCTGATTAACATATTCATCAATATTTCACCAAGGAAGAATTATTCCTCTAATATTTTCTAGACAATAATTGAAAAATAAGGATATAAGTGGTTTTCTATTATAAGTATTTATAACCATATCAAATAATTCCTTTGAGACAAATTTATCTATCCAACTTAACATGCAATTATCTCCAAATTATGAATAACATTCCTAATAAGTGGTAGTCTTCACCACTAGAATAAACTAGATCGATATTGCAACATGATATAATAATATAATCTACATATATATATTTTCATTTATTAACTTTGATATTAAATTTATCATCATTCAAAATGTGAAGCTCAACTTAACACATTATTTCGAACCTAAAAATCATTTACCATCCAATCTTAGAAAACATTTTAAGATCCTTACCATTAATGAAAGGCCCAACGTGACAAAAAAAATAAATTTTGATCACAACCAATTATTTCAACCACTAAATATCATGAGTTAACATAAAACGAAAGGATCATTAATAATAAATGAGTAACATATTAATGTAACCACATACTCTCAACCACACCATTCATCAAAATAAAACTAACAATATCACTTATATTTCTACTTCGGATAGACATGAATATAATATATTAAATGAAATAATGATATAAATAAGTGGTCAAAGGTATTTAAATATAACTTTAATGAATCACTTAAAATACTTTTCATCATCTAAAACCCTACTTTGAGGGTATCTATAGGATCCATGAGGTATAGCTGAAAAAAAAATATGAAGTTGCAGAACTCAAAATGAAACCTTTGATCAAGGGATAAATAAAAATACAAGAAACTAAAATTCCATATGGTAATGACTAATTATTGAATCACATGTATTCATATCATCATTTTTTAAACTCCCTATTTATTTCATGTAAATAATTCATCATCACTCTAGCTAATGAGATCATGTATAAAACATTCACTCATTTTCACACAAAATTGATTGCCTCTGCCAAATAATCCCACCACACTAATAATATTTTATCTCTATAAAACACACAACCATCCAATAAGAACCACTCATGACCATAATACATAGGCATAAGCCTATGAATGAAAATATTAATTGAGTTACTCATAGAGATATGTCCCTCAATAATGGAGATCGTACAATATATCATGATTCATATTAAGGTTAAAATATCAAAAAACCCTTCTTACTAACTTCTATCATACTAACACATGATTAATAAAATGTCATTACTAAACCAACCATTGTTGTCCCATTTAATACATCCAACACATACAATGGATAGTCATAATTTATAGATACATGTCAAAAAATATCTTATAGACTATAAAATATCACCTATATAGTTCCTAGGGACACTGATGATTCCATATAATGACCAAGAATAAATAATTTTATATTCCCGACACTAATCTCCATCATGCATGCCCAAAATGTTATTAGTTTTGTAAGCGGGTGTGCCCTAGACCTAATATTAGCAGTACTTTTTTATTAACATTTCATATGTATTGAAATTGTTTCATAATTATTTCCTGTCATAATTGTTTTCATACTTCTATATCAAGTATTTATATAGTATTTTCCATAGATTATTTTATGTATCAATAGGTTATAGACATTCATAATGGTAATATGATCAATGAGACACGTTGAAACTAATCTTAAATATCAGTTTGACGGTCGAGATAAAACATAGATAGAGGATATAAATAATGTATGAATATCAAGTGTCGATGGTTATTAATCATTGAGACTTTGCATCCTGAATCCCAAGCTTGGTGATCTCTAGAAGTGGATATCATGGGGACATGACCACTAATAAGAATATCATATGTTTTTGGTGTCATTTGATGTTCCTATATATGAGATTTTGTATTAGTCTCTGAACATCAGATGAATATTATTGTGTACCATTTGATCACATAATAATTTTTATGAAAAGAACCATGTATTTTATGTTTTGGAAAGGTAGCTTGCATTGGTTTCATTATTGGAATATTGAGTTAATTGAATTTTCAAGAAAATATATATCACTTTTTATAGGAAGTGATATCTCAAGAATAATTAAAAAGGATAGAAGTACATTTTTTAATTGATTCCCATGTTATAAGAAGGTAACCCCATCTAGTAATGTATTTAAATAAAAATAAAGGATAACAACACAAAGTACACATATGACTATATTAGATATCTTTATATAAATAGATTATTTAACATGGTGGATATTCATATATTTTTAATGTTTCTATGATTAAAACATATATACATAGGGTACATGATGGGTTTTGGACTCCACCCCCCCCCCCGATTTGTGATTTGAAATCACCTATATTGATGTAATCGCCTATAGGGTCACACAATAATAATATTCAATTTCTTATCTAATTATAATGAATTAATGGTTATGATATTGGGGGTCTAATGTTGGGGATGGGAAGTGGAAAATTTTAATCAACCATAACAAATAAATAATACTTTTACTATTAATGGTTATAATAATAATGGTTAAGTTTATTTTCACAACATATTCATGTACTTTTAACTCAACACAAGGAAAAACATTTAATGAAGGTATATTTACTATTTCATCGGCGGATAAATATATAAGGGAGATAAAATTCAAGTAACTAACATTTATTTTATGAAATATTCATATTCTAATAAATAAATGTAAGTGATAAAATAGTAATGATGTCTATGGAATTTTTTAATTATCATTATGGAAGTTACGGTATTTTTAAGCCAAGAAACCTTGTCTGGGGGACCAGGTGGAATTTTGGTAAGTTGATATTACCAATATAATTTGGTAGGAGTTACTTATTAATATAAATATTCATACCATGAATTTTAGTGAACTTATATCCTCTCTACCACTTCATATAGAGAGAAGAAGTCATCCTGAGAACAATGATCAAAAGTATTTTGATCAGATTAATTGACTGGTGATGTTGTGAAAATTAATACATTAGAGGATTAATGGATTCCCCATGCTACCACCTAGAAATAAACACATGAAAAAAAATTATGCTTTTAGAGTGCATGTATAAAATATAGTTAGTTCAATATTCATATACTTCAAGAAACAATATAAATTTATGGCTAAAAATGTGTTTGATTGAAATTGAATGTGATAAAGTGTTGACTTTTTTAAACTAAATTTTACTTATAAGGGTTTATTAGTTAGTTAATTGAGTACACAATTCTAATTATGACTTTAAGACATCAATCATAGTGTAAAAGTTTTAATTTTATCCACATTTCAAGCTATGTACTTGCACCGGTTGCCAATATTTGGCATCTAAGAGAAAATGTATTTACATAAGTCTAAATAATTAGAAATGTTCCTATATTTGACTAAATTGATTCATTATGGTCCCAAAAAAACTAACATCGCTTCGATCTTGGGTTGGATTTTCAATTTATGTTCATCAAATGTTTACAGCAAAAAAAATTAATGTCTAAAAATTATAAAGTCAAATATATAAGTAGGGATTCGTATTATGTTGACTATTCATATGAATGGTATTATGAGTGTGTAATGTTATTTATTCCATGATAGAATAAAAAAAATTATTATTACCTATTAATATACCTTTAAAAAATAAATAATATTTTAATATACATATATCTAATGGAGTACAATAAATCGCGGGTTTACAGTCCATGAATGTGAATGATAAACTGTGGATGAATACTATTCATCATTGAACAGTACATGAGAATGGTACAAAAACACTCGTCAAGTGGTGGGGTGGGTTTTATGATAAGAATCATCTCAAAAAAAATAATATAAAAAACAAAAAAAATCAATAACCATAAATTCTATAGAATTTAATATGGTACTATTGGATAATGAAGTTGTGAATTGAAACTAGTTTATGTTATTTTAATTCATAATATACCCGTAGAGTAAAATTATTTGAAAATTAAATTTATTTATGTGATTTTAAATAATTATGATAGATAATGAGGCATGGACCAACAAATTAATGTGCATTATATGATTTTCAATTTATTAATTTATTGAAATGTGTGGTTTTTAGTAATTAATTAATAATTGACATTCTTCAAATCATCTATCATCATCATTTTTTGTATAAGGTCCTGAAAGTACATGCTAGTTTATAAATGTGTATAAAAAATTCCTAATACACTTATACCTATATGTGAGTATGATTATAACATGAGGATGACAATATAAGACATTATATATTCTATGATATGGAAATGTGCTAGAATGGTAATTCATATGTTGGTATGACAACCCATGTTTTTTATAAACCTTTCTTTGTAATTTATTATTGAAATGCCAACATTATATGATTCATTGAGATCATGAGGCTTATTGTCTTAATGAAATTAGGTACATAACATAAAAAAATTTAATAAAGATACAACATCATTATTTAAAAATTCCAAAAAAATCCCTTAGGTTCTATTGATTTTGTAAAATAGTATGGGATATCCTTGGGATGTGCATATTAATGGGATGGAAAATAAATCCCAATAAGGTGATAATCATGTAATAAATATTTTAAAGGAACACATGTTAGTAAGGAGGCATATCAATGTGACATAAATTGGACAAGAATCAAAACCCTAATCATTGAATCATGATATAAGATGATGACATGATGATATCATAGGAATGTGGAAACAATGTAAAACCTGACATCATAAGAAAAAATCAAGGAAAAATACAATGGAATAATAATAGCGTGTACTTTGGATAACCTTTCGTTCATCATAAATGACATCTCATGAGATAAAAACATTACATGATGCATTGTATGGGTATATAATTCTAGGCGAACCAGTCACATTATTATTATATACTAGAATTTGGTACCCAAAAATATCATAAAATATTTGAAATTTTTTCATCACATTCAAAAAAATATTAAATACTGTTTTTGAAATACATTTAAGACTCCAATAAATTATTTATATTCATATCTATTAAAATACAAATGATTGGAAATGTGGATGGGTTTTCACTACACCAAAGTATGGCATGGAAAATCAAAGGATAATTTCGTTATCACAACTGGTGTACAAAAAGATTCATATAGGTGATTAATTAAGGTGAAAATGTTCTATAATAACATTTAAATCATAATGATAATATGATTACTTTTTAAAAATATATCGCATGATGAATGATTAGAAATCAAAAGGAAAAATACAAAGAATGATCTTGCTTAAAGATGAGATGGAGATGATCACATACCTGGATAAAGAGATTTTAAATGATTTTTGGATCTTATTAAAAGAATGGGGACACCTTGGTATGTCTACAGTGAGATAATGGTAGAGTATATTAATTTTATACTAGTTTTTAGTGATGAGTAATGGGAAATTGGGTAGGTGGTTATAAGAAAAGAGAGGGGAATTCATTAAAAATTTCTAAACTTATGTTTTGTAATCTATATGAAAATATAATAAGAACAATATACTATCCCTTGTATTTTATCAAATAGTAGTTTTTTTAAACATTATAAATGTTTAAAAACATAAATAATTAATATATTACCCTTAGTGATTGTTAAGTGAGTCATGTTCATAATGAAATAATTTAAAAATCATATAATGTAATATAGGTAAATGTAGGATTTCATAAGGGTTTATAGAATTTATATAATTTCATTAAAAATATATTTTGTGGGGGAAACATAATTTTGGATATTTAAAATCTTTTTAGTTTTTATTGCATCAATTTTGGGCTTTTATGATGTCATAATACGTATTATATTTTTATACTATCTCAAATTTTATCAAAAAATACAACTTTGTCAGAAAATATTGGAAAAATTCCCCATTTAATAATTTTGAAGTGGTGATTTTAAAATAATAATTTTTATCAATACAAATCAATAAATATTTAAATTTATAACGTTTAAAAAAATTATCCAATTAATGTAAAATAATTTTTTTTTACGCGACACCTTTTTTATAACCCCTATAAAAATTATATTTGACCTCATAAAATTATATTATCTTTTATATTTAGATAAATTTTCTTTCATAAATATATTTTATTAAAATAAAATATATTGCAAAAAATTATTGAATTCTTCAAAAGGTTTCCTTGTTTGAAACTACTTATTTCTGGAAAAATACAATTTCTATTTATTAGTAACAAAATATAATTTTTATCATACTCTTTATATATTATTTTATAATGTAATAATAAAAAATGTTAAATATAATAAATATTTTATTAAAAATAATATTAAAAAAATTCATACTATTAGGATCTATATTCCGTATTAAACAATATTATATCATACGAGTGAGGTTTAAAATGGTGAATATTTCGTGGGGTTATTCGACGAACATGGTTTGAGATGTGATCTTGATAATATTGATCTTGTCCCATCAATAGTTTGACTCATACTTTATTTATTGAATTTTTTATGCGATTGGTTAAGGTAAAATCCCAAGGATTCATCTCCATTTAAAACTCTAATAAATGTGATTTATATGATATGATTTTGTTTGTTAAGTTCATCACTTCTTTCGTCAACATTAATTGAATTTATCATAAACCTAAATATATAGAAAACATAATGGCCACTTTACAAAGACTATATTTTCAATGACGATGATGCTTAATGTTATTTTAAATCTAAGATGATATAACATATACCAATCCAAAATAACCAAACTAGTGCATATTTTTTCTGTAACATTACTACTAAATAATGAAATTATCCATTTGAAAATGGAAAATCATATATAAATGTTTAGGTCATTACATTCTCTCCCCCATTATAAATTCAACCCAACAATTTTTTTTTCATAAAAAAAATATGTGAGGGTACATCTATTTAATTACATATTCCAATTCTAAAGTTTCATCCTCAAACTTGATGTTAAGCCATAACACTATGAATAAGTGAGTGTATTATTTCATTGAATATTTTCTCTATGGTCTGGTATCTTCACCATGTACTCTTCATATACAATATAAATCTCTAATGGTATAATCTAGGGATTCATCACATTTTATGGGTTTAGTATGTACTTACATAAGAGGAATATATGGTGAAAATAATATACATGAGACAAATCTGTTGGGAATTTTAGTTGGTAGGAAACATCTGTGATGAAAACTAGGATCTCAAAGGGGATGGATTATATGGGACTATGCTTTCCCTTCTTCCAAAACATCATTACATTATTACATGATGATATAAAAAGGATCACTTTATCTATATCCTCAAAATCCAGATCATTTTAAATATTTTCTAAATATATTTTCAGTCAAATTAGTGATTATTTCAATTAACTAAGAATGGATTTAACCTTACATATCTTATCTTAGACAAAATATTGTCCCATAATCTTAATCTCTCCAACTTCATCACTTCAGAGTTCAAAACAATTTTCCATATAGAGATTCATGTAGTGACATTTTAATTCTATAATAGAAATTATTTTCATATGAGAGCACTACTAGAGTTAGAATGGTTTTCTCAGACTAGTCATCCCTATGACAGCGATAAACAATACTAAAACATAAATCTATATATATGCCTTTTAAAGGCTTCAATAAAACCTAGAGTTAAAACATTAATCTCTATCTATTATAATAGAATGAATCAATATATAAGGTATTACCACTTATATTATCTATATCATAGTGAGTTGGACAATAGATAAATCTACCTTGATATAAATTAAATTTTCTAACTTCATATGGAAATAAACTACCACATATATTATGATATTTCATTTATGTCTTGGGGAGTCTTATGATTAAGTATATGGTTAGGATTTCCCATTTTTATAATGGTAATGTAAATAGTTTCATTGTATCCATTTAATTTTAATATTTATCCTTGTCTAGTTCACATCCCATGTATCAAGAAACAAATTATATAATCACATTATTCATAAAATCAAATGAATAAAACATCTTCATATATCAATACTAAAAAATTATTCAATAATTAACATATTTGGTTGAGCTATTTGCATCAACCAGATGATTACTTTTTTAGATCATGTTTTTATGGGACTCAAATATGAGTAACAAACCTCATAACTCCATCTTTAATAAAGTTGAACTCTATATTTCTAATAAATTTATCTGTATCACCTATCCCTCTTTCCTGGACTTTTCGATCCTCCCATTAATTTATTATTGAGTATTAAATTGAGAAATTCTGGATGAAGATAATTTTATTATTCCCATGTTCATCCCTTTTATGTCTAAGAAGATTAAATAACATGAAAAAATCCTCTTGGGATGGGTTTCATGATCTGTTTTACTCTGAGCATATTATACTTTTTAGCCATCCTAGATGGTAATGGATAGAAAAATCATAATCCTTAAACTACTCAAAAAACCATTATTTCCTTATATTGGTATCCCTTTGTGAGTATACATTATTGGTTATTTTTCGATCTATATATATGTCACACTTCTCCGAATAGAAATAATTTTTCTAAATATTTGATGCGATTATCATAGAATCGTATTCAAGATAATGAGTTCGGTACTTCTTCTCAAAGTTCATTAATTGTTAGGAGGTATATACTATCAATTTTTCAACTTCAATGAGTAAAAAACCCATTATATTTTTGGAAGAATCATTATATATTACAAATCCTTTCACATTGGTGGGTATTTTTTGAATTGGTACAATGATTATTGATTTCATAGACTATTTAAATAATTTCTATCATTTATCAGTCTAGAAATACATTACTCTTTTATATATTTTATTGGTTATTGGGATTGTAATTTATTATAATTTTCCTTAAAATCAATGATAGTACCCATCCAATCAATAGAAACTATGTATTTTTGTCATAGATATTTATCTAGACCATCCATAAATTTCCACAATTATAGAAGGATCCATATATATCCCTTTGGAGGTGATAACATGTAAAAGTAATGTTACTTTCTCCTTCAAAAACTCACAATTATTATACTTCGCATGGAAAATTTAATTCTATACGGTATTCATTGTATCATTTAATAATCCTCATGTTCCTACTTAATTATGGAGTAGATAAAAATATATTGTATAAATACATAAAAAAAATTTCTCAATTTATTCCCAAATTACTCTATTAATCATGTTAATGATGATGGATGGAGAATTAGTTAGTCCAAATTGCATCACATTGAACTAATAGTTTCAAAAACTTGTAAGAAAAGTTGTCTTTGAGATATCCTCTTTCATCTCATTTAATTAATAATATCCTAACCAATTATCCACTTTGGAGAAGTATTAGGCTCTATGTATCTGATTCAAAAATTCATCAATCTCTGTTAGATGATACCTTTTCATTATCCAGATCATTTTGATATCATGATAACAAAAGTAGCGGTTTATTCAACCATCCTTCTACATTCAAAAAATGACATATGTAAACCATGGTTTTAAACAAGGGCATACAAAACCCTTTATATATAATCTCTTGTAGTTATTAATTCATATCCAAAAGATCAAGGGTGGTTATTATATATATATTCATGGATATATCTAGACTTATAGTATAATATTATATGAGAACTCAACCTCTAAACAAACAGAAAGACAATGAAATTATTCAAAAAAAATATTAGTGAATTTTTTTACAAGGGGAATGTTATCCAAGAACAGGATTTCCATAGTATCAATCACTTATTCTATATACACTAGTTTCTAAGGAAATAAAATTCATGATTGATATTATTACACTAAATAATATCCATCCTTCTGCTTACAACTATATAGAATCTGAAGCATATTTTTTCTATAGAGGGTGATATAATTTTCAACGGAATTTATATATATTTATACAAGGAATGCCAATGCATGCTTATAAAAGCATTGATTAAAACTAAAGAGTGTATCACATGTATATTTGGGAAATTTATCCCACAAATTTTGATTAGGTATGAGTTATATTAATGGTTTCAAATAATTTTCCTATTTTCAATCTTTACTAAAAACTCAACTTCTATATTTTGAGGTTTTTTTAAATAGTTCTAATAAACATGAGTGATATGAGAGAATTTGTATAACTCGAATAAAATAGTATGTTCATAATCATCGAAGGAATAGAAATCATACCATTCAAAACATATAATTTTTTGATCAACTTCATAAATTTTTATTTCTTAAGCTTTCCCTTGCTCTCTAGGACTTGGAGCTGTTTGTTGTCAGTTATCATTGACAAACCTTTTCATAGTGCATCAATTTTCATTGTGTCCTTGTTCGTGGTTGCTAAATAAATTGGATAACCAGATTTTGGATAACCATATAATATTTTCTTATATCACATTGGTGGGTTTATAATATATGAAATCACTATTTAAATTCCCTTCCATCCTATAGATAAACAAATTCTTTATCCCATTCATTAAATTTTTGGAAATATTCTACCTGAATTTTTTATTAGATTGATATTATAATTTATTTTTCCAATGATATTTTACCGTTATAACAACATAACTAAGATCCATCCCCTACATATTATCACTAGACCAATGTGATCCATGAGTTTCTTCAATATCTATTTAAATGTTAAGGGAATAACGAAAAATTTATCATAGATTTCAATGTCTATAATCACCAAATATTTGGGTAGAATTTACAATATCCAAACAATAAATCATTATAAGTTATTTTATTGGGAAAATAAAGAGATATAGGTGTATCATACAAGTTTTCTGAAGTCCACCATGTATTCCCTAATTTATTCATCATAATTTTCCTAATGCTAAAGAAATCCCACTACATTTTATGTTTGGGAGTACAGGTAATATATTTATTAGAATTGTTTTCTATAATTATATGCAAAAAATAACATAGATCTTTTTCTATGGATTTATATTCTTGATACAAATCCACCATTGATCATAATCGTCATCCATTTGATAAAAATATAGATTTAAATATATTTTTAGGGAATTTAATGACAATAAATGATATTTTTAATATATTTTATTTATATTTATACAATTAATTGATTAGAAGATTAACTAAAATTTAGAAACATTTTTTCGCATAAAGTTATAAGTTACAACAATATCTTTATTAATTGGTTTTGAGTGTTCAAAGTGATTCTGGTTTGAATTCAAAATTCGTTTCCATTGAAATTTATTTATTATTATGTTCCCAACTCATTATCTCATTGGGGTTGGCATCTAATTTCTACAAACATTAAATTTTTCATCAAAAATTAAGGGAATATTTGGGAAGGTATTATATAAAATTTTATTAAAATAAATGTGAAAGTATATACATGAATTGGATAAATATGAAATTAAATATTATTCATTATCATATGAAATTATAGGTTCCAATATAAGTTATCCATCATTTACTTATGATAATCAAATGACATGGGAATTTTTTATGTTAATAATTGTTTATAAGGATATTTTGAATTTACAAAATCATATCACCAAAGAGTTTCAAAAAAGGTGTGATGTAATGATTAATTATCTTTTACTATGAAAAAAAGACCTAATATCAATGTGTCTGTTTTGGGGTAATTACCTCTAGGTGAAATTGTGATAGAGCCACGTCCACATTAAGTGTCTAGAAATGGATTTATTTTATTAAAAACCAACTAATATATACTTTATCCAAAATTATTGATATTGTCCCATGTTTTTTATTACCCCTAATTCTTTTAATATGGATTTATAATCTTACTCTCAAAATATAACAAGACATTCCTTTGATACCAACTATGAAAACCCATATCACATATAAAACATAATTCATGATTTGTTATATAATGGCACACACAATAAAATCCTAGAAGATTTTGGGGCCTACTATATTTTTTAAATTATGTGTGTAACGTAATAATATAAAAAATGTATAAAACATAATTATATAATAATTCCATAATATTCCCATAGGTTCCATTGATATTTTAAAACTACATGGGATAACCGAGGGATGGGCATAAGAAAGGGGTGAGATATAAAGCCTAGTAAGGTAATTATAATAGAAGAAAATGATAAAGGAAATACATGTTAGGAAATAGGAAAATAAAGGTGAGCTAAAAGTGAAAAGAATAATAAATATGATCATTGAAACATGATATATGAAGGTAACATCATGGATACATAAAAATGTGATAACAACAAAAAAATGACATCATAAGAAAATTTCAAGGCTAATTGTAAAAATATATATCATATTGTGATTATAGTAATGTCGCATGAACTATGGTTAGAATATAACGAGATTAAAACATTGCGCATTTCATTTGAGAGAGATATAATTTGGGTCCCACCTCTCACATTCATATCATTGATATGAATTTGTGTAACAAATATATCTAATGTAATAATAATTTTTTAATAACTTTTATTCCCACTATTAATGATTGTATATTTTATAAATATATGCCTCCAATAAATGATGGATATAAAGATCTATTTTTATACACTTGAGTGGAAATGGGGGTGGGTACTTACTACGCAAATATTTGACCATAATAAATCATAGTATATATTTGGTGGTATATAGAGTGTAAATAATGATTCATGGAAGATTTAAATGGGAGATAAATGGGTCATATTAGTTAAAAATAATATGAAATTTAAGTGGGATGTGAAAAAGCATTACTAACATTAACAATTGTAAATAAAAATTTCACAATATAATAAATGTTATTGAATAAAGGGGATAATGAGAGGATCCTTTACCTTTATAGGGTGCTTCATTAATTATGGGGGTGAGGCTTATTAAGAGTTTGGGGACACCAAGGGATATCTCTAGAGAGGGAATGTAAGTGAAAATTTTTGAATTATTTTTTTTGAGTGAAGAGGAAGGAAAGATTGGTTGGGTATTATAGAAAAAGATAGAGTAATTCTACATTACTTTCTAAAAATATAATTTATACTCTATAGGATTATATAATCTAAACCACAATATATACAATTTGTTTTTTCCTAGGTTTCTATCAAATAAGTGTGGATTTAAATATTATGTAAGGATAAAAACCGAACTCATTAGAATAATACCCATGGTTATTTGAAAGTGATTCATGTTCATAAAGAATTAATATTTAAAAATTAAAATATAATATAAGTATTAGAGGATTCATTAAAGGAATATAAAATTAATAAATTTACTTCAAAATAACATTATTATAAATGGTAGACATAATTTCATTTATGGATACTATTTATAGTATTTATTATATCAATTTTTGGTTTTTATGACTACATAATAAATACCATATATTTATTCCATATTTATATTTACCTAAATATTTAAATGTCTTATAAAACTATAAAAAAAATCATTAGCGGGTAATTATGATTTAATGATTTCAATGAAAATATTAATTTTACAAAAAAAAATATCCAAATTTGATAATTTACACTCTTAAATCGATGTCCATAATCATTGAAATATTAATGTATTTTTTTATGATAATAATTTAGAACACTATAAAAATTATATATTTTAGTAAATATAAATATTTTTATATTTAAATAAATATTAATTAGTATGAATATTTCATTAAAATAAAATTTATTTTAAAAATTCATGATTTCATAAATAAGGTTGTTTTGATTGAGATTATATATTTTAAATAAAATATAATTCTAATTAAATCATATGAAAATATAATTTTTATCAAAATAATTCTTTATTCATTTATAGAGTAATAACAAAAAGGTAAAATACAAAAAATATTTAATTAAAAATAAATATATACAAATTATTATAGTCAGTTTTTATATATGAAACCCCTTATTGATCTAGTATATTCCATTAAGGGTATGGTCTACAATGCTAACACTTTCATGGGGTGGTTCAGTTGTAAAAAAACTGACTCTTGTAGCCTGTAGCAAATGGTTCATTTATTACATTAGCAAAATATACAAGATATTATATCCCAAATGAATCGAATAATATAGTATTATTAGGAAACTAGAAACATACTTGAGTATTTCAGTACATTGGAAAATATAAATTACCATATAATGAAAGAAAATATTCTATATCCTTAACCTCATTAAAAGATTCCTTATTCAAATAATGGGGGAGGGATGTAAAATAAGGGGGATATTAGATGATCTCTTAGGATTAAGTATTGTGGAATCTATCTGGAATAAATAATGAATAAAAAATATTTAATGGTAAATAACTTAAAACACATTCCATTTAATAAATAATTTGAGAAAAAATAATAGTATGGTATGAATAAATGACGATAATTTAATTCTATAAAAAAATCACATGATCATGAATCTAATACATGGATAAATTACATTCAGTAATATCATGGTTAATAAAAATTATTACTGATGGAAAAATAGTAATATTGGATTTCATGATCTCAGATCTCATAATATATATAACGTCAAGACCATGTTCCAATAATGACTAAAAGAGTGGGTAATGACACATTTAATTCCATCACATTGAATTTACTCATGATGAATTTAAATTCATTGATGAACAATAAAATTTTAGGCTACACCCATTATTGCATGTCCAAAACATTCATTATATATTGAATGATTAATTTAATTCATGAATAATATTCCCTGTAAATAAATATCTATATTGAATAAATAATATGTAATATCAAAATTGCCACAATAAATCAAAAACAATTAAAATTAAGTAAACTATGTAGAAATTATTTATGGTTTAAAAAATAATAACACCCTTGATAAATGGTATGGATATTTATGGTAAATGTAACATACAATCATCATAAGAAAGTGAATGTCTCAAGGGAAAATTAAGGAATACAAAATTAATCAAGAATTTGAATATAAATACATTCCCTAGTAAAAATAATCATAATCCATAGAGAGAATTAATAAGGATTGTATCATTAAAATATATCAATGTTGGTGCATAATTAAAAAAAATGGTTTTTTGTTGACTTATGGAAATACTATAACAAAATTATTAAATATTTTCATCATGAAAATACCATTTTAACATTTAAAATAACATTTAAAAACTAAAAATTTCCAAAATATATAGAAAAAACATTTTCTTTGAAATTAACCTCATAAAAATGTTATTTAATCATAAAAATAACGATTTTTCTTGATGGTAATAATATTTTATTCATTGTGATTATATTAAAATAATATTTCTTGTCACGTTTTTGGTAAAAAGTCAAAAAGTACTATGTTTGGAAATCAATAATAATATTCTATTATAGACCTTTTTAAAACTAATACATAGGTAAAATTATATTTAAAATCAATTTTATAATGTTAAAAATATTCATTAAGTTATTTTAATGAAATTATGGATTCGGTGGAAAAAATAATTTTTTACCCAAAAAAGAAAAAATAATAATTTCTTTTCATAAAAATAATTTCTCAATAATTAGAAGTACTAAAGAGGGGGAAATTGTTATGTTAAATGATATTTAATGAATAACCATAGGAGAATAAAATGAAAGTGTTTTTTTATAAAATGGTCAAATAATTTACTTCATTAGAAATTCTTTTATAAACAATCGTGATTAAAATTAGATTGAAGCATAAATCCTTTTCGTTTTAGTATCTATTGAATCATAACCCAAATGAATGAAATAACCTAAATTAAACATTATATTACATGAATATAATTATATTTATTATATAGAATATAATATTGGTAATTAGATACATAATAAAAAAAATTGATCATAATACAAAATAGGGCTAATTGTATTAGAAATTGAGATAATATCTCTTATAAAGATCATACCATTAAAGTTTGATTTAATCAAGGAATTGATTATTTGTATCAAATTTAAATCCAAAAAAATTAAAAGTAACCCATAATATAATCATAAGTAATTTCACACATAATCATAGAATATCAAAGACAGTGAGGAAGTAATATTACCTAATGAAAAAAAATTGAGTTTTGAAATGCCATGCCACTTCATAACATTCCTATCCAATGACATGGATGAAATAATTTACAATTATAATTAAAATACCATTAATTAAAAATTAATCAATAAATTACATATAAAATGGTCATTATAAGCACTATTCAAAAGAAATTATGTGCATAACATTAAAATTCGTCTCAATGAATGGAAATTCGGATGAAGTCTGTTACATTAAATCAATCTATAGCTGAACATGATTTAACCACATATATAAGCATTATAATAATAAATAACTGAATCAAACTAATATTTTTACTATCATGTATTATCCTCATATAACGTCTTATTACCTGTTTGTTAGTAATATTTCATTATTACCATTGTTTCGGGAGTTAACACCTTCATTTTGTCATACATGTTTTATCATCGAAGTTCTAGTTCTTGTGAATGGGATTTAGTTCCATCGTCTAAATAATTGTATTAATGTTATAAAAACATATTAATTTATTGGATACATTTTTAGAATAATAATTTAATGTTTTACATGGGAAATGAATCGTATTGCTTCGTTGAAATTTTATGTTGTTCCTGCACATGTGCGATGATATCAATCACTTAATTGGTGAATGCGTAAGGAATTGTTTGATATATTAATTTGAAATAATTTTTATGATTACATATTATTTATATATATTTATAATTTTTATTATTATGAATTTTCATGTGTGTCTGTGATGGAAAAAAAATTACATATATTGGTGCGGAAGTAGTTCACCGTACAGACAAGCGATGGCTTTATATACCATTTAATAGAGGAGATGTGTAAATATTATTCCAAAAACATAAAAAAATTTATGTATATGGAAGATAATGGGGGTATTATATTTTAATATTTAATTCAAAATTTTAGGTGTAAAAACATTGTAATAAAGAAGGATTTTAGTGAAGACAAATATCTTCTCTTAGAATAACATCCATTGGATATCTTATTAAAGAACCTAGGATTTTTTTTTGGGATTTTCATAATATATAGTTTGTGGATAAGTATGATTTAGAGATATTTAGGATGGTTTCAATTTGAGAAATAATTTCTAGAGTGGTGTGAATATATGAGCAGGAGATATGCCCTTTTATAATTGATGAGGAGTGATATTTTTTAATAACAAATCCAATTCAATATTGAGAAGTCACTCTCACCCCATGTGCCTGAAAAAATGATAAATATTGGATAATAAAGGATATATTTATTGTAAAAACCTCAAAAAATATATTTTTTAGAATTTTTTTCCTTCTTTTTCTAATATTACCTAATTTTACCATTTTATTATTCACCATAATAATTATTTTTTTACCGATTTAATCTATCCATTATGAATAAAATAAATTAATGCACATTAAATTATTTTTAACTACATATTGTTATTTTTAAATTAAATTTATAAAATAAAAATTACTTAAATGGGAAAAGTCAATTTCAACAGAAGTGCATGTATGGGGAAAAACCTCATTTTATTCTTTATCGTAGTAAATAAATTATGTTGTATTACGTATAATTATGGAAAAAATTAGGTTAAAATTATTATATTATATTATTTATAATTATTACAAATATGGAATAAATTTTATTAATTTAGTTCACATAATTGGTATAATTTAAAAAATGAACATGCAAGTCATGTCAAAATTGGTTTTCAATAAATGAATTTTTAAAGCATATGATGATATTTCATTATCTATATGAATATTAACCAACATTTTATAGACTAAAATTTATATTTTTACATATATAATCTATAAATAAATTTTGATAATTCCTAATTATGGTTTATGATAATTAAAATAAAACAAAGGCACACTATACACTTAAAAAATACTTTCAAATAAATGTGTTTTGAAGCCTAAAAAACTTATATAGAAATATAAAATAATTATGAATATAATGAAATTAATAAAAATAATTCTAAATTAAAAAATATTTAGGATTTAATTAAAATTAAAACTATAATTAAAATTTAACCTTACTGAATTAAATGAAAATAAATAAAATAATTTGATAAATCAATAATTCTCAATATTAAGTGGATAATAAACCATTTCGGAACAATATCAAAATTGAGCTATAATATTATTTTAACATGATTATTTAAATATGATATCAATTTTATAAAATAAATTTTTTATTGTTTCTAGAAATTAATAATAATATTTTATTACAAGAATAAATAAAATATATTTTTGAAGAAAATGAATTTTTGAAGGATAAAATGACTTTATTAAAAAATTTGAGTGCTTTATTACAATGAATTTATCAATAAATATTCATTAATTATAAAAAAATATTTTTTTAAATAAATAATTTAATTTAATTTATACACTCTAGTTCAATGGATATAATAAATGATCAAATATTAGTAATTAATTTTGTGGATTGATAAACACAGTGTTTCATATTGTATACTCTATTGTATATAATTTAATTCTTTTAAAATATCATGGTGCCACATTCTACCAACATAAAATAAAATATGACCTCTTGATTTTAGTTTTGTATTAGAAAGAATAGGTTTTTTCATTTAAAATTACCTTGGTTGAAAATAATCATCATAAAAATGTTTTATAAATTATCTCTTGATATATGGAAAGGGGAATACGTAGGTCATCAACAATAACACATAATTTGGATTTCAAGTATGAGAACATTGGTGGAATGTGAAATTATGGAAATTGAAGAAAAACATACATAATTATTTAGTGATATAGAATATTGATGACAAGAAATTTAATGCTCAATAGAATGTTAATGACCATAATACCATGATTTTTTTATGTGTTAAAAGGCAGTTGATTCATATGATATGAATTTAATAGTATATTTTTTTCCAAACCCATTTACTAGTGTTGATGTATTGTTTTACTATCTTGATAGAGAACACCAAATTATTTCCTTACATAATTACATTTTATTTCATAATATAATTTTCAACATTTTTTTATGCTTCGATCAATTACCAATTCATGTATTACTCTAATATATTAATATCTAAGATGATGTATTTTTTCTTAATGTGCTAAAATTTACAATTAATGGATTATAATATCTATAAATTTTTAAAAAGTCTTTGATGTGTCACAAAATATTTACTAAAAACAATATGGATAGAACAAGTTATTGAATATGAATTATTATTCTCTAAAACATAAACTATGACACCCTAAGTTAATCATATTATATTACATCAAATTATTTATATTAAAACAATTTCATATTAACTAAAACATCAAATAGGTCTGTGATAGGCACTACACCCGTACCAATATTCAATTTTGGGTTCTTTCCTCACGACCATGCTAGATGCCACAGATTGTCACCAGGCATGTAGGTATTCCATTTTTCTAAAAATATAATAATATAATTGTTAAAAATTTAAAAAAATGATAAACAACTCCAAAAATAAAATTATTCATCAGGTAACTTTTTGACCAAAATGGTTTTCTATATGAATTTTTACCATGAAATAAAATAATATTTGATTATCAATACTACCATAACATCAATAACCATATTAACCCAAAAGTTTATTATTACAATTAATCTTATGAAAAGAAAATTATTCCTCAAATAATACTTCATGTTGAAACTTATGGTTACATATACCTCAATCAAATAAAACACTTACAAAATATCATTAATCACATCAAAATATCATCACTTAAAACAGTAGAAGGGGTGTCCAAGACATTGATCTTATGATAATCCATAGACTCGAAAACAATGAAAGTATACACAATTCATAAATTAAACATATATGATGACATATACACTTCTAACAAATTAACACATTCCATATATGGTTCATGATTCATGTAACCAAAATACCATTTAGAAAAAAAATCTCATATAATTCATAAATATCAATTAATAAATAATTTAACACTTTTTCTTCAATATAATACCTCCTTGTTCTAGGATATAATCATTAAAATAGGTATTTGAATTGGATAATACCAAGGCTCCCATCATTCAACAAAATATGAAATAACTGGACTTCATGGATGAAATTTATTTCTCTCCATTAATCTTCTCACTTTTCATTTGAAATTCGTCAGTTTATGCCCTTATTTTCAACACATAAAACATTTTACTATTCATTTCAGACATTCACATAGGTTTTTATTTAAACAATACTAACATGAAAAATTTCAGGCCTTTCTCCTCGATGGTCTCCACAACTTTATCTCTTGGAAAAATTCATCATTATCTTCATTGGTGAGTCTAGGATTTGGTTATGGTGTATGTTGATAGTCATATATCATGATAATTTATTAGCTATAACAATGATATATTTTACTCTAATCCATATCAATTTTGGATTCACATTATCACCACAAAGTCTAATCTATTTAATGTTATCATGATTACTTCATGTTTTCACTATTGAATAACATTATAAATCATAGTGTGAGTAATAATAGTTATAGTGGTAAGTCCTTATTATCATTTACAAGATGTATAAATCATGACACCTTATTTTTAAACTAAAAAAACTATAGATTTAGTCTAGTTCATTATTTTTAATCTTATTTTCATTCTACTCATGATAGTTTGTAAATAAAATTGGAATTAAACATAACATATCCTCCAGGAGTATCAAAATTGGTGTGTAGTAAGGCCCATTTTCAAGCACTATTTGATGATCAATACATATCCATATGTTCCCTTTTCAGTTTTATTACCCTTAGGTATAACTATTAAAATACACATCCAAATTTATTATCCATATTGGGATGTATTTATTGGAAAACAACATAGTCATTATCTTACTAAAACATTAGGATGTTACACTATACTTAAAATTATCCTCAAATTCGGTCATAGGGATATATTCAATAGACCATGTTTTTCAAAAATTAGTTCCCATGGTTTCTACTAAATGTACTCTGATACTAACAATATATTCCATTAATCTAGTAGCCTAAAATCGGTGGTTAATTTATTAAATAGTCATAATATACAATATATTATATCCCAATAGACCAAATATTTTATTAGTCATGGAACACTAGATATATTTTATAGTCTTCAATTATATTGGAATATATATATTACAAAATAGTGAAAGAAAATATTTTCCAACCTTGTACTCATTCAAATATTTTTTTGTCATATCATAGGGAATGGATACAAAATAAGGCTGAGAGTAGATGATCATTAACTATTATGTGCAGTGGAAGATATCTTCTGTAATTAATGCATAAAAATATGGAAAGTAAAATAAATAAAACAATATTCCATTTAATAAATAACATGATCATAGAGAATAACACAGTAGGAATACATGATTATAAAATAATTCAATATAAATTATCAAATCATCATGAAGACAATCCATGGATAATATAAATGAAATAATATCATGGATAAAAACATAATTATCAATAATGTAAACTTTTAATATTAGATGTTAACATCATTGACATCATGATATCTATACCATCAAGAAATTGTGACAAGAAAACATAAAACTATGGATAATCACCCATTTAATTTCAGTATAATGATTTGTATCATGAGACCAATAAATACATCAAGTGGGTATAAAATTTTTGTTTCCACCAATTGCCACATGTATCAATAATTCCCCATATATCAATGGATCTAATTAATTCATGAATATCATGAATTGACAGTAAATGTGTGTATTGAATAAAAAATAGAACATATAAATATTGCCCAAGTCAGTCAAATATCGTTCAAAGTAAAACACTATATGAATAAATAATATATAATTTATCAAAAAAATAACATTCATTAATATAATGGATATTTTATTGAAATTTAATGTATAATGATAACAATAGAGTGAATGTTTCAAGGGAGTGTTACTGAATACAAAATTAATCAACTAAGTCAATATGAGTAATTTTCTTAATCAAACTAATCATAAATCTTCTAGAAAAATAATATGTATGGCATCATTACATCATAATCACATTGATGTATATGTAAGATAACGGTTTTTGTTGTTAATGAATACAAATACCATAAATCATTATTAAAAACATTCATGTAGAAAATACCATTTTTGACATTGAAACCCCTTTTAAAAACTAATAAATTATAGAATATAAGGAAAAACATTTAAGTTGAAAAGAAACATGTATAATTTAAAGGAATATTAAAATAATTATTTCTCATAATGGAGGAAATATTTTGTTCATTATGGGAATGTTAAGAGAAATAATCCATTCAAATTTTTGGTATAGCCATAAAGTGCCCTGTTTGGAAAACAAAATGAAATTTCCATTTGGATGCATTTTTTAAAAATTTAAAAAATGGATAAAAATTTATTTTTTATATACATGGGGAATATAAAAATATAACAAAAAAGTTTTAAATAAAAATTTTTTTGAAGAAAAACTATTTCTATCCCCAAAACAAAATAAAATTATCATATTAAAAAAACATTTCTTCAATAAGTTTATGAAAAATGTAAAAATGGTACTATTACATAAAAATACATGACTAGAAATATAAGAATAACATATAATGGATTTATTATAGAATTGTAAAATGTTTCCCGTAAATTGGAGTTAAAGTATAAATAATCACAATTAAATTGTTATTAAACCATTAACTATAACCATTTTAGAAACATTTGAATGAAAACAACGGTGGAATAAAAAAAATTAAATAGTAAACACCATGAATATAAAGATATTAATGATAAAAAACTAACAATGTGGGTATTATATACACTTAGTATAATTATGTATGTACATATTATCAAATTTGTCTAAATATAGTGGAAATTTAGATGAAATCTCTTAAAAATATCAAACTATTGATATGAGAATTAATCAATAGATTTATTATCTGTATCAAATTTAAACTGACATATACCAATTGGAAATAATATATAATATAAAAAAACTTTAAACACATATTATAAGAATAAAAATGATAATGTGGATGTTATATAACCCAATGAAAAGAAATTAAGATATGAAATTCTTTTACACTATGTAACATTCAAGTCAAATACCTTGGAGGAAGTAATTCAAATTGAAAATAAAAATGAAATTAATTATAAAGGATTCATGACATAAAATGTAGATTTGTAACATCCTACCTCTCCATATTGGATTGAGTTGATGGGGGTGTTTTTACTCATTCTTAGGTGACATCCTCGATGTGCCAAAGGATGATAATAAATGCTAAAGTATTCATGATTGGTGGGGGATGATTTTACATTTTAAAATGAAAATACCCAACCAAAAATTCCAATAACAAAATAACTACATGATGTGTGTCAAAAATGATTCACAATTAAAAAACCAAAATAAAAATATAAATAAATCATAATAATACCTAATCATATTACCAAGCAGATGAATAAACAAAAGAATCCAATAATATATGACACAAATCCACAACTCCACTCTAAGCTCCATGCTCCAAGAACCACAAGAACACATAATTATCTTGATCTTATAAATATTTGAAGAGATTCATTACCTTTACACGTGTATCAGAACATAACATCTATAAAATCACAAATGTTTTGAAGCAAGGGGTGGGTAATAATACTCAGTAGTTGTTTCCCAAATGACTTCCTATACACACTACAAGGATAGAACTTTTATCACAATTTATATAAACAATTATATAATGAAAATAAATAATATCCAAATTAAAAACAACCCAAATACAGTCTTTCCTAATGAAATTAACCAAAATCAAAAAAATCACAAGAAAAGAAACCCAAAATCATGCGTAGATATAGACAAGTTCCACACACACACACACTACATAAGTGGTACCATTAATGGTGGGAATTTCACACCCAAAACCATCTCCTTGATGGTGTGGCACATTCACATCAGTCACCAATCCCATTAATGATGGCCCTTCACATCCATAACATTGATGGTGTTATGTTCATGACCACCATCCATACAACTCATGAAAATTAAAAAATACAAAAATCACAACTACACTTCAATAAAAAATTACAAAAATCATATCATTCAACAATTTCCAACACCAAATTAACCAATTATTTCACCACATCATTTCAACATAACATGCCAAACTAGTTCAATGAATCAACCATTTACTGAAAGCACCCTTAAGCCATTACTCATTCCAACACATACATTAATAAAAATCATTTATATTTAATCCAAATTTCTCCAAACTGACTTTCATAAACCACCAAAGACACTAATATAAAAAATTCTCTTTTAAGATCTAACAATAAAGCACATTTCACAATGATAACCCATTTTCCTATGATTGCACAAATCCTCAGACAATTGGTTCCAACCAAGCTTCAAACATCAGAATCACAATAAATTTAATGAAAAACAATATAATTTGAAATTAAACCATCTATTTCATGAAAAAGTTAGTTTGGAGAGAAGGGACCTAAATTAGGGGTTGGTGAAATCAACACCCTACAAAATCACACATGGAACTCGGGTTAATCCCCCATAAAATACATAAGATCCCTTTCCCTAACATCAAAAATCCCAAATCATATATTTTCAGGAAACAATAAACCTATATCAACAAGAGACAGATGTTAATCATGAAAATCGACAAAGGGGGAGAACTAGATACAAGGAAACACATGAAGGAACCAAGTGAGGGGAATTACCACATACGAACCACCAAGAAAACCATTCGATGAGCTTCCAAAATAAGTGGGAGAGGAATACTAACCCTTGAGATCAAGAAACATATGTTTGGTTTGTGTGGGAAGAGAAATGATGTTTTTAGGATTAATTCTATGTGACCTCATTTTTTAAAAACCCAATTTTTAATTTCGTTCACTATTAGTTCACACTGTTGGAAAAACTGTGTGCTATCCCAACTACTACTACCATCCAAAGTGTGCCCCATATAGTTTTCTGGCATTGTTTGTGTGGAATCAAGGTGAAATCCCACTACCTCATGTTCCAGGGTTACCTGGGTTGGAAGCATGGTTTTTTCTAACCATGATCAAATGTACATCCCTATAAATTCCTCCAAACATTTTTAAACCCCTTCCATATTCATCCAAACATTACCCTGTTACATTAAACACATAAAAAGGAATAAAAATAATTACATATCTTATACTAGGGGTACTAAATTCTCAAAACGATTTGACATTCCGTCCTTATAATATAGGGAACCATGACCTTTTTAAAAGAGCTCTAGTCATTTCAATGTCATCTCTTTCTCCCACTCCCATGTATCCTCATGAACCTGACCATATTTCCCCAAAACCCGAATTATTCTAATGCTTTTACCATGAAATAATTCCTCTAGATTATCCAAAACCAGCAATGCCACAAGGATCAAAGAATCATATGGCTCCATCTCAACATGATCCCATAGAATCACATAGTCAGAATCCAACTAATATAGTTTCATCTATAAAACATTAAACACATTATGAACCACACTGAATTGTGGTGGAATGTCCAATCGATAAGCCACATCTCAAACCCGATCAAGTATTTAATATTCTTAATATACCATAGTGATAATGTTCTCTATTTTCCTAACCGATGTTGTCCTAACACAAATGGTATTTTCTTGAAAACATTACCACACACCTAGAATGAAAATGTCTATCAACAATGGTCTGTATATGATTTATGATGACAATGCACCATGTAGATCCAATTCCTGATCAAAATAATATTCCATGTTGTTTCTTAGATAAGTCTTATCCCAACCAATGAAGTCTATGAAGTTTCCACAGAATATAGTTGAAAACAACATGGATTCCCAGAGAATGCATGAAACATATCCATATGTATAGAGGCATGATATCTTCTATTGTGGGAGAACATCACTAATAGATAGAGCTCCTCCAATGAGCCAAAAAAATTAAATAACAGAACCCCACAATTTATATTCCAACATTAGCATTGCCCTATCGATTTTCTAATCTTTCTGAGGATGGAATTCCCAAATCATTATCAACAATGTTCCAAGGGTAGTTTCAATGATCTGAAGAAACATGATGCTAACCTCGGATCTCAATATGATACATTCGAAACTATTACACCATTCCACTTTAGCACCTCCCAGATATAAATTCTTTGTAGATCCACCACTAAATGAGATTCACGAATAAAGGAAAATTGGGATGACTTTGTGATCTAATTCAATATCTCCCATATGGAATCATTATTCCAAATCATTCTTGGTAGGCCTATACTAAAATCTATCACTATCTACTCCCACTTCCAAACAAGGATAGGTAATTACTACAACATAACTACTAGTTGAGGATTCTATATTATGACTTGTTGACAATTCAATCACATCTATAGATACTTGGGGACTTTACTTTTCAATCCCTCCCATAAAAATTACACTTTTAACACCTTGTACTTATTATGAATCCCAAAATGGACATCCCATCTTGAATTATGATAAT
Organism: Viscum album; assembly: GCA_963277665.1. Lineage (NCBI taxonomy): Eukaryota > Viridiplantae > Streptophyta > Magnoliopsida > Santalales > Viscaceae > Viscum > Viscum album. Next base: position 1,390,719,992 of record OY728131.1, read on the forward strand.
CACAGAGAATTTACTCAAAAACCCTATAACACCCCAATATTTCATAGTATGTTATCTCATTAAAGTAATTCATTATCTTGTACTACATGAAACACCAAGTTCAATCACACCACAATTTACCAAACTTGCCATTCAAAAATAAGTTATGAATAATATTAATTTCATTTTGAATCTTATAAACTCCATAATATTTTAAAACAAATACTATATTATTGGTTGATATAATATTCCTAAAGATCCATGTTTCTTCCAAAGAGATTAAATAATATTATATATATCATTAATTAACCACTTTAGGTTCTCTTGGAAGTTTAGAGTAAGATTATTAACCATATATTGTAAGAATACAAGAATACGCGGTGAAAGTTAAACAGTTTAACTAAGAGTTAAATCTAAAAGATAAGGTTAAATGGTAACCTAAAATAGTCTAAAACCTATTTTTTGATATGATTTAGACACATTACAACATATTTCTCATAGTAACATCATTTGGATGCATTATAAATTAAATATGATTGGATAATAAACTAATAATTTAATCTTTTCCTAAAGTGACCCTCACCCCTATTATAAAAGGGAACTTCCCCTTATCTCATAATTACACCTCCAAAGACATTGGGCTCAGCCAAAAACTAACAAAATATCCTCCAAAATTCCCTTACATTAACATAGAGGCCTTACCTAGAGCAGAAAGCCAGCCTATGGAGCCCTTTTGTTCAAATAAAAATGAACCATCTGAAGAAGAGGTAATAATTTCACCACCCCTTTTCAAGTTATTTTATTCTTCCACATCCTCTTTATTTGTTGATTCCATAACAAAATAATAACTTTGGTTCCCTATACACACTGTTATGTTATTATAAATATGGTAAAACCATATTCAATATTCTATCCATCCTATAAATGACAAAGTCACCATACATGTGTACGTATGGCTTATGGTCTCCACATCGTGGTGTAGTTTGTAATTCAAATGCTTCATTATTTTATGGGTATAATAATGAGTATAAATGATTTAAATAATAAATATAACATGTTAATTATTATGTAAATATGATATACCATCCAATTACTTATTATTTCACCATCAATATAATGATATTTTCACTCGTGCACACGTAGGGATTACCGTCTCCACGAATACGATGCGATTAATTCTCCATCGTAATAATTCAAGAATAATATTCATTTTTTGAATAAAAATAATGTTTAAGAACTTAATATAAATATATATATGAATCAAAAACATCCAATTTATAACATAAATGACTTACGTAACCAATCATATAATGGAAAATGAATCAGTTAACACCTGAAATGATGATACTACTGAAATATCATTAATAAATCAATATTAGATGATAATATATGATATAATATTAATGTATATGGTTATGATATAATTTAGTAACAATTATTTAACCATTATATAGGAGGTTAACCTACCCTCGACGAAGGAAAAGTACAATGTAAGGGTTAATTCCTCAATCTCAATATTATCAAAGATTGTTTATGTGTAAGTATTTTCTTGGACATATTTATTATCCATGTACATGTTTCATAAAATACATTAAAAATTGATTCTTTTAAGGTAATATTTAACTAAAACATCATTTTAAATGTATTAAATATTTATTCATCCAAATCATTCTCATTAATTTACATGTTTTGAAAACTGTTTTAATGATTTATTTATATCGACATGATTGTTTCGAAATGTTAATTATTTTCAATAGTTTCAATGTTTTATGGGTCAATTTAATTCAAAATTATCTTTTAAATGACTTCCTTTATAATTATGCTACTTTTAAATGACTTCACAAAAATGGATATGTCTCTCAAAAAGTTTTACTAATCATTCTAAACTATGTCAACATTCATTAATGGATATTATTCTTCATTAAGGTCAATTTATTATAATACAATATTCTATATTGAATTTATGAGTTAGGATATGTTTGACTGTGGATGTGTTATTTTTATAAAATTCATGATTTATGCTTAATGTATTGACATTTATAATGCTATTGTTTTACAAATGATTATGTTATGTTTCATCCTTTTCATATGAGGAATGTATTGGACTTAGTAAGTGATGGGTGGAGCCCACTATTGCTCCCAGATGCATCGGTAGGTCTCAAGATACAATTAGACATGGAATTGGCTGAGGCCTTTCCCAATTTGATATATGAATTTGGCCGATGCCTTAATCATTTTTTGATGTCTTGGATGAATCCTTGAAAAAATGTTTCTGAATGTAACACATTATACATTCCCTCATTAATAAAATAATATTGATGGTTCATGTGTTATTTTGACTAGTAGAATAACCAAGACTATGTTTTATTATAGAATTATTTACTCATCTCATGTTCCTACCATAAAGTGTTCAGGTTTATTATTTGTAAAGGCATGTGTTTTCAATTATTCACTATGCCTAATGTTTATGTTATCTTATGATGTATTACATACTCTTACTAAGCATCTGATTTCACCCCTTTCTTTTGTATCATTTTCCCAGGATCCCAAAAAGTGTTTTATGATTGATATTAAGGGTTAAGGTAAGGGAACAATGGCGTTCGCAAAGGATTATTTATGTTTTGTTTTATGTTTGTAATTTTAATGTAACGTTTATTTATGTAATTTTTTTTCAAGACTACCAGATTGAATGGTCCTTCGGGACATGATTCCTTATAATCATGCCAATGTATTAAAATAATGCACTGGCTCCAGGAATCTAGGTTCGGAGTGTTAAAGTCGGTATCAGAGAAAGTTTACCAATAACCTTGTAAACTATATTTATATAAACTCTTATTAGAGAACATTACCCTAAGATAGACTTTGAGGATTAGTATAGAAGAACTTCATAGAAATGTGGTAATGTATAAATATTGTGAATTTACCAAGCAATACATCCCTATCTGGATACAAGAAGGTAGAGGCATCATCGGTACAGATGTACCTAGGATTGAAAACTCTGACATGGAGTTTCGGGCTTGACCTAGGGTATCCTAGTACACAACAACGGGCCTTGCTACACTCTTGGTACTGACACTCCTGAGGGGTATTCTTAGGACAAATTTACATTTTCTTTACAAATCATGATGAAGGATTTATGAGTAATTACTTCCTCAATGAAATTCTTTTATGATTATGGATTATATGCATAAGCTGTTAAATTTATGTTTGGTATTTTACTAGATTGTAATTATGCATTACGATTCATAAAAAAACCTAGTGTAAAACATTGTTTAGAAATGGATCTCAGTAGAAGGAACGGGAAATCCGGCAATACACATGATATGAAGAGTAAAAAGGACCATATCTTTCAGTCTCCCACATATTTTCATCATATGAAGAAATAATATCATGTGTTAATAAGATAAGTAAAGAATTCTCTTAGTCCTATGGATTTGAAGGGATTCAAGAGAAGAAAAGGATGGAAGAGAGAAATATGGATAAAGGGGAGAGGGGAAAGAATGATTTTCTTATATGTGATAACTGTGGAAAGAATCACCTTGGTAAATTCTTGAATAGAATGGGAGTTTTTTATAATTGTGGATAAAAAGGACACCGAGTATGTGATTTCAAGGGCAAGAAAAATGTTTAAAATGTACAATGATTCATCTAAAAAGAGTTTGGACACTAGGAGAATCAATTTTCATATCATCAGAGTATACCACAGAAAATGTTGTTGGATAATAATCATGTTATGATATTGCAACAGATGAAGAGTAATGACTAGTGTTCTTATATTTTTATTAAAGAATCATTAAATCTGAGTGTTGTATCAATGATGTACTGGTTATATGAATCATGGAAATAAATCAGGATTGTATTGCAGTACTATTTCATAAGGGATTTGAGATTGTATGGTACTATGAAAAGTGACTCAATAACAAGTTAATATTGTTGGAAAATACATGGATGAGGAAAGATAAAACTCAATATAGTTTTGAAACTAAGGTAGTGATTTTGGAATAATATATGATTGATTTGGATAAATTATATCAGATATTCATTACTACCTTGTAACTGATTGATGATTTTTATATTTCATCATTGATGGAGTTTACAAAATTTTTGGATTTAAGGTGTATATCTGGTATTATATAAGGAATAATGGATCATTGATGTATTCAATAATGTTTTATGGTAATTTAGGGTGATACCATGTTTTAAGAGAATACATAATGGAGGTATTCAAAAGTTATTAGGTGGAAACAGTGATCTTCATTATGTTTACCATACTTATAAATTTTGGATAATGAGTTTGGACAAAAGTATTTTAGATAAGTCTAAATTTTAGAATGAATTATGTTGGACATTGGATACATGTGTTTATGGATTAAACATTTATTAAAATTATTTTTGGATTTTTATAAAAAGGACAAATCGGAGGTTGACCGATAACCTGTCATGTCCTGTAAGGTCATGTGGCTTGAACCTGCAACCGAAGGGCGACAAGGGTGCATCACCTACCACTGGCCTACGTGATTTCCTTGTTTGTATAATGTAGTATTTTTAAATAGTATGAAAAATGAAATATAAATTCATTATTTTTGGAACTGTATATGATTAGGATAAATAGAAATTTTTTGAATTATATTATCTTTTAGAGTGAAAGATGATATTGGGGTAGGAATTATTTGAAGGTTGAAACTCTACCTTTCAAGTATATTTTTTCTTCTTGTTCTATGAATAAATTAATTCTTAAACATTATGGAAGTGATCTTAAAACCCATAATGTGTTACCCTGATACCATATGATATTTTAAATCATCATATATTGATGGCATTGAGGCGCCCAATTTTACACTTGTTTCTGATTGACGACCTCAATCACTCCTTATAAATATTTATTTTTTCCCACTAATTATGTGTCTCTAATTTCCATCAATATTCTCCTAATTGAGATCATAATTTGGTAGTGACTTTTTCATTTCCCTTTCCCTCTTATTAAGACTATATTTTATTTTCCCAATTTCCTATGTGGGTTTTCCACAAAGGTATTTTCTATTTTCAACCTTTTATTTTCGAAAAAAATTCAAATTGAGAAGAAAAAAAAATATTGAAGGATGGGAGAATGTAACACCCCAATATTTCATTGTATGTTATCTCATTAATGTAATTCAATAGCTTGAGGTACACACAACACCGATTTCGGGTGCCCCACAACATACCATACTACCCGTTCAAAAGGAAGTTATGAATATTATTAACTACATTTTGAATCATATATACTCCATATAATTTTAACATCCATATTATGTGTTTCTTATACATAATATAAGAACAAAGTTGTTTTTTATATAAAGGAAGTATTTTTTTAAAAATGTAATTTTACAACGTTTTAATGGTGAATCCTTTTTAAATCCAATATTAGACACTTTTATATATTCAATTTGACAAAATAAACTTCTTCTTTAGAATCAGGACAAAAAAAATTTTGTCTCAATAAATTTTTTTGTTTTTTTGATAACTATCTTGATGAATAGTGAAAAACATTGAATTATCGTTTAAAACTGAATTTTTATTTAAGTAATTAGTAATTTTATTTTAATTTATTTTATGTAAAAATAGATACATAATACCTATATATGTTCAATGTTATTAATTGGATTCATTTTATAATATGTTTAGATATATTAAATTTTATTGAACTTTTTACTATCTTTTACCCACCTTCTAGGAGCATTTGAAATTTTTCATAAAACATAATTTTACCACTTATGTGAGTTGAATTTCCAAAATCTAAGAGACACGGTTAACATCAATAAGTAAAATTTGGTTCAATAATATGAAAATAATTTTTGGTGAATCATAACTTTTGACATTTATTTAGAACGGTTAAAAGTAAATAGGGTAATTAAGGGTAAAAATGATATTATAATTACTCTAAAACATGTCATAATTCTATTGGATAAGTGTAATTCGACCAAAAACAACCTTAGGAATAATATATGATCCTTTAGGCTAACATGGTTTAAATTAGCATATTTATTATTATTTTATTTAAATTTTAGTTAAAAGTGTTAAATTCAATAATTAATACATAACATTTTTTAATATAGGGTTACACATCAGATAAAATAATTGATGTTATAAATATCCAAATAAATGTAATTTGAGACTTTTGATGAGTTCCACAAATTTTATAGGTTATTATGACATGTTAGGGTTGATTAAAGAAATTATTTTTGAATTAATAAGGTTGTTATGACATTCAAAAAAACAATATACCAAATAGTTTTAAAATTGACATAAATTAATTTTTAAAACAAATACTATATTATTGGTTGATATAATATTACTAAATATATAAGTTTTAGCCAAAGGTATAAAATAATATTATATATTTCATTAATGATCCACTACATGTTCTCTTGGAAGTTCAGACTGTTTTTATTAACCATATAGTGTAATAATACTAGAAGACACGGTAAAAGTGAAACTATTTAACTAAGAGTTAAATCTAAATGATATGGTTGAAATGGTAACCTATAATTTTCTAAAACTATTGTTAGAGAGGATTTCGACCAATAACCTTTTAATACTCTAAATAAATTCATTTGGAGCCATTATAAACCGAATATGATTGTATTAGAAATAAATACATTAATCTTTTCCTAATGTGACCCTCACCCATCTTATAAAAGGGAACTTCCCATTCTCACAAAATCACACCTCCAAAGCCATTCAGATCGGCCAAAACCTGCCCATATCATTTCCCAAATTCCCCCAATTCAACCTAGAGTCCTCCCTTAAGCATAAATCCATCCTAAAGAGCCCATTTGTTCAAATCAAAAAGAAACATATGAAGAAGAGGTAATAATTTCACCATGCCTTTTCTTGTGCTTTTCTTCTTCCACTTCCCCTTTATTCGTTGTTTCCATACCAAAATAATAACTCAAGTATATTCTAAATACATTTATGTTATCATAAATATGTTACAACCATATTTTTTATTCTAGCCATCCTATAAATGACAAATTCACCACACGTGCATACGTACGACTTACCGTCTGCATCTCAAGGTGTAGTTTGTTATTCAAACACTTCATTATTTGGATGGGTATAATAATGAGTATAACTGATTTAAATAATACATATATCATGTAAATTATTATGTGTATATAATATACCATCCAATTACATACTATTTCACTATCAATAAAATGATCTTTTCACCCATAAGTACATAGGGATTACCGTCTCCACGAACGTGACGAGATTCATTACCCATTGTAATCATTCAAGAATAATTTTTATATTATGATTACAAATAATGTTTAAGAACTTAATATAATTCTGTATATTAATTAAATACATCCAATCCATAACAAACATGGCTAACAAAACCATGCATATAATGGAAAAATAATCAGTTAACACCCAAAACGATTATACTGGTCAAATATCATTAACAAATCAATATTGGAAGATCATAAATTATATTATATTAATGCATATGGTTCTTGTATAATTTATTAGTAATGATTTAACCATTATACAGGATTTTAACCTACCATAAACCTAGGAAAAGTTCAAGGTAAGGGTTATTTCTTCAATCTCATTATTATCTAAGATTGTTTATGTGTAAGTATTTTTTGGGACATATTTATTATACATGTCAATGTTTCATAAAATAAATTTCAAAATGATTCTATTAAGGTTCTCTTTAACTAAATAATTGATTTAAATGTTTTAAATATTTATTCTTCTAAATCTTTCCCATTAATGTCAATGTTTTCAAAATGGTTTTAAGGATATATTTATATGGACGTGATTGTTTTAAAATGTTAATTCCTTTCAAAATTTCAAAGTTGTATGGGACTCTTTGACTCAAAAATATCCTTTAAATGACATACTTTATAAATGTGTCAATTTCAAATGATTTAAAAAAAATACATATTTTACTTTAAAAGTTTTACTGGACATTTTCAAATACGTCAACATCCATTAATGTATATTATTCTTGATTAGGGTTGATTTATTTTAATAAAGTCATCCATATTGTATTGAATGAGTTATGATATGTTTGACTGTGGATGTGTTATTTTTATGCCATTAATGATTTATGGTTAAAGTATTGAAATTTCATATGTTAGTTTTATTATGAATTTTTATGTTACGTTTCAACATTTTCATATTATGAATGTATTGGACATAGTATGTTACGGGTGGAACCCTCTATATCTCCTCAATACATCAGTAGGTCGCATGAGACAACCAAACGAGGAATTTCCTAAGGCCTTTCCCAATTTGATATATGGTTTTGGCTAAGGCCTTAATCATTTCTATATGTCTTGGATGAGGCCTTGAAAAAACGTTTCTGAATGCCCCGCATTATATATTACCTCATTATGAAAATAATATTGATGGTTAATGTGGTTGTAATACTAGTAGAATACTCATGACTATGTTTTATTATGGAAATATTTACTTAACTCATATTCCTACCATAAAGTGTTCATATTATTATTTGTAAAGGCATGTGTTTTAAATTATTCACCATGACAACAATTTATATAATCTTCTGCTATATTGTTTACTCTTACCGAGCATATAAACTCACCAATTTCTTATGTTTAATTTTTCTAGGATCCCAAGAACGGTTTTTTGATTGATATGCAGGGTTATGATAAGTTAACAATAGCGTTCTCAAAGGATTTTTTATTTTTTGTTGTATGTCATAAAGTGTAATGTAATGTTCATCTATGTAATATATTTTTCAAGACTGCTGAACTGATTGGTCCTTCAGGATATGATTCCTTATAATCATGCCAGTGTATTAAAATAATGCACTGGCTCCGAGCTTCTAGGGTCGGGGTGATACAATTGGTATCATACGAAGTTTATCAATATACTTGGAAACTAGATTTAGATAAAATCTAATTAGAGAAAAATACCCTAAGATAGAATTTGAGGATAATTATAGAAAAATTTCCAAAAAAATTGGTCGTGTATAGATTTTTTGAATTTCCCAAGCAATACATCCATGTCTCGATACAAGTAGGTAGATGTGGCTCTGGCACATATGTACCAAGGATTGAAAACACCAATAAGGAGTTTCAGGCTTGACCAAGGGTATCCTGGTACATGACAATATGCCTTGCTGCACTCTTGGTTACGACCCTCCCAGGGGATATTCTTAGGGAAAAATTACATTTTCCTTACAAACCATTATGAAGGATTTATGAGTATTTACATCCTCAAAAAAACATTTTTATGATTATTTATTATATGCATAAACTGTTCAATTTATGTTATATATTTAACATGTTTGGAATTATGAATTAATATTCATAAACTAACCAAGTGTAGACCATTGTTTAGAAATGGTTCCCAGTAGAAGGAATGATAACTCCAGCAACACGCATGATCCAAAGAGTAAAGAGGATCATATATTTCATGATATTAAGCCATCATTTATTAATTAAATATTCTCCCACATATTCTCATCATATGAAGAAATTGTATAATGTGTTAATATGATAAGTATATAATTATCTGAGTCATATGGCTTTGAAGGGATGCAAGAGAAGAAAATGATGGAAGAGAGAATAATGGATAAAGGGAAGAGGGGAAAGAATGATTTTCTCATATGTGATAACTGTGGAAAGAATCACCATGGTAAATTCTTGAAGGGAATGAGAGTTTGTTATAAGAATGGGTAAAAAGGACATCGAGTACATGATTACAAGGCTAAGAAAGAGGATTCAAATGTACAATGCTTCATCTGCAAGGGGTTGGGATACTACGTGAATCATTGTCCAAATCATCAGATTATTGCACAAATGATGTAGTTGAGTAATAATCAAGTTATAATATTACCATAGATGATGATTAATGACTAGTGTTTTAATGTTGTTATTAAATAATCCTTTCATATGAATGTTTTATCAATGATGTGTTGGTTATATGAATTATGTAAATAAATCAGGATTGTATTGTTGAAATATTTCATTGGGAATTTGAGATTCTATGGCACTATGAAAAGTTAATCAATAGCAAGTTAATCTTCATGGAAAACACATGGCTGATGAAAGATAAACCTCAATATTGTTCTGATACTGAGATAGTGATTTTGGAATAAGATATGATTGATTTGGATAAATTATATTGGATATTCTTGACTACCTTCAAATAGATTTTTGATTTCTATATTCCATCATTGTTGGAGTTTACATCATTTTTGGATTTAAGGAGTATATCTGGTATTCTATAAGTAATAAGGGAGCATAAACATATTCAATAATTTTTTATGGTAATTCAGGGTGTTACCATGTTTCAATAGAATAAATGATGAGTGTATTCACATGTTATTATGTGGCAAAAGATATCTTCATTATGTTAACCTTTCTTATAAATTTTGGACTGTGAGTTTGGAAAAAAGTATTTTGGATAAGTATAAATGTTATAATTAATTAAGTTGGACATTGGATACTAGTGCTTAAGGATAAAACATTTCTGACGATTATTTTTGGATTGTTATAAAAAGGACAACCCATAGATCGGGAAACAACCTGTCACATCCAGTAAGGTCGCGAGGCTTGAACCAGCAACTGAAGGGTGACAAGGGTGCATCACCTACCATTGGCCTACGTGATATCCTAGTTTATATAATGTATATTTTTTAAATAGTCTAAAAAATTAATTATAAATTCTTTATTTTCGGAACCCTATACGATTAGTATAAATTGAATATTTTTGAATTCTATTGCCTTTTGTAGTGAAAGATGAGTTTGTGGTAGGAATTATTTGAAGGATGAGACTCTACATGTCAAGTAAGTTTTTTATTATTATTATATGAATAAATTAATTATTAAACATTAGGGAACGGATCTTAAAACCAAAAATGTGTTATCCAAATACCTTATTATATTTTAAATCATCATAGATTGGAGGATTTGAGGCCCTTAATTTTACATTTGTTTCTGATTGATGACTTCAATCACTCCCTATAAATATTTTAGTGTTTCCTACAATTATGTCTCTATAATTTCCACCACTATTCTCCAAATCAAGATCATAATTTGGGTGTGAATTTTTCTTTTCCCTTTCCCTTTTATTAACACTAAATTTTGTTATCCCAATTTAGGATGTTCGTTTTCAACAAATCAATTTTCTATTTTAATACTTTTATTTTTGAAAAAAAAATTGAAATAATGAAATTTATTTAAGGAGGGGACAATGTAACACCCCAAGATTTCATAGTACATTATCACATTAAATTAATTCAATAGCTTGTGGTACAAACAACACCGAGTTCGAGCACACCACAACTTACCAAACTAGTCATTCAAAAAGCGGTTATGAATAGTATTAACTTCCTTTTGAATCTTATATAATCTATATAATTTTAATATCCATATTATGTGTTTCTTAGAAATAATATAAGAAAAAATCTATTTTTTTAGATAAAGCAATTATTTTTCAACAAATTCAATTTTACCACCTTTTAATGGAGAACCCTTTTTCAATAAAATATTTGACAGTTTTATATATTCAATTTTACAAAATATACTCTTTCATTAGAATAGGTACATAAAAATTTAGTTTTGATAAATATTTGGTCTTTTTCGGATAACTTTCAATTGTTTATGAATAGTGAAAAACACTAAGATATTGTTTAAAACTGACATATTATTTAATAAATAGTTATTTTATTTTAATTTATTTTATTTTAAAATAGATACATAATACCTCTATATATTCAATGTACTTCATTGGAGTCATTTTGTAATAATTTTATATATATAAAATTTTATTGAACTTTTTACCGTCTTTTACCCACCTTCTAGGAGCATTTAAAAATTTACATAAAACTTTATTTTACTTCTTTTTTGAGTTGAATTTAAAAAATCCATGATATGTGGTTAACATCTATAAGTAATATGTTATTCAATAAGATGAAAATAATTTTTGGTGAATAGTAACTTTTGACTTTTATTTACCACAGTTAAAATTAAATAGGGTGATTAAGGTTAAAAATGATATTATAATAAAACTAAACATGTCATAATTCTATTGGATAATTTTATTCAAACAAAAAAACCTTAAAAAATATGATCCTTTAGGCCCTCTTGGATTAGATTTGTACATTTATTATTGTTTTATTTAATGAAGAGTTAAAAGTGTTGCATTCAAAGTTTAATAACTAAACCATTTTTAATATAAGGTTACACATAACATAAATTCGACTATAAATATTCATTATAAATATAAAATGATTTCATACATAATGATATTTTATTTATAATTTTAAGACAATAAATAATTAAATTTATTTGTGACACAGTGATGATGCTGTAATTACCTTTTTAATGAAAGCTTAACATAATTGATGTTATAAATATCTAAATAAATGTAATTTGACACTTTTGATGAATTACACTAATTTTATAGGTTAATATGAAATGTTTGGGTTGATTAAACAAATTTTTTAGAAGTAATAATATTGTTATGACTTTCACAAAAAAAATACCAAATAGTGTCAAAATTGACATAAATTAATTTTTAAAACAAATACTATATTATTGTTTGATATAATATTCCAAAAAAATATAAGGCTTAGCCAAAGGGATAAAATAATATTATATATTCCACTAATTAACCACTTGGGGATCTTTTGTGAGTTTATATTATTTTTATTAACCATATAGTGTATGAATACAAGAAGACACGGTAAAAGTTAAACTATTTAACTAAGAATAAAATCTAAATGATAAGGTTAAAATGGAAATATAAACTTGTATAAAACCTATTGATTGAGTGTATTTCTACCCATATCCATGTTTTTAAATAAATTCATTTTCATCCACTATAAACCGAATATGATTGTATAATAAATTAATACCTTAATCTTTTTCTCAAGCGACCATCACCCCTCTTATAAAAGGGCACTTCTCCTTATCTAAATATCACACCTTCAAATCCATTTGGATCGGCCAAACCCTACACAATTCTCCCCCCAACATTCCTAACTTGAACCTAGAGGCCTTCCCTTGAGCATATAGTCAACTTAAGGAGCCCTTTTAGTCAAATCAAAAAGAAACACACGAAGAAGAGGTAATAATTTAACAACCCATTTTCAAGCTTTTTTTTCTTTCACATCCTCTTTATTTTTTGATTCTATAAAAAATAATAACTCGGGTACCATATACATTATATTATGATATTATAAATATGGTACAATCATATTCTTTATTTCATCCATCCTATAAATGACAAAGCCACCATACGTTCGTACATACGACATACCGTCTTCACGTCGTGGTGTATATTCTTATTCAAATACTTCATTATTTGTATGGGTATAATAACTAGTATAACTGATATGAATAACCAAAATCACATGTTAATTATTCTGTATAAATGATATACCATCCAATTTCATACTATTTCACCATTAGTAAAATTTTATATTCACTCGTGCATACGTATGGATTACCGTCTCCACGAATGCGATGAGATTAATTACCCATTGTAATCATTCAAGAATAATTTTAATTTTATGATTAAAAAAAGTTTAATAACTTAATATGATTCTGAATATTAGTCAAATAAATCCTATTCACAACAAACATGGCTTATGTAACCAAGCATATAAAGGAAAATTAATCAGTTAACACCTGAAATGATGATACTACTGAAATATCATTAACAAAACATTATTCGGCTCTAAAAATTCTTTCAAAATATAAAATTATTTCCTACATAATGATATTTTATTTTTATGTTTTTTACATTAAATAATTATATTTATTTATGACACAATGATGATGCAGTAATAGTCTTTTTAATGAATGTTTATAATAATTGATGTTATAAATATCCAAATAAATGTAACTAGAGAATTTTGAAGAATTATACAAATTTTCTAGTCTAATATGAAATTTTATGGTTGAATATATAAATATATTTCTATGTTATAAGGTTTCTTTGACTTTCACATAAACAAAATACCAAATAGTCTCAAAATCGACAAAAATTAATTTTTGAAACAAATACTATATTATTGGTCGATATAAAATTACTAAAAATATGAGGTTCAGAAAAAGGGCTTAAATAATATTATATATGTAATTAATGAATCACTTGAGGTTCTTTTAGAAGTTTATATTATGTTTATTAACAATATATTGTAATAATACATGAAGACACAGTAAAAGTTAAACTATTTAACTAAGAGTTAAATTTAAAAGATAAGGTTAAAATGGTAACCTACACATGTCTAAAAGATATGGGTTGAGAGGATTTAGACACATAACCAAATAAGACTCTAAATAAATTCATTTGGAGCCATTTATAATCCTAATATGATTTTATAATAAAATAATACTTTAATATTTTCTTTATGTGACCCTCACCCCTCTTATAAAAAGGCACTTCTCCTTCTCTCAAAATAATTCTGCCAAATCCATTTGGATCGACCAAAACCTTCCCATATCAACTCACAAATTCCATCAGTTCATATTAGAGGCATTCTGTTGAGAATAAATCCACCCTAAGGAGCCCTTTTTTTCAAATCAAAAGGAAACACCTGAAGAAGAGTTAATAATTTCACCACCCTTTTTCAAGTTATTTTCTCCTTCCATATCCTCTTTATTTGTTTTTTCCATACCAAAATAATAAATACAGTACCTTCTACATAATGTTATGTTATTATAAATATTGTACAACCATATTCATTATTCTATCCATCATATAAATGTCAATGTCACTATACATGCTTTCATACGGCTTACCGTCTCAATGTCGTGGTGTAATTTGTTTTTCAAACGCTACATTATTTAGGTGGGTATAATAATGAGTATAACTGATGTAAATAATAAAAATAAAATGTTAATTATTATTTATATATAATATACCTTCCAATTACATACGATTTCACCATCAATATAATGATATTTTCACTCGTGGGTACGTACAGATTATCGTCTCCATGAACATGATGAAATTCATTACCCATTGTAATCATTCAAGAATAATTTTCATTTTATGATTAAAAATAATGTTTAAGAACTTAATATCATTCTGGATATGATTCAAATACAAACTGTCTATAACAAACATGGTATACATTACCAAGCATATAAAGGAAAACGAGTCAGTTAACACTAAAAAAGACGATACTACATTGTTGACGCTCTTTTTTCGTCACATTGTCTAAAAAGAATGTAAAGGGAATAGGACTAAGCACAAATTTATTCATCATTTGAAGAAAACATAAAAAATCAACAAAGGCATGAAAAAGGATTCAAAATCACATGTTCCACACAAGTTCCATCACTATCGTGCAAGTCCACTTGTGTGATGCCTAATGGCCGCGCAAGTGACTTGCGCGCCCTAATGAATAACTGCCCAGGGTCTTCTCCAGTCTATAAATAGAACCTGTGGGCCCCCATTTTGGGAGGAATTTTTTTTGAAACTTATATTTGAGCTCCAGGAACCCTATTCTCTTTTAAAAGCTTATAAAACACTTATAAGGTAATTTCTTACCTAGAACGGAAGATCTATAGAAGGGGAGGAAGGCCTAAATATTGAAACTTATCAAAACTTGTGCGCCTGAGTGGAAATCCCTTAATGGAAATGGACACACATGTGCGCTGCCTAACTCCATCTATAGAACTTGTGTGACACTCTTCTGGAAGAACCTCAAGATGATTATAGAGGGTTTAACAAAGAGTCGCTCAAGTATTACCATGCTTTTTTTTCAAACGCGCAAGTACACATGTGTCGCGCAGGTAAACCTGCCCGACCCGGACTTGCACGCCCATGCAGTACCTACGCGCCTTCTAGGACTTGCGCACCCCTGCCTTTTTGGGTGCCCTTATTTCCTATTTCACCCCGCATAAGCCATTCCACCTCTCTTATTCAAGATTCAGTCTTCAAGACACTCTTCAAATCCATTTATGGAATGATTTCATGATTTGACTTCCATATCTGAAAAGAATTATGTGGAATATATCTCAAAACATGGCAATTTACACAACATTATGTCACTAAAGATTGAGATTTCATTCATTCAACCTCAGCCATTAATATTAGAGAACTCATTAACATGGTCTTCCTTTTCATAAATAATCCCCAGTCATAATTCTTAACATGGTCCTCCTTTATAGAAGTATGCCCCAGTCTCAAATATGGGAATCATATTCAGGAGTAAGCCCCAAGTCCCTTAATTTTTCAAATCTCTTAACCAGGGCCTCCTTTTCAGGAATAATCCCCCGTCATAATTCTTAACCAGGGCCTCCTTTTCAGAAGTAATCCCCAGTCTCAAATATGGGAAGCCTCTTCAGGAGTAAGCCCCAAGTCCCTTAATTTTTCAAATATCATAACGTGGTCCTCCTTTTCAGGAATAAGCCCCAGTCATAATTCTTAACCTGGGCCTCCTTTTCAGAAGTAAGCCCCAGTCTCAAATAGGGGCATCCTCTTCAGGAGTAAGCCCCAAGTCCATTAATTTTTCAAATCACTTATCATGGGCCTCTGTTTCAGGAGTAATCCCCAGTCTTAATTTCTCTTAACCAGTCCTAATTTACCTTTGATCTGGGATTCCTTCTCAGGAGTAAAACCCAATCATAAGTCCTCACCTAATTTGCTCCTCCTTTTGAGGAGTAAGCCCCAGGATAGAGTATTCAAATCTCCATGAAGCACATATACCTTTATGGACCCTATTACTGGATTTCTTCCCTAAAGTAAATCCTAATCTTCATTTATCTGGGCAGTCATACATACATAAGTCCCACATTATTTCTTATGATTGCATCATTCATGGAACAGTTGTTTGATTTTTACCAATACCTCTAGTTTCTCACACCGAGCATGACTCATGTGAGATCAGAGTGTAAAAGTAATTATGACATCTTTCTTTGAGCCATCAATCATAAATATCATACTACCTTTCTCGAAATACGTGGGTTCTGATTCCTTTTCTAAACAAAGGAGATGTAGGTATCCCATCTGCAGGTTCGATCCCAAATCTGAAATAATCCATGTCCTTCTGAATGAAAATAAACATCAAGTGCCCCACTGAGTGGCTTTAAAACCAGCATGGTCATCATAATGACCAAGATACTTCTATATAAATGTGTCGAAGGATACCATTGACCAAGAATCTCTAATAAATACAGATAATTCTTTATCTATTAAGAACCTCGAATACATATAATATATTCTCTAAATTTCCTACATATTTAATCATTGATTGTCAGATCTGAAGGAAATCTCATTTTAAACTTGGTAATTTAATAAGGATTCACGAACATTACTTAAATATATAAAGAGTTTCCCAGAGTAGACAATAATTCCCCTCAAAAAGGTGTGATGAGTCTGACCTCCCATCCTCGTGACCAATGAAAATTCCAAAGCCTCATCAGTCCAAAAATAATGAGCGCCTACCTTTGGAAAGTGGGTTCAAATGGATATGGAATCATTGGATGTTTCTGGTTCAACGAACAAACCTTTTAGAAACCGATTAGAATGTTGGACCTTAAATAAAGGAGGAAATCCCGAAATTCTGAGGGAAAAAAATGGTGAAGCCATCGTGAATCCTTAACCAAGTTAAAATGATGTTTTTACCTATTTTGTTAGTCCCCTATATAAAAATCAATGAGAGGGCCAACAAAAACAATCATTGACATATGTGCTCATCCAAAAGATGTAGTGGCTGAATTTATCTTGATTATGTCTGTTATATCAAACATGCACCCTTTTCCATGATCTTCTGCATTTCCAGAATGGATGCTCTCAAGTTCACACATGTGAATACTACTACTGCAAATGCCACTATTACTACTCCTGCAGGATCGTCATCCGCTCTAAGGATGACATCACCTACTCATTGTCTTCAACGCTGGGTATCAAATGCGCTGGTTAAGAAGTACCGTCAACATGGTACCATCCCAACTCTGGAGGCTTCTTGACAAGCCCTCCAAATGAACAACTCACACCGGTCATCCAAACAACAATGACCTGTGACTAAGAAGTAGGTGGTGCTAAACACTGTCTCCAACCGTTTCGGGACATTATCCCCGGAACGCAATAACCATTCACTCCCATATTATGGGGAGATAAATGAGCAGGTCCCTATGGGCCTTAATTTAACGAAGTAGGAGTCCTTCCAGAGGGCTCCTGTCAACAATCGCCGCCAGACTCATGCGGATGTACTCCCACAACATAATGAGGGTACCAACTCCAGGTGTTAGGCTCAGGTTCCTCGAACCCGAGTAGGCAAGATGAACCACCAGAGGCGGAATCCAGTCAACAGTGATTATGTTCTCATCTCTTCCATCACCGGAGAAGTCCACCAACCTAACTTGGTGGCATGAAATGAGCGGGCACATACACCTGCCTGTTTTAATTCCGCTGTCTAGCAGAACCATCTAGCAGCATCACATCAATCCCGCCAAGAAATTCTAGTAGAGTACTATAGGCAGGAACATACACCTATTTATACATCATCAGCTAGTCAGCAGGCTCATCTAACTACATATGATGGAGGTCATCAACAATGTTTGGCGATGTACAATCAGCAGGAACATACACCTTCTAGTATTAATCAATCCTACCAACAGTCTCACTTGGTAGCTCACGGAGAAGTCAGTTAGAAAGCTATGACGACAAATAGGAGGCAGACTCAACTCTCTACCCCCACACTTGAGTACTATCAGGATTCACTAACATGAAAAGGAGGACAAGAGCAGGCATAAACACCTCCTCCAAGCACAGAATAGATGTATATCCCCATTCCGATTGCTGAAGTCACCAAACATATTTTATCAATGGTGAAGGAGAAGAAGAAAATCCCTACTCATATTCTGGATGCTTCTCAGGATATTATAACAACATCAACAACATCTCTGGGAAACACACATAAATTTATCCCTACCAGTGGAGGGACACATCAATAGTTCACTCCAGAACAGACACACACATTTATTCCAGTCCAAGAGGGTTGTTTGGCATACTCCCCCATATCATACGGACAACCAAGTCAGGAACATACACCTGATTTGAGTAGAGATCTTCATCCTAACCTAGACATCTTTCCTGATCAGGCACATACACCTGCTTAGAGCAGCCACTTATGTCATCAAGTGGTTTCCAAGGACAGTAAGAAGGTGTCTATGATGAAGAGATGCCCAACACAGTCAAAAGATCAAGAGCCAATCTGTAACAAGGCCTTGCTCGATGCTGTAGTTCTTGAAGCCCTTAGACAATTATATGTTGGAATCCAAGAATATACTCCCTCATTTCCCAATACTGGGAACAATAATTCTAAAGGTCTTCAATAGAAACTTCCTCATGAAGGCTTGTTTCATGACAATTCAGTCGATCTAAATGTTTCATCTTCAGATGAGAGCCACAGGAACCCTATGTGTGGTAAAAAGACCAAGGAGAAAGAGATCTCATCTTTTGTTGTAACCCACCATGGTGGTCCACCGCATGATGATGAATTTCGCTACGAAATTCCTCTTCGCAGTAGTGATGCACATTGCCCGAAAAATGCTCTAGTGGAAAATTTAGTGCCGAGAAAGCCCTCTTATATTGAGGCACATGAAAATGAGAAACCAGTCATATCTGTTGCTTCATCGCTAGCAGGTGAAATACATTCTCAATCAGAAGATACCCTAGGGTGTAGGTCATTCTCCGAACCACCCATATGTTATACATCTTCTAGTTTAATCAGTAATATATCTACCAATCTTGTTGAATTTGATTATGTAACAAGGAACCGCCATCTCTAGTCAAATCAAGTAGAAGAATCATCATTTAATGATATAGAGTAAATGCTGAACATGAGAAAACAACTGAAAAAAGGTGAAGTACCAGTCATGTTTTGACCTCTGGCTGTCACTCAGTATGACATTCCAAAGATGTTGACGGAAGATGGAATCCATGATATTCGTCTCAACATATGGAAAAATCTTTTTCAGTTGAAGAATAATGTATTATCTTATGATGAATATGAAAATAATCTTAAGATAATAAAAGGGTTACAACTTCAGATTGATTTGGCATCTCTATCAATCTCTCGATATCTGAAGGCTGAAAAGCAGTAGAGAGCCCTTCAACGTTCATTCCATGGCGCACTAAGAAGATTGCGTCAATTAATTTCCAATGCCCCATCTGGTATTCATGTCATATGATGGGGTGTTCATGGAGCACTACATTTCACTGTGTTCTCCAATAAGCAAAAGCCCACCAAAAATGGTCTCATTCAATGTTATTTCCCATGGCCGACCAAAGTTAATGGGATTTGTTTGTTATCAAAAGCATTCCCAAGAACAGGCTTCAACAAGTTCCTCTCAGAATAAATCATACAGAGAACAAGTTGTTGAATTACTCCTGCATCAAGAAAACAAGAATATTTAACAGGCCTCTCATATGGAGCAAACACATCATTAAGTGACAGAAGTTTTTGAAATCATCCAACAGTCTTTTGAACCAGGTGATAAAAGTTGATACAGGTTAATACATCCATCTATTTTACGTACTATGGTTCGCAAGATCAGGAGACATTTTAAGAAAGTCTCAGACATATCATTTCAAGAGCCACCCCAGCTTTCCAGACTGAGGAATCTTTTAAACCAACCCTCAGAATCAACAAATAGTAATCGAGGAGTTGAGCGGGAACAGCAGGAACAGCCCTAGTCCACCGGACTGGGGACTTTTTCAAATCATCAATCCCCTCCTCAGAGAATGTCTGTCTTTTCTCAATTTGGGAAGATGCCTCAAGATAAACGAAGACCAAATTATCAGGAGATTCCCCCCAAATTACGGTTCGTCAAGAAGTTTATGAGGTATCGTATCAACAAAAGGAAAGGTCTCATCAAAGACATGGAAGAAGAAAATATCCCAGAAATGCTGATAGAATGGATGCGATGCGTTATACATAAATCAATGTCATCAATGTCGTTGGTGTTGATCCACCAGATGAGGCTCACTCAAGGGATCCAATGAAGAGGTTCCTACTCAAGAAGATGTACGCACTGACACAAATGAAGAAGGTGTGCCTACACTATATAAAAGGATTACTCAGAACCTAGGTAATCCTTCGAGTAACCCACTTCCCCCTATCCGAAAAGTATCCAACAAAGGGAGGGGAAAGAATAAGGTTACATATCCTTCCTCTGGAGAAGGCCAATCTCTCTCACTAGAGAAACGGTTTGCACAATATGAGGAAGAAATGAAGTAATTAAGGAGGTTGAATGCAGAACTACTTCAGGGTAGTCTTCTTCTTAAGCGTGCTGGAGTCAGTCAGCCAAGGGAAATTGATGCAGCTACTGAGATGGATCAACAATATCCTCCTATATTAGTACACCCTCACAGGTCTAATCCTATGGGTAAAGTGCAACAACAGTTGGTAGTGCTACCATCAGTTGCAGCACCAACCACCACAACTCTCCAAGCTCCAGTCATTACACCTACCTAAGTCCATGTTCAATCAGATGATTCTAAAAAATTAATAACTACCATTGAGTCATTAATAGCTTGGTTAGAAACTATGGAAGGGAAACGTGCTTAGTTTCAACTATAAAAGAATGTTTACCCTGAATGGGTAGATTTAATCTCTCATCCATCCAGTTTTGGAAACCCTGTATTCCCTATTTTCAATGGATCAGGAGACCCTGAATAGCATTTGATGCATTAAGTGTCTTGTTGTGATCCTATGATGGGAACTCCGGAGTAGCAAGAAGCATTAAAACTAAGATGCTTCGTACGAACCTTGCAAGGACCGGCCTTTGTCTGGTATACTAGCTTGCAATCCCGGTCAATTATCGGATGAGAGGATCTTCGCCGAAAATTCCTTCATTAGTTCAGCTCAACTTTGACAAAGACAACAGTTTTCTATCTTACAAACTGTAAGAAATGAGAGAATGAAAGGGTCTCATATTTCATTTCTTGCTGGTAGGGATTAATATATTTTCTAAGATTAGCACTCCCTCCAGAGGAATTGTTTCCAATCTGTGTGGAAAATTTGTGTGACGAATTATGCACGCCATTAATCACTGTGAAATATACAGGAGGGTTTCGAGACCTTACTTCAATTGATCATCAGATTGAAGATTCCCTTATATAGGCTAAGTCTAAATCTCGTGTAATTCCATCAACTCTAGGAAGAAGAATGGGTAAAGAGGAAACCGCTACAATTACGCTCAAACAAGCACCTGTACCTGTTTCTACTTCAAAACATTCATATTCTCGAAGGGCTCCACCTCTTGAGCGACAACAACAAAGGCCATTTCGTCCCAATGATCAAAGAGATCAAAGAAGAATACAATTTGAGGATATGAAGAGCAAAACATATTCTTTCTGAAATGAACAAGTTCTTGGTTACATCATTTCGGCTCTGGAAAATAATCTGGTTCAATTGCAAATGCCAAAGAGGCCAAACAAGGAAGGAGATGAAAACCAACCCAATTATTTCCCTTTTCATCAAATTTTGGGGAATCCCATCTAGGAGTGTTTTGTTTTCAAATACCTATTGAAAAAATATAGTCAACTTAGGACAAGTCAAACTGAAAGGTTCATCAGCTCACGTAGCATGTGTTACTGCTACATTTCCAGAGGAGGAAGGCGAATGGAAGGAAGTCAAAAGAAAAAATGCACAAAGTTATGATGATTGGATGGTCAAAAAGACAATACACCAAACTCATGCTATTTTGCGAACATAATTAAAGAAACTTATTGTGTCTTCTTCCGTGAATGTTGCACCAAAACCCTCTTTATTAGAGGGAAATTCCTCAACAAAACTGAAAGATTCAATGAAAGACAAAGAATCAGAAGAAGATGTGCATGTGTCAAAGACTAATTTGTCTTTGACTTTGGAAGACTTCATGTAATCTACTTCAAATCCACGGGCACCGCCCCAAAAAGCGAAACAACATAAACAGGCTAATCAAGCAGAGTCTTCAGTAGATGAAGAGTTAATCTTCGGTTTTATTAATATGATTCAATTAATAGACCAATATGCCAGTCGCAGTTTCAATTTTTATGAGCCTGAATTCCCTGTATCAAACCAGGTAATTCTAGGAAGTTCCATAGGGTAAGGTTACAGGGGAATACATGGATCTTTCAGAAGCCACTATTCCAATTCTACCCCTTCTAGAACTGTGTATGCAGTAGAAACATGTGGTAGAGCCCTTCAGCGAGCTCAGCAAGAACATGCACGTTCTTCTACCAATAGCAAATTAAGTCCTGGCATTGTTATTTTAGAAAACCGATTAAAGGTTACATCTTCTTCCTCTCAAAATGTAAATGGATGTAATCGGTCTAATCTTAAAAAACCAGGAATACTTCCAACTCCTATCCCAATACAAGATGCATCAACTTCCAAAGCATTTTCTTCCAAAGTACATGTTAAACAACATATTCCTGTTGGGAAACATAGACCTCTAGATCAAAAGTATGATGTATTGAAACACTTCTCCCAAGTACCAGCCATGTTATCAATTCTGGATTCTTTGAATCTGTCAAAAGATCTTCGGGAAGCACTCATTGAGGCTTTGTCAAATCCTTATGAGTTTGAAACTGAAATTGCTGCAGCTGGATTCTATCACATAGAGAATAATCCTACAAAATTCCATGCAATAATATCTTTTATTGATGAAGATGAAGATGATGTTGTGAATGGTCATATTTGACCTTTGTACTTATCCGGCATGGTCAAAGGTGTAGACGTCCGAAGAGCATTCATTGACAATGGTTCAGGAGTCAACCTCATGCCCATTTGTACACTTCATTGATTAGGCCTCACAGAATCTGATTAATCTTCTTATACCATGATGTTACAAAGATATGATAAAAATGAACAAAGACCACTGGGTGAAGTTACACTCAGAACTCAGTTTGGAGATCTTGTATCCAATTTGGATTTCATGGTTGTTGATCAAGACTCAGCTTTCAACATCTTGCTTGGAAGACCCTGGATACATCAACATGCAGCAATCCCTTCATCATACCATCAATGTCTCAAATATTTTTTCCATGGTCAAGTTGGGACAGTGTATGGTGATAAGGCCCCGTTCAAGACTTGTGAGTCTCAATACATTGAGGCAGAATTCTATCACATGAAGGGAAGGGAGAAATCCACAACAAAAAAGATTACCAATGTTAATGCTCCATATGGTTTGGGGAAGATTCCAGTAAATCCATTTACACATGTGAGTATAGATTATGTGTTGCATATCAGTCAACATGACAAGATAAACCCAAATATAAATAATCTTATGGAATGATCCATAATGTCAATTATGGAAATCGATCCAGAAAACATGCGAGAAATTGGTAACCCACCAAGTAGTGATAAAAGCACAAGTGGTGATGTATTCATTTCATCTGCTGAAATCCAACAAGTCTATACTTCGTCAATTATTCCAGAAGAAGTTATATCAACATCGGAGGTAAACAATGATGACTATTCTCAATCCATCATCACTTCTTTATTACCCAAAGAAGACCCTTCATCAACTATCGGGTTGGAAATGGAAGCTTCTTCTTCAAGATGTGAAAATTTTTACATCTCTTCTGATCATGAAAATTTTTCTTTATCATCTACTATGAAAGTAGAAACAGAAGAAATAACACATGATGAATAAGAAGAGGAAGATCTCTGAGATGCTCGTCCAGCATTTGAATAGGGTATCTCTACCACTGTGGATGAACTCAGAGAAATAAATCTGGGTACAAAAGAAGATACATGCCCCACTTTAATCAGTGAATCCATGAATCTTGGAGAGAAAGAGATGTATATTTCTTTTCTAAAGATAAATAGAGATATATTTACATGGAACTATATATATATGCCTGGTCTTGATCCTGATGTTTCTACTCATCGTTTGGGTTTACCAGATGAACATGGAGGATTTAAGCAAGCCGCGAGAAGAAAACACCAAACTTATGCATCCAAAATTGAGGCTGAATTTGATAAGCTTATCAACGCTAACTTCATCCAATTAGTTCAATATCCCAACTAGTTGGCTAATATTGTCCATGTAAAGAAGAAGAATGGACAAATTAGAGTTTGCATAAATTTCAGAGAACTTAATTGGCATTATCCTAAGGATGATTTCCTAGTTCTGATTACAAAACTTTTAGTTGATGCAACAACTGGCTATGAAGCACATTCCTTCATGGATCGATATTCCGGATATAATCAAATCTGAATGGCCCTAGAAGAGGAGGAATCCACAGCCTTCATAGCCCCTCGGGGTGTGTTTTTCTACCAGGTAATTCCCTTTGGCTTAAAGAATGCCGGTGCAACATATCAGTGTGCCATACATCGTATCTACAAACCCTTATTAGCGATGTTTTTTGAATGCTATATAGACGGTTTGGTGGTTAAATCCAATCAACTTTCTAATCACTTGGCTTATTTGGAAGTCATATTCCGCATGCTTCGATAACATAAATTGATGATGAACCCCTTAAAATGTGATTTTGGGGTAACCTACGGAGAATTTCTCGGCATTGTTTTACGCCATCTTGGTATTGAAGTCGATCCTGAGAAGACCAAGTCAATCATTGTTATGTCACCTCCTCGAAATTTGAATGAATTAATAGGACTTCAAGGACACTTAGCCTATATTCTGTGTTTTATCACCAATTTTATAGGAAAGAGTTTACCCTTCACCAAATTGCAGAAGGGAGTCACATACCAGTGTACTGAAGAATGTCAAGAAGCATTCGATATTATCATGAAATACCTCTTGAGTCCACCAGTACTAATGCCACCTGTTGAAGGAAGACCACTTATCCTCTACGTGACAGCTCTAGAGTGATCATTGGGTGTCGTTATTGCTCAAAAGAATGATGTTGTGAATGAAAACAACCTCTACTATCTCAGTCGAATTATGCTGGAAGCAGAAACCCGGTATTCAAGTATTGAGAAATGCTACCTGGCATTAATCTTTACAGTTCAGAAGTTAAGACACTACCGGCATCATCATGCGGTCCAATTAGTATCTCGCAATAACCCGCTCAAATCTATCCTTAGTCTTCCAATTCTTATAGGATGTCTGGAAAGGTGGGAAGTTATTTTGCAGTAATTCGACATTCAGTATGTGTCTCAATAGGTGATAAAGGGCCAAGATCTGGTTGATTTCCTGGCTGAACACCCTTCAATGGAAGAAACATCTTATGCTATTGAACTCCCTGATGAGGAAGTATTCTCTATTCATGAAAATCCTCATTCATGGGAAATGTATTTTGATGGTTCTTCTAGAAGTCCAATAGGGAGGAAAATGTAAAATCCTAAGTTCAACAAAGTTGGCTTTGGAATTGTGCTCATTTCTCCAGAAAAGGCAGTGTTACTTTATTCCTTCTTATTGTGGGAATGTGGTACCAATAATGAAGCAGAATACCAAGCTCTAATCACAGGCTTGGAATTAACACTTCAAGCACAAGTGAATAACTAAAAGGTGATAGGTAATTCATACTTGGTAATCAAACAAGTAAATGGGGATTATGCCATATGAAAAGAAGAACTAGTACCTTTGTATGATTACGTCAGAGAGTTAATGGAGGAATTCCCTTTCGGAACAAACATTTTTTATGTCCCAAGATCAAATAATGCTCAAGTTGATGCACTGGATAATATATCCACAGCTCTAGAAAATCCAAATTGAGATCAAAAAACTGTCAGTACTTCCCACCGCCATGAAATTTCATTTTATGTTCGAATCAGAACAGAGGAAATTAATGAAATTAGTCCCATTCCTGAACTGTATGGTCATACTATAGGATGGATTCCACCTATCAGGAAATACCTTCAAAATGGAAAACTTCCACCTGATAGAGCCCAAAAAGAACAAATTTGGCGACGTGTGGTCAATTTTACTCTTTATGATATCCTGGGTCACCTAGAGAAAATTCTCTACAAATGCGGTTTTGATGGAGTTCTCTTCAGATGTATTGATGGTGAAGAGACAATGGCTGTCATGAAAGAAGTGCATGAAGGAGTCTGTGGTGCCCACAATTCTGGACATGGACTGTCTGATCAGATTCGACGGCTTTGATACTTTTGGCCTTCAATGATACAAGATTGTGTTGATTCCACAAAGAAGTGGCATTCATGCCATGTACATGCCAAATTCATTCATCAACCTCCAGAGTTTCTTCATACAGCTAAATACTCATGGCCATTTTCCACATGGGTAATGGATGTGGTGGGACCTTACCCTTCATCTACGGCCAAGCAGTTTAAGTACATTCTTACTGCTACTGACTTCTTTTCTACATGGGCAGAGGAAATACCTCTCAAGGAAGTCAGTTCTAAATGCTTTGTTAGCTTCATCGTGTCTAACATCATTACGAGATTTGGTGTCCCTCATACTATATTGACAGACAATGGCAGCAACTTCTATTCACCCGAGGTGAAGAAGTTGTATCAAGAATACAAAATCAAATCCAACCATTCATCTCGGTATCATGCAGCGGCCAGTGGCCAGAGAGAAGCCTTCAACAAGACTCTTTCAAATATACTGAAAAAGATAGTGGATAAAGATAAGAAGTCAAAGACTAATAAACTCTTTTATTCTTTATGGGCTTATCGGACTACCACCTGCACTGCAATGTGGTCAACTACATATTCATTGGTATATGGAGCGAAAGCAGTCTTGGAAATTGATGTTCAATTACCCTTGCTTAGAGTTTCCATTTGTAATCAATCATCTAAAGACGAAAAATATCAAAATCGATTGAAAAAATTAGAACGGTTAGATGAGAAAAGATTGTGCACTTTTCACCACTTGGAAGTCTATCAGAATCGAATAGCATGACCTTTTAACAAAAATGCTTGTTTTCATTAATTCACTCAGGATGAATTGGTATTAGTTCTCAGAACTCCAATGATACCTGGAATGAAACCTCCCAAGCTTGAACCAAAATTGGAAGGACCGTACTCAATACAAAGGGTCTACTCCAATGGAGCTTATTCTTTAATCTCAATGGATGGAGAACTCATCACAACTCCAACCAATGCCATATTTTTTAAGAATTATTTTTTATAAACAGAAAATATATTATCAATGGTCTGGTATGACCTTAAACTGCACCACCATCTAGCAAGACGTTAAACTGCATCATCAACGGTCCATGCATATGACCCTAAACTATTTGCAAGTCCCTTACATCCAGTATGATGTTAAACTGCATCATCCACGGTCCATGCATATGACTTTAAACTATTTGCGCTTTTGTCCAACATGACATTAAAGTGTGAAAAGTCCCTAATACATCCAACATGACATGAAACTATGGAAAATGTTACCTAATTCGTCTAACATGACGTTAAATGGTGTACCCTTTTGTCCTCAATATATGACATTAAACATAATAGTCCCCCTTTTGTCCAACATGACATTAAACTATATTTTCCCCATCGTCCTATCTACATGATGCTAAACTATACAAAAAGTCCCTTTATACGTCCTACATGACATTAAACTGTACTTTGTCTCTACTACATGACACTGAACTGTGCATCACCAATAGTCCTAACCGCAAGACATTAAACTGCATAGTCCCTTTATACGTCCTACATGACATTAAACTGTAATTTGTCCCTGCTACCTGAAACTAAACTGTAGAGCACCAATAGTCCTAACTACAAGACGTTAAACTGCATAGTCCCTTTATATGTCCTAGATGACATTAAACTATGCATCGTTAATGTTATTGTTACCTCTTTTTTCTCACACCAAGTATGACTCACATGATCTTAGAAAATACATCAACCATAATACTCTCTCTGGGCTACTAACCATGTGTAAGTCCCACCACCTTTTTTAGGTCGTTGTCCCCAAGAACAACATGATCATTAATTCATTCTTTAATTGAACTACATGGACTTTGATCCTTGCCTTCCAGGATGGGTACGTAGGCAACCTCCCAAGGTTCATGCCCAAAACCAATATCTTCAAATCAGTTCACCTCCATCTCATACGATATTGATTCATGAAACCCCCCCTAGAATCAATATCTTTACATTGGTTCACTTTCGTCCTTGCTATACGATGTTGAACTATACAGAACTGTTTTTTCCAGTATGATAATAAACTATAACATTCTTTGATACCCTCACCTGAGAGGGAATTTTTATTTACATTGATTTTCAATCATGTTTCAACCCTAAGACTACGTGCATACATGGAAATGCCCAAACCTTTTATCTTGGGTTAAACCATCCTTGAACTAAATTCTATTTTCACCCTTCACATGTACAAACCAAATTTGTATAGAGGGTAGTTCTAGAACTATGTGTGCTTGATTCCCATCCTTATGGGATACATAGGAACATTCGAGTGTCCCTCGAATCCAGCCCAAAGTCGTTTGGGGTTAACCCTAAATTCCACTTCTAGTCCCTTTGCTGAAAAGTCCCCATGAAAACACACACTTTGTATTTCTTACAATGGTCCAAGCTCTATGACCCTAAACTAAGTCTTATAATCCTTTTGACCCACATAACGTTAAACTGTAATTTAAGAACTATGTATGGCTTGATTTCCATCCTTATGGGATACATAGTTAATTCCATCATTTTAATTTAGGACCCTGCCACAACATGATTATGGTTAGCATTGATCTGTGTATCTTTACATACATTGGAAAATACCCATATTTATGTTTCATAATCCTAACCTTAAATATTTTCTGATCTTCATAGCCCTTTTCATGACTTTTAGTCACAAAAATGTCAAATTTCTGAGAGTTTTATTACCGGAATATGCAGCACGTGCCCTTAGGCAGTCTTGCATAAACAGTCTACATAACAAACTTTTCAGCCAAAAGATACTATTATTTGACTATGCAGCCAATGCCCTTAGGTGGCCCTGCATAATTTAACCCCCTAACGGGTTTTTTAAATAATGGTAACTTCATTCATGGGAAGAAATCCTCTTTTTTCCATATTGGTCTAAAATGACAGTATGTAAGGATCCGAAAAAATAGCCAACCTTAACATATTTGTCCCATATCCCTTTTCATGATCTTAAAGTATTCAAGTCTATGGTTTATATTATCCTTCCATACGTTTAGGTCCGACCTTCATAGGATTGATATCCATCCAGTTCATCGATAATATTGTTTGGAAATATCTTCTCCATATTCAAGTTCCTATTTCCATACAACAAACTCTATACTTTGGAAGATTTTAATCCCCATAATCTTTAACTGGATTTTTAGCACTAGGAAAGTAAAATTCTGAGAGTTATTTTTCCCGACTTTGTAGCACGTGCCCTTAGGCGGCCTTGCATAAACAGTCTACAAAACAGACATGTTAGCCAAAATATGCTATTTATTTGACTATGCAGCCAATTCCCCTAGGTGGCCCTACATAATTCAACCCCCTAATGGGTTTGTTAAATAATGGTAACTTCATTCATGGAAACTACTTCTTCTAATGCCTTTTAGCTCTTTTTCATATCATTCCTCATATTAAAATATTCTTAAGCCATAGTTTACATATTTTCCCTCATACTTGAGTGTGTTAATGTGTTTTTAGAGAAATTTTCAAGGAAGTGAGTCAATTCTGATTCATTTGGTCAAAGATATTTGACATTAAACATTATCCTATTATTTTCCGATGTGCATGATTTTAAACTGCCCAAAAAATACCAAGGAAATCTGAGTAAAGGTCAAGTTCCAACTCACTAAACATACATTTTGTATGATTTAGGTAATATTGAGCAATTAAAAGATTCAATGTTTGTAGGGTTATTTAAATAAATCCTAGTAAAAATCAAACTATGCTTACTAGCCCCATTGGCTTACGTAAAATTTAAATCATGTAGCAAAGGAATGCAGGTACAAATGATTGAAGATGAAAGTGTTTTTCATTGATACACAGGAGATAGAAGGACATCCACAGACTGAAGTCTCTTCTCTTTTTCAAGAATTTCAAGAAGATTTCAACATAACTCTTCATTTGATTTACGGCATCCCGAGATTCTTCAGCAACCACCTGAAATTCATTCATTTAACTAGATACAATAAGAGTTGAAGTGATACCAGCTATTCTTGGAACAATTTTAAAAGGATGTTCTTCAGTACGGTTTGAGAAACTTTTCTGCTGATCAAATAGTGACTCTATTTCTATCCAAGAGACTTGGAATATGGATGCATGGATTTGAAATTGGAGCATTGGAAGTAAAGATGTATTTGGAGGGAGTACTCTTTTCAGATATTTCTTTAATTCCATGTTTTTATTCTCTCCACCAACTGATAGCGGAAAAAATTTCAGCCCATGGGTTTTCCATTTTCATATCTGCAAGGAAATGACATTGAGGAAAAATTTTAATGTTCACACCAATGTTGTTTCTCTTAATGCATAGCATAGCCACAATAGTGGAGTAGCAGTGCAGCTACATCTCAGGCATATAGTTCATTGCATCTGGAACATTGACTCCTTGCTGATGACCATGACCATACAGAGACAGGTAGATTCTATATGGGAAAATATGATGATACTTCTTCAATTACTTAGCCAATTCTGGGATAGTGTTGTCACAGATATCATAGTAATCATGGCCAAAATTGTACATCATGTCATCAATCTGTTTGCTAACCGGATCATCAGTCGTGCTGATTCTAAATAGATCCATTGAATATGCACACAAGTTGAATAAATTAACAAATAAGTAAGTTGTTTTTTCATAAAATTTGTGAAGGAATTTCAGAAAAATGTCTAAGGCATTAAGGCGTGAAAGTATGGATGTGTCGCGCAAGTGTTAATGTGTCGTGAACATTTCTGGAGAGAAAGTATCACCGCGCAAGTCCTATTAACTTGACAACAGCATGAAAACAGTGAAACAACGAAAAATGAGCAACTTGTGCGGCGAAGGGGACCTGCACGACGAGAGCTCTATAATACAGAATCAGATGCTATGCACGGAAAATGACCTCGTATTTATAGTCCAGGCGGCCCACCTGCGCGCCTACACCCAGCACGTTCCATCCAGTGCACTCCAGCCCTGCGCGACTCGAACATGTGCGCCAACTGTTGCACACTGAAAAAACTTGCGCGCCACCTTTCCTTTGGTTTTATTATTTTCCTCAGAGTCACATCCTCATTTCTTTCGGATCCAACTCTGAGGGGGGGCTTTTTTGACGCTATTTTCTCGTCACATTGTGTATAAAGAATGTAAAGGGAATGCGATTTAGCACAAATTGATTCATCCTTTGAAGAAAACATAAAAAATTGACAAAGGCATGAACGAGGCTTCAAAATCCCATGTGCCGCGCAAGTTACATCATTGTCGCGCAAGTCCACTTGCGCGATGCCTTATGGTCACGCAAGTGACTTGCACACCCTAATGGATATCTAACCAGGGTCTTCTCTAGCCTATAAATAGACCCTGTGGGCCACCCATTTTGGGAGGAATTTTTTTTTTCAGAAACTCAGATTTGAGCTCCCAGCGCCCTAGTCTCTTCTCAAAGCTTCTGAAACACTTCTAAGGTAATTTCATACCTAGAACGGAAGACCTAAATAAGGGGAGTAATGCCTATGTTTTGAAACTCATCAACATTTGCGTGCCTGAGTGGCCAGCCTTGAAGGGAAATGGACACACTTACGTGCCGCCTAACTCCTTCAATAGACCTAGTGTTCCACTCTTCTCGAAGAACCTCAAGATGATTATAAAGGCTTTAACCAAGAGTCTCTCAAGTATTACCATGCTGGTTTTCAAACGCGCAAGTTCCCATGTGTCGCCCAGGTATACCTGCGCGACCAGGACTTGCGCGCCCACGCAGTACCCACGTGCTGGCCAGGACTTGCGTGCCCCTTCCTTTTTGGGACCCCTTCTTTCCTATTTCACCCCTATTAAACCATTACATCTCTCTTATTCAAGGTTCAGTATTCAAGAATCTCTTTAAAGCCATTAATGGCATGATTTCTTGATTTGACTTCCTTATCCGAACGGAATAATGTGGAATATCTATCAAAACATATTTATTTACACATCCTTATGTCACTAAAGATTGAAATATCATTCATTCAACCTCATCCTTTATGATGAGAGAACTCATTAACCTAGGCCCCTTTTTCAGGAATAATCCCCAGTATTAATTCTTAACCTGGGCCTCCTTTGTAGATGTAATCCCCAGTCTCAAATATGGGCATCCTCTTCATGAGTAAGCCCCAAGTCCCTTAATTTTTCAAATCTCTTATCCTGGGCTTCCTTTTCAGGAAATAAACCCAAGTAATAATTATTAACATGGACCTCCTTTTCAGAAGTAAGACCCAGTATCAAATATGGGAATCCTCTTTAGGAGTAATCCCCAAGTCCCTTAATTTTTCAAATCTCTTAACCTAGGCCTCCTTTTCAGGAATAAGCACCAGTAATAATTATTAACCTAGGACTCCTTTTCATAAGTAATCTCCAGTCTCAAATATGGGCATCCTCTTCAAGAGTAAACCCTAAGTCCCTTAATTTTTCAATTCTCTTCACCTCGACCTCCTTTTCAATAGTAATCCCCAGCCTTAATTAATCATAACCAGTCATAATTTACCTTTGATCTAGTATTCCTTCTCATGATTAAAACCCAATCATAAGTCCTCTCCTAATATGGGCCTCCTTTTCAGAAGTAAGCCCCATGTTAGAGAATTCAAATCTCAATGAAGCACATATACCTTTATGGACCATGTTCCTGGATTTATTCCCTGAAGTAAATCCTAATCATCATTTATCTGGGCAGTCATACAAATATAAGTCCAACATTATTTCTTATGATTGCATCCTTCATGGCACAATTGTCTAATTTTTTCCAATACCTATTTTTTCTCACACTGAGCATGACACACGTGAGCTTAGAGTGTAAAAGTAATTATGACATCCTTCTTTGAGTCATAAATCATAAATATCATACTCCCTAACTTGAACTATGTGGGTTTTGAATCCTTTTCTAAAAATGGATACATAGGAAGCCCATCTGCAGGTTTGATCCCAACTCTGAAATAATCCATGTCCTTCTGAATAACAATAAACATCAACTGCCCCACTGAGTGGCTTTAAAACCAGCATGGTCATCATAATGACCAAGATACTTCTATATAAATGTGTCAAATGATACCATTGACCAATAATCTCTAATAAATATAGATGATTCTCTATCGATGAAGAACCTCGAATACATATAAAAGATTCTCTAAATTTCATACATATTTAATCATTGATTGTCATATTTGAGGTAATGATCATTTTATACTTGGTAATGTTATAAGGATTAATGAACATAACATAAATATATAAATAGATTCCCAGAGTAGACAATAATTCCCCTCAAAAAGGTATGATGAGTCAGACCTCCCATACTCTCGACCAATGCAAATTCCTAAGCCTCATCAGTCAATAACTAATGAGCGCCTACCTTTGGAAAGTAGGTTCATATGGATATGTAATCATTGGATGTTTCCGGTTCGACGAACAAACACATTAGAAACCTATTGGAATGTTTTAACCTTCATTCAAGGAGGTAATCCCCAAATTTCGAGGGAAACGTACATAAATATCATTAACAAAGCACTATTAGAAGATCATATATGATATCAGATTAATTTATATGGTTCCTGTATAATTTATTAACAATGATTTCACCATTATACAAGAGATTAACCTACCCTCGACCAATGAAAAATACAAGGTAATGTTTAATTCTTCAATCTCATTATTATCCAAGATTGTTTATGTGTATGTATTTTCTGGGACATATTTATTATCCATGTCCATGTTTCATAAAATAAATTTCAAAATGATTCTTTTTAGGTACCCTTTAAATAAATCATAATTTTAAATATTTTAAATATTTATTCATCTATATCTATCACATTAATATCCATGATTTCAAAATGGTTTTAAGGATTTATTTATATGGACATGATAGCTTAAAAATGTTAATTCCTTTAATATGTTTCAAAGTGGTATGGGACACTTTGATTCAAAAATCTCTTTTAAATGACTTTTTTTATAACTGTGTTACTTTTAAATGATTTCACAAAAAGGGATATTTCACTCCAAAAGTTTTACTGATCATTTTTAACTATGTCAACATCCTTTAATGGATAATATTCTTGATTAAGGTTGATTTATTATAATAAAATCTTCCATATTGTATTGAATGAGTTATGATATGTTTGATTGTGGTTGTGTAATTTTTATAACATTCATGATTTATGGATATATTATTTGCATTTCGTATGCTATTTTTAATAATAATTTTTATGTTAGGTTTCAACCATTTCATATGAGGAATGCATTGGACTTAGTAAGCGATGGATGGAGCCCGCTATAGCTCCTAGATGCATCGGTAGGTCCCATGAGACAATTAGATGGGGAATTGGCCGAGGCCTTTCCCAATTATATATATAGTTTTGGACGAGGTCGTAATCATTTTTAGATGTCTTGGTCAAGGCCTTTACAAAATGTTTCAGAATGTCCTACATTATACATTCCCTCATTATGAAAATAATATTGATGGTTCATGTGGTTGTTAGACTAGTAGAATACCCATGACTATGTTTTATTATGGAAATATTTACTCAGCTCATATTTCTGCCATAAAGTGTTCATGTTTATTATTATTAAAGGCATGTGTTTTCAATTATTCACCATGAAAAATGTTTATGTTATCTTCCGTTTTATTTCTTACTCTTACTGAGTATCTAAGCTCCGCCCTTTCTTATGTTTATATTTCCCAGGATCCCAATAAGTTTTTTATGATTGATATGTCAGGTTAAGCTAAGGAAACAATGGAGTTATAAAAAGATTATTTTTGTTGTGTTTTATGTTAGAAAGTGTAATGAAATTTTCATGTATGTAATCTAATTTTTAAAACTGCTAAAGTGGTCGGTCCTTCAGGACCTGATTCCTTGAAGTCATGCTAATGTATTAAAATAATTCACCGGCTCCGGGAATCTACGGTCAGGGAATTACAGCTGGTATCAGAGGATGTTTAGAAATAACCTTGGAAACTAGATTTAGATAAACTCTTATTAGACAATATTTACCTAAGATATACTTTGAGGATTAATATTGAACAACTTCCTAGAATTTTGGTAATTCAGATATTTTGTGACATTTCCATGCAATACATCCCTGTATGGAAACGAGGAAGTAGAGGCGGCACGGGCACATATGTACCTAGGAGTGAAAACTCCAATAAAGAGTTTCATGCATGACCTAGGGTATCCTAGTACACGACAACGAGCTTTGCTTCACACCTCATTACGACACTCGTGGGGGATATTCTTTGGACAAATTAACATTTTTTATAAAAACCATTAAGAAGGATTTATTAGTAATTACTTCCTCAAAGAATTTTTTTTATGATTATGGATTATATTCATAAACAGTTCAATTTATATTAGGTATTTTACTAGTTTGGGATTATGAACTACGATTCATAAACTAACCTAGTGTACACCATTATTTAGAAATGGTTCCCAGTAGAAGGAATGAGAACTCCAGCAATATAACTGATCCAAACAGATTAAAGGATCACATCTTTCATGGTCTTAAGGCAACATTTATAATGTAAATAGTCTTTCACATATTCTCATCATTTTAAGAAATAGTATCATGTCTTAATAAGATAAGTAAATAATTCTCTGTGTTCTATGGATTTTAAGGGATGCAAGAAAAGAAAATGATGGAATAGAGGATGATGGATAAAGGTAACAAGGGAAAGAATGATTTTCTCATATGTGGTAACTGTGGAAGGAATCACCATGGTATGTTCTAGGAGGGAATGGTCATTTTTTATAAGTATGGAAAAAATTTGACTTAGTATGTGATTTCCAGGGTAATAAAAATGTTTCAAATGTATAATGCTTCTTCTGCAAGGAGTTGGGACACTACATGAATCAATGTCTAAATCATCAAAGTAAACCAAAAAAGATGTTTTTGGATAAAAATCATGTTATGATATTACCACATATGAAGAGTAATGAATAGTGTTCTTGTGTTTTCATTAAAGAATAATTTCATTTGAGTGTTGTATCAACGACGTACTAGTTATATGAATTATCGAAATAAATAAAGATGGTACTGCAGTAAAATTTCATTGGGGATTTGAGATTGTATGGTACTAAGAAAAGTGACTCAATAGTATTTTAATATTCTAGGAAAATACATGGGTGAGGAAAGATAAACCTCAATATATTTTTGATACTGCGGTAGTGATTTTGGGATAAAATATGATAGATTTGGATAAATTATATTGGATATTCCTGACTACCTTGAAATTGATTGATGATTTTCATATTCTATCATTGTTTGAGTTTAAAGATTTTTGGATTTAAGGAGTATATCTAGTATTTTATAATTAATAAGGGAGAATAAATGTATTCAAAAATGTTTTATGGTAATTCAGGGTGTTTTCATGTTTTAAGAGATTACATGATGAAGTTATTCACATGTTATTACATGGAAAAAGAGAACTTCATTATGTTTATTTTCCTTATAAATGTTGGACTGTGAGTTTGGAAAAAAGTATTTTGGATAAGTCTAAATGATTGAATGAATTAGGTTGTACATTGGATATTAGTGTTTAAGGATAAATCATTTCTTAAGATAATTTTTGGATTGTTTTTAAAAGGGCATCCCAGTGGTCGGGCAACAACCTGCTGCGTCTCATAAGGTCATGAGGCTTGAACCTACAACCAAAGGGTGACAACGGTTCATCACCTACATCTGGCCTACGAGATGAACTGGTTTATATAATGTAATTTTTTTTAAGTATTCAGAAAAAATAATTATAAATTCATTATTTTTGGAACCCTATACAATTATGATAAATACAATATTTTTTAATTATATTATCTTTTAGAGTGAAAAGCCAATTTGTGGTAGGAATTATTTGAAGGATGAAACTCTATTTGTCATGTAGTTTTTTACCTCTGTTTCTATGATTAAAGTAATTCTTAATGATTAGGGAAGGGATATTTAAACTGAAAATGTGTTATCCTAATAACTTATGAGATTTTAAATCATCATATAATGATGGATTTGATGCCCTCAATTTTACACTAGTTTGTGATTGATAACCTCTATCACCCCTATAAATATTTATATTTTTCCCTCCAAATCTGTATTTAATTTCCTCATATGTTCTCCTAATCAAAATCATAATTTGGTGGTGACTTTTTCATTTCCCTTTCCCTCTTATGAAGTCTAAATTGTATTTTCCCAAATTCCGATGTAGGTTTTCCAAAAAATTCTTTTTTATTTTCAAACTTTTATTTGAAAAAAATTCAAATTTCTAGAAAAAAATTTATTGAAGTATGGGATAATGTAACACCACAAGATTTCAAATTTTGTTATCTCATTAAATTAATTAAAAAGCTTTCTCTACATGCAACAATGAGTTCGAGTGAACCATGACTTACCAAAATGGCCCTTAAAAAAGTGGTTATGAATAATAATAACTGCATTTTGAATCATATATACTCCATATTATTTTAACATCCATGTTATATGTTTCTTAGAAATAATATAATAACAAATTCATTTTTTCAGATAAAGTAACTATTTTTCATAAATTCAATTTTACCGCCATTTAATGTGGAACAATTTTTAAATCCAATATTAGATACTTTTATATTTTAAATTTGACAAAATATACTTCTTCTTTAGAATTGGGACATAAAAATTTAGTTTTGATGTTTTTTTGGTGTTTTTCCGATAACTTCCAATTTTTTATAAATAGTGAAAAACAATGCATTATTGTTTAAAAATGAATTTTTTTAATTAATTAGTTATTTTAATTTATTTTATTTTAGGTCAAAATAGATACATAATACCTATATATGTTCAATGTAATTTATTGGATTCATTTTATAACATTCTTAGATATATAAAATTTTATTGAACTTTTAACCGTCTTTTACCCACCTTCTAGGAGCATTTGAAAATTAGCATAAAACGTAATATTAGCACTATTTTTTGTTGAATTTCAAAAATATGAGAGATGTGGTTAACATGTGTAAGTAGAATGTGGTTCAATAAGATGTAAATAATTTTTGGTGAATAGTAACTTTTGGCTTTTATTTATCACTGTTAAATGAAAATGGGGTAATTAAGGGTAAACATAATATTATAATTATTATAACACATGTAATAATTCTATTGGATAAGTGTAATTCAACCAAAAACAACCTTATGAATATAATATGATCCTTTAGGCGCAATTGGATTAGATTAGGACATTTATTATTATTTTATTTAACAAAGAGATAAATATTTTAAATTCAATGTTCAATAACTAAACCATTTTTAATATAGGGTTACACATAAGATAAATCCGAATATAAATATTAATTATGAAGATAATATTATTTCCTACATAATAATATTTTATTTATAATTTTTAGACATTATATAATAAAATTTATTTATGACACATTGATGATGAAATAATAACCTTTTTAATGAATGGTTAGAATAATTAATGTTATAAATATACAAAAATATTTTATTTGAGACTTTTGATGAATTAAACTAATTATCTAGGTTAATATGACACCTTAGGGTTTATTAAATATTTTTTTCAGATATATGGTTGTTATGACATTCACAAAATCAAAATACAAAAGTTTCAAAATTGACATAAATTTATTATTAAAACAAATTATATATTATTTGCTGATATAATATTCCTAAAAATAAAAGGTTCTTACATAGTGATTAAATAATATTATATATTTCATTAATGAACCACATTATGTTTTATTCTATTTTTTTATTATTTTTATTGACCATATAGTGTAAGAATACAAGAAGACACGATAAAAGTTAAACTATTTAACTAAGAGTTAAATATGAAATATAAGGTTAAAAAGGTAACCTAAACTTGTATAAAACCTATTGGATGAAAGGATTTAGACCCATAACCACCTAATGCTCTAAATAAATCCATTTAAAGCCATAATAAACAGAATAATAGTTTATAATAAATTAATACTTAAATCTTTTCTGAAAGTGACCCTCACCCCTCTTATAAAAGGGAACTTCCCATTTTCCCAAAATAACACCTCCAAAGCCATTTGGCTCGGCCAAAACCTACCCAAATATCCTACAAAATTTCCTCAATTAATCTTATGGGACTTCCCTTGAAATTAAATCCAACTTAAGGAGCCCTTTTGTTTAAATCAAATGGAAACAACCGAAGAAGACGTAATAATTTCACCTCCCTTTTCGAAGTTCTTTTCTTCTTCCACTTCCATTTTATTTGTTATTTCCATACCAAAATAAAAACTCTAGTACCATCTACAAATTGTGATGCTATTATAAATATTTCAAAACCATATTCGTTATTCTATCCATCTGATAAATGAAAAATTCACCACACATGCGTACGAGCGGTGTACTGTCTCCACGTCATGGTGTAGTTTGTTATTCAGACACTAAATTATTTTGATGGGTATAATAATGGGTAAAAATGATGTGAATAATAAATATAACTTGTTAATTATTCTATACATATTATGTACCATCCAATTAAATATCATTTCACCATCAATATAATGATATTTTCGCTCATGCGTACGTACAGATTACCGTCTCCATGAACACGAAGTGATTCATTCCCCATCGTAATAATTAAAGAATAATTTTCATTCTATGATTAAAAATAATTTTTAATAACATAATATCATTCAATATATGAATAAAATACATCCATTCCATAATAAACATGACTTACGTAACCAATAATATAAAGTAAAATGAATCAGTTTACACACGCAACGATGATACTACTGAAATACAATAAACAAAGCAATATTAGAAGATAATATATGATATCATATTAATTTATATGGATCTTTTATAATTGAGTAAAAATTATTTAACCATTATAAAATATTTTATCTGACCCTAGACCAAGGAAATTTACAACGGAAGGGTTAATTCCTCAATCTCATTATTATCCAAGATTGTTTTTGTGTAAGTATTTTCTGGGACATATTTGTTATCCATGTCCACGTTTCATAAAATACATTTTAAAATGATTCTTTTGAGGTAATATTTAACTAAAACATCATTTTAAATGTTTTAAATATTTATTCATCAAAATATTTCTCATTAATGTCCATGTTTTCAAAATGGTTTTAAGGATTTATTTATAGGGACATGATTGTTTTAAAATGTTAACTCCTCTAAAAAGTTTCAAAGTGGTATGAGACACTTTGATTCAAAAATATCTTTTAAATGAAATAATTTATAAATGTGTGACTTTTAAAGGATTTCACAAAAAAGATATATTTCTCTCAAAAAAGTATTATTGATCACTTTCAACTATTTCATCTTCTTTTAATGGATATTATTCTTGATTATGGTTCATTTATTATAATAAAATATTATCTATTGTATTGAATGAGTTATGATATGTTTGATTATGGATTAATTATTTTTATACCATTAATGATTTTTGGTTAAATTATTGAAATTTTGTACTCTGGTTTTAATAAAAAAGGTTATGTTATTTTTAAACATTTTCATATGAGGAATGTATTACACATAATATGTGATTGGTGGAGCCCGCTATAGCTCTTCAACGCATCAGTAGGTCTCATGAGACAATTAGACGTTGAATTGGATGAGGCCTTCCCAATTTGACATATGGTTTTAGCCGAAGCCCTAATCATTTTTAAACGTCTTGGATGGGGACTTGAAAAAATGTTTCAGAATGTCCCTCATTATACCTTCATTTATTATGAATATAATATTGATGGTTTATATGGTTGTTTGACTATTAGAATACCCATAACTATTTTTTATTATGGAATTATTTTATCAGATCATATTCATATCATAAAGTGTTCATATTTATTATTTGTAATGTCATTTGTTTTCAATTATTCACCATACCTAATGTTTATTTTATCTTTCGTTGTATTACTTATGCTTACTGAGAATCTGAGATCACCTCGTTCTTATGTTTCATCTTCCCATAATTCCAAGAAGTGTTTTATGATTGATATGATTGTTTAAGGTAAGGGTAAATATAGTTCTCAAAGGATCATTTATGATGTGTTTTATGTTAGAAAGTGTAACGTAACATTAATGTATGTAATCTATTTTTCAAAACTGCTAAATTGATCGGCCCTTTAAGAATTGATTCCATGTAATCATGCCCATGTTTTTTTAATAATGCATTGGATATGGGCTTCTGGGGTCGGGGTGTTTTAGTTGGTATCAGAGGAAGTTTAGCATTAAACTTGGAAACAAGATTTAAATAAACTCTAATTAGATAACATTACCATAAGATAGACTTCGATGATTAGTATAGGAGAACTCCCTATAATTATGGTAATGTAGATATTTTGGGAATATTCCAAGAAATACATCTCTATCTGGATATGAGAAGGTAGAGGCGGCTCTGGCACATATGTTCCTAGGACTGAAAACTCCGACAAGGAGTTTTGAGCATGACCTGGGTTATCAATGTACTCAACAACATGCCTTACTGCACTTTTGGTTACGACACTCCCGGGGGAAATTCTTAGTAAAAATTTACATTTTCATTACAAACTATTATGAAGGATTTATGAATAATTAGTTCCTCAATGAATTTTTTTATGATTATCGATTATATGCATAAACTGTTAAATTTATGTTATGTATTTTACAAGTTTAGAATTATGCTTTACTATTCATAAACTAACCTAGTGTACAACATTGTTTAGAAATGGTTCCCCGTAGAAGGAATGAGAAATCCAATAATAAATATGATCCAAATAGTAAAAAGGATCATATCTTTCATGGTCTTAAGACAACATTTATAAAAGAAATAGTCTCCCATATATTCTCATCATATGAAGAAATAATATCATGTGTTAATAAGATAAGTAAATAATTCTCTAAGTAATGTCACATTAAAGGGATGCTAGGGAACGAAAGGATGTAGAGAGAATGTTGGATAAAGGGAAGAGGGGAAAGAATGATTTCCCCATATGTGATAACTGTGAAAATAATCATCTAGGTAGATTCTTGAAGGGAATGGGAGTTTGATATATGAATGGATAGAAGGTACACAGAGTACATGATTGAAAGGGTATGAAAAAGGTTCTAAATGTATAATTCTTCATCTACAAGGATTTTGGACAATGCACAAATCAATGTCCAAATAATCAGAGTATACCACAAATGATGTTTTTGGATAATAATCAAGTTATGATATTACCTCTGAGGAAGAGTAATCACCAGTGTTCTTATGTTTTTATTAAAGAATCAGTTCATTTGAGTGTTGTATCAATGATGTACTCGTTATATTAATTATGGAAATAAATAAGGATTGTACTAAAGTAATATTTTTCTAGGGATTTGAAATTTTATGGTACTAAGAAAAGTGACCTAATAGCAAGTTAATCTTATTGGAAAATACATGGTTGAGGAAAGATAAACCTTAATATTGTTCTGATACTGAGGTTGTGATTTTTGAATAAGATATGATTGGTTTGGATAAATTTTATTAGATATTCTTAACTACCTTGAAACTAGTTGATGATTATTATATTCCATCATTGTTGGAAGTTACATCATTTTTGGATTTAAGGATTATATCTAGTATTCTATAAGGATTAATGGAGTAAAAATGTATTCAATATTTTTTATGGTAATTTAGTGTGTTACCATGTTTTAAGAGAATACATGATAAAGGTATTCACATGTTATTACGGGGTGAAAGAGATCTTCATTATTTTTACCTTCCTTAAAAATTTTGGACTATGAGTTTGGACAAAAGTATATTGGATAAGTCCAAATGTTAGAATGAATTACTCTGTCCATTGGATAATAGTGTTTATGGATACAACATTTATTAAGATTATTTTCATATTTTTATATAATGGAAAACTTGGAGGACGAGTGAAAAAACTTCGTGTCTGGTAAGGCTGTGAAACTTAAACCTGCAACCTAAGGGTGATAAGGGTGCATCACCTACCACTTGCCTATGTGATGTCATGTTTTTAATGTAGTTTTTTTAATTAGTATGAAACATGAATTATAAATTCATTATTTTTGTAACCCTATACAATTAGGATAAATAAAATATATTTGAATTCTATTATCTTTTCAAATGAAAGATGATTTTTTTGTAGGAATTATTTGAAGGATGAAACTATACTTTTCAAGTATATTTTTTCCACATTTTCTATGAATAAATTAATTCTTAATCTTTAGGGAAGGAATATTAAAACCAAAAAATGGTTATCCTAATACCATATG
This sequence comes from Viscum album, assembly GCA_963277665.1. Classification (NCBI taxonomy): domain Eukaryota; kingdom Viridiplantae; phylum Streptophyta; class Magnoliopsida; order Santalales; family Viscaceae; genus Viscum; species Viscum album. The sequence goes on from OY728131.1 coordinate 1,390,764,220, forward strand.
ATAATTTAAATCATCACAAATTGGTGGATTTGAGGCCCCCAAGTTTTCAATTGTTTGTGATTTATGAACTCAATCACTCCCTATAAATATTTATGTTTCTCCTCCAATTAAGTGTCTCTAATTTCCACCAATGTTCTCCTAATCGAGATCATAATTTGGTGCTTACTTTTTCATTTTAAATTCCCTCTTATTAAGACTAAATATTATTATCCCAATTTTTTTTGGGTTCTCCGCAATGTTATTTTCTATTTTCAACCTTTTATTTTTGAAAAAAATTAAAATTGTGATGAAGCAATTTATTGAAGGAGGGGAGAATGTAACACCAAAATATCTCATAGTACATTATCTCATTAAAGTAATTCAATAGCTTGCACTACATGCAACACCGAGTTCGAGCACACCATAACTTACCAAACTATAGGTTAAAAAAAGATGTTATGAATAGTATTAACTTTATTTTGAATCCTATATACTCCATATAATTTTAACATCCATGTTACGCGTTTCATAGAAATAATATAAAAACAAATTAATTTTTTCAGATAAAGGAAGTATTTTTCCGAAAATGCAATTTTATCTCCTCTTAATGGAAAACCCATTTTAAATCAAATAATTAATCTTTTATATACTCCATTTGAAAAAATAAACTTCTTCTTTAAAATTGGGACATAAAAATTTAGTTTTGATAAAAAAAATTTATGATAAATTTCAATTTTTAAGGGATAGTGAAAAACATTACGTTATTGTTTAAACATGAAATTTTATTTTAAAAATTAATAATTTTAATTTAATTTATTGTAGGTAAAAATAGATACATAATACCAATATATGTTCAATTTAATTAATTGGATTCATTTTTTAAGAAGTTTAGATATATAAATTTTTTTGAACTTTTTAACGTCTTTAACCCACCTTCTAGGAGCGTTTGAAAATTTGCATAAAACATAATTTTACCACTTATATGAGTTTAATTTCAAAAATCTGAAAGAAAAAGTTAACATCAGTAAGTAAATTGTTGTTCAATAAGATGAAAATATTTTTTTTGGGTGAATAGTAACTTATGACTTTAATTTATCACGGTTAAATGTAAATAGGGTAATTAAGTGTAAAAATGATATTATGATTACCCTATCACATGTAATAATTCTATTGGATAAGCTTAATTTGACCAAAAACTACCTTAGGAATAAAATATGATCGTTTTGGCCAACATGGATTATATTAGGACATTTATTATTATTTTATTTAAAGAAGAGTTAAAAGAGTTAAATTCAATGTTTAATAACGAAACCATGTTTAACATAGGGTTAAACATAGGATAAATTAGATTATAAGTATTCATTAGAAATATAAAATGATTTTCTATGTAATGATATTTTATGTATAATTTTTAGACATTAAATAATGAAATGTATTTATGACACAATGATGATGTGGTAATTACCTTTTTAATGAAATCTTAATATAATTCATGTTTTAAATATCCAAATAAATAAAATTAGAGATTTTTGAAGAATTTAAATAATTTTATAGGTTAATATGATATCTTAGGGTTTATTAAATAAATTATATTTGAAGTGATAATTTTCATATGACATTCAAAAAAACATAATACCAAATAGTGTCAAAATTAACATAAATTAATTTTTAAAACAAATACATTATTATTTGATGATATAATATTCCTAAAAATACAAGTTTAAGCTATATGGATTTAATAATAATATATATTCAATTAATAAACCACTTGACGATATTTTTTAAGATTAGAGTAATTTTATTAACCATATAGTTTAAGAATACAAGAAGACATGGTAAAAGTTAAACTATTTAACTAAGAGTTAAATCTAAATGATAAGGTTAAAATGGTAACCTAAACATGTCTAAAACTTATTGGTTGAGAGGATTTATACCCATGACCACCTAAGTCTCGAAATAAATTCATTTTGACCCATTATAAACCGAATATGTCTATACAATAAATTAATACTTTAATGTTTTCCAAAAGTGATGCTCACCCCTCTTATAAAAGGTCACATCCCCTTCTCTAAAAATCACACCTCCAAAGCCATTTTGGTCGGCCAAAACCTGCCCAAATCACCCCCAAATTCCCTCACATGAACCTACAGGACTTCCATTTAGCATATATCCAACCCAAGAGTCCTTTAGTTCAAATCAAAAGGAAACACCTGAAGAAGAGCTAATAATTTCACCACCCTTTTTCAAGTTATTTTCTTCTTCCACATCCTCTATATTTGTCTTCTCCATACCAAAATAATAACTCTAATACCTTATACATACTGTTATGTTATTATAAATATGGTAAAACCATATTCTTTATTTTTTCCATCCTATAAATTACAATGTCACCATACGTGCATACGTACGACTTACCGTCTCCACGTCGTGGTGTAGTTTGTTATTCAAACACTTCATTAATTAGATGGGTATAATAATGAGTATAATTGATGTAAATAATAAAAATAACATGTTAATGATTCTTTATATATGATATACCATCCAATTACATAGGATTTCACCATCAATATAATTATATTTTCAATCGTGCATACGTACGGATTACAATCTTCATGAACGTGATGAGATTGATTCATCATCTTAATCATTCAAGAATAATTTTAATATTATGATTAATAATAAAGTTTAAGAACCTAATATAATTATGGTTATGAATAAAATATATCCTATACCTAACAAACATGGATTACATAGCCAAGAATATAAAGGAAAACAAATCAGTTAACACCCAAAACAATGATACTACTGAAATATAATTATCAAAGCAATATTAGAAGATCATATATGATATTAAGTTAATGTATATAGTTATTATATAATATAGTAACAATTATTTCAAGATTATGTAGGAGTTTAACCTACCCTCAATAAAGGGACATTACAAGGTATGGGTAATCTCATTATTATCCGAGATTGTTTAAGGGTATGTATTTTTTGGGACATATTTATTATCAATTTCCATTTTTCCTAAAATACAATAAAAATGATTCTTTTAAGAAACTATTTAACTAAAATATCATTTTAAATGTTTTAAATATTTATTCATCAAAATCTTTCTCATTAATGTCCATGTTTTTAAAATTGGTTTAAGGATTTATTTATATGGACATGATTGTTTTAAAATGTCAATTACTTTCAAAAGTTTCAATTTCATATGGGGCACTTTGATAATAAAAATAACATTTAAATGAAATCCTTTATAAATGTGTTACTTTTAAATGATTTCACTAAAGCGATATATTTCAAAAAAAGTTTTACTGATCATTTTTAACTATGTCAACATCCTTTAATGGATATTATTCTTGATTAAGGTTGATTTATTATAATACAATCTTCCTTATTGTATGGAATGTGTTATTAAATGTTGGAATATGGATGTGTTCATTTTATACCATTCATTATTTATGGTTAAAACATTGACATTTCGTATGCTAGTTTTAATACGAATGTTTATGTTATGTTTCAACCTTTTCATATGAAGAATGTATTGGACTTATTAAGTGAAGAGTGGATCCCAGTATAGCTCCTCGATGCATCGGTAGGTCTCATGAGACAGTTAGATGTGGAATTGGCCAAGGCCTTTCCAAATTTGATATATGGTTTTAGCCAAAGCCTTATTCATTTTTAGATGTCTTCGCCAAGGCATTGAAATTTTTTTTGATAATGTCTCACATTATACATTCCCTAATAATTAAAATAATATTGATGGTTCATGTGATTGTTAGACTAGTAGAATAAATATTACTATGTTTTATTATGGAATTATTTACTCAACTCATATTCCTACAATAATGTGTTTATGGTTATTATTTGTCAAGGCATGTGTTTTCAATTATTCACTATGCCTAGTGTTTATGTTATCTTCAGATGTATTTTATACTCTTACTGAGCATCTGATCTCACCCCTTTCTTATGTTTTATTTTCCAAAGATCCCAAGAAGTGTTTTATGATTGATATGCAGGGTTAAGCTAATTGAAAAATTACATTCTTAAAGTATTATTTATGTTGTCTTGTATGTTATAATGTTTAATGGAACGTTCATGTATGCAATATATTTTTCAATACTGATAAACTGGTCGGTCCTTCGGGACTTGATTCCTTGTAATCATGCCAATGTATTAAAATAATTTACCAGCTCTAGACTTCTGGGGTCAGGGTGTTACAAACCCCACTGGTACAACAATCTGATTCTGATAGCACAACACTAAATTCACATCCAGTTTATATCCCTCAATGGTCTCCCCAAAATTTAGTTTCATCCTCATATACATACACTCTAAATCATACATCTACTCCTCTTTAACCAAACCATCCATGTTAGGAACCAATGATACTGAAATGAAAATGGATACAACACCCAGGTCTTCAAATTCCAATATAATGTTGGATATAACTGACCTCAACATCCACTTATCTAACACATGTTTCATGAATTGGGAATTTTACATTTCACTTAATGAATCTACTACCTAATTTCCCTCACTTGTTGTGTACTTGAAGTTGGTGTCAATCATATAGAGAAACGCCAACAATCTCCTCTTCTGCATATTCAAAACTCTTTGTGAGAAAAAAATGAATCATGATCTTTTGTTTAGTATAAACTATGATTTTCACTATGAATAGTTAGTGACACATCATTCTCAATGCAGAACCACTTCTCCCAGCTCCAAATCAAGTGTTGGGGTTTTCTTATCATGAATCCTCAAATATTGTGACCTATATGAAACAACATGATCCCATTTCATGAGAACACACCCCAGCCATGATCCATATGTATAAAAATATACCACGTCCCCTTTCAATTGTTCCAAAAAAATCCCAGACAGATGCTGAAGTAAGATGATCCATAAGCTCTTCAAAATATTTTCGGCACTACTCATTCAATTCTAATGGAATATTATTTCTTGTCAATGCAGTCATCAGTGAAGATGATAATGATAAGTCACCAACAAAGAATCAATAATACACTACTAGATAAATGATGCATCATGTCTTAAAAATATTTTTTCTTGTTTCTAAGAGATTACAATATCTAAATTTTTCAGATCCACTAATTCACCTCTATATGAAATATCATGACCCAAAAAACATACATCTTGAATCAAAAAGTCATACTTTGACAATATATCATATAATAGATTACCTATTGATATTCTCAACACTATTATGGAGTGTTTCTCCTTATCTACCATTAACCTATAATAAACCTGTATAAAAACCAAGAAATACCACCCAGAATGAATATAGATAACTCTGAAATATCTGATTCATCACATCCATAAAGATACGGGTAAATTCATAATACAAAAGGGCCAAACAAAATACTCATAATGGACATATCTATTTCTAAATTATATTTTCCAAATATCCTCTATCTACACACTTGAATAATCATATCTGGATCACAAGTAAATCTTGGAGAACCTCTGAAGGTACCTAGACTAATATAATAGGTCAACAATGTGAGGAAGTGGATATCACTTATTTATCATAAGTTGGAAAATATTATAATAGTTAATATATAGCTGAAGAGTTACGTCGTCCTTTTTAATAAGCAGAACTAGTGATGCCCCTGATGATATTATATGCTTGATGAACTCATTTTTTCTTACTCCTATGACTTCCCTTTTAATTACCTTAGTTCGTTTGGTTCCATGTAGTAAGGAAGTAGTGAGATAAGACTAGTCCCTAGAAGGAGATAAACAATAAAGTCCACTTATCTCATGGGTGAAAACCTAGGGAATTCATCAGAAAAAACATCCATATACTGATTAACCACATCCATAAAACTTTTTCCCTCTATCCTCTTCCAATAATTCCAATGAAATTTCCTCTTATTGATATAGTATCGTCCAAAATGACGGTGGAAACAATATTGTTTCACCCACATTCACATTTTTCTCTCATCTAAAGTGATTCTTGACACCATCACCTATTGTGAAACTAACTATTACCTCATAATAATTTTTTTGGGCCTTATACTTTTCCTTCCAATCCTTTATTAGGATTACATCATACACATACATCTCAATCCCTGATAATTTTCACATCAACTTAACTTCACCCACAATTATACAACATTATCAACACAAGAAGGAATGATACTCAATGTGACCTAGAGGAGTTCGATGTTTTAAAATAGAATGAATCATTTCCATATTTTAACCGAGCATATCGAAAATAGGATAAGTAATGAAAGAATGATTACCAACCAAATCAAAATATACTTTAAAAAGGAATAATTAAAAAAGAATAAAACCTCAAACTATGAATGGTCACGATTGATCATCCACCATAACTCGCACACCTCTATCCACATTTTGACATGACACACTTTTCACTTTATTCCATCCATCCAAATTTAAATTTTTATTATTATGCCATTTTTATGAGAAATGGGGAAACTGAAGTTCAGAAACAAGCACCACTACATGCTAAAAAAGCTCACAAAATTTTTTAACACCAAACTAAGATTACATGACTCAGCTATTCTAAAAAGTTCCCAGTGCAGCATACAGACCTGGGTATCTGGATCCTCTCTGATAAGCACTTCAAAGTGAGTGATCATCTATTCCATTATGTGAATTAATTCATTTGAGTTGATTGAACTCTGATTGAAGCCTTGGGCCAGGATTCGATATTATTTATCTAACCACACTTCTTGCTCCACATTTTCATCCACTAGCATCCTTCATTCATAAATCCATTTAAGCTCCTCCTCTGATACATTAGGCCGTACCTATTGTTCAAGAATTTCTTCCTTGCAGTGTAGGATAAGCTTAAAACATTCCACATCCTTTTCACATTCCCCTTTCTTTAGAGTTGTACACTCAGTATTTCTACCATTCTTATCCGACCTAATCTATATTGGTTTTGGAAAGTCGGAGTATTCTTTACATCCATTTGGTTTTATCCCCCGAACTATAATACATTCTCTTGGGTCTCGACTTCTTTTTTTCTCTTTCTTCCTTCTAATGTTTTGAGGACCTTTCCCTTGAATGCGGTCCAAGGAATCTAGTGAATGTTGGCTAAAGCTGCCTTCATCTGAAGAATCCTCCTCTTGAGCTAATAGAGGTACATCAACTTCTAATCCATCAAAACGGTTCCCCAATGTTATCTCTATGGCTTCATTGGGGGGCCTCTTCTTACCAAGAGACACCCCCTTACATCCTTCTAATCTGGGCCAATTTCCGTCCCCATGGGCCCAACCTTTTTGGCACCGAGGGTGTTTGGGTCTCAGGGCCCTAGGACACTCTCACCATCTTGCATCCCTTGTCCACTAAGAGGTTCTGTTGCAACCCCCGAGGGCTTTCCATATACTGTGTCAGATCCATCAATTTGCTCATATCCAAAACCCATGATCTATAAATCCTTGTTAGAATCCTCCCATCCTCGGACATGAGAGTCATCAGGATCTTGAAGATAACTCCCTATCAAGATCACCACCCCTTCCATGGTTGAGTTTGGTGTAACAAGGAGATCCACCCTAACCACTACTAAGGGACCCTCCTCTACTTCTTTGTTCAGGCCCAAATCACGTTTTAAATGTTCAAAAACATCAGCAAACCATGGCTCTGCCTCCTTGTTGACCTAAATCTTTACTTTAACTGAAGAATTCATATGACACCACTGCGGGAGCTGAGTCTCCCTTGACTCAGCTACTGGTTCCTCATGTTCTGTCACCGTAGGAACAATCCCATGAAAACTAGTACTAACCCGTACCTGATAGTTAACAACGAGATCGAACTGTACCTCAACTCCCTCATTAGTACTGATCATAGTTTTCCTCACCTATATCCCACAATGGAATCCAGAAACCAAATGTCCAAGACTGTGGTACCCCAAGAAAAATGATGGCCACAATTCAAACACCACCCACTACTTCTATCTAAATTATTCTCCTATGGAAATCCATAGCCACACCATTGGGGGAACTAAGACATCAACCACAACACATACGTGAGGTAAGATAATATGGAAAACTACTGTCGTGCGATCATCTGAACACAAGAATCATCCAACCATATTCCCTATCTAATGGATAATAGAGGGATTCTGGGAAGGGAGTGGCAGATTAGGAAAGATTACCCACACCGCTGATAAAGGCGGATCCCGGTTCATGATGAACTTAGTAGACCATTGGAGGAGATAAAATACGCATCCGTTGAAGACATGAGGAGCATTGTACCAGGCGTCGACAAGGTCATACTATGAAGAGAATCGGATCATCAATTGACACCGATCTATAAGACCCACCACCATGTGATCTTGAATACCCCATTAATCGAAGACACATCTATCAAATGCATCCACCGAAGGAAAGCGACCCTAAAAACCAACCACCAGCGTCGATATGTAAAGTTCCTTTGGTGCATTGAACTCCTTTGATGAAAGCGTGATCTAGGGTGAGCCCTTGTGAAGGTCAGGAATCTTAGGGTAAAGCAGGATCGATAGGAAGGGTGGAAGAATAGATGGATTCCTGAAAGGGGTGAACATCCGAACCCTCATAGAAGAAGGGAGGTTGTTCCCCCTCCCCCCGCTGGGGAGGGGGGGCCGAAGCCACAACCATCTCCGTTAGGGCTCCGCCAAAGGCACGATCTCCACTGAATGTATTCCCATATTTTCTTTTCACTTTAATCCCATATTTTAACATCCCTGGTTGAGGAATCAGGGTATTTTGAGAATCACCACATCTAGCTATGGTATTATGATGAAGGGTATATTGTTTGTATCATCCTGTTGAGCTACATGATGTCTGTGATCTGTGAGGAGTGTCATGAACACCCGAACACATATTATTATTTCAATTACAATGATGATTCCACATCTACTTACAGTTATTCTATGCATGAGGTTGTTCTATACGATCCATCGTCATTTGATTTAGTGAAACACGTTGTAAATATCCTGGATTACCTTTAGGGTTAAGGGGAAAGTATTAACATTCTAGTGGTATGATTCTGATGTGCTCCATGTTGTTGAGAAAAGGTGTCCCTCTTGATTTTTCTCTAAGTGTTAGGTTTTTTACATCCTATTATGATGAAAACCATATTTCCATCATGTGTATTATCAACTGTGATGGATATCGTAATGGGAGTATCTTGTTAGAGTCCTAACTAAATAGTTTGAAAATAGTAAATTATACTTTTTCTAACCTTTTGGTTTTATTGTGGATCAAGTGCAATGACATTGTTAATAGCTTCCTTCGATTGGTCCCTACGACCCCTACCCAATGCCATTTCCTTCAACACAAGAATAACCATAAGTCTCACTCCATAGAAACATAAATTTTCCACATTCATGTTCAATTACATTAGATATATCACACCCATGCTTTAAAGAAACTCACATTTCCCAGATTCGACCATTTTTAAAAAAATACACAATGTTTTGAAAACTGTTCATTATAAAAATACCACAAATATTTTTTTAAAAAAAATCACACATTTGAAAATAATTTAAAAATTTTTCATAATTTACCACATTAAAATCCAAAAAATAAACCATTATTCCAAATTAAAATTTTAATCCTATTAGTGAGTAATTTCTACCATGAATTCCATGCTTATCTCATTAGCTACACCCATGTCAATTATATCACACTCTTATAAGTTTCTCCTAAACACATATGTACCCAAATACATGGTAACCTGAATTTCAGCATAAAATAGTTTGATACATCCTTTATTCCATACATTTTATGTTCTGGAAATCCTAGTACATGATACCATCCCACCTCATGTAATACACCAAGAATGAATGTCAACTCTATGACTGACAACCAAAGCCAAGAACAAATATGTCTAACATTAAGTAGAGTTCAAAGTCCAATCATGCTGATACAACTTGTAAAATCATTCCCCTCCTCATTGGTTTTACTTGAGACAGAGGATTAACCCGAATTTATGAAATAACCACATAGTGCTAATGGAAGTCAATAGATGTTGAGGGTATCATGAACTATGGGGGACGATTTCCCATTTAAAAAGAAAATTCCCAAAAAAACGTGCCTATACCCAAAATAACTACATGATTCATGTCAATAATGATTCAAATTTCAAAAAATAATAATAATCCCAATTCAAAAAAACCATAATAATCAATAATCATAGTACCAAGAGGAAGTCTAAACAAAAAACCCAAAAAGATATGGTACAAATCTTCAGTTCCACTCCATGCTCCATGCTCCAAGAACCACTATAATACCCATGTGTCACAAGGTGCCACAAAAAAAATGGGATTCTATACCATTGCATGTGTCCCTGATTACAATGTCTGCAAAATAACCAAAGATCCAATGTAGGGGGTGAGAAATAATACTCAGTAGGTTTTCTCCAAATGAAATCCCTACACACACCACTTTGATAGAACCATTATCATAATTTATATAATCAATGATATAAATCAATTAAATAGTATCACAATTAAGAACATGCCAAACACGTTCTTACCCAACTAAATTCTCCCAAATACAAACAATTAGAATTAAAGAAACCCAAAACCTTTTATATTTGCACACAAGTTCCACAAACACACACTAGCTCAGTGTTTCCATTGATGGTGGGACTTTCACACCAAAACCTACCTCTTTGATGGTGTATCAAATTCACATCCATCACATTCCCCTTAATGTTGTCACATTATATCCTTAAACATGAAGGTGATACATTCACTACCACTATACATCCATCCCATTAAAATCAACATTTACCAATATCACAAACCATATCAATAAAAAATATCCAAAATCATATCACCCAACAAATTCTAAAACCAAATTATCCAATTATTCCCAACAACATGTCAACATAAAATGCCAAACCACTTCAATGATTCAAGAATTTATTGAATGTATCCTTAATCCATTACCCATTCCATACTAGAAATTAATAATACAACATTTTTATTGAAACAATAATTTCAAAAACCATCTTCCAAAAACCACCAAGGTCACCAATTTTAAAATAACTATACTAAAATTCAATATCAAATAACATATCATAGTAATAACCCAATTTCCCCAAAATCCAAAAATAATCACATGAGGGGTTTCAACCATGATTCACACATCACAATAACAATGAATTTCAGGAAACCAATTTTTATTTGATATGATGACTTCTAGTTCTAAAAAATGGTATAAAGATAGAAGACACATACCTTGGGGTTTGGTTAAATCAACCCACTACAAATCGACAAACATAACATGATGAGACCTCCAAAATATTACCCTATATCCCTTTACCTAACATCAAACATCCCAAATCTCATCTTTTTAGGCAATAAAACCCCTATATCTATATGAGACAAATGCAGATCTAGAAAAATGAGAGAGATAGAGAACAATATCTAAGGAAAACCAAGAAGAAACCAAGAGAGGAGATATACCAAAGAAAAACCACCTTCAAACCACCTAGAAAACCATTTGATACTTATACAATTTTAGTGGGAGTAGACTCCATACCATTTAGAATAAGATATTTTGATTTGGATTCTTATGGGAGGAGAACAGAGGTGTTTAAAGTTAATATCGAGTGACCCCATTTTTTAAAAACCCAGTTATTAAAGTTGTGCACGGTTAGCTCGCACGGTTAGGCAATGTTTCTGCTAACTATGATAATGATACATTCCAATGGGTTCCCCACAGTATTTCCTCAAATAGATAGACAACCCATGTGCCAACTGTATGAAATCCCAATTCCTCATGTTGCACAATTACCTAGGTTTTCTTCATGGTTTTAACTAATCATGCTCTAACCATGCTCCCTTAGAATAGAATCCAACGATTTTCAAAACCATTCCAAACACTCCAAAACAATACCCATCCAGTTTAAAGACATAAAAATGCATAAAAATTTTAAATACCTCAAACTACAGGAACTACATATTGGGATGGAATATACACTAAAAAAATAAATTAGTTGTATAACATTAAAATAATCCTCAATGAAGGGAAATTGAGATGAAGTAACTTACCTCACACTTCCCTTTAGTTCAAAATGATTTAACCTTCTATATAATCATTTTAATCATGTGATTATTTTTTACCATAACCATATTCATATTTATAATATCATATATAACCATCATACAAAATCATAACACTAGTTTATTAATAATATTTCATTATTATTATTGTTTCCTGTGTTGACTATTTCATTTTATCATTCTTGTTTTTCCTTGGAGGTTTGGGTTCTTGTGAATTGGGTACAGATACATCATATAAAAAATGATACATGTTTTATATATGTCAAATATATTTATTTTATATATTTTCCGAACCATTCATCAATGATCTACATGGAAAATGAATCACATCGCTTCGTGAGATGGTAGGTCATACCAACACAAGAGAGATGATATCATTACCTTAATGGGTTAAAGAGTAAATAATTTGAAAATGAATTAATTTTAATGAATTTATATAATTCCATATTTAGATTATATGGTCATTATTTCCATCATTTTGAATACCTATATCAGTTACTGATGGAAAAAATTACTTTGGTTTGCGAGGATGTAGTCCGCCACACATATGAGTTATGACGTTCTATCCCATTTTATGGAGACAGATATGAAGAAATATTATTTCACCAAAAAAATAATATATTAATATATGTGATATATTATTATTATTATTATTATTATATAGGAATGGTTATCAAATTATTGAAGGTGTAAAAGGATGAGTAAATAGAAGGATCTTAGTGAAGACAATTACCTTCACTTAGAAGATCCTTCTGTAGAAATATTATTAACGACCCTAGGTATGGTATTTTATAATAAATAGAAGATATATAGTGTGTATAATGATTATGAGGAGATATTTTTCGTATAATTTTTGGATAAATGGCTTTATTGGTGTGAATAAATGAGGATTGGGGATTCCCTATTATAATAGAAGAGGAGTGACATATTTTTAAATACTGAAAACTATTCAATGTTAGGAATTAACTGTATCTAAAAGTGCCACAAAAATTTTTACATAATTTATTTTAGGTGTGTTAATGTCTATAAACTCATCATACACAGAAAAATTAACATGTTTTAACCATGTTATTCATTAATCCTTTATGTTTACTTACTTTTACAATTTCATTTTTTATCACAGTAATTTTTTCCTTTAACATTGGTATCTAATCCATTAATATAAGAAAATAATCCATTTTATAGATTATGTAAAAAATTATTCTCTATATACAATTTTATTTATGAAATAAAAATTTCATGAATTTGGAAATCAAATATAATCAAAATCGCATGTAACACGAAAAATCCCCTCTTAATTATAATAGTTATATAAAAATTTCACGGTTTTACCTAATCATTATGAAAAAAATTATGTTGAACTTATTATTTAATAGTAATTATTATTATTAATAATATTTAATATATTTTATGGAATTCAATTCAAAAAAAAGTTTTAATTTATAATATAAACCTATAAATTGAGTCAAAATGGGTTTTCGAAAAATGAATTTTCCAAACATAAGATGATCATACATTAACTATATTAATAATAAACATCATTAGATTTTTATTAATTAAAATATTTATTTATATAATCCATAAATTTAAATTAAATTATTCTTCCTTATGGTTAATTTTAATTACTTAATATCAAGAAACATTATAAACATAAAAATAGTTTTCAGGAAAATTATTTTATAATCCCAAAAATATACATATACCAAAATCGAGTATAATGGTGATTATAATAAAATTATTATATGAAATATAAACAAATAACACTTATTTTACATTTATATCAATTTCAAATAAAATTTGACTTTAGAATTAATTTATTTATTTAAATGAAAAAAATTAAAAATTGGTAGTTTTTCGAAATTTATAGAAAAATAAATATTTTAAGAAAATTATAAACATATAACCAATAAAAAAAATTATGTGATGTTTTAAGAAATTATAACCATTTTTTGAAATAAAATTTATAATATTTCTATAAATTATCTTTATTATTTGATCATAAAAAATAATAAAAAACCATTTTCAAAGAAAATGTTTTTAAGGGGTAAAATTAATTTAATAAATGTTTTACTGATTATTTACTAATAATTTATCAAAAAAATTAGTTATTTTGACCTATATATATATAACATAATTTGATTAATCCTATTTATACCAACCAATTAAATGGCAATATTATAGTGTTCATATTTAAATAATATTTGAAACATCATGAGTTTTTAAATGAAAACACAATATTCGATAGAGTACATGATACATGACATCAAGATTAAATGACCTAAAAATTATTATTTAATATGGTAGTTATCACCTACCCGTTATAACATAAGGAAATAATATAACTAACTGAATTATGAAAATATGGTTTTCACATGATAATATAATGATTCATTGGTTTAATAATTAATTAGAAATGAAAATAAAAACAAATTGAATATATACGCCGTGTTTTTTTATGGAAACCCCATTTATGTTTGAATAATTATGTTAATAAAAAAATAAAGTCACATTTTTTGGATTATATTAGTGAATTATAAATTTAATTCAATTTTTAATATTCATCTTACATTTTTTTAGACATTATATAAGAACAAATACAATTTTACAAATAAAAGAATATTTTTTCAAAAAAGTCATTCTTAACACCTTTTTATGGAGAACCCATTTAGATAATGTTTTTGTAAATTTTATTTGTTATAATTGAAAAAATAAACTTATTCTTTTGAATATGGACAAAAAAATTACTTTGGAATTAGTTTTGGTATTTTTTTTATAAGGTTGTATTTTACGAATAGTAAAAAACACTGCACTTTAATTCAAAAACATTGTTATCATCTAATTTATTATATTTTCCTTTTAATTTTTTTTAGAGTATAATTAGATTAAATATTTATAATTTTATAAATTTTTGTTCATTTGAATTGAATTTTATATAAATTAGATTTAAAAACTTATTAAAATTGGGAACGTCTCTTTTACTTGCCATCTACACACATATGTGAGATCACATAAAATATAATTTTACAGCTATTGTGAATTGAATTTTTAAAAATAGAAATATGTAGTTGTAATCAATATGAAAAATGTGGTTCAATAGGATCAATGTAATTTCTTTTGATTTATAACCTTAGTATTTTATTTACCATTGTAAAAGGTAAATAGGTTAATTAAGGGTTAAAATAATATTATAATAATATAAAATTACACTTAAACTTGTCCTAATCTTACTGGTTCTGTCCTTTTTGAACAAAATCAACCTTATTTCCATTTTATAACAACTTTAAGCCACTTGGTTAAGAAAATGACAATTTTTATATTTTATTTAATTATATGTTTAAAATGTCATACTCATAAATTTAATTAGTAAATAATTTTTAATATAGGGATATATATATATGATATATTAGAGTATGAATAGTCCTTAAAAATATGCACATATTACCTACATCATGAAAATTTATTTATAATTTTTAGACGTTAAATAATAAAATTAAATTACAACACAATGATGATGCAATCATAGATTTATTAAAGGATTAATAAAACAAATGAATTTAAAAATTCTAAAATAAATATAATTTGAAATATTTGTTGCCATATGAGAATTTTCTGGATGAATTTGAAATTATTTATGTTATTTAAAGTACATATTTCTATGAAATCCAATTTTTATGTTTTAATAAAAATTCTTGCAATGAAAAGTGAAAAAATTGGCATATTTCGTATTTTAAAATATAAAATAATTAATTAAATGATATAAGAGTTTTTAAAAAATAACATTATTCCAAAAAATTTAATATAAGTCTAAAAATTTCATTAAGGGTAAACTAATTTTTATTTTTTCTTTTTATATTGAATATTTTGACCCTCACAGTGTAACTCACTTGATACAATTGTAATAGATAAAAGGGGTTAAAACAAAAAACATAAGGATTATAAAATATGTAAAACTTTATTATTTTTAATCACATAATGGTTATTTGACCCAAAAACATCATATCATTGAAATAAATCATTTTGGGAACATTTTTAATATAAAATTAATATATACTAATTTAATATTTTAAGGGTTTCCAAGGGTTCCCTTCCCCTCTCCTATAAAAAGGCACACATTCTTCTATATTACTCTCACTTGAAAAAACCTTTTGGGTCATCCATGATCATCCAAAAAATCTTCCTATAATATCTTCCCACATTATAGAGGCCTTATTATTGGTATAACACACTCCTTAGAGGTGTTAGGATGTTATGAATTGTGATCATCAGAAGAAAATGTAACATTTATAATTAATAATTTCTATTTTTTTCTTCTTCTTTATCATCCATCAAATCTTCTCCTACCAAGATTATATAAGAACTAAATTATTCTCAATATACTAAGATTTTATTATTCTAATATCCTCATCAAAATCCATCTAAACATCAATGGAAATGGAAATTAATTAATCGTTCGTGTGTACGTGTTAATTATTACATCCACCAATCGATATAATTCATTTTCCAGAACTCTCTCTAATGACTTGTTATAATGAGGAAATTAAAATTCATATGTGATATTAAAGACATATTAATCATTATAAGATAATAATATATTAATTAAATTCTTTCTTTTCATGCACATAAAATGTATAATGTCGTTGATGTGTATGTGTGAACTATCACCTCCAAAAAATGATGTGACTCCTTTTTATTCAGTACATCACTTATATGAAATATATAATTATATTTGATATATTAATATTATATTAAAGACTTTATAATAAATATATAAACTGAAAATAACACTTACCTTTTTTCCATAATGACCAATGAAAAATGGGAAACATTACTCATGTATGTGTATGATCTACCATCTCAATGATTATAAAATTGTTCATTTTTCAATGACATAAATAATGGTTTGATTTAAAAGTATAATGTATATATAAATGTGATACTGATTTCATGAATATTATTCCAGATATTATGTACTTAATACCACTTAGACTATTAACAACCTACCAAATTCATTTTCGACAAGAGTACTAAATATCGACAAAATGCCCGCTGTGAACACAAATAAATATGTAATTGTTATTAAATAATAATAGTCATATAAATGGAATAATAATATTTATAGAGTTTATAAATGATGTAAATAATTAACCTATGTATATTATCCTGGAAGCTTAATGTTTTATGGGACGATTCAGACTCAATGTATGGGACTCTGCCTCAATATCAATTTCTTAAGACATTTCATGATGATATACACCTTTATTAGTTTAGAAAGTGTATATACATAAAATTTTACATTATATATTCATTTTCTATCTACATTCGTGCTATTTAATGTTTTTTAAAATGGTCTAATTTCAAGTATCTTAATATTTAAATGTTCCATGTGGTATGAGACACTTTAACTAAAACATTATTTTAATTGTTTTAATGAGTTATTAATCTAAATACTTATCATTAATATCCTTGTTTTCAAAATTATTTTGTGTATTTATTTTTATGGACATACATATTTTAAAATATTAATTCTCTATTTTTTTTAAATGTTTCAAAGTGGTATGGTATAATTTGATTCAAAATTCTCTTTTATAAATTTTTTAAATTGGTCTCTGAAAATGGTTTGGTTATTTCAACAACATGAAATGTTTTCTTATGAGTAAAAATGAAATTTTCTGAGAGGCATGATGAATGTTCTAGGATTTTATGTTTTATAATTATATAATGGTATTGTAAATTACACGGGTGATCCCGATACATGTTATATAAAAGTTTTGAGACCTATTATAGCTCACAGTTGAGCCAAATAAACCTTATTCGATGGGTTGATCCAAATTATAGATCACACATGATCCTGATATGGATTATATGAAGTTTTGAGCACCATTATAGCTCAAAATGAGCCTAATATAGCTTATATTAAGGATTATCCTCATTATCGATCTCCAATGCATTAGTTATGGATGTTGGCCATATGTTTATTCCATTTGTAAGAGTGATATGTGTGTAAGTCGGTTGTATGGTTATTCAGGTTATATATGATTATGTTCCAATATAACTTTATGTGTTATATATTCATTCTATGGGTTTTATTTTAATCTTATTATTACAAAAATGGTAATCAGTGCTTTTTTGGGATACTACATTATATTTCATAAAGGTGAAAATATTACTATTTGATAGAGTATTCATGGTTGACATGCTTTCTCAAGACTAATATTTTCCCTTATTTTTGTAACCCTTATTGTGCTTCTTGTGCTCATCCCAAGTTATGAAATATTTTTCACATGTATTAATATTGATATAGACAATGAATATTTATTCATTAATGTATTGAAGAAGTGTCTCAAAGAGAAGTATTATTTTCATTTAATTGGGTTTCCTTTTGTGGAAATAATGATACTGAATATAATTTTGAAAATGTAATTTATGGGTGGACCATGTAATAGTTTTTCCTAATTCTCTAAAACACTAAACTAAAATGATCCTATAATGAGGATTCATGTTCAAAAACATGAGAATAAGTTATGTTTATGACAGGGTCTCTATAGTTGGTCTCATATTATGGTTTAGACAACATTAATGATTAGGATGTTTTCATGAGAGTTAGGGATATCATGATGGGATTATAATTTTACGGGTTATTATAAGATTAATGTCTTATAATCCATTTTGAAGTTATATGTTATGATCTTTTAAGCGGAAAAATGGTATTTTGAGAGACATTCACCTTTTAGGTAATCTGGGATAATATATTTTGGGTTGAAAAATGAAAGGCATGAGATAAACATGGAGGATAAAATATTTTATGGTTATTTCATTGATTATTTTGTCTCATTTTGGTATTAATATAATAAATATATAGATTTTGAAAACGGAAAACCCGCAGGAAGGTTGAAAACCAGTTTCATCAGAAAAGTCCATGGGAATAAAACCCACAACCAAAGGGTGAAAATGTTTTATCACTTAACACGGGCCTGCATGATGTCCCAGGTTAGTATGACATGTTCATTTTAGTCAAACGAGTTTATGGAATAATAATATAATGATTTTGGGAACATAATTTTAATAAAATGAATATACATGGTAATCGAAAAAGATTTGGGGATTAATTGATAAATTATATTTCAAATGAAATTCACTATTTTGGTATTTTATATGAATAAGTTAATGGAAGACTATGGGATTTCATTAAAGGTGTAATGGTTGGCTTTTATTGTGGAATAATCTACGATTTTATTCTATAATTATGGTGATTTGGATTATTTATGTAAATGATTATCCTATCTTTGAGAATACATGATTAGGTTAGTGACTTTTCAGAATGAGTCATTAAGAGTGATTTATGTTATATGGTGATAAATGTTAAAATTTATACCGAAATATTATGTGATGAAATCATTCTAAATTTTATGTATCAATATTAGTTTGGATTATTTTGAAACATTTTAAGGAAATTTATTCGTTTAATGATCTATGTTGAACTTTTTGTATTGTTGTTGCATTTATTATTTTGTAGTAATATTTCATCTAATAAGATTAATTATTGTTTGGGAAATTATCTTCTCTTATTGTAATAATTTTGTTTTGGGAAAATCATTCATGAAAGGAGAAATTGATAGTTAATCTGTTGTTGATTATGTGATTCTGTATACGTTGATCTAGGAAAGAAAAATTCATCTCAAATACTAATCATTTGAAGAAAAATGGTGAATTTATGATGGAAATTTAATAGATTGAGAAACCATACTTCTCATGTACGTATGATTCTTTATGTTCTTCTTCAAGGAAGTATATGACTTTCACAACTTAGTGAAAAGGACCTTAAACCAAAAATGTTACCCTTTTACTTTTCATACTAAGGAATAAATGACATTTTAACCAATCACAACCATGTGGTTTTGTGATTGTTAACTTTCTATTGATGATTTTTTCTATCAATCATTTTTAGAACATGATGGTTAGTTTTTCATCCATATCCATATTTTATATAAGGAATCCTAGTACGTGTTATCCCAATTGACCACGACTGGAAATGAATCCTTTACCAACAGTTTCAAACCATTGGTAAAGGCTGCCAAACCGTCGGTATATCATATACCAATGGTATGGAAAACCTTTCGAAAGTAAGGCATGGCATTCGCCCATTACGAATAGTTTTTTTATAACCATTGGGAAAGGAAATGTACTTGGAGTATTGCCAGCGGTTTTACAAACCGTTGGCAATACTAGCAGTGTAAATGTTTTTACCAACAGTTTCTAAAAACCATTGGTATATATTGTATACTAAAAACTATAGCAATGGTTCTAAACCATTGGTATAGTTTTTAAATATCTATTTCCAGAACTATTATACCAACAGTTTTAAACCGTTGGTAATGTGTTTTTCAATAACTATTATACCAACAGTTCAAAACTGTTGGTAATGTGTTTTTTAGTACTGTTTCACAACATGCCTCCATTAGCCCCTCCATTGTACACTTGCATAAAAAATATCACAAAAACCACATACAGACTTAAAACGGCATAAAAACACTTAAAATAGCATAAAAACACATAAAATCATGAAACTCTTCCAACAATGTCATGTACTACAATTCCCTATTTCAATATTCATATGAAAACAATCATATAGTAGAGTTAATAATAGTTTCAACAACTCAAACATTATTTACACCCATTTCTATCTTCAAATGACAACCACTCTTCCTATAGTAATTAACCTCGCCCCTACACAACCCCCCAACCAGCACAGCCCCCCCCCCCACATCCCCATCAAATTGTAATAGGTAGAATAGTCTAAGAAATATTATTAGAGTTGAATAAGAGTTTGAAATTGGTTCAAATCCCAATTTTTTTATCCTAGATTTGGGTACGTAATGATTTTTGATGCATTTTTCATTGAACATGTATTTTTTATAATATATGGGGAAAAGGTATTTTTTTAGGAGTCTCGTCACTTATGACCCCATGACTGAAACTACCCAACTCATGAAAACGAGTTTTCTACTATCTTTGATGAGTGTAAATTTCAGTTGTTGTATTCACTTAAAATGATGTCCTTTTGAAACAAAAGAGAGACACAATGAGTGGTGCCGGCCAAACTGCACCTCAGATTGAGCTGGGGTTTACTCAAACACATCAAAAATTAACCATGGATCGTTTTCCTAAAGTATCAACACAATCTGAATGTGTTTGGTCAGTTTTCTGTATGTCGGTTATTTTTACTTAAAAGTGTATCCATTTTAAACAAAATGAAGACACTTTGAGTGGTACCAGCCACACCATGCCTTTGATTGAGGTGGGTTTGACTCATACACGTCACAAATGACCCATGGATCATTGTCCTAATGTATCAACAGAATCTGAATGTGTTTGGTCTGTTTCCCATTGGTCAGTTGTTGTTTGCACTTAAAATTTCGTCCATTTCGAAGAAACGTGAGACACTTTGAGTTCTGCTGGCCACACCACACCTCAGACTGAGACGGGATTGACTCGTACATGTCATAAATGACCCATGGATTTTTTCCTAAAGTTTTAACAGAATCTGAATGTATTTGGTCAGTTTTCCGTATGTCAGTTGTTGTTTTCACATAAAATCATGTCCATGTTAAACAAAAGTGAGTCATTTTGATTTGTGGTGGCCACACCACGCCTCATATTTATGTGGGGTTGACTCATACACATCAAAAATGTCCCATGTATCGTTTTCCTAAAATATCAACACACTCTGAATGTGTTTGGTCCATTTTAAGTATTCTATTTGTTGCTTTCAATTAAAATCTTGTCCATTTAAAACAAAAGAGAACCAGTTTGGGTTTTGTTGACCACACTGGCCCTCAGATTGAGGTAGGGTTGACTTTAACTCATCACATATGACCCATGGATAATTTTCCTAATGTTTCAACAGAATCTGAATGCATTTGTTCGGTTTTCCGTATGTTAGTTGTTGTATTCACTTAAAATGATGTCCTTTTGAAAAAAAAAGAGAGACACTTTCAGTGGTGCCGGCCAACCAACACCATGGATTGAGGCAGGGTTGACTCATACACATCAAAAATAACCTATTAATCATTTTCCTAAACTATCAACATAATCTGAATTCCTTTGGCCAGTTTCGATCACCCCACGCACCCTTTTCATGCACGCCAAACACCTAAAAAAACATATTCAGTCATGCCGTGCAAACCGTGCATCTGAATGACGTGTCATCTCCTCGTACAACTCACGAATAATAACTAGATGTCTTCATGTGATTTCAAGTCATTCTTATTTCGTTCGTCATGCATTAGATTGTTTAACGCATGTTTTGTCCATTTACAACATGCGGAGTGCTTTTTCAGCCAACGCGGTCTCACGACACCTCCGATTGACGTGTTGTCTGGTCGACCATTTCAAAATTCACCCACCCATTGTTTTCGTTCGATTTCATTGAATTCCAAGGTTGTTTTTGCAGTTTCAACCACCCCACACGCGCTTTTCAAGCACGCCAAACACCTAAAAAAATATATTCATCCGTGTCGTGCAAACTGAATGTCCAAATGATGTGATGTCTCCTCGTACACCTCATGAATAATAATTAGGGAGTTTTCGTGTGATTTCAAGACATTTCGATGTTGTTTGGCATGCAATTTACCATTAATCACATGTTTTGCCCATTTATGACTTGCGGAGTGCGTTTTCGGCCAGCGTGGTCACACGACACGTCCGATTGACGTGTCTTCTAGACGAACATTTCACACATCACCCACTCTTTGTTGTCATCCTATTTCATGGCATTCCAAGGTCGTTCAGCTGGTTTTTACCACCCCACTCATGCTTTTCAAGCACACCAGACACCTAAAAAACACATATTCAATCGTGCTGTGCAAACCGCAAATCCAAATTATGTGTCGTCTCCTTGTACACCTCATGAATAATAATTAGGGTTTTTTCATGTGATTTCAAGTCATTCTGATGTCGTTCGGAATGCATTTGACCGTTAAACGCATGTTTTGGCCAATTATGACATGCAGAGTGCGTTTTCGGCTAGCGCGATCACATGACACCTCTGATTGACATTCCGTCTGGCCTACCATTTTACAATTCACCCACCCTTTGTTGTCGTCCTATTTCATTGCATTTCGAGGTCGTTCGGCCGGTTTCGACCACCCCGCGTGCGCTTTTTAAGCACGCCAAACACCTAAAAATAACATATTCAGCCGTGTCGTACAAACCGTGCATCCGAATGATGTGATTTCATCTCATACACCTCATGAATAATAATTAGGGTGTTTTCAAGTGATTTCAAGTCATTCCGATTTCTTTCGGCATGCATTTGACCATTAAACACATGTATTGGCCATTTAGGATAGGCGAAGTGCGTTTTCGGCCAGCACAGTCACACGACACCTCCGATTGATGTGTCGTCTAGCTGACTATTTCACAATTCACCCGCCCTTTGTTGTCGACCGATTACGTGGCATTCAAAGGTCATTCGTCCTGTTTTGACCACCCCATGCGCACTTTTCAAGCACTCCAAACACCTAAAAAACACATATTCAGTCGTGATGCACAAACCTCGCATCTGAATGATGTGTCGTCTCTTAATACACCACACGAATAATAATTAGGGTGTTTTTTGTGATTTCAAGTCATTCTAATGTCTTTCGGAATGCATTTGTCCGTTATACACTTGTTTTGTCCTTTACGACACGCGGAGTGCGTTTTCAGCTAGTGCGGTAACATGAATACTCCGATTGACGTGTCGTCTGTCCAAAAAAAATTCAGTTCTCCCACCATTTGTTTTCGTCCGATTTCATGGCATTCTTTGGTCGTTTGACTGGTTTTGACCACCCCAGATGTTCTTTTCAAGCACGCCAAACACCTAAAAAACACATATTTAGTCGTGCCGCACAAATCGCGCGTTCGAATTACGTGTCGTCTCCTCGTACAGCTTGAGAATAATAATTTGGGTGTTTTGTGTGATTTCAAGTCATTCTAATGTCGTTCTGCATGCAATTGACCGTTAAACGCATGTTTTGGCCACTTATGACACACGTAGTGCATTTTCAGCTAGCACGGTCACACGACACCTCTAATTGACGTGTCATTAGACTGACCATTTCACAATTTACCCACCCTTTTTTGTCGTTCAATTTCATTGCATTCTGAGGACATTTGGCCGATTTTGAACAACCCATGCGCGCTTTTCAAGCACGCCAAACACCTAAAAAACACATATTCAGCCGTTCTGCACAAACAGAATGTACGAATGACGTGGCGTCTCCTTGTACACCTCACGAATAATAATTAGGGTGTTTTCGTGTGATTTCAAGTCATTCTGATGTCGTTCGGCATGCATTTGGCTGTTAAACGCATGTTTTGGCAATTTACGACACACAGAGTGCGTTTTCGGCCAGTGCGGTCACACAATACATCCGATTGACTTGTTTTCTAGCCAACTATTTCACAATTCACCCACCCTTTTTGTTGTTCGATTTCATGGCATTCCAAGGTCATTCGACTGGTTTCGACCACCCCACGCACGCTTTTCAAGCGCGCCAAACACCTTAAAAACACATATTCAGCCATGTCGCACAAACCGTTCATCCGAATGATGTACAGTCTCCTCGTACACCTCACGAATAATAATTAGGGTGTTTTAGTGTGATTTGAAATAATTCCAATGTCTTTCATCATTCATTTGACCGTTAAATTCATGTTTTGGCCATTTACGACACGCGGAGTGCGTTTTCGGCCAGTGCAGTCACACAACACCTCTGATTAACGTTCCGCATAGTCGACCATTTCAAAATTCACTCACCCTTTGTTGTCTTCCGATTTCAGGGAATTCTGAGTTCATTCATCCGGTTTTGACCACCCCACGCGCGTTTTTGAAGCACGCCAAACACCTTAAAACCACATATTCAGCCGTGCCGCGCAAACCGCGCATCCGAATGACATGTCGTCTTCTCTTACACCTCGAAAATAATTATTTGGGTGTTTTTGTGTGATTTAAAGTAATTTTGATGTCGTTCGGCATGCATTTGACTATTAAACACATGTTTGGCCATTTACGACATAGGGAGTGCGTTTTCGGCCAGCGCGGCCATACGACACCTCCGATTGATGTGTCGTCTCGCCAACCATTTCACTATTCACCCACCATTTGTTATCATCCTATTTCATGTAATTTTGAGGTCATTCAGCCGGTTTCGACCACCCCATGTGTGCTTTTCAAATGCTGCAAACACCTAAAAAACACATATTCCGTCATACAGTGCAAACTGAGCGTCCAAATGACGTTTTGTCTACTTGTACAACTAAAGAATAATAATTAGGTTGTTATCGTGTGATTTTATGTCATTCTGATGTCGTTCGACATGCATTTGACCATTAATCCCATGTTTTGGCCATTTACGACATGCGAAGTGCATTTTCGGCCAGCGCGGTCACACGACACCTCAGATTGACGTGTTGTCTGACCAACCATTTCACAATTCACCAACCCTTTTTTGTCGTCCGATTTCATGGAATTACGAGAATGTTCGCCTAGTTTCGACCACCCCATGCGCGCTTTTCAAGCATGCCAAACACCTAAAAAATTCATATTTAGCCGTGCCGTGAAAACCGTTCATCAAATGACGTGTCATTTCCTCGTACACCTGGCAAATACTAATTAGGGTGTTTTAGTGGGAATTCAAGTCATTCTGATGTCGTTCTCCATTCATTTGATCGTTAAACACATGTTTTGGCCATTTACGACACACAGAGTGCATTTTCAAATAGAGCGGTCACATTACCCCTTCGATTGAAGTTCTGTCTAGTTGACCATTTCACAATTCACCCACCATTTGTTTTTGTCCGATTCCATGGCCTTCCGGGGTCGTTTGGCTGGTTTCTACCACCCCACGCGCGCTTTTCAAGCTCGCCAAACACCGTAAAAACACATATTCAGTCGTACCGTGCAAACTGTGTGTCCGAATGACATGTCGTCTCCTCGTACACCTCACGAATAATAATTAGGGTGTTTTCATGTGATTTCATGTCCTTTCAATGTCGTTCGGAATGCATTTGATTGTTAAACACATGTTTTGTCCATTTATGACACAATGAGTGTATTTTCGGACAACGCTGTCACACGAAACCTCTGATTGATGTGTCCTCTCACTGACCAATTCACAATTCACCAACCCTTTGTTGTTGTCCGATTTCATGGCATTATGAGGTCGTTCGGCCGGTTTTGACCACCCCACGCGCACTTTTAAAGTGCTTCAAACACCTAAAAACACATATTCAGACATGCCATGCTAACCATGCATCCGAATGTTGAGTTGTCTCCTCATACACCTTACGAATAATAATTTGAGTGTTTT
Source organism: Viscum album (assembly GCA_963277665.1). NCBI lineage: Eukaryota > Viridiplantae > Streptophyta > Magnoliopsida > Santalales > Viscaceae > Viscum > Viscum album. Next base: position 1,390,790,599 of record OY728131.1, read on the forward strand.
CGTGTGATTTCAAGTCATTTCGATTTCGTTCGGAATTTATTTGATCATTAAACGCATGTTTTGGCCATTTACGAATCGCTGAGTGCGTCTTCAGCCAGCGCGATCACATGACACCTCTTATTGAAATTCCGTCTAGCCAACCATTTCACAATTGTCCCACCCTTTATTGTCGTTTGATTTCATGGCATTCCAGGGTCATTCGGACAGTTTCGTCCACCCCACGCGCGATTTTCAAGCGCCCCGAACTCCTTAAAAACACATATTCAGCCATGACGTGAAAACCACCCGTCTGAATGACCTATTGTCTCCATTTACACCTCACGAATAATAATCAGGGTGTTTTCGTGTGATTTCATGTCATTCTGATGTTTTTTGGCATGCATTTGTCTGTTAAGCGCATGTTTTGACCCTTTACGACACGCGGAGTGTGTTTTCAGTCATCACGGTCACACGACACCTCCGATTGACGTGTCGTCCAGCCGAAAATTTTACAATTCACCCACCCTTTGTTGTCGTCTGATTTCATGGCATCCCGAGGTCATTCTATAAGTTTCAACCACCCTATGAGGACTTTTCAAGTGCGCCAAACACTTAAAAACACATATTCAGCCGTGCCGCACAAACCGCGCATCCGAATGACATGGCGTCTCCTCGTACACCTCACAAAAAATAATTAGAGTGTTTTCTTGTGATTTGAACTCCTTTTTTTGTCGTTCGGCTTGCATTTGACCATTAAACAATTTTTTTTTTCCATTTACGACACGCGGAGCGCTTTTTCGGCCAGCGCGGTCACAAGAAACCTCTGATTGACATTTCATCTAGCCGAAAACTTCAAAATTCACCCAGCCTTTGTTTTTGTCTAATTTCATGTCATTCTGAGGTCGTTCGGCTGGTTTCGACCACCCCACGTGCACTTTTCAAGCGCTCCAAACACCTAAACAACACATATTCAACAATTCCACACACAAAACGTGTTTTAATGATGTATTGTTTCCTCGTACACCTCACGAATAATAATTAGGGTGTTTTTTGTGTGATTTAAAATCATTCCGATGTCGTTCTCATGCATTTGACTATTAAACGCATGTTTTGGCCATTTACGACAGGCAAAATGCATTTTCAGCCATCACGGTCACACGACACCTCCGATTGATGTTCCATCTAGACGACCATTTAAAAATTAACCCACCTTTTTTTCATCTGATTTGATGGCATTTTGAGGTCATTTGGCCGGTTTTGACCACCGCATGCATGCTTTTCAAGCGCGACAAACACCTAAAAATCACATATTCAGTCATGTAGTGAAAACTGCACATATGAATGATGTTTTGTCTCCTCGTACACCTCATGAATAATAATTAGGGTGTTTTCATGTGATTTCAAGTCATTCTGATGTTGTTCGGCATGCATTTGACCGTTAAACGCATGTTTTGGCCATTTACGACACACGGAGTTCATTTTCTGCCAGCGCCGTTACATGACACTTCTGATTGATATGATGTCTATTTGACCATTTCACAATTCAACCAACCTTTGTTGTCTTCTGATTTCAGGGAATTTTGAGGTTTTTTGGCCAGTTTCAACCACCCTATGCCTGCTTTTCAAGAGCACCAAACACCTAAAAAACACATATTCAGCCGTGTCGTGCAAACCACACATCTGAATGATGTGTTGTCTCCCCTTACACCCCACGAATAATAAATAGAGTATGTTCATGTGATTTAAAGTCATTATAATGTTGTTCGGAATACACATGACCATAAAGCTCATGTTTTGGCCATTTAGGACATGTGGAGTGCGTTTTCAACCAGCGTGTTCACACGACACCTCTGATTGACATGTTGTCTAGTTGGCAATTTCACAATTCACCCATGTATCGTTGTTTTGATGTATCAACACAATCCTAATAGTTTGGTTAGTTTTTTATATGCTAGTTATTGATTTCACTTAAAATGTTTCCCATTTCAAATAAAAGTAAGACACTTTGAGTGGTTCCGGCAACACCGTGCCTCCGATTGAGGCGTGGTTGACTCGTACACATTTAAAATGACCCATGTATCATTTCCAAAAGTATCAACCCAATCAAAATGTGTTTGTTTGGTTTTCTGTATACCAGTTGTTTTTACTTAAAATATTATCCATTTTAAACAAAAGAAAGACACTTTGAGTCGTACCGGCCACACCGTGCCTCAGAATGAGGTCAGTGGGGGGGGGGGCTGTCTGGGGGGGGCTGTCTGGGAAGGATGGTGGGTAATGTATATAAAACTATATCAAGGAATCATACATCAAATTCTGATAGGACTGCGAACCATCGTAGGGTGTCGTCCTAGAGCAGAGCCGAATCACAGAATTACTACGGTGTGACCGCGGCGTGACCGCGGCATGACCGCAATGTGACAGCAGAGTGACAATGGCATGACTGCTGCATTACCAAAGCATGATCGCGACATGACCGTGGCATGTTGGTCCGGTCTAGCGACATCTGCGAGGCAGTATCTTCTAGCCATGATTCTGAAAAAATCTTATATAGTCGTCCTTCACATTATTGATACAGATCTTATGTTATAAAAACAGACTCTTGATTCCAAATTGTGGAATGATAAATATATATATTTTATATTCATTGTTTTTAAAAGTTGTACTGGGTTGTTGAAACTACTAATTGAGAGTAAAATTATCACACCCTAAACTATCACTGGGAGTTTTTGCAGATAGCGCACCTTCGTTGGAGTGGTTTTATTATAAAAACAAGACTTTATTAATCAAATGAAACAATTATATTAAAGAAAACTTATTCAAGATATGCAATTCAATATAATTAAGTAGAATAAAGAAAGAATCTAAATTCAATTTAAAGCATTCTTAAATTAAAGCTGCTTCTATATTTGATCGAAAATAAAGAGTTATACTGAATTCAAAAATATCCATACCATAGTGAAAAACTAGGTTCAAAAATAAAGAGTTATACAAAATTCAAAAATGTAATGGATCAATCTTCCCTTGATCACCATCACCATAACCACTGTCATCATCAACCTCATCCTTACAGCCATCTCTGTCCTCATAGTCACCCTCATCATCGTCCCTATTCTGATCGTCAGCCCCATCCTCACCATCGGCCCCATCCTCACCCTTAGCCCCATCCTCAAGTCGTCCTCATTCTCATCCTCACCCTCACCCTCATCCTCTTCAGCATCCTCGTCATCACTTGGAACGTCATAATCTCGACCGACACTAGAGCTGCCACCTGGTGCATTGGATAATGCACCCATCAACGACATAAATGTCTGATAAGCCGCGATGGCCTCTGGTGGACTTTCTTAAGATAAAGCTTTATTTAGTTTCATAAATTATGTGTCCCTCATTTGAACATGTACTTCCAAATATATGACCCTTTTATCAGACTGTCGTGCATGCTCTGTGGCCTATTCCAACCCGGTGGTACTGGAATGGATACCTGGGGAGAACCAATACCTCGCCATAACTATATTCTTAACAGTTCAGCAGCATACTCGACTAGAGTGGTCCTCTCCTAAAACCTGATATAAATAATCCGGTGGCCCTAAATTGTCAGCCTCCTGGGAATCAAGGGCCTCTAATGAAGCCTATTAAAAATATTAATAGATTATTAAATTTCTAAGTAGTTATTAAAGATTGAAATAAAAAAATTAAAACATATAATCTTTTCTTGTGTCAGTTCATTAACCACAGTTCCATATTTTTTCCTTCTACTCGAGAAAAAGAATTTTTCTCGAGGGATAAGTCCTTCAATATTAAATTTGTGCTTCTGTAATGAAATTTATACAATATAAAGTTCAAGTATAATCATATATTCAATAATCAATAAATCACATAATTTAAGTAGGAAATAATAAAAATTGCTAGTCTAAAGGAAAAATTATAAACAACTATATCATACTAACTGCCTCTCATGATCTTACATAGTCGTGCACCCAAAAGTGTGGAGTTATTGTTTTGGATGAATTTTTTTTGTTTTTTTAGAAGATTCCAAAATAATTTTTAATAATAAATTAGATAATATTAATGAAAAATATGAAAACATTCATTTAAATACCTCAAATGGGATTAATACCTTAAATTTGGCAGTCTCCCAATGGGTAATCATCTGGCGATATTTCTCTATCGGGTGTCATCCCTGATAGGTAAGGTCTCCAACTCTATTCCCACTCTATCACAGCAGCCAACATATAGCTCATGCTTATAAACTCTACAAAGATCTCCTACCTCCTTTAAACGCACTGGTCATGCACCTTCGCCATTAGGGAAGTTATACTGAAGCTGACACCCAATAGATTAATACATTTAAATACAGAAAAATATTACATTAATTCCAATAGATTTTTTACCCATATTTGTGCCCACACATTATCCTTGACTTTGTGTGGCAGATGTCTCCAAGAGAGAGGGCTGACCGGAATGATGTTTGAGTATTTGGCTAGTGTCGCCAAAAAACCCCGACATTCCTGCCCAGATTTATCAATCATCTGTCCATCATCATTATATTCAACCATCAACTGTGTCTGGCGGTTCCATACCACATGCAAGCGAGTACTCCCCCTCCCCCGCCTCCTATCAGTATATGAATCTATTATAAATGAAAAAAATATCAGTACAAGTTATAAAAAAAATTGGTATAAAAATTTGTTAGAGTTATATAAATATACATGTGGTAGTCAGATAAACGGGAGGCATTGGATGTGCAGAAGCCGAAGTAATATCCTTTACAGGTGGAGTGTCCCTCAGTGTACACTCCTTATCCACATACTGTATCAGAGTAGGATCGAAGAAGGTGGACTATAATATCCCGGAGATAATGAACCAGAAGCAACAGTTAATGGCACAGACGTCTGGTCAACTGGTAGTGTAATCATCAGAGGCCTAAATATCTCGTGTATCTCTAAATACACACCATGATCAAAATGGGGCATAGAAGATATGTCTGTGGTAGGGGAATAATCCCATCAGGTATGACCAGTGGATCGTCTACCACTCTCACCACAAGCCCTTTCACCAACGACCTCATTATCGGGACCACCAAATTGTCGTCTAACTCTGACACCACCCCCCTCCTACCACCAGCCTCTATACTAGGAGTAATATCAGGCTCCCCATCAGATATCTCTCATCAAGGGGTGCATCCGGAAAAATTAGAAACAGATTACTAATTTTCAACACACAAAAAAAATATAGAAAAACCATTCTGAAAAAAAAAATATTGAAACAGAATATTTATGGTGGTTTGAAGGAAATTACTAGGATAAAAACTCTATATGATGTATGGGAAACATGTAGGTGGGAACACAACTATATGATTCTATATATTTCCCACCAAAACTTTGGGTTCACAATAAATTTTGACTATTGAGCTATTGGAGTCATCATAAGTAATAAACGAATTTCTTCCAATTACATTAGGGATAATGTCAACTTCATCATCACCATCATCAAAAACATGTCTGGGATTTACATCAATAATTACACTGAATTTAGGATGACGATGATCATTGACATAAAAAACATGTTTCACCATTGATGCCCATAAATATGGTTCATTGGTGGCAAGAGTGAGAGGTATCCATGAGTTGGGGGATGTCTAGGGGGGTCAGGGTTTCCAGGTGGGCGGGTTGTCCACAGTGGTGGTCTGGCTGTCCAGGGGGGTAGGGGGAGTCCATGGGGGTGGGCAGGCTATCCTAGGAGGTGAGCGTTGTGTCCAGGGGGTTGGTGGGGCTGTTCGGGGGGGGGTACGAGGTGTCCAATGGTGTGGGCGGGCTGTACATGGGGGTGGTGGGGCTGTCCACATGGGTCTGGAGTGTCCATGGGGTGGGCGGGCTGTCCACGGGGGGTGGTCGGGCTGTCCATGGGGGTGGTGGCGTTGTCTAGTGGGGTCAGGGGTGTCAAGGGGGTGGGGGGGGGGGATTTCTAGGGGTGGGGGAATCCGGGGGGATGGTGGGTGTCCAGGGGTGGTGGGAATGTGTCCAGGGGTGGGGTGGGCTGGCTGTCAACAAGGGTGGGGACAGTCCAGGGGGGCACAGGCTGTCCAGGGGGGTGGGCAGGCTGTCCATGGGGGTGGCGAGGATATCCAGGGGGTCGGGGGTGTCCATGGGGTGGGGGAGATTTCCAGGGGTGGGGGGATGTCTAGGGGGTGGGCGGGCTGTCTATGGGGTGGTGGGGTGGCGGTATTGTCCAGGGGGTGGGTGGGTTGTCCCTAGGGGTGGGGGTAGTCCGTATGGGGAGGGGTGTCTAGGGGGTGGGTGGGGCTGTCTAGGGGGGTACTATAACTACTTCAAAATGATGAATTGGACAATACAAAAAAAATTACTGATAGCGTCTAATTTTTTTTGATTTTGTGGTAGTTTAAATATCTTCTATATGGTTCTACGACGATTTTAAAAAAACACTACATAAATTTGAATCAGCATAAAACTCAAGTTGGTTCTATAAATTTAGTGGAAGCTTCGTGGAGTCAGGACAAAATGTTTTTTAGTGGCGTTTTTGGTTATAGATATGGTTTCACCTGCCAAAAAATGGAAAGGAAATAGTAGTGGTTTGAACCGCAATTATAACCTCATCATTTTTTTCATGGAAAAAAACTGCTGAAACAAAAAACGGTAAACAAATATTGACCTTAAATAGTGGTGTTTTAAACCACTACTAAACAAACATTAGGAATATATAGAAGGTGTTTAAGACATTTCTACATATCGCTTTAAAAAAACCCAACTGTAGAATTTTCAACCCTGGAAGACAAAAAAATTCAATACATTTGTTTAAAATTATATCCATATTCACCAAACCCACCTATGAAATAATATAACAATGAAGGTTATCAACATGGTTTACTAGAATTTAAAAAATAATTGACTATTGCAAGAATACATTACATTATTTAAGGAAGGAAAAAAAATTCATGAGGATATTTGATTTCAAAGACATCCTTGGAAGACATTAATGAAGGAAGAAGTGAACTCATTAAAAAATATAATGAGATGTACACAATCTAAAAGTGGTATTAAGCTATGGGATATTAGTGGTAATGCTCAAACATGGATCCAAACATATAAAGGATTCACTAATTATAAATATTTTTAATGATATTTTAGAATACAACAAAAATGGGGTTTATCTTTGTACAGTTCCAAATAAACCAATTAGAAAACATTTTACCTATTTTATAATCATATATTTAAAACCCACTCATTTATATCATTAAAATATAAATAGGATTAATTATTAATAAAAATAAAATGTTGGCATCATAAAAACATAACCAAATAGTCACTCAGTTAGTCGACGCCACCTAAAAAAATTAGGCACACTTATGAATACAATGATCTTTAAGAAGAACTTAAGAATAATTCACTCGAAATTCTCGACCTAAGTAACCCATTACATTATCACTATAAATCCATAAGAAAGTATAATACATTAAAAAACAACATTATAAACTCTATAGAACAAAATAAGAGGAAGCCCCATGATCCTAGGATAATTCCACCATTCTTTGGTGGAATCACCATAACAGTGGTAGTATGTCATATGATTAGTTACAAATGATATAGGAAACCAAAGTCAACCCTAGTCACATACATCTACCAATCATTTATTAGTCATTGCTTCAATATCAAATAGTGTGAATCATAAAATTTTCCAAAATCCCTAAAATAGTGAAAAATGACATGATATTGCTTGATATTGAAAGAAATGTAGAAATCAGAGGAAGAGGGCTTATAGGTTTGTATTTGGGAACAAGTTTAAAGATTCTAACCTGTATGGGGGAGTTGCCGCCGATCTAATAGAATAAATCGGGGTGGTTGAGGGTTCACCTCCACACTAGTGCTTCTAGAAATAGGGGGAATCGATTTATTGTGTGCTGCGGGGGGCTACTGGAAATCTAGATATTTGAGAAGATCATTCCCAAAGGTTTGTAAAAAAAATTGGGAAACCCTGAATTTTTTCAACGGTTTGTAAAAATCATTGGAAAAAATGTACTTTACCAACGGTTTGTTGCAAACTGTTGGTAAAGGTCCATGAAACCAAGATTTACTAACAATTTGTAAAAACTATTGGAAAAAAACACTTATACCAACAGTTCTCTAGAACCGTTGGTATAGAGGTGTCGGGAAAAGACTACATTCCAGTAGCGGACCTTTGTACTATTATTTCTTTCCATAAAAGTGGATATTTTGTTAATCCTTTTTATGATGTGGGGTTACAATAATGTTATTTTTAAAATTGAGACCTAAGTTATAGTGATATAATTCAAATTATGGGGATGAAATTTCCAAAATGGGGTTAGAATGTAACAACCCATGTTTTTAAAAAGAAACATAATGTTCGAATGAGTACATGATATGCCACATCTAGAATAATTGACCAACTATTTATTATTATTTAATATGGTAGTTATATCATATCCATTAAAATAGAGGGAAAAAATAGTGTTAGTTGAATTACGAATATATGGTTAACATTTTTTTATTAGGATTAATTGGTTAAAAGGTAATTATAAATGAAAATAAAAACCAATTGAAAATAAAATATGTGTTTTTATGAAAAACAATTTATGTGTGATTAATTGTGTATATAAAATAATAATATCACTCTTATTTGATTATATTAATAAAATATAATTTTGATATATTGTTTAAAATTCATATTATGTGTTCTCTAGAAATTATTTAAGAACAAATACAATTTTACATAAAAATTGAGTAATTTTCCACAAAGGAATTTATACTGCCTTTTGAGGGAGAACTAATTTTAAATATTTTATTTTCACTTTTATAATTTATATCTGACAAAATATACTTTTTCTTTTTAAGAGAGACATCAAATTTTTCTTTGTTTTATTTTTGTTATTTTTCAGATACGATTAATTTTTTACAAATAGTAAAAATACAGTATTTTAATTCTACAATTCCTTTTAATCTAATTTTTTATATTATCTTTTTAATCTATTTGAAATTATAATTATATTATGTTTTTATCATATAATCCATTGTAAGTTATTGGAATTATTTTTTTATTGAAATTAGATATAAACACTTCTTGAAATTTCGAATGTCTCTTTTACCCACCTTCTAACTAAGTCGGTAGGATTAACATTAAATATTATTTTTCTACTTCTGTGAATTGAATTTTTTAAAATATATATAAAAAGTTTTATTCAGTATGAAAAATTTGGTCTAGTAGGATGAAAATATTTTTGGTGAATAATAACTTTTGTATTTTATTTAACATGGTTAAAGGTAAATAGGGTAATTAATGTAAAAATTATATTATAATAATATAAAATGACCCCCACATATTATCTTATTTATTAGTATGTGTGGGTTTTGACTAAAATAAACCTTATGTCGAAATTATATACTTTTTAGTCCACTTAGGTATGAAAAATGAAGTTTTTTAATTTTTTTTAATGATAACATAAAAATTTCATACTCATATTTGTAAAAAATAAAACATTTCTAATATGGTGTTATATAAGTGTGATATTCTACAATAAATAATTTTTATAATTCTGAAAATATTTATTACATCATGTTAACTCATTTATTCTTTTTTATTACAGTTTTTAATTAAATTATGACACAAATATGATGCATTAATATATTTATTAAAGGATCAAACAAATAAATGTTATTAATCGTATTAAAATTAGTATAATTTGAAATATTTTATTCCATACAAGAATTTTCTCAATTACATTGACATGTTATAGATGAGTTAACGTAGATATTTTTGAGGAATCCAGTTTTTATAATTTTTTAAAAAGTCAGTTAACGAATAGTTTCAAAAAGGGAAGAATTAATATTTTAAAATATAAAATTTTTAATTAAATGATATAAAATTTATAAAAATAAAATAATCTTCCAATATTTTTATATAAATCTTAAAATTAAATTAATTAATTAAGTATTGTCCATTTTTCATATTAGGGTAATTATTTCAACCCTCAAAATATAACTCACTTGACAAAATGGTAGGAGTTAAAAGGGGTTAAAAAAAGATAAGGTTCAAAAAATTTATAAAACATGTATAATTTTAATTTGATGATAGATATTTGACCCAAAATCATAATATATTACATATTAAATAGTTTGGGACCATTTTTATTCTAAAATTAATTTATAGTAATTTAATATTTTATGGGATTACAAGGGTGCTCCTCCCCTCTCATATAAAAAGGCACTCATTCCACTCTATTACTCACACATAAAAAACCTTTTTTTAGATAAGATCATACCAAAAAACCTTCATATAATACCTCCTCAAATTATGGAGTTTATATTTTATGCAGAACACCCTCTTAAGAGGTGTTAAGTTGTTAATAAAGGTGATCATTTAAAGGAAAGGTAATTTTTTAATTAAGTATTTCTATTTTTTCTTCATCTTCCATAAAATATTATACAAACATGATTATATAATAAAACATTATCATAAATATACTGATATGATATTATGTTAATATCATCACCTAAATCCTTCCCCACTTTAATCAAATGGGAAAGTAATTAACTGTTCATGCGTACCTGTGAATTATTACCTCCACGAATCAATATAGTTCATTTTACAAAATTGACATTAATGACAATTTATAATGATGGAATTAATAATAATATGTGATATTCATGAAATATTTATAATTTTGTGATAATAATATATCAATTATGTTCTTACTTTCCAAGCACATAAAAATGATAATTTCGTTCGTGCGTACTTGTAAACTACCACATCCTTGAAGCGATGTGATTCTTTTTTTACTACATAACTTGTATGATATATATAATTATATTTAAATGATTAATATGATATTGATAATTTTATGATCATTTGGGAAAGGTAAAATAATACTTCCTTTCCATAATGATCAATGAAATGTAGAAAATGTTACTCATGTGTAAATAAAACTTACCATCTATATAATGTTCTTCATTATTCATTACCATAATTAATGGTTTTATTTAAATTTATAATGGATGTAAAAAAGTGATCCTTCTCTCATGAATATTATTATGAAGATGATGTACTTGTGATCACATGGACTATTGACATCCTACCAAGTTCATTTTCGGCTCGAGTACCAAATATCCACAAAATGCCTGATGTGACCATAAATAATTAAGTAATTTTTATGACATGATATTAGTCATATAAAAGGAATAATAAAAATTATAAAGGTTATTCTTCAGGTAAATAATTATCCTATGTTTATTATTCAAGATGATAAATATTTTACGTGATGATTTAGACTTAAGGTAAGGGATTTCGACTCATTCTCCAATCATTACAACATTTTTTGATGATAAAAACCTTTATTCTTTTACAAAGTCTATATATGACCCCTTTGACTTTCAATATCGATATTATATCTATAAACATGTTTTTTATTGTTTTTTAAAATGTTATACATTAATATGGAATATAATATAAATGTTCAAGTGGTATATGACACTTTAACTAAAACATTGTATTAAGTGTTTTAATGATTTATTCCTCAAAATCATTCTCATTTATGTCTATTTTTTTTCAGAATTCTTTTATGTATTTATTTATATTGACATAGATGTTTTTAAATTAGAATTTTTGAATTTATTTTATAATTTTAAATGTTTTTTGGGAAACTTTTATATAAAAATCTCTATTATAAATGAATTAAATTTTATTTTTAAAATGGATTGGTTATATCAACAACATGAAATATTTTCTTGTGAATGAAAATTAAATTTATGTGGACATATTGAAAATTGAAATTTTTTTTGATGGTCTAATGGTACATGGACGTTTCACAAGTCAGCCCAATACGTCTTAAATGAAGGGTTGATCCCCATTATAGCACATGGGTGAGCTCATTATTTCTTATATGAAGGGTTTAGCCCCATTATATCTCACGGGGGGGCCTGATATTGCATAAGAAATGGATTGGTCCCCATTATAGCTCACAAGAGAGACCAATATATCTAAAAAAGGGTTATCACCATTATAGATCACCAATGAATTAGGTATGGATTTTAGCCATATTGATATTCTTTTTGTAAGAGTGATATGTGTAGAAGTAGATCGTATTATTATTCCATTTAAATATGATTATGTACGAAGTTACATTTATTTTTTATATATTTATTATTTTGTTTTTATAGAAAACATATGATTATAAAATGTGTATGTAGTTTTTTAGGGAATATATTTTCTACCTTTAAACGTCAGATATTTTAAATTTTTATAATATATTCATGGTGTATATGATTTCACAAGACTAACAGTTTTCTTTATTTTTGCAACCCCTTCTGAGATCTTTGTTAGTATCCCAGATATTGAAATTTTTTTCACATGTCTTAAGACTGGTATGGATAATAAATATTTCATGATCAATGAATTGATGATTTGTTTCAAAGAGAGGTACTTTATTATTTAAAAAGAATTTCTATTGGTGGAAAATGTGGATACCCAATATACATGTCCATATGTATTATATGGGTCTACCATGTAACATTTTTTCCAAATTATTTAAAACTCTAATTCAAATTGATCCTCTAATGTGAATTCTAGTTCAATATCACTATAATATATTCTGTTTCATGTAGGGTTCTTATACTTTGTATTAAAGGATGGTTTATATAACTTTATATATTATGATGCTTTCTTGAGAGTTAGGGATATAATCATGGGTTTATAATTTTATGAATGATTATAAGTTTAATATCTTACAATCCATTTTGAGGATATATGTTATGAACTTTTATGGTGACTAGTAGTATTTCTGGAGACATTTACCTTTGATGTAATTATGTGATATTACATTTTGGGATCCAAAATGAAAGGAAAGCGATAAACAAGGAGGTTAAAATATATTATGGTTATTTTTTCAGGATGTTATCACATTTTTATAATTTCATAATAATTATATTGTTTTACAAAAAGGAAAACACATATGATGGTTGAAAACCAATCGCATCGGACAATGCCACATGAATCAAACCCACAACTGCACAATGAGAAGGCTTTATGTCTTACAACTAGCCTACATTATGTCCCTGGTATGTATGACTTTACCTTTTTAGTTGAATGAGTTTATGGAATAAGAATTACATAATATTGGGAACTTATGTATTTTAACAAATGGATATCCTTGGAATTGGAAAATTATTTGTGGATTAAGTGATAAGTTTTTTTTATGAAATTTACTTTTTTGGGAAATTTATATGATTAGTGTAAATGGAATAATATATAATTTCATTTGAAGGGTAATGGATGAATATAATTTGGAAGAATATATTAATTTATTATGTACTTATAGTGATTTGGGTTATTTATCGAAATCATTATCATATATTGGAGAACAAGTGATTAGGTGAATTATTTTTTGGTATAGTCATTAATAGTTATTTATGTTAATTGGAGATAAATATTTAAATTTATCCTTGAAAAATTTTGATAAAATCCTTATTAATTTTATGTTTTAATCCTAATTATGATTATTTTGGGGAATTTTTGGGAGCTTTATTTATTGAATGGTCTATCGTGAAGGTATTACTATTAAATTTTGGAGTTTGAAGTAGTATATATCAAATAATGTTAATTTTTTTAGGAATTTATTATATTTTATCGAAACCATTGTGGTTTTGGATAATGTTCTATGACCAGATAAATGGATATTTTATCATTTTTGGATTATGTGATTATCTAAATGTTGATTTAGGCATGAAAAAATAATCTTGAATACTCATCATTTAGATAAAAGAATGAGTTTGTGGTGAGAAGTAACTAAATTATAAAACTCATCTTCTCATGTAAGTATGTTTTTTTTCTATTCTTAGTTAAGGAAGTAAATTAATTTCACAACTCGGTGAAAAGGATCTTAAAAAAATACTGTATCCTTTTAATTTTCTTACTATGTAATCAATGAAATTTTATATAATAACAAAATTGCAGTTGTTTGATTGTTACCTTTCAGCTGATCATGTTTCATATCACTCTCTATTTTAACATGATGGTTACCTTTTCTTCCATATATATGTTTTCCTACATGAAATACCAATATGTGTTATCTCATGTGACTTCTCTATAGTCATTTATTTCTTTTAATGTTAATTTTTTTCCTTTTTTTGGTTGGGATAAATAAGGGTATTTAACAAATTAATACCTTAGTAATCGGCCCTGAATTCAAAATTTGATGATGTAGTTTCCAAAATGGGAGAGAATATAACATACCATGTTTTTAAAATGAAACACATTGTTCGATAATAAACATGATATGCCACATCGAGATTAAAAGAACAACTAAATATTATAATTTTATAATGTAGTTATTACTTATCCGTTAGAATGGAGGTAATGAATAGTGTTAATTGAAATATAAAAATATTGTTTACACATGATTATATAATGATTCATTAGTTATCGAATTAATTTTAAATTAAAATAAATACCAATTTGATATAAAGGATGCCTTTTATATGAAAAACTATTTAAGTTTGAAAAATAATGTTTATAAAATAACCAAATCACACTTTTTGGATTATATTATTGATGTATTAATTTTATCAAAAGTATTATATTCCTCTTATTTATTTTGTATACATAATATATAAATATAAAATTCAATTTTACATATATGTGGAGTATTTTTAAAAAAAATTATTTTTACCCAAATTTGATGGTGAATGGAATTTAAAACTAATTTTTGTCACCTTAATAAGATTTATTGGACAAAATAAACTTTTTCATTGGTAGAAGGACATCATAATTTATTAACTTTGAATGATTCACATTTTTTTAATATGATTTATATTTTATGAATAGTGAAAAATAAGGCATTTTAATTCAAAAACAAATTTTCATATAATTTATTAGATTATCCTTTCAATTAATTTTAAGTATAATTAGATTATTTTTTATCATTTAATATAATGTAATTTATGTGATTTTTTTAATTGAAGTTATATATAAACACTTATTGAAATTTTGAAGCTATCTTTTACTTGACTTCTGGTCACATATGTAATATTAGCATTAAACACGTTTTTAAAACTTCTATGAATATACATTGATAAACATACATACACAGTTGCAATTTGTATGAAAAATGTGGTCCAATATGATCAAAATATGTCTTGGTGAATTGTAACTTTAGTATTTTATTTAATATGGTTAATTGTAAAAAGTGTAACTGAAGGTAAAAATGATATTATAATAATATAAAATTACCCTAACAGTTTTCCTAATTTAATTGGATGAGTTTTTTAAAAAAAAATCATCCTTAGTATAAAATTATATTTTTTTAAGAAACCAATATTAGATAATGACATTTTTATATCTATTTAATTATAATTGTAAAATGTCATACTCATATTTTTAATAAGTAAATAATTATAAATATTGGGTTGTGTAAGTAATATCTTGAACTATAAATATTATTTATAAAGATAAAAATATTTCATACATCATTTTAATTTATTTATAATTTTTATACAATAAATAATTAAATTTAATTAGGACATAATGATGATGAAATAATAGATATATTAAAGGAAGAATCAAATTAATGATATTAATAATATGATAATAAACATTAGTTGAAATATTTTATGTCATACAAATTTTTTTTATATAATTATGCATTATTATATAATTTTTATATTATTTTTTTAAAATGTATATAGTTGGCATGATTACTTAAAAAGAAATGTAATGAATTGTATCAAAATTGACATAATTCATATTTTAAAAAATTAAATATTTAATTAAATGATATAAAATTTATAAAATTAAAATATTTTTATGAAATGTTTATATAATTCTAAAAATGTCATTAATGACATATTTTTTTCTCTTTTCCCATATTATGGTTAATATTTTAACTCTTAAACTGTAACTCACAGGATAAAACATTAGAATTAAAAGGGTAAAAACTTAAAAGATAAGGATTAAAAAATATATAAACTTGAATGATTTTAATTTTATGTTTGGTATTTAACACAAAATCATCATATCTTAAAAATAATTCATTTTGGGACCATTTTTATTTGATAATTAATTTATAATATTTTAATATTTTAACATTATCCAAAGGCTCCGCCCTCTCCTACAAAAAGCCAGGTGTTCTTATCTTTTACTCAAACATCAAAAAGCATTTTGGTTCAGTCAAGATCTTCACCAAACCATTCCAAGAATGTCTCCCCACATTTTGGAGGCATTATATTAGGAACAAAAAACTTCTTATATGTTTTATGGTTTTATGAAAGGTGAGAATCCGAAGAAAATATAATGTTTTTAATTATGTATTTCTGTTTTGTTTCTTTTTCATATTCCTTAAAATATTCTCAAACCGTGAAGATATTATAAATATAATATAATCAATATACTGATATGTTATTATTTTAATATCATCACCAAAATCCATCTCCACTTCCATCAAATTAGAATGAAATTAATCATTCCTTTGTACGTGTGAACTGTTACCACCATGAATCGATATAATTATTTTTCCATAACCGCATAAAATGACTAATTATAATGATGTAATTTATTTTATTATGTGATATTAATGAAATATTAATAATTATAGGATAAAAACATATAAAATAGGTTCAAACTTTCCACGAACATAAATATGATAACATTGTTCATGCGTATGTGTGAACTATCACCTCCATGAAGCGATGTGATTCATTTTTATTCAGTACATCACTTGTATGATATATATTTATAAGTATATTTAAATGATTAATATTATATTAATGATTTTTTTTATAATTATGGAGAGGTAAAATAATACTTACCTCATCTCAATAATGATTAATGAAAAAAGGAAAATGATACTCATGCGTACGTACAACATACTTTCTCCATGATTATAACATTGTTCATTTTTATTACCATAATTAATGGTTTGATTCAAAAGTATAATGGATGTATATAATTGATCCTTATTTCAGAAATATTATTCTAGATATGATGTTTTTAATACCACAAGGATTGTTGACATCCTACCAATTTCATTTTCGACTCGAGTACCGAATGGAGACCAAATGACTGATTTAAAGATAAATAATTAATTAATTTTTATAACATGATAGTAATAATATAAAAGGAATAATAATATTTATAAATGTTACCTAGAAAATAGATAACATACCTAATTTTATTATTCAGTATGATAAAGATTTTGTGTGATGATTTAGAATCAAGGTAAGGGATTTCGTCTCCCTCTCCTTTCATTGAGAAATTTCATTAAGATATAAACCACTATTCTTTTATAAAGTATATATATATATATACCATTTGAAATTATGTATCCATATAATATTTATAATAATTTTATTTAATGATATATAAAATGTTTTATTTTCATGTGTCTTATAATTTAAATGTTCAAAGTGGTATTAGACTATTTAAATAAAACATTATTTTAAGTATTTTAAGTGTTTTAATGATTTATTTATCTAAATGTTTGTCAATCATGTACATATTTTTTAAAATTATTTTATAGATTTATTTATATGGACAATAATTTTTAAATATTTTAATTATCAATTTTTTTTAATAGATTCAATGCGGTAAGGGACACATAGATTAAAAACACTTTTATAAATGATTTAAATTGGTTTTTCAAATTGGATTAGTTATTTCAATAACATTTTTTTTATTATAAGTGAAAATGAAGTTTTCTGAGATAAATGTTGAAAATTTTAATCATTTATGTTTTATCATTTTCTAATGGTACTTGTACATTTCAGGGGTCAAGACCGATACAGGATATATGACGGGTTGAGTGACATTATAGCTCATGAGTGACGAAGATACATCTTATACAAAGGGATGATCCCCAGTATAGCTTATGGGTGAACATGATATATCTTATACGAACATTGATACCCATTATATATCTATAATTCAATTGTTACGCAAGTTGATGCATGGATATTTTATTTATAAGAGTGATATTTGTGGAAGTCTATTGTTTATTTCATTTATGAATGATTATGTCTAAAGTTATGTTTATGTGTTATATATTCTTGAAATGTGTCTTGTTAGAATATTATTATTAAAAAAATTCTATGAAATTTATTTAGTGAAATTATATTCTACTACATATAGGAGAAAGTATTACATTATGATAAATTATTCCTGGTGTACATGTTTTCTCAAGACTAACAATTTTTATTATTTGTGTAACCCTTTCTTATATTATTCCCTCGTCCTATGGTATGAAATTAATTTCTATGGTCTTAATATTTTTATGTAAAATGAATATTTCTTGATGAATGAATTGAATATTTTCCTCATAGAGAAGTCTTTTTTTATTTTAAAAGGTTTCCTTTAGTGCAAAATATGTATACTGAGTTTAACTGTCCACAAGTGATATATAGGTCTATCATGTAAGTATATTTCATAATTCTCTAAAACACTAAACTAAAATGATCCTATAATGTGAATTCTAGTAAAAAACAATAAAATAAGTTAGGATTATGGTTGTGTACGTATATTTGGTATTATTGGATGGTTTAGAAAACATTAGACATTAAGAATTTTTCATAAGTGTTAGGGATATCATCATGGGATTATAATTGTGTGGTTGATTATAATTCAATTTTATTAAAATCCCTTTTTAGGATATTTTTTATTAACTTTTTATGTGAATACTGGTATTTTTGGAGACATTCGTCTTTGAGGTAATTATGGGATATTACATTTTTTATACAAAATGAAAGGCATGGGAAACACATAGAGGTTAAACGCTCTTATGTTCTTTACAATTTTATATCATATTTGAAATTTTATACTAATTATATTGTTTTAGAAAATAGACAACCTGCATGATGGTTGTAACCCCATCATGGATGAAAAGGACACAGAAATCGAACTGCCAACCAAAGGGGGGGACAATGCTTTATATCATACCCCTAGCCTATTTGATCTCCCTGTTTAGTATGGATTTTTCTTTTTGGAGAAAACGATTTGATAAAATAAAAATACATTTATTTAGGGATATTTTTTTATCTAATGGATATCCATGGTAATGTAAAATGACTTGGTTATTTAGTGATAATGCTTATTTTGGATGAAAATCCCAATTTTGGAATCATTATATGATTATGGTATATGGAATACTATGGGATTTTATTTGAGGATAAATGGTGGAATTTTATTGTGGAAGAAACAATAATTTTATTATGTACACATGGATATTTTTGTTATTTATGGAAATTATTAACCTATCATAGAGAATATGTGATTATGTTAATTACTTTTTTGTATGATACATTAAGAGTGAATTTTTTTATTTGCAAATAAATTTTAAAATTCCTCCTGGAAGACTATGTGATCAATTCCTTCTTAATTTTAGAGTTTAATCTTAGTTTGGATTATTTTTGAGTAATTTTAAAAAATGTTATTTGTTGAATGGTCTATGTTGAACATTGTGTATTACTATTGAATTTTGTATTTTGTTGTAATATTTATTCAAATAAGGGAAATTATTTTTAGGAAATTATATTATCTGATCCAAAACATTTTTGTTTTTGTTAACATTTCATGAGAGGGGAAATAAATAGAAATTTGTTTCGGATTATTTGAGTCTCTAGAATCTGATTCAGGCATGAAAATTCATCTTAAAAACTCATCATTTAGAGAAAAAGGATTAGTTTATTGTAGAATTTGACTATTGTATGAAACTCAACTTCTCAAGTAAGAGTGATACTTTATGTTTTTAGTCAATGAAGTAGATGGGTTTCAGAACTCGGTTAAAGGATCATAAAACCAAAACACTATATGTTTACATTTCTTACTAATGAATCAATGAAATTGTAACCAATCCAATACTTGTGGTTTTTTTATTGTTAAATTTATCCTAATCATGTTCTATATCACTCTCCATTAGAACATAATGGTTATTTTTTCATATATATCCATGTTTTTCTATAAGGAATTCTAGTATTTGTTATCTCAAGTGACCTTCATAATGTCATTTCACTATGTTGAAGTGGAATTTTTTCTAATCTTTTTTCCAATATAGGATTGCAATAAGGTTATTTTGAAAATTCATACCATAGTTACTGACCCCAAATTCAAATTTCGAGTACACAATTTCTCAATGGGGTATAATGTAACATCCTGAGTTTTTAAAAGGAAACAAAATGTTTGATAGCATACATAATATGAAACATCGATACTAAATGATCAAGTGAATATTATTATTTAATATAGTTGTTATCTCCAAGCTATTAGAATGGAGGGAACTAATAATGTTAACTGAATTACAAAAATATGTCTTAAAATTGTTTATATAATGATTAATTGGTCGTAAAATTAATTATAAATGAAAATAAAGACCAATTTAATATAAATGATGTGTTTTTTATGAAAAATTATTTAGGTGTGAATAATTGTGCTTATAAAATAATAAAATCATTATTTTTGTATTATATTAATGAAATATTAATTCTATGTATGGTTTAAAATCATTCTTATGTGTTTTCTATACATTATATAAGAACAAATACAAATTTATAGATAAAATCAGTATTTTTCAAAAGAGGCGTTTTCACAACATTTAGATGGTGAACTGATTTTAAATCATGTTTTTTTCACATTTATAACATCTATTTGAAAATAAGAAATTTATTTGGAATAGGGACATCAAAATTTACGTTGGTTGAATATTTTTAATTTTTTTGATAATATTTATTATGAATAGTGAGAATTAATTCATTTTAATTCAAAAATTATTTTTTTTATAAATTAATAGAATATCCTTTTATTATTTTTAAAATATAATTATGTTAAATTTTTAAAATTAAATTCAATTTAGTTCATTTTAATCATTTTGTTATTGAAATTTGATATAAACATGTATTGTAGATTTTTACATCCCTTTTAGGAACATCTGTAGGCTTAACATTAAAAATAATTTTAATACATTTGAGAATTGAATTTAAAAAAATATAAATACATGTTCATAATCAGTATGAAATTTTTTTTTCAATAGGATCAAACTAATTTTTTGTGAATGGTAAATGTAGTATTTTATTTTCCACGGTTAAAGGTAAATATGGTAATTAATGGTAAAAATAATATTATAATAATGTAAAATTTCCATATCAATTGTACTAATTATTTTTATGATTGGGTACTATCCAAATTAAAACTTATTTCTAAATTATAAAATTTTTAAACCACTTGGGTATGAAAATGAAATTTTTTATATTTTATTTAATGATATGTTAAAAATGTCATACTCATATTTTTAATAATAAAATTATTTTTAATATGGGGTTATATAAGTGATATATTAGAATTTAAATAGTATGTATAATGATAAACATATTACCTACTCCATGGTAATTTATTTATAATTTTTGTAAGTTCAATAATTAAATTTAATTATTAAACAATTATGATGTAGCAATATATTTATTAAAAGAATAATCAAATAAATGATAATAATAACATAAAAATATATATAATTTGAAATAATGATTTTATAAAAGATTTTTTTATTACATAGATATATTTTAGATGAGTTAAAATAGTTTTTTTAAAGTGTCATGTTTTTGTGATTTTTTAAAAAGTCTTATAAGGAATTGCTTGAAAATACAAATTATTCATATTTTAAAATATAAAATATTTAACTAAATGATGTAAAATTATAAAAATATGTTATTCATCAAAAAAAAATATGATATACGAATAAAAATTTCATTAATTACATATTCCTTGGTTGTTTGGCATGTTATAGTAGTTATTTGAACCCACAATTTGTAACCCAATAGATAAAATGATATGAGTTAAAACGGGTTACAACAAAAAGATAAGGATTATATTTTTTTAAAAATGCCTAATTTTAATTTGGGGATTTTTATTTGATCCGAAATCATCATATATTATAAATCAATAATTATGGGACCATTTGTATTTGAAAATTAATTTATACTAATTTAATATTTTAACGGTTTCCTAGGGTGCCCCTCCCCACTCATATAAAAAGAAACACATTCTACTCTATTACTCACACTTAGTAAAACCTATTTTCTGGTCCAAGATCTAAGAAACCCTACCTATAATTCCTCACGACATTGTAGAGGCCTTATTTTAGTCATAACAACCTCCTCATATGTGTTCAGTTGTTAAGAAGGGTGATCATCTTAAAGAAAATGTAATATATTTAATTGTGTATTTATATTCTGTTTCTTCTTCATATTACATCAAATATTGTACAAAAATGATGATATAATAATTCAAATATACTTAATATAATTATATGTTATTATTTTTATATTATCACGTCCATCAATCTTCATATCCATCAATTTGGAAAGGAATTAATTTTTTCTGCATATATGTGAACTATTACCTCCACAAATTGATATAATTCGTCTCCCATAACCATCACTCATGACTGGGTATAATAAATAAATTAATTTTCATATGGATATTCATGACATATTTATCATTATAATAAAATAATATATCAATTACTTTCTTACTTTACATGCATATAAAAATGATAATTTCGTTCCTGTGTACGTGTGAACTAGCACCTCCACGAATCTATTTGGCATTTTTTTATTCGCTACATAACATGTATGATATATATATATAAGTTTATTTAAATGATTATTTGATAATAATTATTTTATTATCATTATGGAATGGTAAAATAATTGTTACCTCCATTCTTTAATGATCAATGAAAAATAGAAATCGTTACCCACGCGTATGTACAACCTACTATCTGAATGAATATAATGTTGTTCATTTTTTCATTAAAATAATTAATGGATTGATTTAAAAGTACAGTGGATATATAAAAGTGATCAATATTTCATTTATATTATTCTGGAGATGATGGAATTATGACCACATGAATATTGACATCCAACCAATTTCATTTTCGACTCGAGTTCTGAATATTGTCAAAACACCCAAGGTGAACATTAATAATTAATTAATTGTTATAGAATTATATTAGCCTAATAAAATTCATAATAAACATTATATTTTTATCTATGAAATGAAATAATTAACCTATGTTTAATTGTTATTAATATAAATATTTCACATTATTATTTGGACTCAATGTAAGTTATTTCATCTCAATGTCCTTTCTTTGAGAAAATTCCCAATGATAGGCAACATTATTCTTTTATAAAGTGTACATATAGTTCATTTGATTTTCTGTATCCAAATTCTATATATACTCATGTTATTTAATGTTTTTAAAAATATTATACTTTTATATGGCTTATAATTTTAATGTTCAATGTTGTATGTGACTCTTTAACTAAAACATTGTTCTAATTGTGTTGAATATTTATTATTATAAATAATTATAATTCATGTAATTGTTTAAAAAATTATTTGATGGATTTATTTATATAGGAATAAATGAATCAAAATTTTAATTCTCGAAATTCATTTAAAAGTTTCAATGTTGTATGTGACACGTTAATTAAAAATATCTTATATAAATTTGTTTTCAAAGACTTGAAAAGTTTTTTTATGAGTTAATATGATATTTTACATGTAAATTGATGAAAATTGTAAGCTTTTATATTTAATGAATCTATAATGGTACTTTTACATTTTTTGTGAGATCCCTAAATATCTTATATGATGTGTTTAGCCGCATTATAGCTAAAAGGTAATCACAATATAGATTATATGAAGGGTTGAGCCTAATTATGGCACACAGGTGTCACCAATATAGATTATACTAAGGGTTGATCCCCATTACAGATCACGAGTGATCTTGACATAGCTTATTCAAATTATTGTCCCCATTATAGATATCCAATTCATTGGGTATGGATGTTAGACAAATCGATATTCCATTTTAATTAGTGATATGTGTTGAACTGGACCATATGGTTATTACATTTATGTATGATTATGTCTCATTTACCTGTATGTGTTATATATTATTTCAATGGGTTTTCTTGTAATCAAATTATAACAATAAAGTTTCATAATGTTATTTAAGGGGATGAATTTTTTACATTAAAAATGTGAAAAATATTACATTATGATAAAGTATTCCTAGTTTATGTATTTTCACATGAAATATAGTATACCTTGTTTTTGTAACCATTATTGAGATTTTTTTCTCATCCCTAGTATTTAATTTTTTTTCAGAAGTCTTAAGGTTGGTATGCACAATGAATATGTCTTGATGAATTAATTGAATATGTGTCTCGAATATAAGTCATGAATTTTTTTAAAAGGGTTTCCTTTCGGGGGAAAGTGGATTCTAGGTATTACTATACACATGTAATGTATGTGTCTACTTTGTAAGAGTTATTCATAATTCTCCAAAACTCTAAACTAAAATGATCCTCTAATGTGAAATCTAGTTGAAAAACACTATAATATGATATATTTTAGGTGAATTCATTAAAATATTTTCACATGTTCATTTGAACAAGATATTGTGTGTCATATAATCTATTGAACACAATGTTATTCTTGTAAAATATTAGGGTTTTTGAATAGTGAACAAGGTTTATATCATTCTATCAATTAGATTTAACTTCTCATATATATAGTTTTTTAGTAGATTTAGTTGTTGACCCCCAATATGGGCTTGGTCAAGGATAAATCCTAGTGATATTATCTCCCATAGAGGCTCTAATAATGTGAATTATAAGAAATGGTTGTATTTTTCAAGGCTATCACTTCATTGTTTTGTGTAAAATTTATTTATCATAACCTTTAATATATAATAATCATAATGATCATTATACAATGGTTATATTACCAAGGCTTGTGATTCCTAAAAATCTTTAAAATATGACAGAAGATAACATGTAACAGTCCAAAATAACCAAAGATCTTTTAGTGTTTTATATAACTTCATTACATAAAAAATAATTTATTGATGGGATAACATAAATTCATTTAAAAAAATTCGGGTCATTTAAGTTGACATGAATGATGTAGCCACCAAGAGCTTGTTACAACTTTATAGTCAATGTGGGGAGAAATGAACGGTTATCCTTTGCTGGTGATAGAACTCTACTATACATTTTAATGATCCATGATTTAATGTTATTGTATTTCCAAAATAATACCTGAAACTCTCTAAAAAATGGAAAATACATAACTTGTACTATTGGAGGAATTTTTTAAAATATATTATACAATAATACTCTATTAACTATTTATTATGAATCTAGTAGTTGAGGGTTACTATGATTTAATAAAATAGTTTGATAAATTTAACATTAATAATTTATAATGTAAAATAATCAGAAATAAACATATATATATGAATCTACTAATTATTTTTTATATAAAAATTATTTGTGATACATGGAATTCCCTCTAACAATAATTGAAAAAATAATTCTACTTAACCATCACTAATTCCCAAGAATAGAATAAGAACTTCATCATATTATAATGAGATAAAAGTAAATTATAGGAGTTGGGGTTCCCAATACATGTTGATCCACCTCAATGAGAAATTTTTAAAATTATTCATAGATAAAACACATGGTTAAACATTTTACATTTACACCATATCATCAATTTCCATTTAGATTGAACGAAACTTCCTGACAATAATATTTTGACCATGATTTCCCTTCTCCAATAAGTTTAAAAGGAAAATGTGCAGTATGATATTAATTGGGTTATGATTTCATTAAACACATGTGAACTGAAATATATAATCTATGATGGCTCATATATACTAAAGTATAAAAATTAAATTTACCAATTTAAAAATTTAGGATCCAATTTAAATAAAAATAGTTTAAGAAAACACATTCAATCATCCATAGAATATAGATTATCATGTTTTTTATGAAATATAAAACCAAAATGTCAATGAAACAACCTAAATGAATATTGGTTGATGTTTACCATGTTGATAAAAACATAAATATAGTGAAATATTTAGCACTTATGGTGAACAAGAAGAACGAAAAAATGAGAAGGATGATAAAAAGTATATAGACAATGGAATCATGACATAATCATTTTATGAAATTAAAGGTAATGATGAAGGGAATAAAATAGTAGGCTATTTAATTTTCATATTGTAAGAAATATCACTATAATACATACTACAGAAAATTAAATTATAACCATGATGAGGCTTCAACATCATAAATATTCATAATTTCTTGTGTTATTTGTATCTTACTTCTTGGATTTTAGATTTTATATGTTTTTCATAGATTTTTACCCAAAAATGGGAACCAAGGTAGTTTAAAAACATTACAACAAATATAGTGAATCTCTAAGAATCTATGAAAGTAGAACACTTCACTGTTATATTGAATAATATAAAATAAAAAATCAAAATAACTGAACATAGGAAATAATAATTACTATAGAATCAATGATAATGTTTAACCATACCAAAAAAACTATATTCCATCATGATTGAATTTTGCTGAGTTTCTGGATTTTTAATGATCACCCACGTACCTACGGTAGATGTCTTTCAACTACAACACAGAAAATAATATTTACGAAAATGACCACAAATTGAATAGGAATATAATATATTATATTTTTTGAACATCACATAACTAAATATTCAAATAAAACAAGCGAAATCATATAATAAACACATAATTTATCATCTTGAACACTTTTAGATCATTAAATTACCTATTTTGGATATGAATCAACTCTTAGAACTCAAAATATATAAGCATGTAATAATCTATATAGTTTTTAAACCGAAATTCAATCGGCTCAAAATTACTCAATAAGTTATTTTTAAATACCTTCATATGGAATTAGTTCATAAAATTCAATAAACATTCTACAGTGATTTTCCTATGTTCAAAGAAATAAAATTACATTTTCTATTGTTTTGTCCATTACAGTCATATTTTATTATTTTAGAACATCACATATGTGTGTATTATCATCCCAGTAAAACCAAAACTCATATTTTTGGGGTGTATGTTATTAAATTATAAAAAATTTATATGTCCATTTCTCTATGATTTCACGAAAATATGAGGTTATTTTATTTGTTTTATCATATATGGCATGTTTTTAAATCCTCTCATATCTATTAAAACCATGGGATAAGTTATTTCAAGAACACTAATTTCCAGATTGATGAGACATATTCTCATACATGTATACCAAGATTCAAAATTAGTTATTTTATGATTTCATTCTAATATATTTTTATTAGAAATGTTTTTGATTGATATACACATGTTTTGGAGTTTTAAAATACGTAAAATGTGTCAAAACATCCTTAGAAAAATATAAATTGGATTGATGTGTCGTCAATTCATAAATTTAATAATCAGTCTAAAATCATTGTCCAATGATCATATGGAACTATACAGTCATTTTGATGGTTTTAACCCACTATGGTATGATTTTAAAGAATTTAATATATATTAAAATTAGTTATTGAGTCATTTTGACCACACCACAAATCATAGTGATGTTTAATATTTTTATAATTTAAAAAAAATTCAAAAAATAATTTATTTTGATTTCACTCCTATTAGAGGTTGGTCGGAATGGCCTGAAGGACTTAATTTTTTATTATTTTGATAATCCACCTTTCAAGTGGTGAAGTCGATCCCTTACATGGACCAAATGATTAGAGACAATTTCAAGACATGTAGGACTTAGAGTGAATCACCAAGACAAGAAAATTGCTTCTTAATGTGGGTTAAGCTCAAATATTTCAAATATATAAATAGTTATTTCACTATGATTTCCCTCCAATAGGAGGCCATTTTTACGTTTTGTCCCCTTAAAGCCTGTTTTGAAATACCTTAGAATATTTTGAAACCATGTATTGAGTCATTATGAGAACACTTCATATTGGAATGACATGTTATGTTTATGAAAACATAAAAAAATGATTCAATGACGGTTTTATTATGTTTTTCTCCAATATAGTCTCATTAAAAATTCTCTTGACAATTACAGGCATGTTTTAGAGTTTTAAGAGACTAAATAACCATTTATGGACATCTTGAAAAAACTACCACTCTAATTGATGTGATGATAATTCATATATTTCAACAAATAATATAAAATTATTGTTCTAGGATTTCCCATCCCATTGCAGTCATTTTTCTGGTTTTGACCCCATAAGGCATGTTTTTAAGGACATTGATATCTGTTCAAAAAACATATTATGTCATTAAGAACACACAACATGTCAAATTATTGTGTATTCTACACTTACATGTAAAAATGATTTAATGAAATATTTTCAATGATTTCAAAAATAATTTGTGGTTGTTTTCTATGGTTTTGACCATTACAAAACATTTTAGAATTTTAAAACACTAAAAATGTTTTTAGTGTTATACTTGAATGATCAACACTAAAATTGATATAATATAAATTTTTATATTTAAAAAAATAAATATATTTTCATTTTCAATTTATTTCACTATTATCTAAGGTCTCTTTCATTTTTTGTACCCAGTACATGTTTTTAAAGGCTTTGAAATCATTTAAAATAGTGCATCGAGTCATTTTTTTTACATAACATACTAGAACGACATGTATTCCTATTATAAACGAAAAAAATGATTCAAATATGGGATGGAAATGATTTTATTCTACTCTAGTAACATTTTCTTTGTTGTCTACCATTATATTCATGTTTTAGAGTTTTAATATAATATTAGTGTATTTATAAACATATTGAGAATATGCCACTCAAGTTGATGTGGTGTCTGTTCTAGAATTTCAAAAAACATTATAAAATAATTTTATTTTCGAAAAGGTTGTTGGTTAGTTACCATTTATTTAACAAAAAAAATGAAACCCATTTCGAAAATTTGGAAAATAGGTAAGCCATTATAGCAAGAGATAATATTCCAAAAAAAGACTCAAAGGTTTTAATGGTACCAAAAGTCCAATGGGAAGAATACATCAAGGATAGAACTAAAAAAACTGTTTTGGAATTTTTCTTTCATGAAAATGACAACATGGAAGGGAATCCCTCTAAACAATAATAAAATGTGAATGAGAGAATGATTAAAGGCTACAACACACCTTTCTCACTTTCGAGCTCCCTACCTGACAAAGTATGTTACGAACTCCCTTCAATTTAAACCCAATATATTGAAAATGAATACTACAGAAACTGTAAAAAATTAAATTGAAATATTCTTAACCATAAAAAATGGTGTTATATAACTTAATTATGGGTGGGATCTCAACCCTTTCTCTTTTGAGGTAGCCCACCAAGAATCACCCGAAAGATGATGCACTTTCTTCAAAATAATATGAAGTAGAGAAAAATGATCACAATGTTCTTATATACCAAACAATAGTCACAATAAACAAAATGGAATGAATCACAATGTTCCTAAAAAATGTTTTCCCTAAAATATTGTTGAATCTATTGCTGCATAATGTCCTTGAACTACACCATTGATGATTGAAAATGTCAAAAAAGACACTAGTCAGTGAATGAGCTACCATTGCATCCCTCAGCCGAATTCACCATCATCTACCTTGTATCCTTAATACACAATACTTTATGTAACATTCCAAGAGTCATCAATGGGATGATTCCAATAGAGAGGATGATCTATGGAACCCCTGAACAGAAGTCGTTGTAAGAAGAACCAGTTCACTCAGGCTCTAAATCAAATGAGATATGTCATCATCGTAAAAATATGTGAAGAAGAAACCTGACACCCAATAATAAACAATAATGTAATAGAAGCTATGGAAACTCTAGATCCATAATTTGGTGAATCTTGAAGAAATAACTGCACCAGAATGAGCAATGGCCAACCCCTATCGAGAAGTGTCTGAACTCGTCCAAGATCTCCCATGAAGAAAAGAAAGCAATCGGGAGGGGATGTAACTCTAATAAAACCTTAATCTAGAGTTACATTCTCTAATCCTATGGTTATTTATATATTATTTCTTTAGAATCCAAGTTTTTATTGGTTTTGACCCTATAAGACACTATTTTAAAGAATTTAATATCTATTAAAAATATTCATTTTTTTATTTCAAGAACTCCAAATCTCTGAATCGTATGTCTACTACTAATACACATCTCCAGTGATTCAATAATAGTTTTCCGATCATTTCATGCCAATTAGAAGAAGTTTTGTAAATATTTTACCATTACAATAACTTTTTAGAGGTTTGAAACACTAAATGTTTATTTACTATCATCTTTGGAAAACCACAATTCGGATTGATGTGGAGTCAGTTCAAAAATTTCAATAATCATTATATAGAAATTTGATTCTGATTTTACTCTAATACAATTCCCTTTTGTTAAGTATAACTCTTTTTGGAATGTTTTAAATCCTTTGATATATTTTAAAACTTTTTATAGAGTACTTTTGAGTGAACCACAGGACATACTGACTCATAATCTACTCGTATGAATCAAAACTAATTTAATAATGGATATCATATTATTCCATAGTAATATGGGGAAATTTGTTTTGAATTTGACCATTAAATTCATATTTTAGGGTTTTAAGACCCTAAAAATACATTTAGATGCATCTTAATAAAAACTCCAATCATATTGATGTTTCATTTTTTCTTATATTTAAAAAAATCTATTGTCATTATCCTAAGATTTTGTATTACATTGAATTCATTTTGTTTTTTTAAATAAAGAATAATTTTTAAGACATTGATATATATTAAACTACTTATTGGGTCTATATAAACACAAAACATGTCTTATATATGTCTGGTATTCTCATATGTATAAAAAATAATTTCAAATTTTTTATAATTTGATTTTACACTAATCTAAGGTAACTTTCTATTATTTTGACCATAAAAAAAATTTGATTTTGAAAACACTAGAAAAGATAATTGTTTTCATCCTAAGAAACCCATAACTTATGTTTATGTAGAATTACTTTATACATTAAAAAATTTAATATAATGTAATTAGCCTATGATATCAGTGCAAAATGAGGCCATTTTCTTGGTTTTGACCCAATAAGACACGTTTTTAAAGTCCTAATATCTTTTAAAACCACATATTGAGTCATTCTGAGCAGACCACATGTAATAATGACATTATCTATCAATAAAATTAAAATTTGTTTCATTTTTGATATTATTATTATTTCATAGCAATTTGAGTTCGATGTCTATGCTTTTTCCCATAAGATAAAGGTATTATAGTATTAAAACATGTAAAATGAATTTATGGAAATCTAAAGTAATCACTAGTATTGAGTTGAAGATATTTTCAATATTTTGAAAATGAATTTACATTGTATTTTATTGTATTTTTCATTACCACAAGTACATTTTTTGTTGTTTTTAAACCATAATTCATGTTTCATAGACGTTGATATCTATTAAAACTGCTTATCAAGTCATTTGGAGCTCAGCACATGTTGGATTGATGTTTTTATATCTTTTAAAAATTAAAAAGGATTCAAAAATTATTATCCTATAGAAAATTCTAATTATAATATATTTTCAATTTTTTTATCATTATAATCATGTTTTAGAGTTTTAAAACAATGGAAATTTGTTTATTATCATCTCAAAAAAACTACAGTTTGGATTGATGTGATTTCTCTTTATAAATTTAAAAAATCAATCCATGTAAATTTTACTATATTTTCATACTAATTAGATGTATTTTTAATATATTTGGCACCATAATCTATATTTTTAACATGCATTTATATCTTTTATAAATCATCTATTGAGTCATTTCAAGAACGTTGCATGTCAAAATGACATTTAATCTAATTTTAATAATAAATAATGATTCAAACTTGGTATTATTGTTATTTTAGGACAATACTAGTTTTGTGACTATGCTTTTTACAATTATAAGGATTTCTATATGTTTTAAAATACTAAAAATGTCTTTACAAAAATCCTAATCAAACCACCACTCAGATTTATTTTATGTTATTAACTACATTTTAAATATCTATTTGTGGTAATTATACTATGATTTAAAATCACTATGAAATAATTTTTTACCCAATAATACATGTTTTTAAATACATTAATATCTATTATAACTTCTTAATTAGTAATTTTGAGCACACTATAAATCATATTGATGTTTTGTATACTTATACATGTCACAAAGGATTCAATGATGGTTTTACTTTGATTTCATTCCAATTAAATGATATTTTATATGGTTTTACCATTATACACTTGTTTTAGAGTCTTAAAAAAATAAATAATATATATACTATCATCTAGGGCAAATCAGAACTCAGATTTTTGAGTCATCATTTCCTATATCTAAAAAATAAATCTATGGTTGTTGGTGTAACATCCCATGTTTTTGGAGTTGTTCAAAATCATCAACCATTTTGAATTTATGGAATTGATGTTTATTCCAATTTTATTATAGATCATTTGAACATAATATCATGTTTTTTTATAAAAAAATATATTTATTTTTTATTGGTTTAAGATTTAGTAAAATCCTCACGCGTTCGGATGGGTATCAGGTGAGCCCGAGGCTCAAAGGCCCATTTTTTGGGAGTTTGAGGATGAGGTGCATAGTTTCAATGACACTATGTGTCCTCTCAATGTAAACCATTCACCCAATTATTTATTGAACATGGTTCAATAAACCATATGATATGAGGCACATGACTGTGAAACCAAGTCTACAGATTTTGGAATAGGGATCAAGCATTATTTTTAGATGGTTTAGAAAAATGTGGGAGTATAGAGGTTTAGATGGTGGGTGTTACAATGTTGTCTTACTGTTAGTAAAACTATATGTTCCAACCTTGTGAATAATTTAATGGTGTGAATTTACCATTTTTACACTATTTCCATTTTCGTTATTTCATTCTCTTTTTCTCCTCCTTAGTTGTGCATAGTACGAAGATCTACTCTAATGTTATTCCTCTTCTAGGGATTAATCCATCTCCCTTGTATATCCTCTATTCGTCAAACAATTTGAATTTGTTAATCTATATTTGTAAGGTTCTCCTTACCCTATCATCTTTTTTCCTCTCCATGTGATGCAACAAATCTATTTGAGTTTATTTTCTTAATTTTTAGGTTGTTTTAATGAATCGCCGATTTCTTCAATATCAGTCATAGTTTGAGGCTAACATCTACTGAGACCATGCCTATGTAACCATGTTAGATTGTGAATATTAATCATTGTGATTTTAAGATAATATTGGGGGAAGGGAATTTAGTGTGTCATTGTATTGACCGAGTGAGACATCGATATTTAAATGGATGATTTTAATTAATTAATTGGACATTGTGAGATGATTTTGTGTATGTTAAATTGATAAAAAAATTGGATCAATCCATGTGAGTGGAATTTGACCTTGGGTATTTTGGACGGATGAGTTTATTATATAAAATTAAAATATTAAAACTATTTTTTAGTTGTTCAATTCAATTGTATTGAATTGTTTTAATTAAATTTAATGGAATTATATATATGAATTTTTGTGATTTACTTATGATGTCCATGGGATAGTCATAAGCATGGCTCAATGATTGTGATTGAGATATATATCTTTTTTAGATGATGTTATCATCAAGAAATTCTTGGACTGAGGTACTTTGGGGATGTGATAACTGGTTAGGACACATGGTCATAGGTTTATGAAAAATAGATGTCATATTGCAGTAAATACCTAGGATTTAATTGGATGGATTAGCCATTGTATTGAGTGACATGGTCGTACGGACATAAGGATCTATATTTTTAGAGTATTAGGTACTAAATTGGTGATTTTATCTCACCCATGTTTGGATAATATGCCATTGGAATTCATGTTCACACATGTTCACTTAGTAATGAGGTCGGTTCAACCACACTTGTGGGTAGAGGCCCCCAATAGTTCATCTAAAGTAATTGTTTGGGGTTTCCTTAAATAAAATCCATGACGATGGTGAGGTTTCTTCAGATGATAGTGTTGAGGCCGTCAGTTTGGATCTAAGGTTTGTTGCGATTGAGATAATTGGTCCAGGATCATTTTGGAGTAAGGGCATCGATGTTCCTCAGGATGTTGGGTTTTGAGTCTACATGGGTTATTATTTAAAGATATATATAAATGTTCCTTGATAATTCTATTTACTAGTCGATTGGAGCTTTCGAATAGGGGATTGGGATTCCATATTTGTATTGATTGGGTGTGACATTAGGACATCAATAACCTAACATGGAATTGAGGTTTCATATGGAATATAGTTTCAGGTGAAACATGAGGTGGATCCTAAGGTTTCACCTAGGAATTTTTACATCTGTAGATTCTTTGAGCCATGGGCTAATGATCCACTCTTCTAGAGTCATTCAAGAAAAGGCCAACAAAATTGATAGATTCATGATGGATTTTGAGAAATATAGAAGCATTTGTCATTTAAAATGGGTTTTGTATTTATTTACTTTTAGTACACACCAGTTAGATCACAAATGTGAGGTACGAACGCATTGGTGATGTCCAATTGAGACTCTTTCTCACACCCTACATGGGCTATTTGAGACGCATGTACATGTAATTATATTTCATTTACGTAATGGTTTGAGACCTGGAACAAGATCATAGTGTTTGAGATGTCATTTATGGAAGGCATGTGACAAATCATCATGCCTTTTCTAGATTTTCCTTTTTAGATTTCATTTTTTTTCAACATTCTTATTTATATATATATACCGATTTCATCCATGGGTGGACCTTTATTTATTATTTTATTTTACAAAAATTAATGGATGCATTCTTTTTTTAGTAATACAAATGGTCTATTTATTTATTTATTTCTTTTTGCTGTAATTATTTTGTTTTTCATCCTATATTGTCTGTTATTGACAGTGATTCTTCCATGGGTGGGACTGGTTTGATTCAACCTTTATGTCATTTCTTTTTCATGTCATATTCTTTATTAGAACATAATTATATCATTATCATAGGTTATAGACTCCCCACTATCACCCTTTTATACCCACTACTAGTCGATAGTCATTTGCCTACTGGGAGGGGTGCCTAAGGCCATTGGAACTCGATATGTAAGCACTATTCTTGTGGAAAATTGTGTTGAGGTGCTACAAATGGAATCAACAGAGTTTATTTTTCCTCTTTTTTTGTTTTTACTATTCATTATATAGTATACATAATAGTTTGATTCTTTCGAAATAGGGATTAGTACTCTTTATTGGGTGCCTACAGCTTCATGCATGAGGGACAAACCAAGTTACTAGGGGTGCGAATTAAAGTTATATTTTTCTAATTTTACAGTTGATTTTATCTCCACCCTGAGTTTTTCACATGGGTGTGTAATTATTTTCTATTATGACGTGAGATCCTTGGACTAGAATGACAATAATGGAGTCTTTAGACCCTTATCCTGGTTTGTCTTGTGGTTTTTTATTACTTATTTTGCTTTAGACTATGAACTATAATGTTATTAAATTATATATTCATGTGAATTTGATATATAATTCATGTTATATCCACTAGGTACATGGGTTTACCTAATAGTGGTGGGGTTGTCTAATGTTTCAACAAATGAATCTAAGATGATTTTTCTTGTCGAGCCTCTCTTTGATGGCATCTTAATCAATAACCCAAGGCGTGTGGACCCAAAAAATCTATTTTTATGAGTTATATATATATATATAATTTATTGTGATGTGTGATTTGGGATTGTCTCTTTTTTTAGAATTTATGATTATGTGGGATAATGTTGATCACCAGGTTAGGCGATGTGGTTGTTTGTTTTATGGGACATGGATAATTAGGATGGGTGAGGATCGATAAATATTTGATACTTGGATCCTTATGGTTGGGTAGGGAGGACATAAGGCTAGGATTACACGTTGAATTTTCATGATAGGGATGGATAAGGGTAGTGAGACAACGATTCCCATTATAGATTTCCCTACTTATGATATATATATATATATATATATGTTATATCTGGCCATGTATTGGTATTCAGCGGGTTTCCACCTGGATGAATCGAATGGAGCTTCAGGTGAGTAGTGAAAGGGTGTTGCTATAGCATGATCAGGTTGGGACCACATTGGCTTAGGAAGAACATGAGTCATATGTATAGGATTAGGTGAAGTATCTATGGTAGGCAGGGAAGCATCCATGTTTCAGCGCTTTTGGGCCATGGATTAATGAAAAGTTCATAGAGTGTCAGGTATGCGTCATCTATCTGATTGACATGGGAGCTTGAGGATTTGATCCTTTGATTTAATATCTGACTAATGATAATCAATTTCATCACCCTCCACTTTTTTAGGGTACATGTGTTTTACCGTTGTTTGTTAACTTGATCGAGTCTGTGTGGATGATTTTAGAGTAGCTAGTGACACCTATAGGGTGGAAGGGTGAATATATAATCCAACATGACCTATATGGTCTTTGTGTCTATGTTCATCCGTCAATTGTTTTAGAGATT
Source organism: Viscum album (assembly GCA_963277665.1). NCBI lineage: Eukaryota > Viridiplantae > Streptophyta > Magnoliopsida > Santalales > Viscaceae > Viscum > Viscum album. The sequence goes on from OY728131.1 coordinate 1,390,826,986, forward strand.
TTATGGCCTGAAAGACCGCATGATTTCTTAAGCATTTAGTTGGGTGAAATGTCTGTCATAAACAATGTAGTGATGTTCATCAAATTTTATTTATTAACACCAATTATGGTAGGATATGTCACCTCTAGTGTGAGGATATTAATGGATGGTTTATGGAATTCCATTCAAGTGAAGTAAGACATCTTCAAGTTGTCCACATTCTTAGAGGTGGTGAACTACGAGCTCATAGACAAGGGAAACATGATAGAACAGAATTACTTGAGTTGAGTTGTGGTTGCAACTATTTTTTTATAATGCCCAAAATAGAAGGAATGCTTTTGTGATGATTTGAAGTAGATAATTTAGGACAACAATTTTAGTTAACCACCTCATGTTAGAACTTCAATGTTATGCTTTCACTGTGGGAATCCAGGTCTTGTCCGGACATAGTTTGAGCAACATCCAAATGAGTGTTTGGAATGTAGAATTTTCAGGAATCTTGTGAGGTTATACAATAATCCTTATTGAGTAAATGTAAGTCATAAATAATAGATTACTCAAGGTTCTGAGATAAGACTTGGACTGCTACAAGGTGATGGTAGATGTGTTCTGGCTACATGTAGAGGACAGGGCAGAGATAGCAGGACCCAATAGTGGGGCTTGTGGCAAGTGGCTAATGCCAAAACATAGGTAGGTCAAGCTCTAGGAAGTATATATTTAGGTTATGTGAATTCTGTGGATCCTCCAGGGTCTGATCATGATGTTTTACTGGCAATGGTCAAAGTTACACCATGGGTGTGACAGAGATTTCTTTTTTTTTTGAATAGCATTTTTCAGAATGCGTGTTTTGTGTGCATTTGGTGCCTAGGTTGTATGTGTCGAATAACTAGAGGCTATTTAGAATGATGTAATCACATTGGATGCATTATTTATACATATGAGGTGTATGAAACTAGAACTTATATATGAGCACCGTTTGATGCATGATTATTGAGTTGCATTGGCATTAGGGCATCAAAGAGATTCATGTTACATGGGGTGGGTTTGAATATGATAATCATTGTGATTTTGGAATTGACTGAGGCATAATGCAATGGGATGTAGTAGCATCTATTGAGATGTGGGACCACAATGGTTCCATGTGTTACATGGGAACTGGGAGAGAATCATTTTGATGTGGGATATGGATTGGTATCAAATATGAAATATGAGAACCTAATGAGGTATGTGAGTGATGATTCATCATGAGAGGAATTGAGTCCTATGATTGTCTATGGAACATAAGTATGATTGAAGATTTGGTGCAGGATTCGACCGGGAAGGTTACTCATGATGTGGGGATCTCCATTGATGCATTTGGTTTGTACCCTTTTTGACTCAGGTAGTCTGTGTTAGCTTTACTAGGGTGGGTATGTTTGATACCATATCTATTTTTTGTTTTAAATATCCTATATGTGAAATCTTATGGTGAGTATATTGTAATGTCATGTTTTTCGGAGCATGTCAAAATCCTCTATCATTTTGTATTTTTCGAATTAGTGTGTATGAAATTTTCCTTTACAAGAATCAGAACCTTATTCTATGATTTAAATTAATCCAATATCATGATTTTTTATGGTTTTAGAGAATTATAAAAATCCTTTGGTGTTGAGATGTGTTTTGGGTGTGCCAGAGGCACAAAGTTCTTGTTTTGGTAGTTGCAAGTTGAGGCACACAATTTCGGTGATATTGTGTGGCCTGCCAATGTAAACCTTACACCACATTTTTAATCAAAAAATAGTTCTATGAACTATATGATGTGAGGATTATTTACATGTGACAATGTATTATTTTGTATATTGATCATGCATGTTTTTCTCGTGGTCTAGAAAATGTTGTGGAAGAACCGTGCGAGTCTCGAGCTTTGGATAATGGTTGTCACATAGTTGCTGCATAGTCTGGAGACCATGTGAGATAACCATGTGGCTCATTTAATGATTGGAATTTACCCTTTCCCCCCTCTTTTTTATTTCTTTTTCCCTCACCCTTTTCTCCTCCTTGTCTACACATAGGAGAGAGCTCTCCGCCCTTTATTCATCCTCCAATAGGGATTTATCATTATCCATTGCCTGAACTTTGTTTATCAATCCATTTTCAGCATTGGATCCATCATTGTATGTCTATCCTCACTCATTCCCATTTTCTTATTTTTCCTCTCCATGAAATGTGTTAAATCCATGTAACTATTTAATTTAATTTTCAATGATTCTTATGTAAACACAGATTTCATCCAAATTGTTATGAGTTAGAGGCTCTGATCGGACGTGCTTGTGTCTATGAATCCAATGTAAGTGGTGAATTTTTACCATTGTGATTTAGTAAGAATTTTTGGGGTCCAGGTTTTACTTTTTTGTTTTGTTGACCAAGCGAGACAACATAATCTAAATGTATTTAATAGAATAATTAACTGGACCTTATGATATGCCTTTCGAGATGCTCAATTGAGACTACAAGTTGATTGAGTCCTGAGAATGGTGTTGGATATTGGGTATTTTGGATGAATGTGTTGTTTATAATAAACTAATTTTTGTCAATTTTTTATGTTGTTTAAATAAATTGTGTTTCATTTTTTATTTAAATTGATGCGAATTATATACATCAATTTATTGTGATGTAATACTAAGATCCATGTGATCATGATGGGATTAGACTGACGATTAATATAGAAATTGATATCTATTTTTAGGGGATGTGATCATTGGGGTAGCCTTGGCTCGATGTACATGGGTGATGTGAACATCGGATAGGAGACATAGTCCTTGGTTGAGGGGGAATGACCATCAGGATGCAAGGATAGTCCAAGATTTATTTAGATGGTGTGACCATGAGTCTGAATTGCATGGTTTTAGGGAAATATAGTTCCAGAGTTGACATGTATTATGTATTACATTGGTGATTTTCACTCACCCATGTTAGATTGAATCACTCTTATGAGTCCTTTTCACATAGTTTGAGTTAGAGATGATGTAGTATTGACAAATCTTATGGGTAGATGAACTTAGCTATTTGTCTTAGGTAATTGTTTGGGGGTTCTTGCTTTAGAAAGTTTTTAGGATGGTGAGGGTCTTTCATATGACATCATTGAGGATTCCATTGGGATGTTGAGGCTCACTATGATTGATGTCGTTAGGCCAGGATCATTTTTGAGGGATTGAACTTCCATCCTTCAATATGTTGGTTTTTTTGACAAAGATGGTTATTATTTGAGTAAACATATAATTTTTCATCCAAACATTAGTATTTGAGCTGACATGTGACTTGGATTTGGGATCCAATGGACCATATATGTATTTATTGGGTGTGACTTTGTAACATCGAGGACCTAAATTAGACAATAGGTGCTAGATAGAACAATTAATAGGGTGATAATAGATGTGAAAACACATGGAATGAGCCCATAAGGGGCATGGGGAACTAGGGTTTCCCCCATCACTGCCTACCTCTCTCCCATAGGGGATCTGCTGCGGATTCTTCTGGCGGTCATTCTATGGAGGCTTCAGTGCATGAAAAGATCACAAGTGTCTTCTTAAATGGGTTTTTTGTTAGCAACATGATCTGGTGTTGGTTCGGTTCGATCTAGGGAATCCTCTTTCCACTCTTTCTGGAATTCAAGAGTTTGATATTGCGGTGATTTCTTGGATCATGGTTTTTACGTATGGTGTTTTCTCTATCTTATGTGATTCTACTACTTGTGTTTTGGGTTGATCATTTTGTTGTAATGGTATGTATTGGTTCTTCTTCACATTTGTGATGTGTTTTTTTAATCACAAATGGTGAATGTTTTACAATGGATTCAATTTAGTCATGGTGGACATCTTTGTTTGTTTGGTCTGTTTTCTAAAGGCCCGAAGTATGTGAAACCCATTTTGATAACATGGAACATGCTACAAGAGGATTCATTGTCTGGGGTTCGTAATTGTAGTTCTTTTAGGATTTGTTTGATTGAGAGGGTATGGCGTCAGCCATCATATCAGGCATGTTCTTGGACACAAGACATTTACAGGCCAAATATCCTTGTAGTGGTGAAGCACTTCATGATGATCAAATGCTATGGAGGGGAAGGCATGTGTTGTCAGTTATGTTTTACTCATTTTTTCCTCCGTGTGTTCATTGTACATAGTCTTTGAAGTCAGTGTGGTTTTCCCTCTTCTTCCATTAAATGAGTAATTTTTCATATAATAAAACATTTAATTCCTTCGGGTCGTTGGATGGATGATACTAGATGTGGAACTTGAGGGTTTACCTTTCCATCCCTTCCAAGGGTCAATAATACCATAAAAACGATATCAGAACAAGGATCAAATATCATTATATGTGAAAATTTCTCATCATTATAATTCACTAAAGGTGTAAATGAAATGAACTATAAAATGATCGTAACAAAACCGTAATTCCCACACATGGTAACTTGTTATATCTAACATGCACGACGCTACAGGCACCCAAAAACTAGTTCTAAACTTAATTCTAACAATATACTCTACTCCATTATACAATATAAAAATATTAAGCCCAAGAAATGATGAAAAAGAAACTACTATGATATCATGTGTACCACCCCAACTTGAATAGGCACCCAAATAGTGCTTCCGGGTAGAGCCTCAGTGTCATTATCACACCTCCCCATACGCCAAAGGCTGCTTACTAACAACGGTGTGAAAGGGTGATAGTGTAAAGACTAGGCCATTTTATGATGATATAATAATGGCCCATGTAATAATATGATATTAACATAATGTAATTAATGGAAGACTGGAACATGACCTATCCATAGTAGAAGCACAGTCAATAACTGACAACAGTGGAAGCATAACTAAAAAACATCAGGTGAAATAAATAAACAAGTCATTTTCAAATTTAATAACAAAAAAATATATTATGTATCCATTAAAATTCAAACACTATAATAAGCATTAATTGATCACCAATGGATGAACTCAGTATATACATACACATAACCATGAAGAAACATAAAGTAAATCTCAAAAGGAATCTCTAGAAAATACATGACTATTTGTCCCATACCTTTCATCCATGGATAATAAATTTCCATAAAAAGGTTATAATTTGATACTAAGGATGATTTTGGCCTATACTAACTCATCTAATGAAATTATGTCATGTGTTAGGGTAATTTTAATATATTATAATATTGTTTTTACCTTAAATTACATTATTTTCTCTTAATCGTGGTATATAAAAGAAAAGAAATACTATTCAAAAAAATATATTTTATAATATTAGAATAGAATATTCATAATAAGTACCACCATTTATGTGTTTTTTTTAAAATTCAATCCAAATAGGTGGCTAATATTAATTAAAAATTTATCTCTCTGACAGATCAAGGGAAAATGTTTCTAATGTAGAGACCTTTAGAAATTCAAAATGTTTTTATATCCAAAATAAATTTGAATTTATTCTAATGACCTACATTGGATTAAATGATAAAAAAATATTTATTTATACTCCAAAACAAATTAATATTATACTATAACTATATAAATAAATTACACGAAAAAGTAGTTTTGAATTAAAATGCATTATTTTTCATTATTCATTAAATGGTGAAATTAATTTTAAAAACACAAACAAATAATCAAAATTTAATTTTTATGCCCCTATTCAATTGAATAAATTATTTTTTCCATTATAATTTTTCTATTTCACAAATTCAAGATTTAAAATGGGTACACCATCAAAAGGTAGCAAACCTTGCATTTTGGTGAAAGAGTAATTTTATGTGTAAAATTGGATTTGTTCATATATAATGTCAAGAAAACACAAAAAATTAATTTTCAACGTTAGATTTATTATATTACATATATATTTGATTAATATAATCAAAAAATATTGATTTTATTATTTATAAAACAAACTTGTGCACATTTAAATAGATTTTCAGAAAATCATTTATTTTATTTAAAAAAGGGATTTACATTAATTTTTTAGAAATGAATTAGTTATATATACACATGTATAACATATATTCATAATTTAGTTAATTATTTTCATTCCCCATATTTTAATGGATGGGTTTTAATGGTGAAATTTAAATATTAATTTGTTTTTCGCTTAAGCTTGTCGTGGCATGTCATGTATGATATCGAACATAGTGTATATATCCAAAAATAGATAGGTTAAATTATCCCTCAATTTTTTAAATTTCATCGTTACAATTTTAATTCTGGTTCTGTAACTAAGGTATGATTTTTCAAAATACATTTATTGTAATCCCACATAAAAAAAATTATTAATAAAACGACCACATTAAAAGAAAGAAAGGGTTTTATGGAGATCACCTAAGACACCGAATACTAGGGTCCCATGTAAGAAAAATGTATTTAGAAGAGAAAAATAACAATAAAGATTTTTTTTATAGTGATATAAAAAATTTCAATAAAAAGATAAAAGTAACAAAACCTTAAAGTTGTTATGGGTTGAATAGTCATTGATTTCATAGTAGGAAAAGTTAACAGAAAATGTTTTTATTTTATGAACTTTTTCATAGATTTGAGGAATTATTTTACTTATTATAATAATAAAATAATGAAATATACTTATTTGAAAAGATTATTTTCATCTTTTAATCAATTTCAACCTCAAAATCATCTCTTTCTCCAATATGATTTTATAAAACCATTCCAAAAATAATAATGTCATACCTCCATCATGATATCTGCCTTGATTAATTGGTATTTTTTTACATAGGTATAAGGTACATGCATTTCATAAATGATATAGAGATTCATCAAAATCAATTTCTCCATTTGTACAAATACACAAAAAGACTTTTTATATTCAAAAATGAGGAAAGTTCAAAGCATATAAAAAGATACATTTATGTATGTCTAAAATAATGAATCCCTCAAGAATCATCCAAAAAAAAGATGATCCCATCCAGGAGAAAAGAGACATACTATAAAAGATGAGTAATCACACTTCTTAAGACTCTATTGAGGCACAGAAGTTAGCAAAAACATTATACTCATGCATGGTGTAAGGGATGGAAATTTCATTCATAATAAGTTTCTTGCACCTTCTAATAGAATATTAGATGGAACAAGGAATATGGCTCATGCCAGAAGTAGAATTGTAGATAGTAATCAATTTGGTATCAACTAACCTAATATAAATAATATACTCATTGAGATTCAGAAGGTTTTTAAGGATGGAATTTTCCATCGCCTGAAGATATTCATTTTTACTAACGATTGCTTAGAAAGCCACTGGAATAGAACCTTTGAGATATATGATCACTCCACCGCCCCTCATGGATTCCATACAAAATGATCCATTAGTGTATTATTTTTAACCCGAGAGAGGGGGATTCCATTTGACCAAATTTTACCAAACAATTGATCATGTATTATCCATTGAAGGAGGGGAACAAATGTTCATGAGAGTTGGAACATTTTTTGATCCCTTACACATCCTGATAATGTCAAGGATGATATTCCTTGGATGAAAAAGAATACCTATTTTAGACCCCGAAGAGGGTATACGAATATTTTCCTTCCTATTCATCCAGATCACCTAGCATCCTTCAATAATAATTAAAGATAGATATTTCTTCTCTGGGAAAGGTTAGATCTCATCACTAAACCATTGCTGAAGGAAATTCATTCTAGATGAAGCCTACCCATAGACTATTGTAAACTAGAAAAGGTTCTTCTATAGAACCTGTTCCCACTCACATATGAATAACAGATGGTTAGTGGATATGGTTCTTGGATTCCTGCACCATAAGGTTTTGGAAACGAGACGAATTAATCTTCATTGGAAGGATTAATTCATAGTTAGGATATTATGTTGAACTATACACATTTGGAAAATATATTTCATAGGAAGATCCTTGCACCAATGGATCTCACCCCAGGGTTCCTGGGGATTAGATATATCCTGGGAAGAATGGAAAACATGTCATCTAAATGTTCCAGAAGAGGACCCTATAAAAACAAACATATAATTATCATTATTACACATAATACATTCAAATATTCATCGATAGTCCTCATAAAAGGTTTTCTGAAATAGATAAGGGAAATTATTGGCCTTGATGATGATAATTCCTAGAGTGGGGCAGTGTGTAAAACTAATATTGGTCCTCAAAAAGTTGTTTAATGAATAACTTATTTCACCCTTACCAACCATCCATCTAGAAAAGGGATGGAGCTTGGTGATAATATGTTGGATCATTTTTTTCACTTTGGAATCTTCATTTATGGATAGTCTCCCATCATCACAATAAGTACGAAGATTGTATTTTACCCATAATTATTCCCCCTCTATGAAAACCCCAGAGAGTTTATCCTAAAGACCTTATATAGTTCCTGAAATATTTCACATATTAATTCCCCGTTATTTTATATCATTTTTTCAAATACACATTGTCAAACATGGGTGGTATGGCTTGTCATTGATAAATAGATTTTTGAAGTAACCTTGTATGACATATAATTTCCAAACATAAAATAAGACATCATTTTTATAAAACATTCAAACAATGTTTGTCTTCAAACATTCAATCAGAGGTCCTTTTAAAATACCATATGTATGTGTGTGAAGACTATAATTAAAAAATAAAATATGAATAGGTTGTTCATGGTTCACCTTATTAAACAACCTTTTCAAATTCTTAATATGACTCATAATCTTGTGATAAGGTAAAATATTTATATGCATTGATAATATATACCTTTTTGGAAAAGAAGATAATATTAAGAGGATAGTATTTGAATAAAATAACCAATGATCCATGATGGTATCGAGGTACAAATGAGGTGTTTAATATCTCATAAAAATATTTTCAAGAGATTTGTATGTTAGAAAAAGTTTTTGAATCATCCAGACATGACTTTTGGAATAATTATTGAAATAAAGCTGTCAAGTTGATATTGGAATGTTTTTTGAGTTACTCCTACATTCATTTTTCATTGAAATTCCTTGATCTAAAAAATATATATAATAGGGTTTTGTCTAAAATTATATACATAGAAACATGCAATATTTTTAAATAAAACTCATAATCCTTAATGTTTCATACCCATTCCATTGATACCAACTATAATCCCCCGATATTAATCATTACATAATATTCAGTTTTAGTCAAGAAATTACCTTATTTCACATTGAGGATATTTTCAAGATTATATTCTTAAATAATCTGGCCATAACTATTACATAAATAATCAAATATTATAATGTTGGAACTTCTACTAACTAGCCATTTTTTCACAACGTAAATATATCTATTCTAAAACATGAATTCTTTTTCTAGAAAACTTTTCTTGTAAAATTATTCCTGACTTCCTCCTTTCCTTGAAAAATCCTTATACCCTATAGAATAAATTTTAAAAACTTGGAATGAACACAAAAATCTCAATATGGTACCTAAATAATGAAATAAACCATTAGTACATGAATATTTTAAACTAAAGAAATTTTTTCAAAAAATAATACTTTTCTTTGATAAAACATAAACTCTTATTTTAAATCATGAAATAACAAAATTCATGTAAAACTCACAGTAAAAATATATCATAAAGGTAACTTGTGGAATCCATATTATTATTATAATGTATCTTTCATAGCTACATATAGAGTAAACTTTTCAATTACATTTGGAATACCCATCATGATATATTCCTTAAATCTATTAGGATAAACCCAACTAGTTAACATCATCTAATTTCTTAATTAATTGGTGTGATATCACCAGATCACCCAACCTCATTTTATCAATGAAGCATCTGTACTCATATACAATTCCCAAGAACCATACCATCATGATAACACATAAAATAAGCATAATGGAAAAATAACATTTCCACTTTCCAATCACAAATTATCATTTCAACATATTGATAAAATAAATCCATTCCCAAAACCATTTTCAATAAAAATAATACATGAAAATAGAATATGGTATTTAAAAAATATATTACGACTTGTATAGGAGGCCAAATATCAATTAATAATAACAGCGGTAGAAAAGTCATTGTCACCGTGTACATTAAAAAAACATTACTTTTATCATTTAGTAATACACTTAATATAAAATTACTCATTTTGAAATAAATTTACTAAAATTAAAATTAATAAGGGTTTATTATACAACATATAGAATATGGTGGTGTGTTTCCTCAAAATATGCCACAATTAAAGGTGATTGAGACGAAGTCCCTTACCTTAAGTCTGACTCATCACGTACAATATTTATCTTCCTAAATAGTAAACATAAGTTAATTATCAACTTGATGGGGATAATTTTTAATGTGTATTATTTCATTTATATCACTTATTAAAATTTATAACAATTACTTACTAATTTAAACTCACGTTAGACATTTTTTCAATATTTTGTACTTGAGTTCAAGATGGTTTTAGTATGATGTAAAAATAAAAATGGGTAATTATTAAATCATATCTAGAATAATATTCCTAACATAATAATCAATTTTATAAAACAATAATATTTTTAAATTAAACTATTTGTGTATTTTTATGAAAAATGAACAACTTTATAATCATAAAGAAAGTTGGATATACGTGCGGATGAGTAACATTTTCCATTTTTTGTTGATCATTATAGAAAGAAGGTAAGTATTATTTTATATTTACAGACTAATATTAATAAAATTAATATCATATTAATCATTTAAATATACTTATATATACAATCCAAGTGATGTAGAGAATAAAAATGAACAACATCGCTTCATGGAGGTGATAGTTCACACATACGCACAAAGGATATTACCAGTTTTATGTGCATAGAAATGAAGAAAATTATTCATATATTCTTATCATAAAATTATTCATATATCATTAATATCACGTATGAATACTAATTCCATCATTATAACCAATCATGGGAGATAGATATGGAAAATGAAATATATCGTTTTGTGGAGCTAATAGTTCACTCGAACGCTTGATGATTAATTATTTTCCCATTTAATGGAAGTGTAGATGGATTTATGTAATGATATTAACATAATAACATCTAATTGTATTAGGAATACTAGATTTATTATTTAATCATTGATGAAATTTATTTAAGGAAGTGGAAGAAGAAATTAAATGAAAACACATAAAATAAAAATATTAACTTTCCATCGATGATCACATATCATAACAACTTAACACCATTAAGAAGGGTGTTATTCCAAAATTAAGGCCTCTATAATGTGTGTAGCTATTCTAGGATGGGTTTTGGTAAATTATTTGTGGAACCAAATGGGTTTTTTAGTGTAAGGAATATAGATGAATGGGTGACCTTTTATAATAGAGGGGGGCCCTCAGGTAATTATAAAAAGTATTAAATTATTATAAATTCATCTTCTATAAAAAATTGAACCAAATTGATTTATTTATAAGGATGGATGAGTATGAGTCTAAATCTAATCATACAATTAAAACATACATTTGATTGAATAATTTTTAATCCTTTTCTTTTTATTTTAACCCATTTTAACTCCTACTGTTTTATCAAGTAATTTACACTCTTAGAGTTAAAATAGTTATCATAACATGCAACACGACCAATTAAGGGAACATTAATGACATATTTAGACATATATAAACTATTTTTTACATTTTATGGCTTCTTGAACTTTTATATCATTTAATTAAATATTTAAACTTTTAAGATATGAATTATGTCAATTTTGACAAAAATCATTACTATAATTATCTAAAATATCATAACAACGTCATTACTTTGAAAAAAACATTAATCATACCTAAAATTTCATAGTCATACAAAAAATTATTTTATGGAATCAAATAATTATAATTATAATTATTTTAATATGATTAATATCATTTATTCTATTCTTACATTAATAAATCAATTACTACATCATCATTGTGTCAAAATTAAATTTAACAATTTTTGTATAAAAATTATAAATAAATTATCATCATGTAGATAAAAACATTTTATTTCATTTTAATATTTATAGTGAAATTTATCTTCTATATTATTACATATTAAATATTATTTCCATATTAAAAATATGATAATGACATTTTTAACTTATCATTAAATAGAATATAATAAATTTCACATTCTTACCCAAGTTTCCTAAAAATATTATAATTAGATATTTAGATTTATATTGGATCAAAGTTACTCATCCAATGAAATTTTGACAAATAGTAGGGTATTTTATAATTTTATAATATTATTTATACCTACAATTACCTGATTTTCCATTAATATTGACAAATAAAATATTAAAAATACGATTCAGAACAATTTATGTTTATCCTATTAGACCAAAATTTTAATATTGATTAAAACTATGTATTTCCATTTTTAAAAATTCAATTCACATAAGTGGAAAAAATTAACTGAAAATTTACCTCGTTGATAGATTGTGGAAACAATTTTTTAAAGAAAAAAGATCCAAAGATCACAATCATTTTATACCCATTTTCTATTTGAAATTTATTCTAATGAACTAAATAGTATTAAATGATAAAAAAATATTTATTTATTATTTAAAAACAATTAAAATTAAAATATAAAGATATAAATAAAATAGAAGAAAATTTATTTTTGAATTAAAATGTAATATTTTTCACTATTCATTAATATTTTAAATTTATCAAAAAATACCAAAAATTCAAAAAAAAAATCATTAATGAACCACATCCAAATAAGAAGTTTATTTTTGTCGACTAGATTTTATAAACATGAAAATAACTAAATTTAAAATAGGTTTTTCTTTAAATGGTGAAAACTGTCATATTTTGGTAAATACTTTTTTTATGTGTAAAATTGTATTTTTTCATATATAATGTAAAAAAAAATTAATTTTAAACTTTATATTGAATTATATATATATATCATTAATATAATAAAAAAGTGTGATTTAATTATATGTTTATTTCATGCATATATTTTATGGTATATTCATGTGTAGATTTTGTGTTTAAATGAATAATCATTAGAATTAATGGGAAATTTAACTTGTTTTATACTTTTTAGTAGTAAATGATGAAAAATAAAAAATGGAATGAAAATCGTATAATAATGGAGAAATTCATGACATCATATTTTTTATGAAGTTAGGAGCTATAGAACATGAAAAAAATGATTACATGTCGTGACATAATCAAGTAAATTAGATCCATCTGGACAATTTATGTTGTGGTTACACATAGTGATAGTCTATTACACGTCATGAGTTATAATTAAACATTTTTGAAGGATTCAAAGTTCCAAATATATAAATGATATCCATTCATGGTTTTCACTGATTTTAAAGACCTAGAGGCAAACTCCAAGATGGATTACACGTTGTGTAATGTAATTACATGTATTGATGATGTCAGGAAACCGAAAAAATAGAGATACATGAAATTATTCTGTGTGTCTAAGTTTAGACCAAAATTTCTATAAATAGAACCCTAAACCCCACCTTGGGATACATTTCAGATAATAGATAGCTGACAGACGCCTATGGAGACACACCAACCTACTGATGCCATTTTTCTGTAGGATTTTATTTATTATTATTTCATTCAATCATGGTTACCATGAGAGGATGATTTCTTTTTTTGAGGTTTTTGTTAATAACACGGATTTAATTTATGAGGTATATTATATTTAAATTCAACTTACGTTAGGATTTCACATCAAATGTTTTATTCTATCTCTATCTTGATTTGTTCTCGCATTATCATTGTTAATGACGTTGGGGAAAAGATTTAATATATATATTTATTTGAGAATAACCATTTCATAAGTTTATAAAATTAAATTGTAAATGAGTGCTCTAGAATTTATACTTTCACCATGACCAATGTGTTTGCCTCTTCTCTATGAGAAAATTATGTTTTGGATTACAGATCAATTGTAATCTAATATACCTGACCATGAGAAAAATATGACAAATGATGAAGAGAGATTCAGATGGCCATTGTATTTTTAAGGACACGATTAGTAAACCTGCATAATTTCTATTTAACTATTTTATTCCTTTTAATCCAATGAACCATGATTTATTGCTACCTGATGCCTATTTTATATTTTCGCCTCCCACCTTATTCACCAATTCACATTCTCGGTAGAATCTATTTTTTCAAGAATTATAAATTAGTTTAGGTTTATTTTATTTAATTATTTCATTCTCTAACCCAATCACGGTGGGTTCAAACATGAAAAATCAATTAATATACTACCCTGTAGTTTAGTGCTTGTTATTATAAATTTCTAAATTCGGTAACCTATCAGGAATTAATGATGCCCATAGGGCTATCATTATATTTTTATAAAACAATGTTGTGAACATTTATATAAGTTTTTTGTAAAACATTTCCTTTTTTAATAAGTATTTTACATTAATTTTCCACTAAATAATTAATTATATATGCACGTGTAAACCATATTTTCATAATTCAATATATATTAGTTATTCCATTCATTCTAATGACTAGGTTTTAATCGTATCATTTCAATATTAATTTTTTTGCTCGATTATGAATGACCTCAGGTAACATGTACACTATTCATCATAGTGTTTCCATTAAAAAACATAGAATGTTACATTAGGTGATTTGATCGTCGAGATGGCCTCGTCCAGAGATATATTGGTTATGTGATCTTCAGTTGGGCGATATGTTCATCAGTTAAGGTGGAAATGACTTAAATTTTAGGTAAAGGACTATTATATTTTTATATGTTGTGGCCATTAAACTGATTGTCATGTTATCAAGAGAACAAGAGAAATACATGATGTGTCTTTTGTTCTCAATTAGTGATTTTTGCTCACCCATATTGGGATAAACCACTGTTTGTAATTGTTTACACAAATGTTGACTCAAGGATGAGGTGGTTTTGACCACTCATGTGGGGAATAGTCCTTGATATTTAGTATTATGCTATTTTTGGTGTTTTTTACATAGAAATCAACAAAGATGGTGAGAGGCCCTCAAATGATAGCGTTGAGGCTGTCCGATGGGGGATGAGGCTCTCCATGCTTGAGGATAGTGGTCCAAGATCATTTTGGATGACATGCATCACCATTCCTCGGGATCTTGTTTGTTGAGATGATGGTGGTAATTATTTGAGGAAAAATATCTCTAGGCCTTTATAAATTGGTCTTTAAACTAACATGTGCTTTCAAGTAGGAGTTTGAGGGATAAAATTTCTATCAATAGGATATTCCTTCAAGATTTTGATTTCTTGAATTAGACATGAGGTGTGAGATGGCATGAGGTTTTGAGTTATATTTCATGTGGAACATATTGTTTTACTTGGGAATTTTTACATTATAGGATTCCATGATCCATGGGATATGGTTCCTATCCTTTATAGTCATTCAAGTGGTCGATAATATAAGTGAAATCTTCCTAGTGGATTTTGGGAACCTAGGAAGCTTTTGTTATCTAATATCTGTTCTTTCTTTATTTTCTTTTAGTAAAAAGATGCTAGGTCACCATTGTGACGTTCAAACATGTTGCTGGTGGCCTATTGAGACTCATTCTCACATAGTATACAGGCCCTTCCGGATTCATGTAGTCTTTATGCTTCTGCATTTATGTGAGGGTTTAGGATTTGGATCTTGATTTAGTGTTAGAGCATATATGGATGGATGGAATGGGATAAATTAACATTCCTTTCTTAGAATTTTCATTAATTATTTAGATTATTTTTTTTGGAATTATTATGTATATGTATATACTAAGGTCATCCATGGGTAACCCTTTCTTACTTATTGAAATGAATTCCATATAATGGAAAACTTATTTATTTTTAGTTCTGTAAATGGAAGGATGAATTTATTATTTCTTTACACTATGGTTGTTATCATATGGATATGCTGTTATATGTTATTAACTATGCTGCTGACTTGGGTTGGTCTAGTTTGAGTCATCCTTTATTTACATTTTAATTATTTTCATATTATTTCGTGGACCATTATTATATCATTACTAGAGGGTATAGTCTCCCCACTATCACCCTTTTAGAGCCTTTCTACTTGTTAGAAACCATTGTAATATGGGTAGGGGCACCAAATTCTAGTGTTACTTGACTCAGACGCACTACTCAGGTGGCAATTTGGGTCAAGGTCCTATAGTTGGTCTTTGATTTCAATATAATATATGGTTTTTAAGGGTTTTAACAACCTAATGCATGCTTTTATATCACTTGAATTATTTTAAAACCATTTCTAGATTAATTCAAAGCCCATGACACATCATCATGATATTTTATCAACTTTTAAAAATGAAAAATGATTCAATGATGAGTTTCTATTGATATTACTCCAATCCAAGGTTATTGAATATTCATTTTACCCCTATATGAATATTTTTGAACTGTAAAAACTGGAAATATAGATCCCAAATGTTCTTCTAATTAACTATTTATTTATTCTTTTTTATATTTATAACTTTTTTGGGAGATGTTTCAGAGGGTTTGGAAGTTATTTGAAATGTATTAGGGGATATTTTACTAGTGAATTGGTGGTGGATGTTTTTTGGAATCCATTCTACACTAGAATAAAATCATGCACAAGGAGACATGGCCTAAGTGGAAGGGGCATAGACTGGTGCATAGTTTGTTCAAATCACGCAGCTACTTTGGATAAACAACACCAAGTGGGATATAGTCGTTTTTATGGTTATAAAATTGTTTTTCAAATCTTATAGGACAACTGTGCATGTTATCCCTTTAGGAAATGGTTGAAAAATGATTACCACATAGTTTTTTCAAACCATTCTTCTATCCATCCATGGTTTAGAGAAATCCAATAAAAATTGATCTACGTCATAATTATGAATTAACCCATAATTGTTTACGAAAATGTACCAAACTCATGATTTCCATCAAAATAGCTATAGAACCCATACCTATTGATTCAAAAGTTGTTCGGAGGTGTTTCATGGTTCAATGATGCTCGATTATTTCAATAATATGTTGATCTAAGTTGTTTTGAGGATTTTTGTAGATATTCTTCAACCTCTCTATTGGTTTCTTAGATCTATTCCCTTTGTGAGTATATATAGGTTTTTGATGCCAAATATGAATATATTTGGCCTTTTAGTGATAAGGGAAAAGATCTTGGGAATATTTTCTGATATTCTACCCGATTTCATTGGTGTTTGACTGTCATTCTTTGTCTTCACCAAAAACCCCATGTTATGTGGATTCACTCTCAAATAATTTTATTTCAAATATAAACTCTTAATTTTAAATTAATCATTTTTTTGAAATTCATTGTGAAATTGATGTGAATTTGTTTTTTAAAACCATCTTTTGTTATGGTTTATAGAATTGTGTAAATTGGGCATTTTTTAGTGGAATGTGGAATTGGTAACACTATTATAAAATTATGGTTTTAATTTTTTTGTTTTTGTTGAACGGAAAGGAGTATTAAATAAATGTATTGGTTTTATTGAAATTGGTTTTTTGAATGGTTTTTTATAAATGTATAGTTTTCTTTAAAAGGATGAAATGTTCTTTTGGAATTTGTTTTTCAAAAAATGGTTGGGTGTATTCATGTTCATTAAAAATGGATAAGGAGAAAAAGTAACCCCCATTAATAATGGGATAGATAAGGGTCATGACTTTCCCCCATCAAGATGTTTCACTAAGTGATGAATTAGTGAATGGATGAATCACTAATCATGAGAATAGGGAGGTCCAGGTTTCATTCATGGTTGTATGTGTGGATAAGTAGAATTGACTGGATTACTCTAAAAAAGAATTTTTGAAATGGTTAATTGAATTTTTGGGTAATTTTTTTTGGAATCACATTGATTCAGAGAAAAATATTTTGGTATGCAAAATTTTTTGTATATTATGGTATAATTGATTTTAAAATGTTTTATATAAATTTTTATATATGCATTTTTTTATATAATTTTCCTATCATGATCTATCTTAATGGTGTGAAAAGAGAAGTCGTTTGTGGAAAATCTACTAAGTTTCATTACTCACCATAACTTTAGAATATTAGTGATTTTGCACATATTTTTATTAGGTCAAAGTTAATGTTAAATAATTTCACTTCTTTATTGGTTCTTCTTGATAAAAGTTATATAGTTGAAGTTATATCATTGAGTTAGTGACTTTAGGGACTTTGAGTTGTTAGTTTTATATTCTGTTTTGTAGTTGTAATTTTATATTTGTAGTATTTTATTGTTGTACTTTTTATATTTGGTTTGGATATTAATGGAATTACATTGATTCATTTTATATTTTTATCATTCATCGTGTAGTTATTATGTGGTTATGGTGTATTTTGTTAGTTTTTATATTACTAAAAGGAAAAATCATACCCCATATATTAATAAATCCCATGGAATTTATTGTTAGCCCCAGGTATCTTGGGGATTTCACATAAGGCCAATTAATGTTCCATCACTTAATTAAGATAATAAGGAGGGGTGGTATGATATAAATGGTATTAGTTTTATTCTTTCCAAAAATCTTTTTTGAGACAAATGTTGTTAGCTTGTTTGGTCCTTTAATAAAAAGTGTTCATTAGTTCATTTGGTCTTGGAGTATAAATTAATTCATGTATATTCCTCTAGTAGTGAATATAGAAATTTTTAATATTACTGGGACATGAAATGTAGATCATTAAAATATATATTTATCCATTTTATGAATAATATCATGTTATAATGTAGAATGGTACATAAGTGTTTTGGATGCACTTATAAGATTTGGAAACACATTTTCATGGGTTTTTATACTGATTCGCGCATGAAATACCTTATAGATATTCAATCCCACAAGGATTTCATATTTCTTTTTCAGTAATGATTTATGATTAGGTTCCGAAAATTTTACTTTTCAAAAAAATTAAAATTGTTTTCAAATGTGAGATTTTGAAAAAGGACATGATAATAGTATTTTGAAAATATGTTGATTTTCCAAAGCAAACAGAAATTTAAAAAATTGATTAAATGTAAAAAAGGTAGAATTTTGGAAATCAATTTTTTTATAGTATTATGTTTAATAATTTTAAATTACTAATCCTTTAGTTTTTAGAGAGTGAGACATAGGGAATTTGTTGCCATTATAGAAGACGTCACTCGATAATCATCGTAAGAACCATCCAAATAAAGATACTAAGAACGTGGTTTCATATAATCCCTAAGTGAACTAATAAGTTGTTCAGAGTACCATCCAAGACTTTCTGGGTGATGATAGAGGGAAAAAAATTGATATACCAAGGCAGGTGTTTCATTCCTTTCATTTCTAGAAGAATAATCAAACCATATTATTGGGTTGTTTGAAAAAAGAGAATGGAGATGTGTGGATAAGGAGGATGAATCAAATCTTCAATTTCCTAGGAACACTGTTAGAGTTTAATATCAAGATGTAAACATACATGCTAGAAGATCATTCACACAAGTGGTGGGATTTAGCAGTTCAGGAAAAATTAGTCCAATGCCTGTAAATGGATGATTTAGAAGAATTGTTTAACAAACAATTCTATCATCATTCATTAAAACTTCAATTAAGGATGGAATTATTCATCATGATGTATAAAAATCATTCTATCATGGAGTATTTTGATAAATTTATGAATTTAGTCCTCTTTTCATAGAATCATTCTTTTAAAACTTCCTTGAAGGGCCACATGTTTGAATCACGGATGAGGTATGAGATTCACTCAATGATTATTATGCTCTATATAATAGGTTAAAAAAGATAGTAAGTAGAGAAACAATGGATGAAAGGGATATATCAAGAGATAAGGGGATGAAGTATGTTAGTACCTTTGTGAATTAGTGGGATCTCTAACACTAGGAAAAAGAGGAAGAGGGACACATATTTGAAACGTGGGAGCCTGAATCATAATGAGGTTACTAGATGAGGGTATCTTCCTAAAAAACCAAAGATCTAGCATGGATGCATTCAATGTGGTTCATTTCACCAAAACAAGAAAAAATTATGATAACACCTAGGTAAATTTATAATATAACTCTAATGGGGGATTATATAGATCTATTGTCATATTTATTTAAGGTTGGGTATCTGAGACACTTTTCATGTGTCACATGGGTTATATGATTCAATGAGCCAAGGAATGCATAACAAATATCATCATTAAAACTTATCTAGCCATGGTAATTCTATGGATAACATGACTCCTCATCAAGGTAAATCTCAACAAGTCAATAAATAATCAAGTTCAGTGAGAAATAAATTATTTGGTGATTTAAAATATAGATGATTTGTTTAGACCATCGATGGTGAGAGGTATGATTCTATTGATTTCTACCATTATGTAAGATTTCTATGACATAGATGCATGAAACTCCTTCTTTTGTTATTTTTCATTTTCTTTTGTAATTTTAATATTAGAGATGATTCCTTCTAGGTTAAAACATAAAACTCTTCTTAGATAAAAAGAGTGTCGATCCATTGAGGGTAGAGAATGTTCTATAACTATTATCAGAGCTATGTTTATATGGGACTTATATATTATTGAGATGCATGTCTGTAGAATAATCTTGCGTATGGATTGGTTGAAAATGTTCAGGGCTCATATTTACTATTATACTAGATGGGTTAGTTTCTTGACTGAGTATATTATCAAGCATCTATTTAAAGGGGGAACAAATTTAATGTTAGGTTCAATGGGTTTGTTGGAACCAGTATTTGGAACAATCTCATAGAAATTGGTAGTGTTAAATTTGGCATTGGGGGAATGTATCAAGTATTAAAGATTTCTAGCAGTTGTTTATTATATTCTGGATGTTTTTCCTTCAAATTTCTCAGGGTTTCCTCTTATAAGGGATGTGTAGTTTAAAATTTTCCCCATCCATGTGACCAGTACCATATCTTATATATTTTATTGGATGAAACCAATAGAATTAATGGATCTGAAAGTGATGTTGGAAGATCTATAAAGCAAAGGGTTCATTTAGCCTCACATGTCTCTGTAGGTAGTACCAGTTGTGTTTGGGAAAAACAAAGTTGGAACTCTAATGTTGCCTTTGTATTATTGTAATATTAACAAATTTATGATAAAGATTCATTATCCTCTTCGACACATTGTTGAATTTTTCGATCAATTGAGTGGATCCTAATTGTTCTCTAAGATTTACATGTGATCCAGATATCACAAATTGTGAGTTTTGAAGGTGATATTCTAGATATATCTTCTAGAATTTGATATCGACGTTATGAAGATGTGGTAATTACTTATGTTATTATGAATGAACATATAGTACATTTGGATTTGATGAATCATATATTAAAAATATACCTAGATTCTATTATTGTTGTGTTTGTAGATGAAATATAGGTGTACTCAAGGACAATGTCTAAGTATGAAAAACAGATGAAGATAATGTTGTGAATCATGAAATGACATCGTTTGTATGAAAACATATCAAAGATTTATTCTTGGATAAATGATATACGCTTTCCTGGACTTTTATTTTCTAAAAGAGGTTTTTATGTGGATCCATAAAATATAGAGGATGTATTTTCATTACAAGCACCAAAAAATGTTTTTGGGAGACACATTTTCCATGATCTATCCTCCTATTACCAACAATTCATAGGTGATTTTTCATGAGTAGCTTCTCTAATGATAGTATTGTTATGGAAGAATGATCAATTCCTATTGTATAAATAATGTCATATGTTTTTACAAGAGGTGAATGTTCACCTTACATAATCCCAAATCATGATTTTTTTCATAATCCTTACAAGGGTATGTGGTGTATTGTGAAATATAGGTCTACTCAAGTACAATGTCTAAGTATGAATAACATATAAAGATAATGCCGTGAATCATGAAATAACATCATTTGTATGAAAACATATCAATGATTGATTTTTGGATAAATTATATACGCGTTCTTGGACATTTAATTTTTGAAATTGGTTTTTTATTGTGGATCCATAAAATATAGAGGATGTATTTTCATTACAAGCATCAAAAAATTTCTTTGAGAGACACATTTTCCATGGTCTATCATGTTATTACCAACAATTCATTGGTGATTTTTCATGACTATATTCACTAATGATAGCATTGATAAGGAAGAATGTTCTATTCCTATTTTATAGAGAATTTTATATGTTTTTACAAGAGGTTAATGTTAACCTTACATATTTCGGTTTTATTGATTAGAAATTTGATTGTCGACCTTTTGATTTTTCAGGAAAAACAACTTCATTCTTACCAACATTTAATGTAAGTTATTCATACTGGAATGAAGAATGTTTATAATGCATTGAAAGAAAAAAACTATTAGGTCGGTATGATAATAGAAGAGAATGGTTTTGTTTCGAGATGATTAAGTTGATATTTAGTTAATGAAGAGAGTCAAATACTACCAATAAAAATTAAGTATTTACATATAAATTTTCAAAAATTGGAGTATATTGCTATTTATTTTTTATTGGGTATCCATTGAATGTTTTAGAAACATAATTCCATATTGGTGAGAGAGGATTAGATCACAATGTCATCCCATTTCATCCCTATTAATGAATATCATAAAGTGGAAAAATATTCAAAATTATATATAAAAAATTGGTAAAGAGGCATGGCATACCAGTTTTAGTAGTATTAGATAGAGATCAGAGGAATATGACTCTATTCTGAAGTACCTTATTTAAATCCCTTGGGTCTCATATGACTATGAGTAAGATATATGGTAAATTTTTAATGATGATAAAAATGTTAGAGTACATGTTGTGGGATTGTTTAATGGATTTTGGTTTCTCATGGTTAGAGATCACACTATTTTTGGAGGCCTCGTGTAAAAAAATTTATACATACTTGATACAAATGGATCCTTTTGAATAATTGTATGGGTATCCTTATCATTATCATCTTTATTGGGTGGAACTGAGTGAGACATCATTGGTTTGGCTAAGACATTTCTAGGAGAAAATAAAGAATATTCAGTTGATCAAGAAATAGGTGAAAATGAAATACAGTCATCAGAAATCTTATGTGGGGCATCGTTGAGGGTGGTTTTCATTTGAGGTGAGTGATCATGTTTTCTCTAGGATCTCTCTAATTATTGGACATCAATGTTTTGTATAGAAGTTAATGTTATCCCTAAGATAAATAAGTCCTTTGAGATAATAGAATTTATCGGTGGGGTGGAATATCGGTTATCATTACCACCCTAGTTTAGTGTTTTTCATAATGTGATTCATGTATCTGTATTCAAAACTTATCATCATGATGATAACCATGTTATCAAATGGGATGACATTAGACTAGAGTTGGATTCTTCATTGGTACATATCCCATAGAGGATGGTGTAAAGGAAAGATAAATTATTATGTGGAAAAATTATCTCTCTATGGTGGGTTTTGTACAACAATATCAGATGTAGGAAGGGACTAAGGACCAAGACAAGTGGATGGTCGAGTAATGGCCCTAACTAATTTTAGAAAACTTTCAATTTCAAATTTTTCAGGATGGAAATGAAAATGGTGGGTAGAATGTATCTCCCCCATTTTCAATTAAGTTACCCATTTATTCTTTGTTTTATGTATATAAAGATGTTGGGTGATGTTGGGGAGGGTTTAGAAGAAGTTTGAAATTATTTTGAAGATATTATAATGGTTCTTGGATGGTGTAGTGTTTGTGGAAACCATACAACACATTCAAGATACTATGAACAAGGATACATGGGCTAAGAAGAAGGAACAGAAGTTGGTGAACGGTTTTTCCAAACCATGTGACATCCTAGTAGAAGCTGTGAAAAGTGATAGAATGGCCTTTTTCATAGTTGGTGCATGGTTGGTCTAACCATACAGGCCAACTGTGCGAGGTCCCACTTGAGGTAGTTAATGGTACTTGTTTAGCGTATGGTTTATCTTATTGTGATTTTAACCATCATTGTTTTAAAAGAAATATCCAAAAAATGGATCTAGGTCGGTATTAAAAATTTACCCCCTTCCATTTTTTACAAAAAATGGACTTAAATTGGTAATTTTCCCTCTAAAATGATTGATAACCTCTCTCGATTGATCTGGAAGAAATCTAGAGGTGTTTTCTTGTTCATTGAAGCATTATTCATGTGGTAAGTCATTATTGATGAGAGGTTTTGGTTTTTTTACTTAGATCTACTTATCCACCTTTCTATGTTTCATTTACCTAACCTTATTGCTGATTAATATAATTTTTTTATACAGAATATTATTATATTAGTCCTTTTGGTGATATGGGAAGATATATATGATGGATTTTTGGAGATTCAACCCACATTCATTGTCATTCGAGTGGTGTTATTCATTTTCACTATAAAACCCTAGGTATGTGGCTTCACTCTTAACTCCTCATTTTTTAACAAGAATGATTGATTTCAATTTTATTGTTTTAACTAAAATTTGTTTTGAAATTGATGTGAATATCTTATTGGAAAACTAATTTGGTTATAGTTTATAGAATTTTTTAAATTTGAATTTTTTGTAGAAATTGTGATCTGTAATTTGGTTTTTAATTGATTATTTTAATATTACAGTTTTTTTATTAATTGAATAAAGTATTTAATAAAATGATTCATTTTAATAAAATGGGTGTTTTAAATGTTTCAATGAAAGTATGGTTTTATTTAAATGTTTTAAATGGTTGTCTTTTCCTTGTTTTTTTGCATAATAGTTGGGGGGTGTTCATGTACATTTTGGATAGATATGGGTATGTAGACTCCCCATTATTAGTGGTATAGATAAGGGTCAAAGAATTCCCCCATCAAAATGGATTTATAAGTGACAACATAGTGAAAGGATGAATCACCACTCATGTGTATTGTGGGGGTCAACATACCATGCATGGTTGGATATTTGTATATGTGGAATGGAATAGATTATTTCATAATGGAATTCGTGAAATTGTTAAATGACCTGTTTGGGTTGATTTACATGGAATCTGGCTGGTTTAGAGAAAACTATTTTGGTGTGGGAATTAATTTATATTTTCATATAATCAATTTTTAATTGTTTTATATAAATTTTTTATATAAATGAACTAACATGGTCAATCCTAGTAGAATGGGTAGGGATGTCATTTGGGGGAATATACTAGGTTTTATTACTCATCTTTTATTTGGTACATTGGTAAATTCTCATATATTTTTTATTGTTACAAAGGTATAAGTAAATAATCACACATATTTTTTTGTTATTTGTGATTCATGGAATGGATATGGAGTTGAAGAATTAGGTTGGTGTCTTTGGTGTCATTGAGATGTTAGTTTTATCTTTCACAATGTTGTTGTGCTTTCATATTTGGAGTCTTCCATTGTGGTACTTTGTTACAGTTTATTTTTATATCAATGGAATTACTCTGAGTTTTTTTACAATGTTATCATGTATCATGTGGTGATGATGTGGTTATGGTGTGTTTGTATGGTTTTCTTATTTGAAAATGGGAAACCCATCCCATGCTTGTTAATGAAGACCTAGGAATTTATTTCTGGCCTAGGAATCTTGGGGAAGTCCTTTAAGGCCTTGTAACATTCCCTCTCCTTATCAAGGCAATGTGGAGGGGCGAAATGTTATAGAAAAAATTATTTTCCAAAAACCTAATAAAACTGTCACTCAAAGTAATATGGAGTCACATTGAATATTTCAAAAAAAACTATTTTCATTTTCCATTGATTTCATAGAACACTGGGTATTTTTCTTAGTTCAATCCATCATCTATTTAAACTTATTATTGATTCATTCAAATCACATTGTATGTCAAATCTATTTTTATTCTGATTTTACACATCACAAGTCACTCAGTGATGGATTTCATTTCATTGAATTATTATATGATGTGGTTTTCTATGGTTTTGAAAATCAAACAAACATTTTACAGTTTAAATCACTAAAAATATATTTCATATCTTCTTATGAAAACTATATATAATATTGACTTGGATTATGATCAAAAATATCAAACGAAATATTTATCCATTGTTATTTGATTTCATTTTATATTTAGATCTTTTGTTTTTTAACCTAAATCATGATTTTAAATTCTTGGATATATTTTAAAACTAGGTATTGTTTTGTTTTGGAAACACTACCCATCACGAAGATGTGTTATTTAATCATAAATTTAAAAAATTATTAAAATATGGTTTTAAAATGATATTATGAATATATAATATCATTGTATATGATTTTTTTACTAAAAAATCCTTTAATATTTTAAATTATTAAATATGTTATACAGATATGCTGAGAAAAATCTACTAAAATTTATGTAGATTATATTCTTATATTTCAACAAACATTCAAGGTCCATTTTCCTATGATTTTTACACTAACAGTTTATTATCCTAGTTTTCAAACACTAATGCATGTTTTTAATGACATTAATATTTATTAAAAGTGGCTATTGAGTCAATCTAATCACACTATAGGTTTTAGTGAAATTGTTTCATCTATTATACATAACAATGATTCAATTATAGTTTCTTATGATTTAAAATAATTTTGCAATAGTTTTATATTGTTTTCACTATTTCATTAATGTTTCAGTGTTTTAAAAAACTGAAAATTTATTTACAATCATCATCGGAAAATAAAAACTCATATTTCCGTTGAATCAATTACTGAATTTAGAAAAATAAATCGATGTTTTTTTCTATGATTAAACACTAATACATGGTCATTTTCTTAGTTTAAATCATCAAAGGAATGATTTTAAATCTATTGATATCCTTTAAAACTAAATATTAACTCATTCAGTGTAAAATTCTAGTCAAAATAATGTGTCATTTACACGTACACATCAACTATGTATGGAATGTGGATTTATTACTATTTCATGCCATTATTAGGTTGTTGGAAATTATTTTGACCATTATAAGTATGTTTAAGATTTTTAAAACACTAAAAATAAATTTATTGATATCTCTAGAAATGTTTCAATATGATTGATTTGATTTTAGTTAATATAATTAAAAAATAAATCTTTTATTAATTTCAAATTATTTTTCTACTACTGAACGTTTTTTCCATGGTTCTAAACCCCTATAGAATGTTTTGTAGACTTTGATATCTATTAAAACAACTTAGTGAGTCACTTTGACCATACCACATTTTGGTTTTTCATTCTTCATACTTGTTCATTCCAAAAATAATTCAGATATGTTTTTGATATGATTTCACCCAAAAGTGATCATGTTATATGTTTTTGACTGTTGTATGCAAATTTTATAGTTTAAACCCCCAAAAAATTCATTTATTATCACCCTGAGAAAATTGTAATTCATATTCATAGGGATTTAGTTCCTAAATTTCAAAAATTTACTGATGTTCATATTCCTTATAATTCACTCCATTATGAGGGTTTTCATGGTTTTTTTTCACATAATTTATCTTTTTAAATCACTTGATATATTTTAAAATTACAACTTGATTCATTCCTAGTGCACTAAACATCAAATTGACATGTCATCCAATCAAACATGTCACAGATGATTGATAAATTATATTCTAATGATTTCATACTAATTTTAATCCTCGTAATTCCAAGATAACACTAATCTCATATTACCTTAAATCCCCTCAAATAATAAATCATGACATGATACAATATCATTATAACTATAAAAAATAATTGTTTGAATATTTTATGGACTGTGTTTAGAATTTACCAATTCAAGAATATCTATAACACTAGAAATTTCATTAGTAATTACGATCATAACCCTATAAAATTCATAAATTAAGTAATGTTTTACTTTCGACCTCCATTTATCCTATTTTTTAGGAGCCTTTATCTTTAAAAAATTTTGTCGGTGGTGAATTTTTTCATTTCACATTCTAATCAATGATACTACTTGAACCACCACTAGATGGTATAATAATAAATAATGATGGGGACCTAGAAACAACATTAGATAGAGTAGGAAGATATCCATTCCCTTATACACTCAGGATATTATCTTTCCCAGAAATGATTACAAATACATCATTTTAGTAAAATGATTTTGATTTCCCAGGGTTCACTTCCTCGGATTATTGAATTTTAACTTCTTAATTTAAAAATAATAAAAATGTTTTTTAAAAATTATCTAACTAATATATTAATTTTTAATTTATTTTTTAAATTAATATTATTTTATATAAATTAAATAACATTCAAGGGTAAAAAAATTACATACATCAATGTCTCTCGTAGGTTCATTCATTAATCTACTTTCATTTTTTGATGAACACTAAGCCACATCCATGTTCATCTAATCTGGTGACATTAATCGATATCCTTGATGAATATATGTTTATATATGTATATATGTATATATATATATACTCATTTTTAGAAATACAATTTGGTCAAATAACATAATATAAATAATAATGGATAAAATGAATCCATGATTGTTATTTTCATTAAAAAACTCAATAACCTGGTTATATGGAGAATGATTGTATTTCAATATAATTCTTTTTGATAAATCATTGGAAAATAAAAACATTACAAAAAATTATATACATATTCATTATATGTTTTTACGATAATATATAATATGAAAATACCTATTGGGATTCAACCCTGTTAATATAATCAATCATCTTCTACTGCTCATGGGACCTACATTCATGAACATTATAGTATATTAATATAGTTGTCAAGGAAGTTTAATTAAAATAATTCTATATTCTATACTTAATGTCTCTCCATATCATTCCCATCTTTTTAAAGGTTTGGAGGTGTGAAAAGGATTCGGGGATATAAAAATGAAAAATATGAATAAATAAAAAATATAAAACGTTATAAGTATATTAATATCTTTACTCAAACCACTTAATCTAATAATTAGTGAAAATTAAAATTATTATTCACAAAAAATTTTTGTCAAGCAACTCATTAATTAATAAAATTGGTATATGCCTCCAATATGTATAATTAATTGGAAGACTCACCCTCTTATAAGTAATCAGACAGAGAATTTATCTAAAGATCCTTGTAGCATCACCTGTTAGAACCCTAAACTCATCCCAGGGAATTTTAATTTTAATATATTTCTAGTATCATACATATTATGTGTTCATATTTTTATCTCATCTATATTTATCATTATCTATCTAGAAAATGAGATGTATAATTAAGAAAAAATTATAGTTTTTTCTAGATTGATATATGTATGAATAATAATAATTCATGTGTATCCCCTCAATGGAAGAGTAACCAACTACTTCTCCATTGATGGCCCATATAATGTATGATACCAACAATATATGTGAATATTTGGGGATTACTAAATTTCTCGGTTAAAACATAATCTCGTGGATCCAATAAAGGTGATGGTAGAGGTGTTGTACTCTGAGATGATGACCAATCAAGATATCAGGTATTTTTTGTTCTCATAATTCATATGTTTTGAAAAAATATAATATATTCAATGTAAAAAAATTATTATGAAAATTATTTGTACATGAAGGAAAAAATAGATCAATGTATATATATATATATGAAACACTAATAAATTTAAAATTGTAATATAATTTCATTACCAATTCATACATTCAACTATCATTATAATAATTTTCCTCATTATTATAAATGTCCATTATAAAGATTACATCATTTTAAAACTCTTTTAAAAGTTAAATTATATCAATATGTTTAGGGAAAAACAGTGGAGTATTTTTTTTGGATGAGGTTCACTATCACAAATTACCATTTGAGTATCAAATCTTATATCAAACAAGTGTCAATTTTAATTGTTTAGAAACAATCTAAGCATTATTAACTATATGATCCTTATTATAAACTATCTTTACTTATAAATACAAGATAAATGGATCATGGTCTTCATGATAACCATTATGAATCATTAGATAAATGTTGAAAGAAGATTAATGTTATAGATATTTCTTTATACTCCTGTCAATGTTTAACAACATGTATTTGAAAATGATAACTAAAAATTTACCAAGATAGTTTAAGTGGATTATATAAACAATATTTATATAGTTCCCCATGGATAAATGTGTAAATACACCACAATATGGATTTTTTAATTCTTTTTCATGACTAATTTTATGAAAAATAATGACATGAATATGTATGCATTGAATCTTTGAGCCTTCCTTATAATACCTTGTTCTAAAAAATCAAAATATTGGTTATTTCATCTTGGTTATAAAACTTATTATCTTGAAAACGTGGATATAATTTGTTAATTTTTTAAAAAATAACTTTTAATAATATGAATTTATGTTTTTACTCACATAGTGGGTAAATCATTTAAAATATCCTTATTGAAATTTTTTTAATTCCATCTAATTTGAATCTCTACTCCTTATTTACCTCTATTCTTCCAAACTAAATTTTCTAAAAATGGATTTTATATAAAAAAATATTAATAAAATAATATATTTTTTCTTTTATTATCAACAACATGACTATGTAATATCTAATCCATTTCTAAATGGTCATCCTCTGGTTGTAAATTCCAATTATTGTTTTTAAAAAAATATTTTATATGTTTTCATCAGATTAAACACAATTAAATCTAATCTCAATCCTATCCAAATTTTTAAAACATAAGGTTATATACTATTTAAATATGTAATGTTTATTAATATATCCTTCTAGTTGATATTTATTCCTCACAAATGAATTAAAATGACATATATAATTAATAAAATAATTATAAGAAATATATTAAAAAATTTACAAAATAGTTTTATAAAATTGATTCTATCAATGAAAATAAAAATAAAATTAACATACCTCTCAGTTGGATTCATCCGTCGATATTGTATTAGTCAACCAAATTCATCTTTATTAATAAAATGAACCATAAAATTAATCATGATAGCATAAAATAAAAGGATAAATTAACACCTTCAAATAAAATAGTTCAAACAAAATTCTATGTTAATTATGTTCATTCTTAGTTGGATGTATTGTTTTTCAAAGAAACACTATAAATAAGGGTCAAAACTCAAATAAAACTATTGTTAATTCTTTTTGGTAATGTATTGTGTAATACGAAGGGTAGTAACTACTCTATCAAAATATTTGAGTCATGAAGTTTCAATCCATTTAAATTTTAATATTTTATGTCACTGCACCATGAAACGTAACTTCAATATTCATATCGAACTTTTACATTTTAAAATAATTAATTTAATGTATATTTATTTTTTAATCGAAATAATACCCAAATGATGCTTCCATTCTAATTTTTCCATAAAATATTCTTTATATTCATTTCTGCCAAATCATTACAAGCATTATGGTGATCTTTTTTTTACCCCGCTCATTAAAAAAATAAAAATTGCATTTTCATTGAAATTATTCTCAACATTCATTGCATCAATATAATAAAAATTCACATTATACTCTCAATAAATTTTTTTGAAATATATATTAATTTTACTAAACTATTTAATTTTAACAATTGTGGACTTTTTTATCCATACCATATCCCCTTTTCTTCCAACTGATTTCATTTTCCAAATTTATTAGAGCCATTCAATAATTTTGTAAAAAAAAGTAACTCGATAAAGCCTTTATTGTCTTTCTAAATTCAATATCTACATTGAATTGTCACTTGTAAATCCTAAATTTATGTGATGCACAAATTAATTAATCATGTCACATAAAAAACAATTTTCTATTATGAGGCAGTCACTATGTTTCCAACTCAAAATTAAAAACATGAAAATCCAAAATTATATGAGTGTTCCAAATGGGTAATTTTCATAGTGAAGGAAAGTCACTAACTATCCCTTTTAAAGTTAAATTCATTTGGAATTTTTTTCTCAATGATACATCATATTTTTTCATGCCATTATGTAATAATTCTCACAATTCGTTGATTATTGGTTGATGGTATACAAAAATTTCATTTTTAGGACTTTTATTTCATTGAACATTCATAAAAATAATGATATAACTCTGATATATAAAAATATATTATGTTATGTCATAATGTATGAAAAAAACTGGAAATATTCTATAATTAGTTTATGACATACTGAAGGGAAAAAAACATTTCAAGTCAATCCCAAACTAACAATACTATGATTTTATGAAAAGTATAGATATAATGAATCAATATCCATCTATTAGATTAATTTTACATAGAGTCATGATTATTAATTTCAAAAGGATTACACATCATGTATTATACCAATTTAGATAATATGAACAATCATTTCAAGCATAGTTTTTTAGGAATGTACCACAATACCTTTATATGTGATTTTATTCAATTTTTCCCTGGTGTTTCATTCATTTATAATCACCATAATTCTCATTAGTTTCCATATACTATTATGAAATATTATTCCTTATTATTTATCATACTATTCCCCCCAAAAAAACCATTCAATAATTAGGTAATTAATTTCTTTTTGTATAATCATGTTCATGATTTTTGACAACTTTATTTTCCTCAATCATTGATTTATGGATCTTAAATTACACAAATTCACTATAGAGAAACCCCAATATCATTTATATTTATTTGTAAGTAATTACAATGAGACACATAAAAATATAAAACATGATTTTAAGAGATATATTCACTCAATTTGAAAAAAAAAATAAAATTATTTCATTCTTTCTCCATCATATTCATAAAACTCAGTTTTTTTCTAACTATATAGTTGAGTAAGATTGATATGTTGAGGATCAACTAAAATATTTTTTGTTGTATTAAAGTATTTTTTCTTTTATCCAAGAAATACAAATTAATCATTTATCATGTTTTAAAGTAAAGTTTCTTCTGGTGGGTTACTTGGTATTTTAATGATTGGTTAGTCTGCTAATTGAAATTCCATAACATTATATTTTCCCATAAAAATATAAAATTTAAATCAATAAGGAAGTAATTTCAATATTTGGGGATGATATACAACATTGTTTTTCAACCATTGGTAAAATTTACTATAAGGTAAAAATATTTTACTCTACAATCAACTAATTGTGTTATGAATGCACAATCTAAATATTTTCCCTAACCCATTGCACATCGATTTGTTTTTAGAGGTAAATTAATCCAACTTTTATAGACATGTATTACTTTTCCAATTTTATACTAATAAATTTAAAAATTAATTTAGAAGAGTTTAATCAAACATTTACAATCTATTGTCAATATTATTTTGTTGAAAACATTTATTCAATAATTTAGTTATATATATATATATATTAAATAATTATCTATAATTAATCATTGTAATAATTATTGATTGAATATTTAATCCATCTGCAATGCATTATTATCAATTTATATTATTTTATAATATTGTTTTATGTAGCATCTAGTTGGAGTGATTATATAAAAACCTGAAATAAAAAAATTATTTCATTAAAATATATAATCAAGGGTTTTTTTGTCTTAGAGTATTATAGAATAGGGAAAAAATTAATCGAAAAAACAATACATTTTTAACTAATGGAAATGTTTTCCACTATATGAGAAATTTCTTAATCTATAACAAGTCTTTAACGAAAGTAACCAATTATTCATATATGTCACTCTTTTAGATGTTTCATACATTTTATATCATCACAACCTGGAGAAATGTAAATAGGATAAGGAGGTGTTCTCAAATGCTAGACATTGTTAATCATAATTGATAAAAATCTATGATTTTAGGTGAGCATAATATGAACATTCGAGAATAATTAATAGTGTTATACCAAATAAAGAATATAAAACAAATCATGGAATATGTCAGGTAAATATAACATTAGCATGAAACATAAAATAAAAAAGAACATTGTAAAAAACAAAGGCATAGGGAAATTAAAACATTTTGAACAAAAAAATTACTTAAATTTCCCAAATATCAATAATATGTTTATAAGTTCAAAATTATATTTTCATTTGAAATATATTAATATATATATATATATCTTATTGAAAAAAAATTCATAAACCGACAAGATATTGATATCTTGTTTTAATTTCATAAATGTTATAGTTTATTAACATCGGTAATTTTTACTATTAACCTAAGAAAAAACTATTTTTAGAAAATCTAAAAAACCCATAATAGGAATATTATTATATTATAATTTCAAAAATTATATCCATTTATTCAAATAAAATTTATAAGACATTAATTAATTAATTATAATATCCATTCTTAAAATGAAATACTACATAATTTTTATGAAAATATATTTATGAGGAATAATATGACTTTACTGAAAGTTTTGTACTTATTTATTATGAATTAAACAATAAATTTCTCTAATATAAAACCTTTATAAAAATATTCATAATTTGTTTATTTATATTGATACATTACAACTCAATAAATTGGTTATAATTTCTATATTTTAATAATATTATTAAACCATTTGTTGCAGCCTAGTGTTGAATGTGCTACATAATATCCCAAAACATGTACTCTTATATCACCTATTAGAAACATAATCATAAACATTTCAGATTTTATGCTAATAATAATCACCCAAATTTATTCATCCAAAACATATAGTATCAACAATGAACATTGGTTCACTTACATACCCTAAGTTTAGAGTTGTAATGTATTATCAAAAACAATTACATAATAATACATTTGTCTTCAATAGAGAAAAATTACACTATTCCATTATTTTATTATTCCTCATTGAATCTTATACATATCAAATAAATTCTTTACACAATAATCCTTCAAGACAAAATTCATTAAATATAAATATTCATAACCTAGGGAAATATAATTACATTGTAGGTATCTTGGATCATAAATAATTTAGCATGGGACCACCTAACTAGATAATAATCATATCTTATAGGATTAACCAACTACAAGTAAATTACATTTTTTTCATTGGATTAACTTATAGTCAGTTAACTCTATCATTTCTTTTGAGTATCATAACTCTATCTCCTATGAGAATTAATATCAATAATATTGACTCGGTACGATAACACAATGCATTAGAGGGCTAAAATAGACCCACCCTCCACATATCAAACAACTTCATTGATGTATTGAGGTTCATCCAAAATCTCAAATTCATCCATAACATCCATATACCATATCATGAAATAAAACACGTAGATACTGTTATTTCATTAAAATAATAAAATCTTGATTTACTCAGGATAAGAAATAAGTTTCCAAAAAATTTCTTCAAGACATCCTAATAAACCATTAAAGGAAATAAATTGAATGATATCATAAGATCATATCGCCAATAATCCATAAGAATCCTTATATTAATTTTACATATATGAATATATCATTAAAATAACATTTAAAATGATACATAGAAAATCGTTGAATATGCCCTTATCTTTTGATACCATAAAAAACTAAAAATTCCTAACATATTATGAAAATAATTATATTTATGAATAACCATACAATTTATTAAAGGAATATTAAAATAAATAAACATTCATGAAATTTTGAAAAAAAATCATGTCATAAATGTGGAAATTTTAAATTCATTAAATCTTTTCGAAAGATGGATAAAATTGACCTATGTAGAAACCCTTAATATATTTAAATTAAATTTTTTAAAATAGTAAAATATGACTGGAACTAAATTTATAAAATCAATTTTTTAGAAAATAAAATTTATAGAAATATTATAATAAAATATATATATATTAGTTGAAATTATTTAAATCCCAAAATGATCTTTTTTTAAATAAAATCTATTTATGGCCTCTAAAACATAAAAACTGTTGAAATATATAACATAAGAAGATACAAAAAATCAAATGAGTATAAAATGAGTCATGATATTATTTTTCAAGGGTCATAATATGTTTCATATAAACTAATATATATTCATAAATCAAAATGCGTCTCAGTGAATGAATTTTGATGTTAAAAGCCTTGCAATATGGGAAATTCTTTAATCAAAAAGACGTTGTATAATTAATCATATCATGATTATGTATAACCCATAATTTACATGAAATAATATATTAAAACAAATTACTAGTGTATTAATAACAATATATAAAAAAATCATGGTAATTAACTTGAATAATATTTCAATTAATAGAAATTGAGACCATAAAAACCCATTAAAAATTTATACAATTTAAATAAATATCTCATGACATATACAAATTTAAAAAAATATAATTATCATGATGAAATATGCATACATGATAAAAGATCTTAATATGAATCATATACACTTCATAAAAATAATTATGTGTATAATACAAGACATATATCAATGAAGAAATGTTTAGAATAATAATCCTTACAATGATTTTATCATTGGTGTTAGAATTTAATCAATAAATTGATTATACATAAAAATTATAAAATCAAAAAAAAAGAAAATAAATCATCAAAATATCATAGGTAATTTAACCAATAATAATTTTATAACATACTCATTTAATTGTAAGTATAACATAATGAATGATAACTGGGTTAACAAAACCCTTACCTCAATTCAAGCCATTCTAATTATGTCCTTTAAATAAAATTAATAAATTTATATTATTTATTTACATGTTTAATTAAAATTACCATTTTTGTATTCTAATAATTAAACCATTAAATTAATTTATTATGATTACATATTAAATTTCATAACCGGTAAAGTTGATGTTGTGTGTTTTTTGGATGTTTTATTCATTATTTCAAAATTAGATTGATTGGTTGATTGTGTTAAAAGGTTTCATTATTATATATATTTTAGAATAATAATCATGACATAACTATCACACTTATAAATAAAATTCAACTATATAATCTCTCACGATCTGTCCCCTAGGGCCCGTGTCGTGACTACCTGAAGCCTACCTTCCATAGGCCATGGGTTAGAGGCTAGAACAAGATAGGTGTATCCCTGAAATGGGAAGAAATTTTCTTTAAAACTGTATAAACACAGAATCCAAGAACACAACAAGATGCAACAACGATGTAAAGCTATTGTAGTAATGGTGTGTACGGAAAGTAAACGGGGTCGTAATACAAGTCCTACTGAAAGGTACAAATAAAACTGAAAACATAAAAAAGACCCTAGAATCGTCCACTGAGGATCGAACTTAATGTGTTGGTACAACTCTTCTACACTACACTTTATGTAATCCAATCTCATCCATGTACAGCCTAGTCCTGGCTCCCTCAAGTCTCAGCCATGATGCGCGCCGTCTGCACAAGACACAGTAATGTGCGGGTAGAGCCCGTTCAGGGGTGAGTATAACAATAACTTTTAGGGACCCCTAGACTCCGGAAGTTCTCTCATAATTCCAAAAAGGAAAAACACAAATAATTATCTCAATAAAAAGTACAATGAAAAAGACACATCTCAAACTAGGTATAAGAAAAAAAATGTACAGATGATTAGTTGAGAAGCTATATCATCTTATTATATCAAGAGGCACTGATGTTGACCATACGAAGAATAACCCACATTGGATTGGTACATAATAACCCATAAAAGACCCAAGTAGGATCTTACCCACACAAGATCAGTATGCACTAACCCACAAAGGACCGTTGAGCGCTGACCCGCATATGATCTGACCCACATAGGCTCGGTATGTCACTGATCCACGAAGGGTCACTCTATGGTTGGTCCTCATCAGGTCGCATTCTATTGATCCACAAAGTATATATAGTTGTTGATCCACACATGATCACTTGGTGCTGATCCAATATGATCTCTAGGTGATTAACCACATATGATTGCTCGTTTGTAACCCATATATGATCTGTCTCCAAACACCAACTCAGATCCAGCCACTGAATTATTTCTAATACTACGCTTGATTGTGGTAGAACCACTCCTCAATCCATTAGTCATATTCTGACCAGCATAAAATCCCATGAAGAATTAAGCAGATGATTTGTCACATTATAAGGTTACCAACAAAATAGATTGCATTTCAACTAGACACTCGGTGTATAAGTTATTGACATTTCCGTTCTGAGGGCCCAGTTAGATTCGATGTTGATCCATCCTGTCCATACTAAAACATTCCTCAAAACTCTCTGGGAGTATTTCAAAAGACCTCCTCGCTCCATGGATCCCAACTGTAGAGATGGTTTGTTATAACATACGTCCAGTTGACAAGATATGGTAACTTATTTGTATCAAGGCATGAGAGGGGTTAGGGTCTTGTCTAACCCGGTCAGCTCAACCCATCCTGACCCAACCCAGTCTGGGTCTGACCTATCCCGGCTCAAACCAGACTGGGCCTGACCAGTTTTGGTTGGGCCACAGTGGGCTCAACCCACCAGCTGGCATGACCCATGCGGGGTAACATAGTCTGCTAGACCTGAATAGATCAAAGGAGCTATTTGGATCCTTTATTGGCAGTTCCAAATGGTACCGCCTCATCACCCATGGGACCCACACGGAGCTCCCCTATATCGTCTCGGCTTTGAGCTACATCTCCATTTAGTGTGGCACACAATGGTGCACCACCTCCACCTCCGCGAATAGCTACTATCGGCTTCCTATCCAACCACCGCGGCACCTAGAGGCTCCCCACATCAACCGTGGGTGGAATTTTTTGGTCGCCTCCCTCATCCTCCAGCATTGGTCACCAGTGTCGCCGCGCTGGTATCCCACCGGCACTTCATACGCGGGCCACCGCCT
Source organism: Viscum album (assembly GCA_963277665.1). Taxonomy (NCBI): domain Eukaryota; kingdom Viridiplantae; phylum Streptophyta; class Magnoliopsida; order Santalales; family Viscaceae; genus Viscum; species Viscum album. The sequence goes on from OY728131.1 coordinate 1,390,865,526, forward strand.
GAGTTCTGGTGGCCTGTTCTCCCTTCTAGACGTGCCTATGGTCCTCTCAGGATGCCTCCATCATTACGCGCCTCTCGGTTTCATGGTTACATAAACTTGTAACAACATGCCTCTGAAGAAAAAAGTGAAAAACAATCGTTGGAGGGTCCAAGTCTTTTTGGATTCAATCACGCCCTCTATGTTATCATCCTAAAAGGAGGGAGTAAATTATACATCACATTACTAAATAATGATAAACCACGTCGAAATCCCCCGCATCGACCACCTGAAGATTCACGAATGAGGAGAAGAAATGTGGGAATTTATATTATTAAATGAAAACCACTACCTCGTGAACAATAAGAGGTAACAAGATCATTGACGGAAGGATAGTAACTGTTAGAGTGAGGTTTCCAGCTTTCATCAATCCTAGGTCATCTTCACCCAAGATTCTATCCTCTGTCATTGGAAGACGTCACATCACTTCTCCAGAGGTTCTTTGCTTGGTGAAGCCGTATAAAAACTCTACCCTGATCCTCACTTAAATAAAAGGGGAAAAGCTGAGTAACGCATCAAGAAATTAAAGAGTTTCATTTAATGAATGGATCTCTTAATTCACCAATAGCACGGTTACAAATAAAATAGATTAATTCCATTAATTATCTTCATATGTCACTGTTCCCCACCACCACCACTCACTTTCTATAGAAAAATAGAAATAATAACATGTTAAGTAATTTTATTATATTTCTGTAAAATCCCAAATTTAAATTTTTCTCCCGACCTACTACAGTAGAAGTGAGGCTTCCCATAAACGAATCATGGCACTTCAAATTCAATGGTTCCCTCATATTTTTAATTTGATCACCAGTTCAAAATATTGAAAATTCCTCCAGAAAGATTACTGAATCTACAAAAAAGGTCAGAAATTAATTCCATGCACACCAGCCCTCAGAATCACGTGCCATCAATTTTTGTATACTTGTAAAATCCCAAATAATTTAAAAGAATACATGGAAATTTCAGGCATTTACGTTCTCCCCAGCTTATGGATTTTTGTCCCCAATAGAAACAACAAAACTAGGATAACAAATGGGGTAACTGAGCATGTATATGGTCTTCTATCTACCATGTGCTATCTTGGATATTCCCACATTTCCAACGAACTCACACCATAGGAATAAAACTCCCATGAAGGACCCACTCCTGTCGATCCACTATCTCCACTGAGAACTCTTCAAATATCATCCCATCATCAATGTCTTGATCTCCCCAGTCGATATGGTGTGATTTATCAAGCACATATCTCCTCATTTGTGACACATGGAATACATTATTCACCTACTGAATCTATGGGAGATATGCTAGATGCTATACCACCTTTCCTACTCTATTGAGGATCTGGAAAGGTCTGATTATCCTCAGAGATAGCCTGTCACCCTAGTCAAACCTTTGTAATCATTGTCTATGTGAGGCCCATAGGAAGACATGGTCTACCTCCTCAAACTCCAAGGGTCTCCATTTCTTGTTAGCATAATACATCTGACAACTCTTTGCATCCCTCATCCACTTCTGAATGAATTTCACCTTCTATGTGGTGGCATGTACCAACTCTATACCCATAAGGGTTGACTCCCATGCATCTATCCAGCAATGAGGTGATATTCATGGTAACCCCTATAAGGCCTCTAAAAGTGTCATGTTGATGCTTGAGTGATAAATTTTGTTTTATGAAAGCTCCACCAATGGAAGGAGGTCCTCCCAACATTGGCCAAAATCGAGGAAATAAGCATGATGCATGTCCTTGAATTTTTGTGTGGTCTGCTTCAACTGACCATCTGTCTGAGGGTGAAAGGTAGTGCGGAAGAGTAGCTGTGTTCCGAAAGACACCTGCAATCCCTTCCTCAACAGAGATGTAAAATTTGGATCACAATATGAGATGATCACTGATGGTAATACGTGAAGTCTCACTATCTACTACACATATGGGCATCCTAAGACCTATAATGATCACTACTATCAGATGGGAAATAAGTGGTCCGACATGGGGAGTTGGTCAATGACCACCCATATGGAATCGTGGACCCAAGTCATACGTGGTATCCTAGTTACACTATCCATGGAGATACCACTCTACTTACACTCTTGTGCATCATTTGGCTGAGCTAAGCTCTTTGGTACATGATTCTCAACCTTTACATACTTACAAGTGAGGCATCGAGATATAAAATTTTCCACTGATTTCTTCATCACTGGACACCATTGCTGAAACCAATGGTCCTGATACATATTCTCTACTCCATGATGTACTGAAAAAGGGGACATGAGAAACTTCCTCAACACATCATCTCGAAGTGTTACTGGTACCACAGTGAGTCCTATGAAAAGGATGATGTGATCCCCTCCATTAGAAAATCCATTAAGATCATGTCTTATGGATACCTAATAATGTCGGTCCTCGCAATCTATGACCTTGAGTTGTGCCTTCGGAGAATTCTAAATAAGAGGTGGTGTGACAGTCATAGACTGGTGGTAAGCTTCCCCATCTGTATCCACAAAGGTTATCTTCAATTTCGCTAGTAGTTATGTTTCCTCACTCAGCAATTGTAAGCCAGACCTCCTAGTGAGTGCATCTGCTAATACATTCCTCATTCCATGAGTATAGACTATCTCAAAGTCATAGTCATGGAGGAACTCTAGAAATTGTTTTTGAATCAAGTTCATGTCCCTCTGTGAGAATATATACCTATGTATCTTGTGATCAAAGTAAATAGTAAAGCATTCACCCATCAAGTAGTGTCTCCACATATAATGTGAAAATAACAGTACTGTTAACTCTATGTCATGGGTAGTGTAGTTCCACTCATGATGTCTCAACTGCCATGAGTTGTAAGTAATAAACACTCGCTCCTGCAACAGGACACAACACAGTCTTGTCCCTAACATGTTATAGTAAACTACGTACCCAGCGCCCTCTTCCGGTAGCCTCAAGAGGGGATCACTCGACAGTCTCTATATCAACTCTTAGAAACTCTTATGGCACTTCTCTATCCACAAGAAACCCTGCCCCTTCTTCAACAAGGCTGACATGGGTTCCGCAACCCTAAGAAGTCAGGTACAAATCTTTGGTAGTACCCAGCCAATCCCAAGAAAATCCTCACTTCGGTCACACTCCTGGGTGGTTCCCAAGAAATCAATGCATTTAACTTTTTTGGATCCACTGTGACTCCAGCCTCCGAGATAACATTCCCTGGGATGTGGACTTGATGTATCCAAACCGGACACTTTGAGATCGTCCCAAAAATATGGTGCTCATGGAGTGTATATAGATCTATCTATAGGACTGTGGAATGCTCCTCCTCTGACACTGTGTATAGGAATATGTTGTCAATGAAGACCACCACAAAGCAATCCAGTTATGGATGAAATATCCTATTCATGAGCCCCATGAACACTGACGGAGCATTGGTCATGCTGAAAGGCATCACCAAGAACTTGTAATGGCCATACAAACATCTGGATGTCGTATTCAGTATGTCCTTATCCCGTACTCTAAGCTGATGATAGCCCGATCTAAGGTCTATCATTGAAAACCAAGGATCTTCATTCAGCTAGTCAAAGATATCATCGATACTCGAGAGTGGATACTTGTTCATCACGGTCACCTGGTTCAGGTGATGATATTCCACACAAAGCCTCAATCTCCCATATGCCTTTCTAGTGAACAAGAGCAGGGATGCCCATGGAGAAACACAGGGCCTTATTAACCCCTTTCCCTACAAGTACTCTAACTGTAACCACAACTCTCAAAGCTCCACGTGAGCCATCCGATATTCTGGTCTAGATATCAGTGTTTTCCTTGGGTATAGGTTAATGTATAAGTCTACCTCTTTCCATGGAGGTAGTCCCGGAACATCATCAGGAAATATATCAGCATACTCGTCCACCACTATATGATAAATCAGACTCCTCACATCAACTGCTTCGGGGGTGAGGCTAGCCAACTATTGAGTAATTAGATGCACCATCTTTAGAGATAGTTCATCATGTGCTACAATGGTTTCCATCTCACTAGTGAAGGTAAACCTAATCACATCTTCATGGACACACCGCACTTTGAACCTATGATAGTTGATCTGGGCATGGAATTTGGATAGCCAGTTCATACTCAAGATGATTTCGTAAGGGCTCAACACTACTACTATGAGATCACACCTGACGCTCTCACCTCCTATAGTAAGTTCACACTTTTGGTACCAGTGTGTAATTGTCGAATCTACTCCCATAGGATTCTCTACTGACAAGGATCGGGCCAACAGCTCCATCGGAATATCTGAGCTCCAAACTATTGTTGTGAAAATTAAATAGTGACGGTCACATGTGTCTATAAGTATTATAGCTATGGTGGAATAGACAAAAAACGTACCTATAATCAACTCTAGATCATTGTGTCCATAGACCTCTACGGCATGTAGTTTTGATTTCCCCGATCTACCAGCTCCATATGGTCAGGGTGGACCTCATGTTGTTCGTAGCGGTAGAACCTCAAGTCGTCGCCCATAACCTACTGCACGGCCTGCTCTGTTTCCTCATCTTCTGCCCTGTCGACCTCCTCAGTCGAATCTCTGCCTCTACCTCAATGGTCCCTCGACTGTCTGATGATTTTCGGTTTGGTGGTTTGGTCAGTCGCGAGCCACGTGGCCCTGCCTACAGCACATGAAACACAGTTTTCCGCCCAACTGATCTTCTATGCCTCTTGAGCTCTGCACCTCCGACCATGAATTCTCGGGTTGTCCACCAGTGGGTCTAGACCGCTTGAACCTCTATTTCATCTGTCTACTACCTCATGAAGATGACTCAGCTACCTTTAATCTAGTGGTGTGTCTCACTGTCAGTACCTACTCAGTTATGAAGCTCCCCTAAAATAGTGCTCGCTCGAATACTTTAGCCTGCATCGGTATATTAAACGATATCATAGATGCTCTGATCTCTCTCCAGAGACCCTTCTCAAATGTCCGGGACCTAAATAATGTGTCATGTACCATATTAGTGGAGTAAAGTGGGAGGTTAGTGAATCTCTCCGAGTATTGGGCCACTCATAAGCTACCCTGTTATAATTGTTGAAGCTCCTGGATACACACAAAGATTAGTGTCATTATAAAAAACTCCACCCTGAAGAGGCTCTCAAAGATCTTCCAAGTGACGGTCACCTTGTCATGTGACTAGATAATTAGGCTAAAGAACCTCCATGTAGTGCCCTGGAAAAGGCAAGTAGCTAGGATAATCATCTTCTCTTCTATTGTCTCAACCATGCAAAAAACACTGGAAACATCCTCCAGACAGTCCTCAGTAGCCTGTGGATCTATCTTTCTTAGAAACCATAGACGACTATGTCATTGTAACTTGTTCAATACGCTCATTCGGAATGAATGGTTTACTGCTGGGGTTGGTGGAATCTAATTTCCAACGTTTGGTGGTGCTATTGGTGCACCCCCTAAAGGCGCAACCACAGTAAGAGGTCCCCACACTTAAGCCTCATCGCACAGTGGGCAGTCATCATATACTCTCTTGGTAATCCTGGTTCACTATCTACGTGGTGGCATCTTGAAAAGAAATAGGTGTTCCACGGTCAATATGTTATACTTGGCGAGTTTACTCAAATGAGAACAAAGTAAAAACATTTCCAAAACACATGTAATCAGTTTTTTCGTGCACCGAGTTAGAAATAAGAATTAAGGGTCCCAGTGTATGGATATGTCAGTCATCATACCACCACATGGCTCCCTAAACTGAAATCCATACTAAAAAAACTTAATACTATTTCTCCATTAAAAAGATCAGTGTCCTAGTTCTTTGGTAGAACTGACTGCTCTGATACAACATAGTCATGACCCATCCCTCAGGGCCTGTGTCGTGACTACCCCAACCCACCTTCCATTGGCCAGGGGTAAGACACTAGAACCAAATAGGTGTATCTATAAAATGGGATGTCATTTCCTTTAAACCTATAGAAACACACTATCCTATAACACACGAAGATGTAACCATGAAGTAAAACTGAAGTAGTAAAGGTGAGTAATAAAAGTAAAATGGGTCGGAATAGAAGCCCAACTGAAATGTAAAACTACAACTAAAAACCAGAAAACAACTCCTGGAATTTTCCACCGAGGATCCCACCTGAATGGTAGGTACAGCTCGTCCCCACTACTCACCACGTCATCCAATCTCCTCTATGTGCCACATGGTCCTGGCTCCATCATGTCTTCGCCAAGCTGGTTGTCATTTTCATAAGACACAATAATGAGAGGGAGAATCCCATTCAAGGGTGAGTATAAAAATACCCAGTAGGGAGCCAGAGACCCCTAAAGGTCTCTCAGAATTACACAATGGAAAAACAAAAAACGTGATCTCAATCACATGCAAAAAAAGAAAAAGATACAGATCAAAGAAGGTATATGAAAAGAATAAAATTACAGATGATTAGTTGAGAAGCTAGGTCATTTTATTATGTCGAGAGACTTTACTGCTGACCATACGGAGTCTTACCCACACAGGATCCGTAGGAACTAACCCCCACAAACCCCACACAGGATCCCACCCACCCAGAGTCGATAGGTACTAACCCCCTCAAGACCCACATATGTTCTAAACCACATAGGATCGGTATGGGCTGACCCACATAGGATTGCGGAGAACAGACCCACACAAGATCTCACCCACACATGATCGGTATGTCGTTGATCCATGATGGGCCTCTCTATGGATGGTCCTCGTTAGGTGACGTACTTCTGATCCACATAGGATCTCAAGGTGTTGATCCACACAGGATCGATCAGTGCTAATCCACACAGGATCGCTAGGTGATGGCCCACACATGATCACTCAATACTTGTTAGGACCATGCTGAAGGAAGAGATGGTTTTCATGGATTTTCTTTTGTTGATCTTGAAGAAGTTTTCATAAAGGAAAGACACCGTGAATTTATATGAAATCAGAACCAAGATTACTGAACATTCGGTGTCTGGTACTTGGAGTCTGGAAATTGAGGAGTTCGAAACTGAGAACATGGAGATCGATGAATTTGGAGTCTGTAAATTCAGAGTCTGGAAATTGAGAAGTTCAGAACCGGGAAATTGAAAATTTCTGAAAGATAGCTTGTAAGAAATGTGAAGGCACTAATTGTGACGATGCATTGTTGTTTAGTAACTCTAATTTTTGAGTACATTAATGTACTCATAATGAAAGAAAAAGTTGGGTGCTGAAGTCATACCAAGATCTGGAAGAGTCGTTCTGAGAACCAGAAGTGCGGAGTCGACTTCCTGAAAATAATTTGCAGAGTCTACTTCCTGAACAGAATTTGCGGAGTCTACTTCCTGAATTGAATTTGTGGAGTCTACTTCCTAAACAGAACTTGCGGACTCTACTCCTTGAACAGAATTTTGGAGTTGACTTGCTGAAGAAGAAGTTCGTAGTGATAATTTCAGAGATGACATGTTTAAGAAGATGTTCATAGAGTGTATTTCAGAGTCGACTTCCTGTGTCAGAAGTTCGTAGCGTGAAGTTCGGGGTCGACTTGCTGAGTCAGAAGTCCTGAGTGAAGAAGTTCGGAGTCAACTCCCTGATCCTGATGTTTGTAGCCAGAAGTGCGGAGTCATTCCATGAATTGTTGAAGATGTAATGAGAATTCATACCGAGAAGTGATGAAGAGTCATATCGAGAAAGGAAATGGTTTCATGCCAAAGAAGTGGTGAAGAGTTATGCTGAGAATTGAAGTGATGTTGAAGACTCAAGAAGGATTGATTCAATTAAGTTATTCTGAGAATTAGGAACGGTGGATCCGAGAATATTATGCTGAGAAGACAGAAGACAGGATCTGAGAATGTGATGCTGAGAAATAAGAAGAGTGGATCTGAAAATGTGACTCTGAGAAACAGGAATAACAACGTCGAATCTGGAAAAGGTCAAAGTTCTAAATCAAGAGAAGTGAAAGATGATTTGATAAGATTTTATAAGTGTTGACTATGACTTAATTACACTAACATTTCAGGAGAAATTAAGATTTGGGAGAATATAAGTGAGAGGGAACGTATTTTGGTTTCCCGCCTAAGCACACTTTGGAGAACCTATAAAAGGAGATCAGGTTGCTAAGTAAGGATGATGAAGGAGTAGAGAGAGAAGCTCTGATAATATCAAGAGAGGAATAATATCTTGGCCGACTGAGTTTCATTGTGGTTTCAATCGAAATGATAATTTCATACTGGTTGACATCATATTGAGTTTCTCATATTGAAGAGTCGGAGTGCAAATGAATCTGGAGTGAAGAATTCGGAGTGGAGATTCGGAATGGGGAATCTGTACCGGCTGTCACCATATTGAGTTTCTCAGACAGAGGAAGACTCAAATTGAATATTTGGAGTGGAGAAGAATATGGGGTGAAGAATTCATAGTGGAGATTTGAAATGGGGAATCCGTACTAGTGGTCACCGTATTGAGTTTCTCAGATTGAGGAAGACTCGAATTGAATAATTTGAGTGAAGAAGAAAATTCGGAGTGGATATTTTGGAGTTGAGATTCAGAGTGGGAAGTTCAGACTGTAATTGATCTATCTCAAGTGCATGGATTCCTTGCCTTTCTTCTGGGTAAGGAAGTGAATATTTGTGTTGAACATGCTTACACTTGTGTATTTGAAAGGAAGTGCAGGAAACATAATTTGTTACAAGAAAAGAGATTTTTCCCTATTGGGCTAAGAGGGTGCACCCGCACTGGAGTGATTGTTTCACTGTGCTTCATGAGTGTAAGGGTATATCTTACTCGTTGTAACCCAAGGATTGTTTTCTTAGTGGATTGTATGGTGCTGGATTGTTTCCAACCATACCAAGGATGTAGCTATTCTTATTGAATAGTGAACCTTGTAAATTGTTGTGTTCCTTTGGATGTGTTATTGTTTCTTTTCTCAGTAGGTAATTATATCTTTAACAGGAGACAATGGTTGTTCTCAATTTTAAGGGAAGTTAAAAAGGGAGAGAAAGGGGTACCACTGATTCACCCCCCCCCCCCCGCCCCTCTCAGTGGTTCATTCCTCCAACTGGGTCCTTATTAGTGGTATCAGAGGGAGGATACCTTTGTTTTTGTTGCTGATGGTGAATCTGAATTTTGTGAACAATAATGGAAATATGGTATTCGATGGGAAGAAATATCAAATCTGTAAGGATATAATTCTTCCATATCACATGTTTATTAGTTATGAAGTTCTTGAAGCTGCAACAGTTGGGTTTCCCCCCATTGAAGACAATGTTCCACTCAGACCTGTTGACTAGAAGTATATTAAGAATGATGGAAGAGGCAAGAATGCTCTATTGTCTTCACTTTGTGAAAGTGAATTCTTGAGATTAAAATTTGTGGCCACAGCCAAATGTATATTGGATAAACTGAAAACATATACGAAGGGAATACAAAAGTCAAGAAGGAAAAACAACAAATCTAGAGATTGAGGTATGAAGACCTGAAGATGGGGGAGCATGAATATATTGGGGATTTCTTCACCAGGGTAAAGGATATTGTTAGTATTATCAGATGTCTTGGAGAAGAGCTGAAAGACTCTACTGTTGTGGAAACGATCAGGAGGATTCATCCTGATAAATTTGATGCGGAGGTATCCTCATTAAAAGATAGAGATTTAGAGACTCTATCTATTGATGAGTTGTATATAAATATCATTACTTATGAGATGAGAAGGGAAAAGGTTATGAAGACCAATAAAAAGGTTGACATAGAATTATCTTTCAAATCTATGAAGAAGGAAAAGTCTAAGAAGAATTTGATTTAAGAATATGGTGGTGACTTTGACTCGGAAAACGAGGTATGTAAAAATATTAAAGATATTTTATCCTTCTTTTCAAATAATGTTTAAATAGGAACATGTAAATACTAGGGAAAACATACCATGAAGTTTTCTGAATGTGGAGGCATTGGCCACTTTGTTGATAAATTCCCTCGAAGGGAGAATTAAGAATATAGTGATGAAGAAGAATGAAATCCAAGAAAGTTATAGAAGAAGCAAGGTGGTAAAGGAAAGTCAGGTAAGGAAAAGAAGTTCTTAAAATCCAAGAGAAAATGTTTTCTATCTATAAATGAAGAAGATGAAGAAAGTGATGTTGAATCTAAAAAAACAGTTGACCATGGTGTGGAAAATACTTTCATCGGAACAGTGGATGATAAAGATTTCAGAACCAGCAGCTCGGAAGAAGAAGAAACTCAGCGTGAGATGCGTCTGAAATAATAATTGAAGGAATGTTTATGGAAGATCAGAAGGCTGGATAAGCTTAACAAAAAGTTGGAAGATAAGCATTTCTCGGCATCCAGTCAAGCCAATGATAAAGAAGAACTTGAGAAAGTGATTTAATATTTGAAGAAATCTGTTGAAGATGAGTAAAATCCAAATGAGCACATGAGAGTTAAGCTGAAGGAAAAAGAGGAAGAATCATAACTCTTTCAAAATAAGCTCTCAGAATTTGAATCAAGAAACATTTGTATTCAAAACTCAACTACTGATGTTGGTGAAAGCTCTCAACAAGCACATTCTGAGAATATTCAACAGAAGAATAAAGTGATTGATCTGAAGAAGAATGCTAAGAAAGTTACTTATGTTGACAAGACCGGCATTGCTGGGATCACTAAAGTCTCAAGGAAAACTATGTCTAACACTGGTGAAAAACCATCAAAATCATAGAAGGTATAAATCCAGCAGAGAAATCTTGCTAACAAAAGAATGGTTAGTGGGGCTGAAGAATGAGAAACAAAGAAGTATCAGTACAAAAGCTTTAGAGGAAGGTACTCATTCTATGTGTACTATTGGTATTGTGGTGGATTCGGGCATACACCAAATATGTGTTGGTTTAATCAACATTATTACCAACACCCCACAAGTTATTAGAGGTAGATATTGGGGGGGAGTCAATATCCTCAAAGGAAGAAGAGTGATAATGTTTTCTTGAAGAAATTTGAGATGAATGAAGTCAAGATAGAAAATAGGTTCTAGCCTCTGGACACTATTTGTGAAAGGTGTGAACAACCTGGACACCTTGCAAAGGGATGTCTTTTACTGTTATCAGCTCAACAAAATGTTCTTAATTCTCAGAAGCCGAAGGTGATGAAAGAAGTGAAAGAAAAAAAGCTCTTGTTGTTGAAACTGCTCTAAAAGTTACAAAGGAAGAACAACCTTGGATACTTTATAGTGGGTCTTTTTCACATATGACAGGATACTTAAATATTCTAAGAAATATGATGAAGTATAAAGAAGTCACAATGACATTTTGAAATGTTGAATCTTTAAAAATCAATGGTGTTGTATTATCCATCATTGGGAGGGAAAAATTGAAGTCCAAGAAAACTCTGTATATTGATGGGTTGAAGCACAACATGATGACTGTATCACAATTGTGTGATGAGGGTAACAAAGTTATCTTCACGAAATATTTGTTAATTGTGAAATGTGAAGAAGATGGTCAGATTGTTACAAGATGCCAACGAACCAAAGGGAATCCGTTTCAGGTTGGAAATTCACAAAACTCCCGATATATGATCTTAGTGGAATAAAATCAGTTGTGGCATAGAAGACTTGGAAACATGTTTCAGAGAAATATGAGCAAGTTATCTCAAAGGTATAGTGTTCGAGATATTGTAGATTTTCCTTGAAGAAGAGATTGGTGTTGCACTACTTGTCGGAAAGGAACGATTAAAAGTGTTGCACATAAGAAGGTTGAAATTTGTTCAAAACAACCCCTTGAACTAATACATTCTAATATATGTGTTTCGATGAGAAAACAATCAACAAATGGAGACATGTACTTCATCACCTTCATTGATGATTTTTCTCGCATTACATGTGTTATTTTTATTAAGCACATGTCAGATGCGCTGAAAATGTTTAAAAGATTCAGAAGGAAAGATGAGAATGAATTTGAGTACTTTGTGAAGAAGCTGAGAACAGATAATGGTGGTGAGTATGGAAGTGAATAATTTTAAGACTATATTGAGAAGCATCGGATTCAGCATGAATAAAATTCTTCATATACACCTCAACAAAATTGGGTTGCTGAAAGGAAGAACAGAAGTTTGGTGGAAATGGGAAGAACCATGGTGGATGAACATAACCTTACTCATTACTTTTGGAGGAAAGCTACAGGTACATCTGTTTATATTCATAATCGATGTTTCTACAGGACCCAATCAAAAAATACTCCATATGAACTTTTCTATGGCATTACACCAAGTATGAAGCAAGCTAATGTTTTTGGGAGCCCATGCAGCAGAAAGAAGAAAGGTGGAAGTAGTGTAATATTCAAGCAGAAAGAAGAAGATGGAATTTTTCATGGTTATGCTCCAGAAGTAAGAGGTTATAGGTGCTTTAACAAAGAAGTAGGAATAATGGTGGACACAGTTGATGTAAAAGTCATTGATAATCTGGGGAATGATAAGCATGTCCAGATAGATAAGGAATATGATGAAGATGAAGCTAATGATTATAATAAGGATGCAATGAATTGTAATCCTAATCAAGATGAAGAATCAGATTCAGCCATATCTAGTGACGAGGAAGGCACACAAAAAACTTGTCCAAGGCTGATGAAACAAGTGAAATCTTAGAACATAATTGGTTATCAATGTCACATGGTTCAAACAAGAAGAACAAGTAATTCTATATAACATACTTCCTTGTATTCTATAGTGGAACCAAATGATGTTAAAGAAGCCTTTGAGCATCCGGAATGGGATCAAGCCATGAATGTATAATTGGATCATATTAAAAGAATGACACATGGGAACTCGTACCCAAGACTGAGAATAAGAACATTATCGGCACCAAATGGGTCTTTCGGAACATGTTTAATGAAGAAATTAAGAATGTATTTGAGATGTACTGGTTGGGTGAAATGAGATACTTTATTGGGATACAAATTTTTCTATAGAAAGAATTTATTTTTATCTGACAAGAAAAGTATGCTAAAGAACTTATTAAGAAGTTTGGGATGGAAAACTCAAAACCTATATAAACTCCAATTTAAGTAGGAACAAATATAAGTTAAAATGATGAAGCAAAATAAGTTGATCAGAAAGAATATCGAAAGATGATTGGAAGTTTGTTATACCTGAGTGAATCAAGAGCAGATTTTGTTTTTTCTGTTACCGTATGTGCTAGATTTCAGAGTACTCCTAAAGAATCATATCTTGTTGCTGGAAATTGAATTCTCAGATACATAAAAAGCACAATATAATTTAGAATCCTGTATAGTGGCTCAAATAACATTGAATTGTTTGGCTATTTAGATGCAGATTGGGCAGGGAATGTTGATGACAGAAGATTTTCATATGGTGGAGTGTTCTTTATAGGAAAAATTTATATTGGATGGCACTCGAAGAAGAAACATTATGTGACACTTAGTACGACTGAATCTGAATATGTTTCTGGTACTCAGGCTTCTACTCAACTTATCTGGATGAATACATAGTTGGATGATTTGTTAGTTGAAGTGAATTTTCCCTTGATCATGGGCTGTGATAATCAAAGAAAAATTAATATTATCAAAAATCTAGTCCAACATTCTCGATTGAAGCATATTTACATCAAATATCATTTCATCTAAGAGCATGTGGAAAAGAATGAACTGAAACTTGAATATGATCCATCTGCAGAACATGTTGCTGATATTTTCACAAAACCCTTTCCGAATGAATCATCCTCAAGATTGAGGTTGAACATGGGTGTCAAACCTCTTTCTCTTCAAGGATAAGGTATGTTGTTCTGTCCCCTCTTTCTTCTTACCTTTGGATTATTTTTTCAAGGGGGAGTAGTTGGTTGTATCAGAAATATATTATTCAAAGAGAGAGTTGTGGGTAAGCTATGAGCTCAGCATTTTTTTTGTGTATGTGAACTATTTTAACTCTTTGTTGGAGTGGATGTAGGAAAGAACATGAAGTTGTTTATAGGATGTATGAAGGTGAATATGTATGAAGTTGAAGATTTAATTTTCACTACCTATGGATATTATGGTTTTGCTGTCAATGATTCTTGTTTCCTATAATGAGTTAGCTCACGTAGACATAGAATTATTTAAAAGTAATACATTGGTTGAGGTTTCCAGGTTTGGTGATTTTTGAAAACTTGTTGGACAAAAAAATCCAAAGGGGGAGATTATTAGTACCAAGCTGATGGAAGAGATGGTTTGCATGGATTCACTTTTGTTGATCTTGAGAAAGTTTTCATAAAGGAATGAAACCTTGAATTTCTAGGAATTCAGAATCAAGATTACTAAAAATTCGGTGTCAGGAATTCAGAGTTTGGAAATTGACGAGTTCGGAATCGAGAACCTGGTGATCGAAGAATTTGGAGTGTGTAAATTCGGAGTCAGGAAATTGATAAATTCGGAACCTCAAAATTTCAAATTTCCAAAAGCTGGCTTGTATGATATGTGAAGACACTAATTGTAATGATTCTTTTCTATTTTGTAACTATAATTTGTGAGTATATGAAAGTACACATAATGCAAGAAAAATATGGGTGGTTAATTCATACCGAGATCTGGAAGAGACGTTCCTAGAACCAGAAGTGTGTAGTCGACTTCCTGAACAGAATTTGTGTAGTCTACTTCCTGAACAGAATTTGCGGAGTCTACTTCCTGAACAGAATTTGCAGAATCTACATCCTGAACAAAACGTGCAGGGTCTACTTCCTGAATAGAAGATCAGAGTCGGATTGTTGAAAAAAAAGTTCATAGCGATAATTTCAGAGTCTACATACTGAAGAAGAAGTTCATAGAAAGAAGTTCAGATTCGACTTCATGTGTCGGATGTTCGTAGCGGGAAGTTTGGAGTCGACTTGCAGAGTCAAAAGTTCGGAGTGCAGAAGTTCGGAGTCGAATTCCTGAACCTGAAGTTCGTAGCCATAAGTGAAGATTCATGCTGATAATTGGTGAAGTCGTAACAAGAAGTCGTAACGAGAAGTCAAACTGAGATTTGATGAAGAGTCATACCAAGAATTGAAATGGTGTCATGCCGAAGAAGTAGTGAAGAGTTAAGATGATAATTGAAGTGATGCCGAAGACTCAATAAGGATTTATTCGAGAATGTGATGCCAAGAATCAGGAAGGTTGGATCTGAGAATATGATTCCATGAAGACATATGACAGGATCCGAGAATGTGATAGGGAGAAATCAGAAGAGTGGATCCGAGAATGTGACTCCGTGAAACTGGCGTAATAAGGTCGGATCAGGAAAAGGCCAATGTTATAAATCAAGAGAAGTGAAAGAGGATTTGAGATGATTCTAAAATAATTGACTATGTCTTAAATACTCCATGATTTCAGGGGAAATTTAGATTTGGGTGAATTTAAGTGAACGGGAAAATATTTTGGTTTCCCACCGAAGCACACTTTGGAGCACCTATAAATGGAGACCAGGGTGCTATGTAAGGATGCTAAAGGAGTAGAGAGAGAAGCTCTGGTAATCTATAGAGAGTAAGAAGAGCTTGGCCGACTAAGTTTCATTATGGATTCAATTGAAACGAGAATTTGATACTGGTTGACATCGTATTGAGTTTCTCAAATTGAAGATTCAGAGTGTAGATGAATTGGTAGGGAATAATTAGGAGTGGAGATTCGGAATGGGGAATCAGTACTGGTTGTCATGGTATTGAGTTTCTTAGATGAAGGGAGACTCAGATTTATGATTCTAAGTGGAGAAGAATACGAAGTGAAGAATTCGGAGTGGAGATTCAGAATGGGGAATCAGTACTGGTTGTCACCGTAATGAGTTTCTCAGACTGAGGAAGACTCGAATTGAATAATCGGAGTGAAGAAGAAAATTCGAAGTGGATATTTCGGAGTGGAGATTAGGATTGGGATGATCGAACTTTAATTGATCTATATCAAGTCCAAGAAGTCCTTACCTTTCTTCTGGGTAATGAAGTGAATATTTATGATGAACATGCTTATACTTGTGTATTTGAAAGGATGTGTAGGTAACATATGTTTTTACAAGAAAATAAAATTTTCCCTACTGTGATAAGAGGGTGAACATTCACTGGAGTGATTATTTCACAGTGCTTCATAGGTGTAAGGGTATATCCTACTCGTTGTAATCCAAGTATTGTTTCCTTATTGGATTGTATGGTGCTGGATTGTTTCCAACCATACCAAGGATGTAGCTATTCTTATTGAATTGTGAACCTTGTAAATTGTTGTGTTCTTTTGTATGTGTGCTTGTTTGTTTTCTCAATAGGGAATTATATCTTTAATAGGAGACAAAGGTTGTTCTCAATTTTAAGGGAACTTAAAAAGATATGAAAAGGCATACCACTGATTCAACCCCCCCCCCCCTCTCAGTGGTTCATTGCTCCAACTGGGTCCTTATAGTACTAACCTCCATATGATATGTCTCCAACCTTCTCCTCACTGTTAACCACTGGATTTCGGCTCATAGTTCACTTTCTTCTGGGAGAACTGATCCTCAAGCCATCAGTATTATTTCAATAGGAACAAATTCCCATAAAGATCGAACCTGATGATCAGTCATGTCCTAAGGTTTCTAACGTAGTAGAAGGCATGTAAACCGGATGCCCATTTTGTATGTTATTGGAACTTTAGTGCCAAGGGCCTGGTTGGATTCGAAGTCGATCAAACCCGGCCTTACTCCAACATTCCCCAAAACACTATTGGACTATATAAAAAGGATAGTATCACTTCATGGATCACAGTTCTGTTGATGGTTTGTCAAACAGACGTATGGATTGCAAGATACGGTCACTTATACGTATCAGGGCCCTAGAGGGGTCCGGGTCTGGTCTGAACCGGTCTGTCCGACCCATCCCCACCTAGCCCGGGACGTCCTGACCTAGTGAGGCTGACCTAGCCCAGCCTGAACTGGACTGTGATGCCTTGGTTGGGCTGACCCACGGACCGGCCTCGCCTGCCCAGACTAGGCTGGACCACGGAAGTTTGGCACGCCGGTCGTCGCAACACTCACGAGGTCGCGCGGTCTGCTGCACCCGAATTCCTCAAAGGAATTTTGCGGTTATATTATAGGTATCTCTAGGTGGTGCCACCTCATCTCCCATAGGATCTGTAGGGTGTGTGTCCCTTGTGTCGGCATGGAATCGAGTCGTGGATCCCTTTAGCATGGCGCACAACATTGTTCCACCTCCACCTCCATGGTCGGCCGCTGTCGGCCACATGTCCGACCACCGAGGAGCTGCTCTTCCACCAGGGAAAGCGGTTTCTGGACACCTGTCAGACCACCGTGGCGCCGCTCTTCCTCCATGGATGGTGGTTTCCGGCCGTCACCCTAGTCCGCTGGCACTACTGCACTGGCACTTCTTTTGTGGGCCACTAGGTGAGTTTTGGTGCTCTGTTCTTCCTTTTGGACGTTCCTACAGTCCTCTCGAGATGCCATCGTCATTTCACGCCTCTAGATTTCATGTTTTCATCACGTTGGAAGAACTCATCTCTAAAGAAAGATATGAAAAACAAGGGGCAGAGGGTCCGGGCATTGTTCGTTTGGCCCGCTCCCTCTGTGTTAGCAACATAGCAAGAGAGAGTAAATTATACATCACATAAAAAATATTGATAAGCCTCGTTCAAATCCCACACATCGATCACCCAAAAATTCATGAACGAGGATATAAAATGAGGGAATTTCATGAATTAAATGACAACCCCTACCTTTTGAACCTTCATAGGTATCACGATCATTGGTGTAAAGAGAGTCCCCATCAGAGTGAGGTCGTCGGCGTTTGTCGATCTTGGATCGTCACTTCCCTAGCATCAATAATCCATTAGTGGAAGACGTTTTATCACATCGTTAGAGGTTCTTTTCTTGGTGAATCCATGGAAAAACTCCAACGAGAGCCTAACATAAATATAGGGCGAAAAGGTGATTAACTCACTCAGAAATTGATGAGGTTCATTTAATGAACGGACCTCTTAATTTCTCAATGGTGCAATTATTAATAAAGGAGATTCAAGCCATTAATTGGCTTGAAATGTCACCGGTCCACACCACCACCTCTAATCTGCTGGAGAAAAAGAAATAAAATCACATGTTGTGTTATTTTATTATTTTTTTGTCAAGTACAATTTTTACCCTTTTCTCCAAACATACTATGGTTGAAGTGAAGCTTACCTTAAGAAAATCCAGGCATTGCAGATTCAACGGTGCCCTTATATTTTTTTATATAATCATTAGTTCAAAATATAGAAAACACCTCCTTGGCATTTACTGAATATACATAAAAAAGTTCAAAAATTCATTCCGGGCACACCGGGCCACGGAATCACGCGCTGTAAATTTTTTTAGACTTGTAATAATACTAAATAATTTTAAAAAATTACATGGACTTTTTGGGTCTTTACATAATCACCCATGAATTTTATATATTAGAAAAAAATCACATCACTTCATGGAGGTGGTATTCCACACCTAGTCACTTTCGAAGTTACAAATGTTTAATGGGTGGATGGGTAAGAAGGTATGTATTATATAATATTTTGGAAGATGAATTGTGTGATGAATGTAATATATATTTATTAAATCCATCATAATAAAAATACATTTTAGGTGGTGATGCAAAATGAAACTCATCACATCATGGAATTTGTAGTCCAAATGTACACATGAACGATGATTTTATTCCCCTTAGGATAGAAAATGAATGAAATATAAATTTTTTTCTTTAAAACATTAAAAAAAATATATTTGGTAGATATTAATTTTTCTATATTTAAATTTATAGGATATAACTGAAATAGAAAAAATAATTAAAATGGATAACGTTGGCTAAAATGATTACCTCCACATTGAAAGACCTCTTTTGGATTTCTTCTTAATAACGATAAGAATTGTTTTCAAGAAGAAACCAGAACCTCTAGAACTTATTTAAGGATTTATAAATGAGATTATTTTAGTGTTTGTTTTAAGTAAGTGGATCATGTTAGTGTCAATAATATAGGATTTCTGGTGTCCTTTTATAGAGAAATAAATTTTTGACTTCTAATTACTTGAAATATTTAAATATAATAAATTCATTTTCGTGTCAAATTGGAACAAAGAATAAAAATAGATAATATAAGATAAGAAAGTATTGAAAAACTATCAACCAATTATATTTGGATGCTTTTATGTTTCACTTTAATCATTTTCTCTTGGTTTAACACATTCGTTAACCAAATTTAACCTTAGACGTGGTAAGAACTTCTTCAATAATAAACGATTTTAAATTTACTTATATCGGAAAAAATTTCTGAAAAATGGTTAGTAGATGAATTGTTACCATATAAAATCACCCTTGTCCTCATTCAATATATTTATCATTTTCCAATTATTTGATATTATATTATTTGTCAAAAAAACCATTAAAGTCATTTGAAGAACAATTATCATATATTAACATTAATGACATCAAGAATGGTATTGAATATTAATATAAACTACATTAACATAAATTATTAATTTTTATTAAAAATAATATTAACATATTACCTTTATTAATCCAAAATATTACTTTTTATATTTTTAAAATCATTTACTTTCATATTTCTAATACTTGTATAAACAATGCGTTAGTGTATTTTATTATTCAAGGTAATTATATCATTACAAAAAAATTATTTAAAATTGTAAAAATTTATTAATTTATTTCAAAAAATGCATTTATATTCATTAATGGAATCTCGTTAACCTTATGTGAACATATAATATACATTATTATCAAGTGGGGGGAAATTTAGAATCATTCTTTGCGGAAAACAATATAATGTTCATCATCAAAGGAAAATGGCACCAAAATTATATGTTTTTTAATATATGAATGGATTGGTTGAAGTAAACCCACATCATAGAAATAAAGTAGGATTTAGGAAAAAAATCATAAATCCTTATCACACTATTTTAAACCATAATTTCTCATTTTACTCTTGTTAAGGTGAAAAATATTCTTCATGGTTAGTATTCATTATTCCAAAATAAAATTATCAAATTATTTACAAATTATGCACCAAATTATTTCAAATATGGAATAAATTTATAAATATTGAACTTATAAATGTGGAAAATAATGTGAATATAAAATAGTTAATCACAACGAAAATTTATTTTAAAAATTGTGTGTTTACATCAAAAATTGATTATACCAAAATCAAGTATAAAACTTATTATATTGTAATTAATTGTATTATTTATTAGTAAATGAGTTATATTATAATTTAATATTAAATTAAAATCATATTTTACTTTTCTATTAAATGAAATTATTGTTTTACAGAAATTGGTGTTTTTTGCTATTGACTCAAAAATCAATATTTCTTGAAATGTATCAAATTTGTTCCCGAAGATAATTTTTATAAGAAGATTCTAAAAAGGATATATTTTTTATAAAATAAAATATAAAATATTGGAAGAAATTAATTATAATATTCTTTGAGAAAAACCAATATCTTCCATTATTTAAGAAAACATCTTTATGAAGGATAAAATGGATTTACTACAAATTGAGTACTTGTTTATTAATAATTAATGAATAAACTTTTATTTAGTAAAACCATTATATATATATAAATCATAATTGATTTACTCTTATTAATGTATTTAAATTCAATGGCTAGGTTGTATTGGTTAAATTTAAATAATAATATTTTTTGGTTCATTTATGCTTGTTGTTGCATTTGTATATGCTATAAAAACTAGTGTTCTTTTAAAATCGTAGGGTGTTACATTTTCATTATTAAAAAATTTCAACCTCTAAATTCTATCTTGATATCGATAATCAATGATATAAAATTTTAATATTCTTTTTTTAAAACCCATGTTAAAAACCAGCCATGAGAATTACCTTTTGAAAATAGGGAAAGTGAAATATGGAGGCCATCCGGAATAACACAAAACAATGTTTAAAAATAGGAGAAGATTAGTTATAAGTGAACATATGGATTTGGAGGAATAAATTCATTTCAAAATTAAGATAAAATGTGATAGTGAAAATAGATAACAATAATGTAAAAAATCATAAATAAGTGAATAACATTAAAACCATAAAACAATGATGTTTGAAAATATATAATTAATTTTTTAAAAATGTAGATGATAGTAATTTTTAAATTTCTACATCCCCTTCCGAGATTTTAGTATTTCCATTACCATCATGACCAATATCATAAGAAAATTTAATTAACTGATTTTCCTTAAATCCATAAATTAAATTTCATTATTTGGATGAATATATCGATATGTATCATCTTTTATCTCATATTTTACTCCAATGGATGATTATGTGTTATTAATTCCAAAATCATTATTATAAAATTCAAAATAAACATCATGTATATAAAAATAAGAAAATAAATTCTTCACACATTTTCTATAACCCAAATTTCTATCACATGATAATATAATACCCAAATAAAAATATTTATAAATATATAAAACAATAAAATATAATATATCAATAATGAAACTGATGTAATAACATTGATCGTTCCAAAATTAGCTAAACTATAAAACTATTCAGAATATTGTTTTTTGAATCTTACATAATTCATTGTAGAATTATAAAATATAGTGAACTTCACAAAAATCGTAAGAATAAAATTTATTAACTTTCAAAAAAAATTAACCTTATCTTGATAACAAATTTGTCAAAAAAATTACCCTATAACAAAATCACTTTTCAATCATTAATGTTAACCAAATATCCAATGGAACATAATTATCCAATTGTTGTTTCCTACATAAAACCTAGTAAAATGGTTAAATCACTTAAGGTATAATCACTTATGAACTCAAAAATAGTATTTTATCCAATAAATAAAATATAAAACTAAATCTAATATTCCCATTATAGTAACTATAACTATAACATTAAAAAAACCTAAAATATATTAATATTTAGTTTTATTCATACCCTGGTCATATACAAACTATAATAGATTAACATGAACTCGCAGATCAGATGCTAAAAAAATAATCTTTTTATTTTAGGCTTTGGTACCAATAATAATTCCATAATTTAGTCATAAAAATTCTTACAATAAAAGAGTAAATATTAAATCACTTATATACCTAATATCAATTTATCATTTTAGTTTTTTATAATTAGGATAAACTCTTTCTTAAAAAAAACACATGTCTTCAAGTGATATTCTTTTCCACTATTACACTCTTTTCTTATTCCACGTTACATGTTCACCTTTTCCCATATAATTGATCTCACATGAAGTATTTGAAGAAATAAATAACTTAAGATCAATATAATATATTTATGAAATGAAAAACCAAAGATGGGGGAGCTCAAATTATTATTAAGGATTATTATAAGTAGTAGTAGTTCAATTTCATAATTGTTTATAAGATGAGAATAATGGTATGATGGAATAATCAATGTGAAAGAGCATACAAAGAGAAATCATTCATATAAAACCTATTTAATAATTAAGGAGACATGGAATAAATATTTAAATTAACAACAAGATTAATAAAAGTCAAAAATCATGAGACATGTGAACACAATCCTTAATAAAGCGTCTATTAAAAATCAAAGGAATGATTTAAAAAACTGAATATGTATCATTTAAGATCAAAAAATCATTATGGAATGTCATAACTAGAAAATTACTTTATCTAATGGATATGACCTATAATTGGTAGACTCCTCATACCAGAAATTTATAATCAGTTAACTATGTCATCCCTTAGGAGTAATAATACTCTATCATATATTAGGAGTAACTTCGATCCAGTTAACTATATCTCATTACCCAATAAATTGGAGAGATATACTATACCCACCCATCACATATCAAAAAAATCATTTATGGGTTTGGGTTTAGTCTCCAATCTCAATTTCATAAATAATTTCTATTTACCATATTCTAAAATAAATCACAAGGATGGTTTCATTTCCTCAAAACTATGATAGGTAGATATACCCATGAAAGAAAGTAGTCCTGTCTGAAATATCTTTGAAACATTTTCATACACCATTCAGAGAATGGAATTAATTGGTATTATAATATCATATCCAAATTTAATAAATGTTATCATTATATGAAATTAAAATAGATGAAAATAACATTAAAATAACATTTAAAAGGTTCCTTTTATAACTGGAAAAAATAACCATTTTGATCAGTACATTTAAAAAAATAGCAAAATACTATATAAATAATATTGATTCAACATAACCATGGAAACATGTGAATACAAAATTCAATTAATTTAATGGTTAATAAATAAATAAAATTAAGCCAAGTTGTAAACATTAAAAATAAACATTTTTTCAATATTGTGTAAAGTGGGTAAAAAGGGACCCATGTGGAAAATGTTACGAAATTTGCATTTAAACCATTTAAAACAACGTAAAACAGGATATAAAATAAATTTATCTAATATTTTATGTTTATAATACATCATTCTTGAAGGAAGACAATGGTAATGAAGGAATATTTCTATTAAAATTATTTAAAATCATTAAAAAAATTAAATAAAAATGTTACATACTTTGAAACAAATAAAATTCAAAGGAATAACATGGGAAAAAAATAAAATTAAATTTATTTTAAAACTATTCATGATATTTTATTTCAATATTCATTATATAAACCCTTTAATTAATATATGTTAATTACACAAAACAAGTTGGAAAGAAGGAATTTTGAGAAAAGAAACCCTTGCAACATGAGTAATACCTGAATACAAAATCCTTTGAATGAAGGAAAATAAAATAATTCTATAAAAACCATAATTTACATGAAATAATATGTTAATACGGATTCTTGGGATAATAATTAAAACATTTCAAATAAAACATGTTTCTTAACCTGAATTATGTCCAAAAGAATTGCAATTAAGACCATGAAACCCCTTTTTACTTTTATAATATTTGAATCAATATATCATGAAAGCAAGAACATAAATGTAACTTAATGTATCAAGATAAAATATCCCAATAATAATCATATACTCCTTATAAAATCATGTATTTACTTAATATAATACATGTCTCAAAGAGACAATGTTGAGTAGAACAATTATTACAATGATCGTGTCATTGATGTTGGAATTTAATCAATGATGATATTATGTGTAAAAATTGTAAAACCAAAAAAATTAGTTGAAATAAAAAATTAAACAATCATAGGACATCTTATAAATAATTTTTTCATAAAAAAATTAGTGAAGTATAAGTATTACCCATTGAATGGAAATGAGTTAAGAAACCCCTTACTACGATCTAAGATTTTTTATGCATGTAATTAGATCCAATGTAATAAATTTTATTAATTATTTACTTATTTGAGAAAATATTATATTATTATTCCTATATCATTTAAAAAATATCTAATTTATAATAATGACATATTTACTTACTTAATCAGCTATGTTTTCATCTAGTGTTTTGAGGATGTAATGTTTGAAATTGAAAACTTCCTTTGGTAGGTAGACCATGTTGAAAATGATAATAATTAGATCATCTAAATAACAATTATCATGATATTTTTATCATTTTTATTCATCAAATAATATTTCAAAATATCCCATGAAAGGTATATGTGATAAACAATTCACATTTCTTCATGGATGTATTATCGTACACGACAGTTGATGTTATCATTTTTGAATTGGTGGATATGTTGGAAGGTAAGTAATATATTATATTTGAAAAAAAAATCGTTAATTTATATCATATATATTTATAAAATATATAATAATTACCATACATGAGAGGCTATGACAAAAAAATAATTACATTTCTTCGTGGTGGTGGTTGTCCACACATACACCTGAACGAATATATCCTTCCATTTTGGATGGAAAAGAAAAAAATAATGTTGTTACATTAACATAATAATATAAAACTATATGGTATATATTTATGTTTTTATATTTTTTGTATAAGAAATAATTTCCTAAATAAAAAATTGAAATAAAATGAAAGAGATCAGTTAAAATAATTACCTTCCACTTGAGATATATCCTTTGAATTTCATCATAATGAACCTAGGGTTGGTATTATTAAGAATAATAAAATCTATAAAATTGATAAGTATTTTTAAAAATATGGATTGGTATTTATTTTTTTGATAATTTTCCCATGTTGGTGAGAATAATAGAAGAGAGGTGGTATCCTTTTATAGTGATGAAAATGACAGACATAAAACTATTTAAAATAATTAAATATACTAATTTTTTTTCATATAGTAGTTGAATCAATTTGCCAAAAATTATAATATAATATATTTTAATGGTCAAATAATTTAAAACAATAAAATTTTGACTTTTATCTATTTTTTTTAAATATTAACTTTTTTTTAACCACGTCATTATCCAATATTAACTATAATCGAGATAAGAAATTTTTCAAAACTAAAGAGTTGTAAATTTACTAATAAGTTTACAATTTACTAAAAAATGGCCAAGTAAATTATTTTTAGGCAACCTCCCATCCTCCTTGTCCAAATTTAATATTTTTTTATATAAAATAAATTAATAATATATTATTTAACATAAAATACCATTATATTCATTTTATGTACTATTCACATATTTTGACCTTAAATACCTCAAATCAAGAATGGAATTCAAATATAATATTTTTAATCATTAATTTAACATTATTATTAACCATAAAATTATTTTGAAAGAATAATAAATTTAGTATTTATGACATTAATATCTTTAAATAGCATTCATTAATTTCTTTGCTATTGTTATAAGAAATGTGTCAGTGTTGTGTAAGAATTTAAGGTAAATATACCCCCAATAATAATATAAAATAAACTATCATAAAAAATAAAAGTATTGATTTAAAAATGATCTTTTATTTTAAAACATAACATATATCCTTCCCTATCTGATCATATAAGAAAAGTTAGATACATGAAAATGAATTTTTTGGATTTTCCTTTGTAGAAAATAATATAATGGTTTCTATTAAAGAAAAATTGAACTAAAATACAATATTTTTAAATATAATAATGGTTCTAACTAAAACAATTAATCCCAATATAAAACATTCTAACGTAATATTTATTTATAATGTCATATCAAATACTTTTAACCATTTTTACCTGATTTAGACTTAGTTAGGTGATAAATATTTAGTACGATTACTATAAATTATGTTCAAAAAAATAATGTTGAACTATTTACCAATTTTGAAACACTTTATTCAAAATATAGAATAAATTTTTCAATATTAAATTTATGGAAGTGATAGAAATAAATATTATTATAAACATGTAAATCACAACGAAAACCCATTTTTAGAAAAAATGTGTTTTTTATCTCAATAATAAAATTATACCAAAATCAAGTAGAAATTCAATTACAATGTAATTAATTATATTATTTATTTATAATGCAGACATAAGTTAATTTTATATAAAATTAAAACAATAATGTGAATTTTCAATGAAAATAAACAGCGGTTGTGAAAAAATGTTATTTTTTAATATTCATTGAAAAATTAATCCTTTTAGAAAATTCAAAAAAAAACACACTAAGATAATATTGATTTGATAGTTTTAATAATGGAGTTATTTTTATCAAATAAATTTTGTAAAATTTTTCTAATTCAATTATAATATTCAATTATAAAAATCAATAAATTCATTTTCGATAAAAATTCTGTTTCAAGAATAAAATGACATTATTGAAAATTGATAGCTTATTTAATAAAAATTTATCAACACATTTATATTGACTAAGTGTATTTTTATATATGTTATAATTTTTTACTCTTATTCATATCATATAAATTAATCTTTTAGCTATATCGTCCATATTTATATAATTATATGTCATTTTTTGTTTAAGCTTAGTGTTGTGCGTCATATACAATTTTGGAAACAATGTTATTTTATGTTATTAGGGGTTTACATGATAGAAAATATCTAACATATTATTCTTCTTTAAATAATATATAAGCTAAATTCAATGGGTATTACATTCTCCCTGCCTAATAAAAATTTTGTTCTCATAATTTTATTTCTTGTTTTCTAAACAAATTTAGAAAATTAATATAATTAGATATAGATTTTATCATGAAAATTGTATTCTAGCATATGACGATGAAAAATATTATTTATGTGCCTATATAAAACATATAGTTCAATTTGAGTTTATGAAAATAAAACATGGTATTTTAGATTTTCCTTCCACATAATACTCGATAGACTAGACTTTAGTTTTCATGAGTTTTATAAATTTCATTAATATTGGATAGAAAATATGAAATCATGAACATAATTGATGTCAAATAATTATTAAGAATTAATATATCCTTTAATGCACATAATAATGATTACAATGTATCTTTTTTGAATGAATAACTAAAATCAAATTTTAAGGGATTATTTGATCCATTAAGCTTTATTTTTTATTATTGTATAAATGTTTTTTTGACCATTGACTACTCCAATTTATTCCCATTTAATTATATAAAAAATACACAGCATATGTGAAAAATAATTTTCAATAATCTAAATAATAAAATGAATTAGTAATCACTAAAATTTCAAAAATAACATCCATGGTCCAATATTAAACATTAAACTCTAAACTCTTCAGAATATGGTGGACCAAATTTCAATAAATCATACTAAGATATTAAATTAAATTTAATATAATTCACCTCACATAGAAACAAATACTATACCTTATGGTTATTTAAAAAGTTGAGTATCCTCTTTTTCCTAGAAACATTAATAAATATTCCATCTATATAGACAGGGTGGTTAGGATCTCAGTCTTCTACGGAAGGATACAAGTATTTTGTGGTGATGGATGGTCATGCTACAGTCTTCCATAGTGATGTCAAGATCCAAGACATCCACATCATGCTTCGATATGGTGAGATATTTGGGTGGATATTTTTAGTCCCCACATGCGGTTTTGATGAAGGTTACAGAATTTGAGGAGCATTATGTCGTCGATATTCTCAGGGTGGCCCTATTCCCATCCCTTGTGGGCTCCCCTCTTGCTTCTCATGTGTTTTCTCATTTTCTCCTTTTGTGTGGGGTTTTTATTGGTTCTAATCTACTCAAATTCATCTCTAGATAGGTGATTCTTGTTCATATTGGCGTGGTTCCCATCATTGGTGATGCTTCTTTTGTGAGGTTTGTGGGTCTTCCGGTCTTGTGAGGTGTGTTGTATTGGCTTCTCATGTCTAGGGGTGTCTAGTATCTTGGGGTTTCTCATCTACAGTTCTGGTTTCTAAGGGATCCATGTGGTTTTGTTGCATCTGGTCTATCTTTCAGTGATGATTCTGGAGATTAGGGTTCTGACTATATTGATGTTAATTTATTAAATTCTAATTTTCTGGTTATTTGAATTTGTTTCGGGTGGATTATCTTGACATGTGTTCTATGTTCAAGGGCATATACAACCAAAGATTCTTCATGGGCCTACTTCTGATGATGTTCTGGGTATGAAGTTTTCACCAGCCATTGGCTATCTAGATTTGCTCATTTGAGAGGGTAATACTTTTTATAGTCTTGTGTAGCTCTGCACAAAATATCTATCTGAGGAATGATGAGAAGGTGGATTCTAGATGTTACATTCTTGATGATGTGGTTAAGATTTTATTTTTTTTCCATCATTTCATTTTTGATGGTTTTTTGAACTTTTGGGGCATAGTTTAGGTCTTTACATATGTGATGTCATTTTGGGTTCTCCCTCAACCCATAAAACGGGGTTTTGTATATAAAATTTTAATTTTCAGTTAGCCTATATTTTACATAGATTCATTATGTATATTGTCATTATCTTCAAATATTTTATAAAATTAAATTCTGATTATGTATTTAACAAGATGGTTCCTTCCACAATTATCACATTTTTCATGTTATTTCCTTCCCTTCACCACCTTTTCATGATTTAGTTTATCCTTTTATTTCACTAACCCCTTTATTTTCATGATTTCATTTTAAAATATATATCCTAGAGAATTATTTTCTAGTATTAATTTTACTTGATACCATATATTTATAAGATGAAAACATTTTTCAAACTAAGGAAATTTTAATGGTCGGCTTATTAGAATCAATGAAATTATCAGTATTACATTGTAATCATTATCATGCCATGTAAATATAGTAATTATAGTATCATACATTGAAACAATTTCTTCCCCATTCTAATTTAAAGTGAGGAACTAACTCTCCATTGTAGCTCATTTCTATCAAAGAAATTAATTCTCCAAAAAATCACTATAAATTTTATCCATTCCATATATTCCATTTCAACATATTATTTATAATTTGGGATCAATCAGTCTCACACTTTAATAAATATAGTACTAGAGTACACTTTTCCCTTTAATTAAATTCCATTGACAAAAATATATTTTCAAAGGACATAATCATGTATTCTTCTACCAATGGATTAGTATTTCTATTAAAATTTGGAGTATACTATTGTGTGACAAGACCCAACATATGTGCATCATTATAAAGAACAACAGGATCTCCATAAGGGAAATTTTATTTTCTATAACCCGAGTTAGCTTCCCTAATATACCTATGATCTTCTCAATTCCAACACTCGGTATATAGACTTTTTCAAAAGGTAAATCCATGCATTAACTATGGGTGATGATATAGTTTCCCTTCCTTCCTCTAGGAATTGCCACTAAATAATGGAACATAATGATTTAGACAATTATCATCTGAAATATTAATAAATTATGTAAAAAATATCTATAATGATAAATATTATCAAATACCCTAAGGTATTAATGTAATTATAATGTGATCTCTGATTATAAATTAGGGATAAATAAAACAAAATCCATAGTGATTAAATAAATCATACATAACATAGAAAATTGGATAATGATATGACATTACATGCAATCAATAATTTTATTTTAGTTATCATCTATGGATAATATCAATAAAATAGTCACATGGAAAATGGAAATTTTATAATAAATTATGTAATTTCATAATTCTGGAAATTCGCGGTTCAGGAATCTAAACCAAGATATCACATACCTTAGTGTCAAGGCCTCTCAACCATGAAAATTTTCATTTCGTCAAGGCCTCTCAACTAAGACATTTTTATTTTATAGATAGAACCCACCAAATACCCAACTATTCTTATATGATCTTATTCCCACAATATATATATATGTCATCTTATTTTTTATCCTAATTACAATGATACATTTAGGGGATATATATATATATATATATTTGTTCCCAACCAATCAATGTAAAATCCTATGAATTATTTATATTTATAATAATAAATAAAAAATATTCCCCAAATTCATTATAATTGAATAATAATCCATATCGAATCAAGAATTTAGAGAAAAAAAATTTCCAAAATAAATTAAATAATATACATAAAAATATTCCTTCAACTTATATAATATATAAAATTTTATATAGTTAATAAATAATCAAAAAATACAAATCATTCCAAATTTATCCATGATATTTACAAAATAGAGACATGAAGAAGAAAAATAATGTCTAGAGAATAATAGAACGTGACAGAGTACATGATCACAAGAAAATAAATGATCTATAAATAAGATATATGACATATCATTCCCATAATCAGAGTCTCTTTGTTTGACCCCACCGATCTACTCTAGTTTTTTCATTTATTTTATAAATTGGAAGAAGCATAGCTTCTAGCTAGACATGCTGTTAAAAATAGGATATAATCCATTATCACTAATATATGATAAAAGACCATCAATTAATCATAAATGATAATTTCATATTAAAAATCAGAATTTATAAAATAACATATAATAATTACATAATAATAAATTCCTGGAAACGTCGTGTATGAATAGAGTTATAAATAATTAATAATTATTTTCATTCCATTAATTGTATAATGGATATTTATCTTTATATCATTTTGAATAAAAAATATGAAAATATTGTGAAAAATATTTTATTTAAAAATATTTATGGAAAATTATAAAGGAATCATAAAATAAAATTATAGCCATGATGGGATTAATTTTTTTATGTCATGTATGTTAAAATAACAATTCAGTTCACACCATTAGTGAAATATATGTCATTCAGAAAATGAAATAAAGAGGCATTTTAATAATTTTTATAGAGATTAAAAAATGGCTAAAAATATTCAGTATATTTTTGGATAGTAGTTAAAATACTCTCCAAATAATTTTATTGAAAATATTGTTGTGCAAGAAAAAGAGTTAGAAAAAAAAATTAAAAAATATTTTTAAAATAGATTCCATTACATGTAACTTTCTTGTTGATTACTAATCAAAAAATATACGAAATTAAAAATAAACATTTAATTCTCAAAAATAACCATATTAGAATAAAATATTTTTGGATTAAGATTTTTTGATTATATAATTTTCCTAGTGTAAATCTATATATTGATAATCCTTAAATCAAATGAGATTGTAAAAAAGTCTAGATACAGAATTGACTCATAGGTGATTTAAAAATCATTTATAATAACTTTATATTTATTAGAGTTATATAATAATATAATAAAAATATATTTAATATCGTATATGTTCCATATATAATATTTAAATATTAATTTATTAATAATTAATTATTTAATTGGTCATTTCTGAGTGTTATCTTTTTTTTATATCATGTACATTTCATTTTAGAAGTTATTTTACTTTTACCATTCTTATAGTTACAAAAATAAGATAATATTGTTGATGATATAAATATTATATATAGTCTATAAATAAATATCTAAAATCATCCATGAAATGACGAAATTAAAAAGGAATCTTGTCTCTTTATGGAGGTGGAAATCCACGGGTACGCACAAGAGACCTTATCATTTTCATCAAAAATGGTAGTATAAGAAGATAAGTATTATGTTATATTTATAGAATATTATTTAGGATATTAATATCCTATATATTCATTATTTCCATTTTATACCCATCCTATTAAACTATTTAAAAATAATAATTACAATGTTAAGTGGAGATCGTATGTAACACCCCAGTTAAATAAAGAATATGAAATTTTTATATTTATCCATATTTGTGAGTAAAATTTAAATATTAATTTAAAGGGAAATCTATTCTTGATGGTGTACCGAATACGCAACGAGTTTCTTGGAAATCTTATGTTGCACTCTAATAACAAAATAATATTATTTTAAATGGTAGTTAACATCTAGCATTTGTAATGGCGGGAATGAACAGAACTAACTAAAAAATGTTTATATATGTTATTTAAATATTTTTACTTTTATTTAATAAAAGATAAAGGCTTAAAGTAAGAAAATAATTCAATTTTAGGCATAGATACTCTAATATTCACTAAAAGGTCGACTTATCCCCTTTTGATGGATAACCATCATTAAATATAGTTTTGGTCACTATTATACGTTATTTGGACCAAATAAAATTCTTTTTTAGAATCAGGACATCAAAATTTAATTTGCTTAAATTTTTGGTATTTTTCCGATAAAGTTCATTTTTAATGAATATTGAAAAATGTTGTATTTTAACCGAAAATCTATTTTTAATCAAATTTATTTATGTTATTAAATTATTATTTTAATTGTTTTTAAAGTGAAATTAGAATATATTTTTACCATTTAATCCAATGGTGGTCATTGTAATTAATTTCACTTCGAAATTGGACTTTAACTAGTGTCAATATTTTGATATATATTGTTTCATAAAAATACGGTATTTGTTTTGACAAAGAGAATTAATTATTAAATTAATTAATGCAAGTTATATGTTATGAATATTGTAAAATAGAAATCATTATTCAATTCATAATATCAAATATATCATAGGGTGAATTTTTGGTATTTTTCAGAAAAACTTCAATTTTTGATTATTGTGAAACCACTAAGTGGTAGTTAAAAAATGATTATTCGTTTAAAATAAAATTTAAAACTTTTTTTAATTGAATTTAAAAAATATGACATACATGGTTTTCATTAGAATGTAAAATTTGGTTCAATGGGAATAATGAAATTTGGTGAATAGTAACTTTTATGTTTTATTAATCGTGATTAGAGAAAAATAGTGTAATTTAAGGTAAAAATAATGTTTTAATAATATGAAATGACATTTACACATTTCCTACCCTTATTGGATGTGTCATGGCCGACCAAGACCTTCCATGGGTTATCTTGGGGACCCCATGGATCCACATGGGTAAGAAAATGACATTAATAACTTTTTATTTAACGTTAAAATAAAAATGTCAAAAACATGTATTTTTTTAATAAAAAAAATTTACATGGGGATAGACAAGTAATATTTTTGACTATAAATATTCATTAGAAAGATAAAAAGTTTTCCTAAATCATGATAAATTTTTATAATCTTTAGAAATTAAATAAATTAAATATTTTATGACATCATGATGATGCAGCGATAAACTCGTTCTTTAATGATTTAAATAAAATGAAAAAAAATGTGAAATATAAGACCTACACTTGTCAAAGACATATTGGATGGGTGGATTTAGAACCCTTATCACCTTATCCTATAAATATATAATTGTGGGACCTTTTATATCCAAAAATCATTTTATAATAAAGTAACGTTTCAAGTATTTCCAAGAGTGCCCCTCCTCCTTCTTATAAAAGGCCTCCCCCTATACCCCCTTACCCACATATCTCAAGCCATTGGAATGGACAAAATATGATTATTTTATCTCTCCAAGTCCATCTATTAATTTCATAAGCCTTACCATAGGTAGAAATCTCTTCAAAAAACCCATTTGGTTCAAACAAAGGGGAGATACCCGATTTAATGGTAATGTCCTCTCTTATGTTCTTTTGTTTTCTTTTGCTTCTCCAACCCCCTAAACTCTTTTTATTCCTTTATTTTGTAACAAAACCAGTATCTTTAATATAATAGGATATTTTTATGAGATTTATTCGAGCTACACTTACACAGACCTCCATCTAATGGTTAACGAACATACTGTTTCTGTGGATGACGAGTTACTGCCTCACGAAACGATGATTGTTCAATGTTCTCTTAACACCATTCATGGTGGCCATTATGATGAAAATGTATTTTATATATTATATATATCGTATTTATGTTTTCTATAAGCTTCTATATTTTATATTTAAAACAAAACATTATGATTTTCTTGTTGTGAACATGCGATAATTTCATACACGGAAGTGTGGACTACCGCCCCCTCATGTGATGTGACTCGTTAATGAAATACATGGAATGTATAAATAATTAAATTAATGAACATATTTGAATTATATAAAATATATAATATACTTTATTTTATAATATATATATCTCTCATTTATTTTTTAATTCCATTAATATGACAAATAAATGAAAGTAGCGTTCATGCATACCTACGACCTACCGTCTCCATGAACGGTGTATTTCATTTCTTTTTATCTCCAAATGTTATGGACTAGTATAAAATGAATATTTACAGCATATATATGATATTTAAATCATTAATACTATTCTGGAGATGAATAACTTATAACTACATGGAGAATCATTTTCAAACAAGTTCATTTTTGACTCATGTACCAAACATCGACAAAAATGACTGATATGAACTCAAATTATTAACCAATTATTATAACATTATAATATGTGATATGAACTGAATAATAATCTTTAAAGGATGTGTTTATGAAATTATAAATTGACCAATGTTTATTATTCAGAAATATAAAAAAACGAACAAGACAAGTCGGACTTGAGTTAAGGGATCCAACCTCTCTCTTTCTTTTTATGTACTCTTTTTTATGTCATTTCTTTTAGGATCATATTTCTAATGTTTGGGGACTTTATTTTATATTCCTAATTCTGTAAATTTTATTTTCATATTATGAGAGACCCTATTTGATCTCATAAATCCATATTTGGATGTTTTATGTGGTGTTGTTAGGCTGTCGTGTTTTCATAAGGGGTTCTTCATCTCACTTTTATTCCCGTGAGATTTTGCTACATTTTCCACCATTTCCATTTAGTGGTATATGTACTACCCATTATTCTACTCTCTGTGTTATATAAATTCATTTAAGAGTAATTACATCAATGTTGTATTGTCATTCCTTCTTGCGGTGTATGTTTCGAAAGATACCCAAGTCGATAAAGGAACCTTTCACCCTCCTTTTTTTGAAAGACTTCTTTTGTTATGTCTTTTAATTTACAAATTATTATGTTGGGATATGTTATTTTATATTTTTATTGATGTTAAATTTATTTCTAAGTGATGAGATACTCTTTTTGTCCCATCAACTCATTTTCAGAATTTTAACGTGACGCCATTAGGCTGTCGAATTTTTACAAGGGAACTACTTAACCCAATTTCAATTTCTTTGGGATCAACTTGTAGTTAGAGAATATGTCATACTATGAATGTGTGTGAATGACCTCTGATTGTTTTACACTTAATATCCACTTATATTGGGTGTATTTGTATTTTTCACGGATATTTATGAGATTGCTTTATCCTTAATTTAAGTATACCATCTTTATAATGGATTTCATCTCAATTTAGATTTCCATTGATAATTCTTTATTGTTATTCACCAATTCAGTCTTATATGGTGTATTTACAGTCCTTTTACATATTATATCATGAATCCATTTATTCTCATAATATTGTAAAGTTCTGATTAAATGTTATTCCGTAATTATTTGTATTCAGGAGTCTCTAATTTTGTTAAAAACTCTTTAAAATTATAATTTTTAAATGTTTTAATGATTTGTTATTATAAATATTTATCGTTAATGTACTTGTTTTAAAAATGTATTTGTGTATTTATTTATATTGATATTAATGTTTAAAAATTATAATTCCATTAAAATCTTCAAATTGGTATGGGACACTTTTATTCTTTAATCTCTTTTAAATGTATTCTATTAATATTTTCAAAGTATAAAGGGATTTTTATCTCATAGTGTTTTAATTATTTTATTAGTTGTTTTTATTTATGATATAATCATGATGTGAGCTCTTGTGAATGAAATGTGGAAATGTTTTCATTCCTTTATAATTGTTTTATGTATTATGATTTTGTAATGGTACCTGGACATTTGACGGGTGGTTACGTGATGTACCATATGATGGGTGGTGCCGTGAATACCAGGTTGGGTTGTTACGTTATAACCTTCAATACATTGGGTATGGAAGTCGGCCGTATATCTATTCCATTTAGTGATATGTGTGGAAGTCGACCGTATGGTTATTCCATTTAAGTATGTTAATCTCCGAAGTGACCTCTATATGTTATGTGTTCTTTATATGGGTTTTATGGAAATATATTGGTTACAAAAGGGTAAGTAATGCTATTTTATACAGTCAAGAGTATTTACTACTTCTTAAAGGTGAAAATTTTTACTTTGATAAAGTATTCATGGTTTACTTGTTGTTTTGAAAAACTAACAGTTTTCCTTCTTTGTGTATCCCTTACTGAGCTTTTTATGATCATCCCAGGTTTTTTTTGAAATGTTTTTCACTGGACATAATGTGGAATAGGGTCAAGGATGGGATCAAGGAAAATCCAAGTTGTCTTAAACATGGAACTGGACATGACTCTTTTTTTCAAGAGTTTATGTTTTGTAAAAAAAAGAAGGGAACTATGTTGAAGTGTCTACATTGTAATCTATTGAGATGTAATAGTTATGTACTAATTATCTAAAACTCTAAACTTGAATATATCCTCAATGTGAATTATTCATTTAATTCATGATTATGTTATGTTTTAAGGTCATGTCCTTATAGTTGGTATCAGAGGCCGATTTAGAAAACTTTAGGGATTTGGAGTTTTCGTTAGACACATGGTCAGTACATATATCTATTATTATAGTTAAATCCTTGTTTTATACCTTTTTTTCAGGTCAAGTAAATTCGTTTACGAATCGAAGGAGGAGGATCTCAAACGACATTCTTATCTCTTCATGTTGACATGCTTGCAATAATTATTGCAAATCCTTGTTCGGATGATTGTGAAACTTTTTCTAGTATACAACTTACTTGTAAGTTGTTGATTGAGATATTAAACACCTCCACTATACCTCATTATCATCGTGGATAATGGGTTGTATTTTGACAAATACTATTTTCACAATATTCTCATATTTCAAAGAAAGGTAAATATTATCAATGTATTTTCAAATATTTTACCTTATCACAATATTTTGAAGCATATTGTGATTTTAAAAATGGTGATGAAGAAGGAGACACTTGCGCAACCTATTTATATTTGATTTTAAAATATATTCTCTCAAAACATATTTATGGTATTTTAAAAGGACCAATAATCGAAATTTTCAACTCAAATTATGTCCGACTATTTTATAGAAATCAGGTTTTATCAGTTGTTTTGGGATTATATGTCATACATGATTATTTTCCAAAACTGTTTTTATATGAACACCTATAAGACCCATGTTGTACAATGTGTGTTTGGAAGGAGGAAGAAAATGATTTTTAAGGATCTCTAAATCATTGTGGTAATGCAGGTAATTTCTACCTACGTGAACAAGATGACGATGAAACAGAGTGGACACCATGATCAAGGTATGCTGCTATTCATTTTGGGAATCTTTTTATTTTATCTTCTAGTGGTGAAATAAGACTTCAAGAATTATGATGATGAGATTGTAATGAATTTGGATGAAAATTAGAGGTATAAAGAATCCATTAAGGATAAAACATGTTAGGGGTATTTTTTGAGTTTTATAAAAAGGAAAACCTGTAGGATGGGTGACAACCCATCGAATCTGGTAAGGCCGCAGGAATCAAACCCACAACTGAAGGGTGACAATGGCGCATCACCTACCACTGGACTACATGAATTCCCTGGTTAGTATGACTTATTATTTTTAGGTATATGATTTTATGAATCAAGAATGAGTTGATTTTTGGTTATCTAAAAAATAATGACCTATAATGGATGATATATGATTAGGTTAATTACATTTAAATGTGAGACTTTAATAGCAACTGATGTTATTTGGAGAAAAATGTTAATTTGTACCTTGGAAGAATATATGATTAAATCCTTCAAATATTTGGGTTTCAATCTTCATTTGGTTTAATTTGAAGAATTTTATGGACAAATTCTTTATCAAAGGGTCTTAGTTGACCATTGGATTTTGATGGACAATATTTTGGAGATTAAGAATAGATTTTATTTTTATAAAGGATTATCCTTTTTAGGTATTATCTGATCTCGTACTAACAACTTTGGTTTTGGTTTTTTTATAAAGACATGGGAAATATTTAATTCTCTTTTTTGGATTATTTGATTCTCTAGATGTTGATTATAGCACTCTTAATGTGAGCAAGTCATCCTAAATACTCGTCATTTTAAGGAAAAAGGAGTTTGTGTAAGATATCTACTAAGAGATGAATGTCTAACCAACAAGAATGTATGTTTCTTTGTGATTTAGTTAATCTCATAAATAAATTCCTCAATGAAAAGTAACTTAAAACTAAAATGTTGTCTGTTAACTTTTCCTACTAGGGAATAAAATACCGTTTAACCCATCAAAATTTTGTGATTTTCTAGTGGTTAACTTTCTCCTGAACAATTTTTTATCACCCTCCCTCAGAACATGACCCTTTTTTTCCATATCCATGTTTTCCTACATGAATTTCTAGAATGGGTTAACTCGGGCGACCTTTGTACTTCTCTTTCTTTCATTTAAAGTGATAGTTTTACCGACTCTTGTTCCGATGTGGGACTTTCAATGAATTTTCCGAGCCCAATTCTAAAATTGCGAGGATGAAATTCCCAAAAGTGGGGAAGGATGTAACACCCTAGGTAAATAAGGAATATGAAATTTTTATATTTATCCATATTTTTGAGTAAAATGTTCATATTAATTTAAATGGAACTCTATGCTTAATGGAATACCCAATATGCAACAATAAGTTTCTTGGAAATCTTATGTTGCACTCTAATAATAAAATATTATTATTTGAAATGGTAGTTAACATCTACACGTTGTAATGGTAGGAATGAACAAAACCAACTACAAAATGATTATATATGTTTTTCAAATATTTTTACTTTTATCCAATAAAAGTTAAAGGCTTAAAATAAGAAAAGAATTAAATTTTAGGCATAGATACTCTAATATTCACTAAAAGGTCGACTTATCGCCTTTTGATGGATAAAACTCTTTAAATATAGTTTTGGTCACTATTATACATTCTTTGGACCAAATAAAATTCTTCTTTAGAATCTGGACATCAAAATTTACATTATATAATATTTTAGTATTTTTTTGATAAAATTCATTTTTTAATGAACAATGAAAAATGTCCTATATTAGTCCAAAACGTCTTTTTAATATAATTTATTTATATGATTGGATTATCATTTGAATTGGTTTTAAATTTAAATTAGAAAATATTTTTAGTATTTAATCCAATGGTGGTCATTGGAATTAATTTCAAATTGAAATTGGACTTAAACTAGTGTCAATATTTTGATATATATTGTTTCATAAAAATAAGCTATTTGTTTTGACAATGGGAATTAATTATTAAAATAATTAATGAAACTTATATGTTTTGAATTTTTTTGAAATAGGGATCATTTTTGAATTTGTAATATCAAATATATCTTACGGTGAGTTTTTGGTATTTTTCTGAAAAACTTCAAATTTTTATGAATACTGAAACCACTAAGTGGTAGTTAAAAACTGATTTTTCATTTAAATTAAAATTTACCACATTTTTGAATTGATTTTAAAAAATAAAACATACATTATTGTCATTAGTATTTATGATGTGGTTCAATGGGATTAAAATAATATTTTGGTGAATAGTAACTTTTAAGTTTTATTAATTGCCATTAGAGGTAATTAGTGTATTTTAAGGTAAAAATAATGTTTTAATAATATGAAATGACCTTGAAACATGTCCTACCATTATTTTATGTGTAATGTCCGACCAATAAAATCCATGGGTCAACTTGGGGACTCCATGGATCCATATGGGTATGAAAATGACATTAATAACTTTTTATTTATAGTTAAAATAAAAAGGTCACAAACATGTATTGTTTTTCTAAAAAAATATTACATGGGGTTATACAAGTCATATTTTTTACTATAAATATTAATTAGAATGATAAAAATATTTCCTACATAATGATATTTTTTTATAATATTTATACATTAAATAAATGAAATTATTTATGACACCATGATGATGCAGCGATTACCTCATTATTTAACGTTTTAAATAAAATTAAAAGATATTGTAAAATCTAAGACCTAAACATGTCAAAAACCTATTGGATGGGTGGATTTATAACACCTATCACCTTATCCTAGAAATGTATAACAGTGGGACCCTTGAAATCCAAAAATCATTTATTAATAATGTAACTTTTCAAGTCTTTCCAACAGTGCCCCTCCTCCATCTTATAAAAGGCCCCCACCTCTACCCCCTTACCCACACTTCTCAAGCATTTGGATCTACCAAAATATGATCATTTTATCTCTACAAATCCCGCTATTAAACCTAGAAGAATTAACTTCGGCAGAATTCTCTTCAAGAAACCCTTTTGGTTCAAACCAAGGGGAGATATCTGATTTAAAGGTAATGTCCTCTCTTATGTTCTATTGTTTTATTTGGCTTCTCCAATCCCTAAAATCTTTTTATTACTTTCTATTGTAACAACTCTAGTATATTAAATATTCTAAGATGTTTTTATGAGATGGATTCGAGAAACCCTTACCCACAACTCCATCTAATGGTTGAAGAACATAATGTTTCTGTGGATGGTGAATTAGTGCCTCATGAAATGATGATTGTTCAATCTTCTCATAACACCTTTCATGGTGACCATTATGATGAAAATATATTTTATATATGATATATATGGTATTTAGGTTTTCTATATGCTTCTGTATTTTATATTTAAAACATATCTTTATGCTTTTCATGTTGTACAAATGCGATAATTTCGTACGAGGAAGTGTGGACTACCACCCCCTCAAGTGATGTGACTCATTCATGAAATACATGGAATGTATAAAGAATAAAATTAATGAACATATGTGACCTATAAAAAATATATATTTTAATTTAATTATAATATATATATCTCTCATTTATTTTTTATTTTCATTAATATGACAATGAAATGAAAGTAGTGTTCATACATATGTACGGCCTACCGTCTCCATGAACAGTGCATTTCATTTCTTTTTATCTCCAAATTATATGGAATAGTATAAAATGAATATTTACAGGATATATAAATGATATTTAATTCATTAATACAATTTTGGAGATGATTTACTTCTAACTACAGGGAAAATAATTTTCAAACATGTTCATTTTTGACTCATGTACCAAACATCGTAAAAAATGTCTGATATGAACTCACATTATTAACCAATTATTATGACATTATAATATGTGATATTAACTGAATAAAAATCTTTAATGGTGTTCCTTAATAAATTATAAATTTTCCAATCTTTATTATTCTTGAATATAATGAAACGAACAGGACAAGTGAGACTTGAGGTAAGGGATCCAGCCTCTATCTTTCTTTTTAAGTACTATCTTTTATGTCAATTATTTTAAGACCATATTTCTTATATTTGGGGATGTTATTTTATATTCCTAATTCTGTACCATTTATGTTCATATTATGAGAGACCCTATTTGATCTCATAAATCCATTTTTGGATGTTTTAAGTGGCGATGTTAGGCTGTCGAATTTTAATAAGGGGGTTTTCATCTCACTTTTATTCCCGTGAGATTTATGCCACATTTGAAACCATTTCAATTTGTGGTATATCTACTACCCATTATTATATTATTTTTGTAATATAATTTTGTTTAAAAGTATTTACATCAATGTTTTATTGTCCTTCTTCCATGCGGTGTACATTTCGAAAGATACCCAAGTCGGTAAGGAAACCTTTCACCCTCCTCTTTTTATAAGACTTCTTTTTTTATGTCTTTTAATTTACATTTTATTATGTTGGGATATGTTCTTATATATCCTTATTGATGTAAAATTTATATCCAAGTTATGAGATACCCATTTTTTCTCATCAACTCATTTTCTATAATTAAAAGTGACGCTGTTAGGATGTCGACTTTTTACAAGGGAACATCTTAACCCAATTTCGAATTGGTTGTTTTCAACTAGTAGTTATTGAATATGTCATCCTATGAATATGTGTGAATGACATATGATTGTCTTACACTTAATATCCAATTATATTTGGTGTATTTATATTTTTCACCCATATTTATGAGATTGATTTTTTCTTAATTTTAGGATACCATCTTTACAATGGATTTCATCTCAATTTACATTTCCATTGAGACTTCATTGTTGTTATTCACAAATTCACACTTATGTGGTTTATTTACTGTCCTTTGATGTATTATATCATTAATCCCTTTATTCTCATGATATAATAATGTTCTGATTAAATTTTATTCTGTAATTATTTGTATTCACGAGTCTCTCATTTTGTTAAAAACCCTTTAACAAAAATCTCATTTTAAATGTTTTAAAGATTTATTGTTATAAATCTGTATCTTTAATGACCATGTTTTCAAAATGTTTTTGAGTAATTTTTGATATGTAAATTAATGTTTTAAAATTATAATTCTATTAAAAGCATCAATGTGGTATGGGACACTTTGAATCTAAAATATCGTTTAAATGTATTAATTTAAAATTTTCAAAGTATAAAGTGACTTTTCCCTCATAGAGATTTAATGATTTTATTAGATTTTTTTATGATAGTATCATGATGTTATCTCTTGTGATTGAAATATGGAAATGTTTTCTTAGCTTTATAATTATTTTATGTATTATGATTTTGTAATGGTACGTGGACATTTGATGGCTGGTTACGTGATGAACCCTATGACGGGTGGTGCTATGAATACCCGGATGGGTGGTTACGTTGTAACCTCCAATGCATTGGGTATGGAAGTCGGCCATATGGCTCTTCCATTTAGTGATATGTGTGGAAGTCAACTGTATGGTTATTCCATTTATGTATGTTTATGTCCCAAGTTACCTATATATGTTTTCTGTTCTTTATATGGGTTTTATGGAAATATTTTGGTTATAAAAGGGTAAGTAATGATATTTTATTTAGTGAAGAGTATTTACTACTTCATAAAGTTGAAAAGTGTTACTTTGAAAAAGTATTCATGGTTTACTTGTTGTTTTAAAAAACTAACAGTTTTCCTTCTTTGTGTTTCCCTTACTGAGCTTTTTATGCTCATCCCAAGTTTTTTTGTATTTTTTTTCACCGGACATAATATAGAATAGGGTCAAGGATGGGATCATGGAAAAGTCATTCTGTCTTAAACATGGAACTGGACATAACTCTTTTTTTTTCAACAGTTCATGTTTTGTAAAAACCAAAGAAGGAAACTATGTAGAAATTTCTACTTCGTTATCTTTGGAGATGTACTAGTTATGTAATAATTATCTAAAAATCTAAACCTGAAAATTTCTTCATGTGAAATATTAATTTAATTCATGATTATGTAATTTTTTAAGGCAAGGTCCTTATACTGTATGTCATTCATACATAAGTGATATGTTTTCATTTTCACATATGATAGAAAAATAACGAAAATGATTTTACACTGATTATGATAAATTCAAATTATTTTATTATTCTGTAGAAAATCATTTAGTATGGTTAAAATTAATTTATGGGATGTATAAGAATAAATAAACATTGAAAGATTCACTAAATATTGTGAACTATTCTTAAAGAGACCTCCTTTAGAACACATGTTAATCTTGATTAGGATGGAACTGTGATAAAACAAATAACTCTAGGATGTAGGTATGGATGTATGGAAAGTATTTATCTATATTCCTATATAAGTTTCTCTAATTTATTTATAGGATTAGAGGGATTATGTCCTGTTACAAGGGAGGGCGAGGGAATCGTTGGAATTTTTTCAAAATATTAAAATATATTAATGTATAACTCAAGAAAAATGGAATTTAATTGACACATATTCAAATAATTTATGATATAGAATCCGAATATTATTATAAAATAGTATTTAGACATGTTTTTTTTTTCATTTTAACACTTCTCT
The DNA here is from genome assembly GCA_963277665.1 of Viscum album. Taxonomy (NCBI): domain Eukaryota; kingdom Viridiplantae; phylum Streptophyta; class Magnoliopsida; order Santalales; family Viscaceae; genus Viscum; species Viscum album. Next base: position 1,390,909,616 of record OY728131.1, read on the forward strand.
CTATAGTTTTAACTTTTATTACTATTATCATGGCAATTTAATTATCTTTACCACAGATAGTATTCATATAAAAAAGACCTCATTAACAAATTAGTATATAACGGTTAAAAATATAAAATACATTTTATAAAATTTAATTTTCATACTTAATAGAAAATAATTTTAAAAAACCAACAAACATGATTAAAATAAGTTTTTCAAAAAAAATTCTTTTATGTATAAAATCAATTTTTTGAAAAAAATGTATAATGATGATACAAATGAAAATAATTGGATTTTTTCCATCATATGATAGTTATATTTTTTTATAACAAAAAAACTAAATTAATCCAATAAATACATAATTATAAGAGAATAACTGAAAATTATTTTTATTTGATTAAAATAATTACTATGATTTAAAAAATTTTAAAAATAAATTATGTTCAACGTTATATTATCATAATAATTATATTCCTTATTAAACATTTATATGTTCGTGAAAGAAATATTTCATAAATACTTATGGTTTTACTATGTCATTATAATTTCATAAAATAAAATAATTTATAAAATCATTATTTTTAACTAATCACCTAAAAATTACTATTTTAGAAAAACATCTAAAACTAATCCTAAGTGTACAATGAAATGATGATTTCAAAAAATTTATTCATTCATTAAAATACAATTTATAAAATATGTTGTAATTAATTTTAATATTCATTCAAAAAATTTAATATTATTTATTTTTGAGGAAAATGTTATTTCAACGCATAAGTTGACCTTTTGAAAAATTTAGTACTTATTTATTATGAATTAATCAGTACAATTGAATTATATAAATCTCTGATAAATTATTTTTATAATGTCATTTTTTATTCATACCTTTGAACCCTATATATTTGTTATAACAACCATAATTAAATAATATTATCTCATGGTTTGTTTATGATCGGTGTTATTTGTGGTACACATTTTCTAATGATGTGTTCTTTTAAAAAAAATTATAATCACAAGACTTAATATTTTAAAATTTAATAAAAAATTTCATTCGAGAACATTTATGTTAAGGTAATGATAAAACATTTGAAAAAAATTATCAGGAGTTCTAACTAACATATCCTTTAAAATAGATAAGGTCTATTAAACAAAATGTGAAGTGGAAGATAAAAAATTTTATTTTTAAAGGATTTAAAACATTTTGAATATTTTGAAATGAATTTTTTGAAAACCCACATCATAATAATAGTAACAAAAGTTATCCATTAATGGTGTAAAATAAATGTATAATAACTAAATAAATTAACACAAACATTGATCTATAATAATGAAAGGATAACACTGGAGGTAAGTTAAAACATCAACATGAAACAAATAGACAATTCAGTGAAGTAATTTCATTCTTGACAATGTTATAATTGATTGTGAGAAAACAATTAAGTAATCAAATTTGAAAAACATGATTCATTTTCACCATAAAGATAAAATAGAACATCATATAAAATTTTAAATCAGTTAATAATTAGACTATTTAAAGTTTATGTTCAAAAAAATATATCTCAAAAAAAATTGATTTTAGGTACCAAAGTCCCGTATGAAAAACATAGTTCATGAAGAATGGAATATTTTTAAAGGTTTTTATGTGGAAAAAGTTTAAATCCTTATAATTTAAATATAAAATACCATATAATACAATCATAGGGATTACATAACCTTATTTTAATGAAATATGTTCGGGAATAAAATTAAGACATATTGAATGGTAATTGATTTCACAATATCCATATAAAATTGAGAATCATTTAAATTAAAATGACATGAAATGTATATACTTTAATAGAAACTATAATAACATGAATATAATTTATTTCATGATATAATATCTCAATTATTATTCACATACACCACATAAATGAAATTGATTTGGATATTAAAAAGCATTCCTCAAAGAGTGTAATTTGTGATGATAACCCTTACCTTGGTCCCTATTTATTTTATACATTTTGATCACATCCTAAATAAATAAATTTTTTATATTAAGTACATACCCAAATAACATAAGCATAAATATTTTAATTTATTCACCCAATTTATAATTATTACACACTTAAATATTAGTTGGTTTTTTACATATTTTCACACACCATATGTTCATAATTTTAATGTGTTTTAATAGTTTTATAGGAGCGGTGTGAGTATAATTTCTTCTTATAAAGTTAATTTTTTTGAAAACAATATTTTTACTATAATTTATTATATTTTAATTATTTATTATGTATAAAATATCTTTCCTTAGTTGTGTCATTATCCTATAATATGAAATCGATAATGAGTATGGTACAATGATTTTTAACAAATATATGGTTTTATCCTAATTAATGAGTGAAATGAAGATGTATCCATTTGAAAAAATAATTATTTAAATATTTATATCATATGATACTAGTAATTGTTTTTAGTAATGTTTTATGGAATATTTTTAATGTAATGTTCAAGTACGTGGTTAAACTGACCCAAATATGAACATACAATTATTAATGGATGATTATGGTGATAAAGTTACAATATATATTTTTTAGTAGAATAATGATATAATTTAGTTTTTATTATTGTCACAAAATTATATTATAATTAATTTATTGAATAATTGATTTATGTGAAGAATTTCATAGTATGTAAAAATTATTAATCTCTTAGTTATCTTTTTTATGATTATTAAATTTATAATGTTTGTTTACTATACATATAATTATTAGAATATTAAATATTTTACAATAGAACCTTATTCAAAGGATTAGAAATTTATGTTTCTTTTAATATCATCCATATAACCATCCTATAAAAGAATTAATGAAAAATGACCTTGTTTATTTATGGAGGTCCTAGTCCATAAACATGCTTGATTATAATTTTTCATAAGTGAAAAAGAAAATCATAGATAATGATTGTTTTATAACTGTGATAATATATTATAATAATATTTTTTCTTATGATGTCATTTTAATATTGTGAAATTGAATTTAAAAAAAATTATTGTATGATTAAAAATATAAAATAGAATAAAAGGGTTGAATCTTATAACATACTTATTGTATTATCTCTTTTCCAAATAGGGTTAATATTTTAAGGGATAAAAGTTTTAGAAGAACAGAACCCCTATATTGTGGATCACAATTTTTATAAGATGGTTGGGTAGATTTCCAGCCACAATTATGGGGTTGTAGTTTGAGGGGATTTTAGGAGATGATAGATCGTTTTATAAGGAAAAAAGGATTTTTTTTTAAAATTACCAAAACATTTCAATAATAGGAAGTCACACACAATAAATGTGGATCCATAATTTAGAAATAATTGGTTGAAAAAAAAATTATTAGATAGATCCAAATGTAAACTACTCAATTAAAAACATGTTTTTAATAGGACAATACTATTACCTCTTTGGTTACCCTTTTTTACTAAGTGGTTTTCTACAAGGTAACTAGTTTTTAAATATACAATTTATAATTTATGACCAAAATTAATATAGTCATTATTATATAAATTTTAAATCATGAATAAAAATTGTAATTACATTCTATTTTATTAAATTTCTAAAAGTGATGAAAATTAATTTTAAAATACTAAATTAATAATTTATTAAAAATACATATTTTTTAAATATCACTCATGTTCAAAAATCATAATTATATATTTTTAAAACAAATTAGAAATCATTTTATTTTAATTTCACTTATAAAATTATTATTTTTTCAATAAAAAGTTTTCATAAATTTATAAGCCATACTTATATATTAATAATGTCATAAAGGTCAGTTTATTCGATATAGTTGAACTTTCCAATATTCACAACAAAATAAATATTTTTAGAAAACTACCAAAATTGATTCTATGATAATTTTTTGATGTTGAATCCAATTTTTTTTTATTAATTCAATGTTCTAAATTATAAAAATTTAGAGTTTAGAAAAAATTATTTGGAATAATAAAAATATGTATTTATAGAATGATAACATATTAAAATAATAGTTAATATTATTATTAATTTATACAAACTTGTAAATATAGAAATGATTAATATATATTCTATTTTAATAACATATTAATTCAAAAATAATATAATTAGTTTATATTAATAAAAATAAAACTCAAAAAAACACTCATTCTTAAACAAAATTTTGAATTAAGTATTTTTTTATAAAATAACATTATATATTAATATATAAATTAACATGTTTCCTTGTTAATTTACTCATAGTCACCCTTACTAATTGAAAAGATATATTTAGTAGTTATATTTAATATTTATAGTATATATTTATATATATTGGTTTTTTTTAGTTTAATGTTTCATATAGAGAAAGCTATCGAATATATTTAACTTACTCAATGGGAAAAATATATTGAAATATTAGGTCCTTATATTTCATGTAATTATTAAAGGATAATACATTATTTATATGTGAAAAATTTTAATCCAACATGAAAAAAATTAATATATAATGTTGAAAAAATATTGACTCAATCAAACATGAATCATGAATCACGAAAATCAAAAAAAAAACATAATCGAAAAATTATAAATTCTCAAAATCAAGCTGTCAAATGTTACAGGAGAAATTTGGAAAGGTGAGGGAATAAAGGTTATGGGGAGAATGAAGTAACTACTATGTTGTTTTGGGAGGTAATTTGCTTTATGTCCGACTCATAGAAAAATAATAGGTCATGGGATCTAGGTAGATGAAGTGGGGAATGTAAGAAGGTTGGGGATCTGGGTTATATGGATAATCAACTCATGGTTTATGTTATACTATAGGGTTAGATTTAAGGGGAATGAGTATGTGTCTCATGGAGAGAAGGGGGTGGGGTTTATTTCCTAGAGACACAGTTGTGGGAGAAGGGAAGTCATCATCAGTTGTAGTCATTGGGGTTTATTATTGATTGGTGAAATTGTACACGTAGGGAATTGGTTTTAGGTACAGTTGGATATTTTTATATTTTTATAATTGTTTAAGTTTTTTTTAAAAAAAATCTATTGAAAATAAAAATATTTATTATTATTTAAAATATTGGGATGTTCATTATAATCCTGAAAAGTATTTTAAATTAAATTTTATATTTATATTTAGTGGTGGTTCCAAAAATCAATGTTAATAAACCTCATCTAAGACATCAATTTTATATAGTTCCAAATTCCTCACACAAAAATGGTGGGATTTATAAGAAATCAAATGAAGGTATGGGTTGTTTTGTTACAATTAATAAGGGAAGTACTATTATCACATGGATGATAAAAGTCATCAGTTGGATATGGATCTATCATATATAATGTTATTTATGGAACTATAATCTATCACAATACTCTGTTTTAAAAAATCAAACAATGAAACATAATAAATAGGTTATGATGACATATATTTATTATTTCATGTCATTTCCAATTTATAACATGATTCATTCATGGGTTAAGGAGCTGAAATAATAAATACATGATATTGATTTCATCAATGGTATGAATTTGAATTATTTAGATTGAAAAAGAAACATTGAATAGAGCATAAATAATTATAAAAATATAACATATGACTATTAATATACCATTTTAACATGTCTACTATGTACGTAATGTCCCAAGTCATATTCACGACATCTAAAAACAAAACCATGTCTCAAAAACCACTCTATAACACCCAATAAACATCATGAACATTATTGGGAGCAATAGGTTTTATTGAAATGTAATTTTCAATACATGAATGATAATATAAACTATTAACAAATATATAATTTTATTATCTTATTGAATTATTAAATACCCATTTATAATCTCCATGTGTACACCATCTAAGAAATAGAGGGATAATGTGGTAATAGGCTAATTTTTTGCAATGAACCAAAATGAGGAAAATCACTAAAGGTTCCACATGTTGTCATATGAATCTATCTTTTTATATACATGTAATTCCTAACATAAATATGAAGGATACATAATGGATCCCTTAATCACCATTTAAGTTACCAATCATCCCCACCTGATAGGATTCATGATCATACTAGTTTATGTAGATTATTATACCTTTCATTGTTTTCATAGATTATTTAATACAATAGTTTGGTTAGCCTTTATTTCAATTTCTGTTCAATTTATTCACCCATTGTGACCATTCTACTTCAATGGTAATGGAAGGATAATAAAAATTAGGTGATATAAAAGGGGAGAACCCATATATTATTTTAATTTACATGCTTTTAATAATTTCCATTTGATTTCATCACATCCCAAGATGGTGATGGAATGGATGTGTAATGGGTAGGTGATAATGGTTATTCATAATTATTATTTCACCATTATTTCTTTTATTTTTTATACTCAATTCCTTCTTTTATCATCATGAACAAGATATATTGGAGTTGGATAATATGGTGTTAACATTGTGTACATAGATTATACCATATATGGGTTGGAAATCCCATGACTTGAATAATTAGAATATATACTTGTTTTAGGTGGATTTTTAGTGTTTGGGTTGTGGAATGTTTTATGTAATATGTTTGGTTGGGGGATTAGCCCAAAAAAATAACAAGTTAGAAAGGTGGAATAAAGTTTCACCCTGGTTGGGTGTACGATGGAATCATTATCTCATTTTTCTATCCTTTATAACCATGATTCCTTCCCTTATATCTCTATTATACCTAATGTTCCATAACTATATGTTGGTTTCCTTTATATTTTTCTATTGTCCTTAGATTTCAATTATGATTCGTGTCTTGTAAACATAGTGCCGATAGCATGCATGAAATGTCATAGTTTTTATGGGATTCATTCGATGAGTTTATTTTCAAATCCTTGGGATTATAGGATTGATCAATGGTGGGTATTCATAATAATAAACACATCATTATTTGGTTAATATTATAGAATGAATTGGTCCAAACTTGTCCTATATCCCCCTCTTCAATAAGGGATCCTGGTTTTTCCAAGTTAGGAGGAAATTCCATTTTCATTTGAAATGTGATACCCTAACCATGACAATTTTTTTAAAATTTTCTAAATGTTTGATCCCTTTCCCAAACCCTAGAGTTTTATAAATTTTGAGAATTCATTGGGATATATCTTTTCTCTTAGAGTATAACCTTGTAAGTTTTTCACCCACTTTCTATGTGAATTTGTGTTTAAATCAGTGTGTCAAAAGTGTCAGCATGGTTTATCTGTATTAATATTAGGGAAGATTTTTGATAAAATCTAATGGTTATTTTTTAATCATTGATGGATTTATATTCTTCATGTAATAAAATGGAAACTTTGATGAATTTTTATAGTTGTGAGAGTATAACAGTCTTCCAGAAGTCAGATGCAGGATACAAATGTTTGGTGTTAGTTTCTGGTGAAGTTTTGAAGGAGGTGGATCATATTAGTTCTTCATATGATTAATGAATGAATTCATAGGCTTTTCACTTTGGAGCACATGAGATTGGTTTGTTTGCGGAGAGAGAATTTCCTATAGGTATTATAGTGGAAAATTTGTATTCAAAAGGAGTAGAAAGGATGTTATCATTTTGATGGAGGGACGGAGGTTACCACCAGATCTGTTGGTTGTCTAATTTTTAGGTAGATTGAATCAAGACAAGGAGGGGGTGTGTGAAATAGGGATTTTGGAACTTCTACTGAATAAAACACTAATATCTCTTAACAATAAAATAGTGGAAACAAATAATGATGATCTAGAATAGAAGGTTTTTTAGGAAGCAAGTGGGGAAGATTCAAAGGTCAATGTAACTAGTGGAGGTAGCGGGGTGTTTGTTAGTGAAAAATAGCAGAGAGAGGCCAAGAAAGACCAATATGAAAACAAATATTAGTAATAATTTTGGAAATCTGGAGTTCAAATGTTGGTAACATGAAAAATGTGATCTGAAACAATTAAAAATCCAAACAACAATTCCCATGAAGAACCTTTTGGATATTCGATATTTTATGAGATATATTATGAGGATGAGATATCTTCTAATGTTTTAGTGGATAGTGTTAATGATGTGCATTGATTATTTATTCACAATCCTATGAGTATGAATCAGAGGAAATTAAAATGTATTTATTGAGATTTATTTTATAAAAGGGAATGAAGACTAAGGTAGTTAAGGACTACTCTCACATAACTAAGTAGATTGAAACTACGTCTCCTAGAAATATTACGACGATGGATAGTGAACCAATGTATCATCATCAGGAAGGAATGGAGATTCATTCCATCAAAATGAAAATAAGGAAAGGGAGTGTGGAGATGTCATTGAAACAAAACAATGTGGTGGTAATACTGATGATCATATTTAGGAGAAAGTGGGATATAATGCAATGGTCAGAGGAAGAGATAATAAAGATGGGGAAAAAAGGGAATCATGGGAGCTCTCCATTCATTCCAAAAAAAATTAGAGGATTAATTTAAGATAAATGACATATTAGATGAGTTTGAAAGCATGGTTGAGGGACTGATTCAAGAGAAACCCAATATATAATATTTTGTGTTGATAAATAAGAGAAATTTCATTTAAACACGTGTATTAATGGAAAGGAAGATTGGTGTAAATGAATTTATCCATATGTGGGACCAAATGGCCTATCGGTTTAAAGATATTATCATATATGACCCAAACATTGTGTTCAGTACTCCAAAATTATGTTAGTATAAAGGTAATGTTTCTAATATACTAAAACGTTATTCCATAAAATGGTAATTTTTTATGGTGTTGGTTGATTTCCAATATCAATCTTGACTGCTTTCACACTTTTTCCATAAATTTTCTTTTCATAATAAACTGTTTATTTTTAGTCAGTCAAGGAAAATATCTTTAGGAGACCATACATTTTTTTTATAACTACTATATTCCATTGGTTTCCATGTTTTATATTTTTTTCATTAAAAATAATTTTCCCCCAATTATTTGACAAATAAAAAAATACAAATAATTATAATAATAATAAGTTAAAACTCGATGATGTAACAACTTTTGAGTCATATTAATTTGAGTGGACTCATATATGTACCACTAAACTACACCATAGGATAATATTATATTGAGAAAGATTACATAAAAAACTACTTATCATCATCATGGATCGATTTATAAGGATTATCATTTTTTTTACTCCAAATGAAATTTGTTACCATTCGCCTTTTTTCATTTTGTTTTTATTTCAATTAATTCTTAACATTCTTCTCTTTAAACTTGGATAAGTATAATATAGTGACTATTATTCTATAATGGATAATTATATGTATGTCGAGTTATAGATGTTGGTTAAGTTAACATCATAGTTAGAGAACCAATCTTGATACAGTAGTATGACTTTTTCAACTTTCTCTTCCCACAGGTTCCCATACACGAACAAAAATAATAACCAAAACACGAATAACAGCTCGAGGTGTACAATAAATGATAGGTACATGAATTATTATACAATAATGAAACTAAAGAATATCAATTTTCTATGCCCCCATATCATCAAACAGGAAAAATTCAACCCATCAAGGAGCTTAATGAGGCTAAATTCTATGAGAATGAGAAAGATATAGAAGAGTTTAAAGATATAATGGTCTCAATGCCCAACAATATATATAATAACATAGATAAAATAAACAACAAAAATAATAATATGTAGATAATATGGATATTTTTTTATATTATGAAGACTTTATGGTGGGGAAATCTATTATTGAAAATCCTTCTCCGTATAAACCTTATATCGTCCTTTTGTTTCCTATTGGGAATTTTTAATTCCTTAATGAGAAATTGAGTTTATTAATTTTTAAAAATACAAACCAAACTATTGTAGATTATATAATTATAGTTGAAAATATGTTTGAGGTCTAACCCTTGAGACTGTAAAATTATATTTTTGGAATTTTAAATTAATGATTAAATTAAATTGATTAAGAATAAGGGAAGAGAAAGAGATTGGATATAATTCGATATTAGATAATGAGTAATGTTTTGAAAATTTTGGGTATGGGTTCTAAATAATATGAAAATTAAATTAACTTTTCACGATTCATTCAAATTTAGGATTAAGAAGAACCTTGGTCTTGGTATCTCCTCAATAATATATAAATTCCTCATTTCATATGGTCTATTACTTAGATTTACTAATTAAATAAGTCTATCCATTTAATTTTTTAACATGATCATACTGAATTATATAATGTTCATGAAGAACATAGGGTTATTAATTGATGAATTTTATTCTTCTTTCTTATTCATGTTATCAATGGTAAGGTAACAAAAAAAGATAAAGAATACAAGAATAACATGTGAATGAAAAAATCCAAACAAGAACATAAAGTGGATAAATATTTCACATGAGAAAATGCCCTGTATTTACATCACTAATCATAAGTGAGAGTTACCATCACATGCCAGTTAATATAGGGAGTAAAAAAAGAAAATAATTTAAAATTTAATGGTAGATTAGCCTAGTGGATGAATTTCTATAAGTACATCAATTCATAATCCGGGCTCGGATCCATTTTTTGATTCCCTTGTAGAATCTCTCTACCTTTTATTTACACAATAAAATGTATATTCAAGTTTCATAAAATTTATAATTTTTTTGAATGCGTAAAATTCATCCCCAAGAGTAACTGGTTAATTGGATAGTTGGATTTTCCTTTAATTTCTTCAAAATGGGATGTAAAACCCATCACATGCATTCAGAGTGCAATGAGAGGTGTCACGCCTTGATTTTTCATACTCCACCAGAAGCTACATTTTTCATTATTTCTCCCACCATCGGGAATTTATTATGAATTTCATTTCTGGAATAAGTATATCACAATGTGAATAGTGATTATCAAGCGCATTTGGCATTGTTTTGATTTAATCATTAATTCTGATCTGTGAACTCAAGACCAAACAAATATTATATTGGGATACATAATACCCATCATTAATTCCAATTAATTTTATTTCATCCAATTTGAATTTATTTCACCTCTAACTTGTCGACAGAATAAAACATTAAATATGTTGGAAATAAATATCAATTTAATTGAAAATTAATTTTTTTATTCAAAATATATATTCATGAAATAAAACTATCAAATACCCCCACACATGAACTCATGATTTTCCTCAATAATTAAATATCAACAAATTAAAAATTATGAATGTTATGCGATGATTGAAAGACCAATTTGATTAAAATCAATTTATTAAATGGTAAATGGAATATTTATTCATCACATAGAAAATGTTTCATCAAATCCTCAATGTTTGAATAAACAATTCAATCATGTATTATACTTTTTATCTTTTTAATTAACCATGTCTTTTAATTTCATCCACTCATAATACTCAATTCATTATTAATATTATTTCCACGGCAAATTTACTTCTATTTTAATTCTTTTCACTCGTCACTCATGGTAGAAATGTAAAAGGATTTGTTCACATGCATAAATTCGAACCCTTTACCATTTTCATGATTTACATATACTGTATCTATAACATCACAATTGTTTTTGTTATTTTTTTAAATAAAATTGATTTATCGGATAGCTTATGATGCATGCAACATAAAGCCTAATAGAACAATAATATTTTATATCATTATAACGTAGTTATTAAATTATTCATATGATTGAGTATAAAGTCATTTTATATACATATTTATATAATGGTTTTAGATAAATTAAATATATTGGAATGTGAGAAATAAATTTTCTATAATGTCACTATTTGTTTTAAAAATTTATGTTTTCTTTTAAACTATGTTTTATTAATTTAGATGAAAAAATAATATAATTATTTTTTTCCAACACCTATAAAATATTCATTGAAAAATGAACATAATATTTTTAAAAAAACTAATATAGAGTGAATTTATGAGTATTTTCTGAGAATAAATAATTTTTAATGAATAATGAAAAATATTGATTTTTATTCAAACCTATTATTTATATAATGATTTTACATAGGTCCATTATTTTGTAAAATGATTTTAAAGGTAAAATTATTTAAATTGTATTATTAATATAAAATTGTGGTAATTATAATTAATTTTTTTCCCAATTTTGTATAAAAACATTGAATACATATGAAAACATATTTTTCATGAAAACTGTTTATCATCTAAATTTACATGTTTATTTGAAAAGAGATTTCATCAGCATTTAGAGATTGAATTTGATAATATATATTCCATATTTGGAATCATAATTTATAAATTTTTCAATTATTCAACTTGTATTTCTTATATACTTAATAGTAAAAATAGTAAAATTTAGTCATCATCTTTAAAGTTAAAATGAGTTTACAGGGTTGTTAAATAAATATATAATTGAAAATTCATAACATACTCATGTATAAATCCTATTAGATGGACATATTTTGACTTTATAAAATCCTTAAATCAATCCTCTCTACATTTGGAATAATTTTGATTGATTAAAGAATTATTATATTTTATTCTTTTATGATATTACTAGTGGGTCCACTCCCCACATATAAAAGTACATCCATACTTTATCTTATTTACGCTACATTAATATATATATCTCAAAACAATCCCATACAATTATGCTATAAAATTTCCTAAATATTAATTTTAGGTTGTTATATCCTTTAAATCTCATTTAGTTGGTCCTTAATAAAGGATCTAAAAGAATCCTGCTGAATATATAGTAATATTCTAAACCAACTGTTGATGCCCACCGAATGAGTATTGGAAATATTATATGGGAAGAAATACAAAAGTATGAGGATTATTTTCCCCCAAAATATGAAGGAATCATATCCGGAATAGGACATCTGGATCACATGATCCTCTAAGGGACTCATTCTCACGTGACTACTTCAATGATAGATGATGAAACCACATGTAGCACACAACCAACATCATATCCCACATAGCCTCGTTCAAGAATCCTTATTTCTCTTATAAAGTCCCTCCAAAAAACCAATGGTCGTGTGACGAATACCAAATGAGGGACCCCAACACCACATGGTATTTCATTGGAATGTTCTAGAAAACCCAATAGAAATACTATTTAAAATAAATAGTAATGATATCCAAATGAAGATTCCTCATATGGTCATGATTCTCTTGCACCATATCATTATTTTAAAGGATAAAATTTCTTGATGATATCTAACTAAACATACACGGCCCCAAAACCATTGTATAATAATGAAAATGAGATAAATTGGAGGTGATAAAGGGAGTTTGTGGTTGCTAAAAGACAGGTGGCATGACCCTTGTGATTTTCAAGACACTATGAGACTTAAGTGACATGTGTGCCTCATCTCAAAAAGTCTTTTCAGCCTATCAAACTCGCCACACATAAGTCCATGGATTTCTATCGGAAATCATGTGATTCCCCTATACTATTCCAAGAAAAACTAATATATTTTACTATATCACACTTTCATAATCTCTATATAACCCATATTGGTCACATCACAAATAATAAAAAACATGTGTAAAAATCCTAGACAATACTCATACAAACACGTATAATATCTAACCTTGGTAAAATATATCAATAGGGATAATATAGAAGAGGTGATTGGTTTTTTCGGTCACTGAAATACATACGATGGGCCCCTTGAAATCCAAAATGTGGTTCGTGTCCTTGGAAACATTTCTACCTTGTCTCGTGAAAGCCTTTTGGCTTGTCACCCTTACCATGTGAAAGTCCTCAGGTATGTCTAGACCACTCCACACTTCCCCTTCAGTGTTCCATATACAAATAGATATAATTTTTTCATTACATAATTTCATATCAACAAAGAACCATTATTTTTCACATGAAGAATAACCAATATCATTGAAAAAATATACTAGACTTTACCAGTACAAACTCACATAATCCCTAACCATTGTGAAATAAATAAAAGGGAATAACAATGTAGAAGGTGAGAGGTGTTCATGATTTCTGAAGTACATGTGACACACTCATAGAACCCATAGAGTGGTATCACGAGACCCATATACCAAACATTATGGTCTCTCTAAAATCCGCAAAAAAGTCATCAAGCATCTAACAACCACCATCAATAGGCTCTTAGATCTTGCGAAGTCAATTGAGCATGATAAAATAAAAAAACACTGATTTCCTTTCAAACATATGTGTGGTAAAAAAAGGTCCCCATTATCTAGATATAATATAATAATGTAGGTGTTGAAAGGAGGGACTGATAATCACTAAACATGAGGCGATGTGCTCAGAGTGGTCCACGATAGGGGTTCGGGAAGCAGCGTGGTGCCATATCACTTTTCTAAATCCAACCTTGATTCACAATAGATACACCTCACAAAATTCCAAAAAATTTGGGTGGTGATACCTATAAATTCCCCAGACCAATATGAATTTCCGGGAGACTCTCTATGTCTAAACTCTATATGATTCAACTCTTGTCCTCTATAACCGATCGTGCAACTAGAAAGCCTTTCATCACGAAATATAATTGAAAAATGTCGGAGAAACCATCCTCCCAACATAAGGAAAATTACATTATCATTCATATATCACATGGAGGGGTAATGTAAAATTTTTTTAAGGATATAACCCATGTCTTCAAAATCATGCATGACTCAATGAAGCTGATGATAAAAAAATCTAGAGAATTTGCAACACAAGGGATAAAACCAATATCAAAAGTGTGAGACTGAAGCAGAAAAACTTGTTAACTATCCCTCATTCTTTTCAGGTGATCACCTAAAGACATAAGGAAATTCCAAGTCTTGTTAAAATGATCTTGATAAACTCCTTTAATATGTTATTTGGGATATGATAGGTCCTATAGACATGTCACAAAAAGTCACACCATTCCCATAAGGACACTACACTGATCTCGTGATACCATTTTTTCTATAATTTGAGGCTTATGACATCCCTCTTACACATCAAATGACTCAAATAATGACGTTCCTTGATATAAATTGAGTCTCTCAGTTCTATCTATGCAAGACAATCAATATATTTCAACAACCTTTGAGGTAAGTTAGTTGAGACCTGTGATTTCCTTTAGAAATGATAGTCATGTATCATGATGCCTTCCATGGATGTTATCCTTGATATTTGGAACCCTTTGATCCATTTAATACTAACTCTCACGATATCCTCAATACGTTTCCAAGAAACTTTCTCGAATGACACCAATCCGCATCAGCTGGATCTTGTGACACCCCTTAAGGCAAGTCATATTTATCATGTGATATCGTGTGATTATGTCATCATTGATCTTGAGAGAGACCCCATACATGTATGCTTCACATAGGTGAAGAAATATGAGATAGTTATGTTGATCATGCATGATACCATAGAGATTCCTTCTTTGGTCACACGAACCATCTTAGAAATGATGCTTCACATATTTGAGGGAATCCAAGGCAGGAAAATTGATTAGGCAGACAACCTTGGATGTGTCTTCCATGTCATATCGTGCCCCAACATATCTGTTATATAATCATGACTTTCCCAGTATATGGACAAGCTAGGTCTGAAATTTACTATTGTGAATTCCTACGTTGTCTGACATACTTAATTTTTCTAATTCCATATCGATACCATCTAAGAATCATTAACTGCATTCCCCATTGACAAGGGTAGTTTCCTTGATGAACTATGGTCATGCCCTCATGTGACCCCCCCCCCGATATCATGCTCTCAGATATACCATCACAAACATCACCACATCCTTTTAATCCATTATAGGATAAATAGTGTGTAAATCCATTGGAATCCTTAATGTGTAAGACCCAGTCTTGAGAAACCTCAGTGAAGAAGACCCAACTACCAAAATAATGTAATAGATCTTTTATAATAGGTATTCCATTTCAGTGTGATCCCCTAGAATTCATAAAACCATGGTGAAGGACATATTGTCTCTAGGTGTTATCATCCAACTCATCCTATCAGTGGGTTAAGGGTTTACTAAACTAAATTAACATTGATTCCCACTATAATTGGGATATGTATAAATCCTTCTTATGGACAAACTATTATGTCCCTCTACATTGGTGTAATTATTTTCCCATTATGATTATTCCAAAGTTAGTGGAATAAATATTCCCATGGGTCTTCTATTTTTCCATTTCCATCAGAGGATGATAAGAGGAATAATATAGGGGAATCATCTTAATTATAATCTCTAATCATTCCCTGAAGTACCTGAAACCCATCAGTAGGTTTCAAACGAATTTAACTACGAATCCTATGATTCCCACCATATTCGGGATATATAGAATGCCTTACTATGGCCCGAGTTCCATACCACATCCTTCTTGAGATGGGAGACAACTATGCCCAAATAGAAACTTTAATGTATATACCCTATAAGGATATTCTCGCATTTAATGTGTTTGATCTACCATTATCTCTAGTTTCTCACAAAAAACATAGCTCATGTGGTCTTATAGACCATCGATGATCATGTTGATATCATGTTATGAATTCTCATAGCATGGATCCACCATCGGGATGCAAGTCTAATTAAATCCCATCACCTCTCATAGTGATAAATTTCTAATGAAGAAATCTAGGGAAGTATGCAGAAGTCCCACCTAGGGACACTATTGTTGTATATCTCATGACACAAACACCCATAACAAGATCTATGTGGACTATTATTCCTATATTTAATTTAGAACAAAGGGAACCTTTTTTTTCTGAGCCCAATACTAACATCCCAACCATATGTTTTTAAACTCCATGGATGGATCAGTTGTATGACCTTAAATTATGTCAACCGAACTATGTGGGTTTTGATTCCTATTTTCAAAATATGTGTAAGACACCTCATAGAGGTTCAATCCCATCTATAGGACACCATCCATTCAAATGGACATCAATAACCCCATATTTCTCACATATGTTCATGGCCTAAAGCATCATATTTATGTAAGATAGAAATGGAGAACTTGTTATATACATGTGATTGTACCTATTGATACATGATATTAATAAATCCATTGAAACCTGTGTAACTAATCCCATATCGGGGTCCTGAAAGGATATCCTGAACATATAAAATATTTATAAGAGAGTCCTAGAGTGGGAAATAATTCCCCCCAAAAGTCTATGATGATCACGACTACCCATTCTATCGACCAATGCGGGTCCCAATAGTTTTTGGGCATAAAAACCTATTTCACTAAAAGTCTTTTGAAAGATGGTTAGCTACCAACCACAAATGGGGGAACCATTGAATTTTCTATGAAAAGTGAGAGTGGTAGCCCGACAAGTGAAACTCATTCCACCACATTGAAAACCCAATGAAACAATAATGGGGAATCTAACTTGAAATCCATTAACTATATCATCCCTTTCATGGGTCAATATATATGGATTAAAATCATTCCTATCCTTCCAGTGTATGTTGTTCTCATTTCAATACAAAACATTGATCTCGACAATGTTCATTCAATTGTGCTAAACCTTAGGTAAAAAAGTAGTGATTGAATCTTAATCCTTTAACTGTGAAATAATTAATAGAAAATTTACACTTATATATGATGTTTCACTAATAAGGTTTCCTATTTCATTCATAGGACTTATAAATATTACTTTCAATCTTAAAGACCTACTAAAATTTTTCAACAGATTCCATGATAGTTGGATATGCTTCTTTGATCCCGAGGCCCCAACGTACATTCTCACCAACACACTGCTTCTATCATAGATTGGTGAATGTCATGGGTCTAGAAAATCACAAAAATATCTCCATCAAGAATTTTGAATCAGCTCATTAAATCCATTGGAGGATGATCTCCCACATGTCATAAATCACATGATTAGCCATAGGAGAGGAAGTGACCGTTATCGCCGCATTCAACCGATTTGGGAACCAAAAACTAGAATCCAGAAAAGTACACCTTCCCTGTATCAGGGGCGTAGATAAGGATATTCAAAATGACAGATAAATCACACATGAGATACCTATTAGGGATTCAATCCTTTCTAATCATCATCTATAATATGAGGCCATGATTCTACCAAGAGTTTCATAGGAGGATGTGACTACACCAACCATCCAGAATAGGGAACCAAGAATGAGGTCCAACTCAGTGTATACAAACAATAAATGACCAATGACTTATCATATCCCTTATAATTTAAATCTATCTGAGGCCCACCAATTCCTCCTAATAGTGTCCCAAAATCAATCCCAAATCACTACCAACCTGGAGCCTTGACTCTATGTTAGCTAGTCGAGATGTCTATGGGATCTACGGGAACACCCCATCCCATATAGAGATGTTCATTTTTATCATATTTTATAATGGGGACATCTTTATCATGATAATTGACCCTCATATGGTGTCATAAGAACCCACCCACAAAGGTATCATGGGAACTGACCCCCAAAACGGTATCATGGGAACCAATCCCCTAAATGGTATATTGGGAACCAATCCCCTAAGTTGTATATTGGAAACCAAATCATCAAACGAGATCCCCCATCAAAGAGGATAATTAAAAATATTGTATCTTAATAAATATGATATCAATAATACACAAAGACTCTTCAAGAGATCTAGATGAGCATGCTTCTGAAGGGTACAATCATACCCTCCTGTAGTCATTTGATTCACAACATTTTCGCATATCTTCTACAACTTGAACAAGAGAGGAAATGATTAGTGGTATCCTCAAATAATCAATATAAGGTGATTCCAAACATGTTTACATTTAAGATGATTATAAAAATGGATCACATGGAAATTTTCAGCAGTGTATTTAGTCTCTACAGTCCACATCCGAGCTCCCATCATCATCTACTCACCAGAAACTGATAGAGAAGAAAATATTTTCAAGGAATCTACCAGTTATCCCCTTGAGGGTGACATATAAATTTATTCAAAATAACAAACCACTCAAAATTAAACAAGAATATAGATATATCAATGAGATACCTCTAGGAATACTTATGAGGTATCTATCTCATGATGATGAGCTAGTGAGTGTCTATAAAATACCTCCTTGCATTGAAGTACCCATGGTCAAAGGGCTAGGGGAATATTCATATTTTTTATCCCCTCAATGGGGTAAATAAAAACATTGTTCCACCTTATCTTATTCCATAGGGATGCGGAAATTTATTTGTTTTCCACCTCCACATGGAAGATATTCTATAATCCATCTTACCTCATGTGTCACTATAAAACTTACATAAAATTCAATAACCTTAAATCAATGTGAAGAGTCTTCATCATACTATACCCCCAATTCCCTATCAAATGACCAAAGATCAATAAATTCTAGGACTCTATACTCTAGACTTCAAAATTAAAAATACACCTATATCAAGGGTGGAATAGATTATATATGGAAAAAGAAGTATAGTGTCCCATTTGATGAAGACATGAAAAGAAATGTGTATTCCTTCCAAGCCAAACATGTTCCATGGAATTTCAATTATTATAGGGAGAATAGTTTGATAGAGATCCCAATTAAGATAATGATGATTTAGGTAGGTTTGGAAGGCCATGAAAACAATTTCCCCTACCATCAACGTCTCAGGCACAAAATAGAAGGACTATTTTTATTTAAATACTACCTTAAAATGAAAGTGGACGTGGGGATATTGGAATCAAAAACACCTAAATCCACACTCTTGTAATCTGATCACCCTGAGCAGGGCACAATGATTGTGTTTTAAATCATGGTCTCCATACCTCCTAGGGAGAAATTTCCATCCGTCAATTAAATGTTGAACAATACCTATTCATGGAAAACAAATCATGTCACTCAATAATTTTACTGTGATATGGATAATGGTTTGATGGAACTCCCATTAGTGATGAAGCCATGTGATGCAGGGTTGATAGGTCACAAAAACTATTTCCCCTACCACTGAAATATATGGAACATTATTTAATGATATTATTTCTTCAAAGATCAGTTGGAGGAACATATATTTTTGGTCTTGGTATATATTAAAGTTCCAAAACTCATGAAATATGAATAAGGGTTGTATGAGATCTTTCATAATATCCAATATTTGGATAGCTTACTCACTATCGTCCTTAGTTTAATACGTAAAAATGTGTATCCATTGTCCTTACTGTAAGACCTTGAATTTAAATTCCATCCTCCATAACATAAGACGATAAACTACATGGTCATCATCCTTATTTTAAGAAGTTAAACTGATTGGTCATCATCCATACCATTAAATTTTAAATTTCATTTCCATCATAATTAATGTAAGATGTTAAACTATATTTCCATGGTTCTTATCGTAAGATGTCAAACTACATAGATATCCTCCTTACCGTACGATGTTAAACTGTGTAGTTGTATTTCTAAGATTATGCCATTAATATTCATGGTCATCATATTTACTGTAAGATGTTAAACTTATTGACCCTCATCCTTACCATAATATGTCAAAGTAAATGGATATAGTCCTTAATGTAAGAGATTAAATTGGGTGGCCATCATCCTTATCATAAGATGTTAAACTGCATGGCCATCATCATTATCTAAATATGTTAAACTGCATGTCCTTCCTCATTTCCGAAAGAGGTACACTGCATGGACATTTCCCTTAATGCATGAAATTAAACTACATAGAAGACGTTTGAAATTCAAGACGTTAAATTGCACGGTTCAATCCCTTTCCACATGACGCTAAACTATATAGATCTTTTATAACTATGTATTATATGATTATCTTTTTCAATGAGATATATGGGGACTCCTTGATCCTATATATTGTTCTATCCACCACATGACATAAAATAATCATATCCTATCCCCTACCACCTCTGAATGGTGAAATAATCCCTTGTCCTTCAATGTTTCTCGCATTGATGATAGCTTACGTGATCTTAGGAATTTAGGTATGTGTTTCACCACACAAAACAAGAAAATGAGGCTGGTGAAAAGATCATTATAATCTTAAATTAAAGATGATAAAATTAATAACTTATGCCTTTGCCCTAGTATGTTAAACTGCATAGTTGATGTCCTTTACATGATATGATATAGTATGTTCCTACGATTCTCACCTGAGAGGTTCATCATTGCTCGTGTTATTCTCCTACCACACCTGCACTTTAGAACTACGTACAACTTCATTATCAAAAAAATGGGATACCTTGGTATTCATGGATACTATATCCCACCCCATCCACCAATATCCACACCCTTACCACAAAAATGAAAAACTGCATATAATATGTCCTAGTTGAAGGATGATAAACTATGTGAAATCCCAATCATTAAGAGATATCCTCAGTATTAGATGGATTGGTCGACATACTAAATTGTGACAATACCACCTTCTAGTCGAGAAGATTGACATGTACTAGACTTCCATAGTAAATACATAAATTTTTTTGAACAACAATTGGTGATATGGAAGATCAATAGTGAATATTACATTAGAAAGGAAAAACTAGACACCATCACTGGATATTCTAGGGGACTGTTGACATATTTCCCTTTGGAGACCATGTTGACTCATGTTCGCTCTGACGCATTGGCTAATTCATCCAAAATCATGACCAATCATAATATGAAGGATTCAATCTTCTATACCACACATCGAGTAATTGAATGGGAATCCACTTCAGAGTAAACTCCTCCATTCATCGAGACATTGTGGAGTTAAACTATATTGAGCATGCATACGCTACAAGATGTTAAACAAAACAGTTCTATAAAAACTTTTAATGGTTGGATTACTGTCATCGTGAGATACATAGTGATGCCCCAAACATCTATTATTGGGGAAAACCATAGGGTTACTTTAATTGCACACCATGTGTTCCAATTTCCTCCCTACATGACTTAACATTTTGCAGATCCAATAATTCCCATCACATTCCTATTTGGTAATCTATTTTCTATACTATAACCTGATAAATTGCATGCCCTATGTCCTTTACACATTATATAAAACTATACAGTTCTATGATATCCAAATCTATTCACATCAATTCACATAAAACGTTGTTGCATGACATTAAACTGCATGGTTCTTATTGAATTGTGTATAGATTGATTCTCATTTCTAATGAGATAAATAAGGATTCATCGATCCTATATCTTTGTTCAAAAAATACATGTTACCAAATTCCATTGTTGTACCCCCCCTATGTCACTCTAATATAAGAAACCACATCGCATTCCTTGTTTCTTACACCGAGCATAGCTAAGATGTTCTCTGAAATTGATGTAGTGACATTACCTTAGAATAAAGGAATAAAGGGACACAATAGGTCCATCATAGTTCTTAATTAAATGTCATAGAAGGAATAACATGAGTTCTTGCCACTTCACATTAGACTGCATGGCTTATGTGCTTGAGGAATGATGTTAAACTACACGGTACCCCAATAACAACATGATATTTGATTACCATTCTCATGAGATACGTAGTGACTCACAAACATAAAGTCTTAAGACCAACCACAATGTTCACATCAATTCACATTGGTTATCCTTAATCCCCATCATATGAAGTTAAAATACATGGAATTTTCAAAAGTTTTTATCTCTTGATTATGACTATTTATGAGATACGTACCAACGTCAGAACATCCATTCTCATGACCGGTCACAATATTCCCATTAATTCATGTCAATTAAACTCCATCATCACTTCATGATGATAAAATGTATAGATCATCCCAAAATATGTGTTCCCTGATTCATTTCATCGTACGATACATAGTGATTCCTCGATATCCAATCCTATTACCAATAATAATGGTCAATAGAAATAATTCCAACCCCTATGTATGGGTTAGGCCCGTATAGAGTATTTCCCATTCAAAAACTATGTGTGGCTTGATTCTCATCTTCATGAGATACGTAGTGATTCCCAACTCTCCGTATTTGGGCCATGATACAACATTTCCACATATTCTCATTGGTTCTCATGGGTTTACCGCATGAAATTAAACTGAATGGAAGTACATCCTTACCACATAACGTTGAACTACATAGAAGTACATCCTTACTACATGACATTACTCTACATGTAAGTACATCATTACCTCATGATGTTACACTACATGGAATTATGTCCTTACCGAATGATGTTAACTACATAGAAGTACCTCCTTACAAAATGAAATTAAACTACATGGATGTATGTTTATACAGCATGATGTTAAACTGCATCGATGTACGTCTTTACTGTCTAACGTTAAACTGCATAGAAGTGCGTCCTTATTTCTTAACATTAAACTCCAAGGATGTATATCCTTATCACATAATTATAAAACACATTGAATTTAATCCTAGCAACATGAGAATAAGAAATATGAAAAACTTCTTGGTCTCATGACATCAATATGGCACGAAAAACTTTTGAACTATATGAAGTAAAATTGCACATTCCATTAGCTATCATTCATTCCATATAAAAACTACCACAAGAGAATTAACTCATCCAACTAGAGTGTGGGGTGCTTCTACCTTATTTAAAAAGAACCCAAATACACATTCCATAATTCATGTCTTGTATTCTTTATATTTTTGAAACCCTTTCATTGCCCATGAAAAATGAAAAACTGATCTCTTGACTTTCCACACAATAGAAACCTTTTCAATTAAGTCCCACCAATTGGAGGCATCTTGGTCCAACATAAAGGGCCTCAAAATTTACATTATCTTTATGTCACCATGGTTTAAATATAAACCCCATTGTTTTTCTAGTTTTCCCCTAAACAATTATCCTATATCATTTCTCATGACATGTGGATCATGAGTTGTGACTTACAACATTTCCACCTCATGTTTAGAAGGATGTTGGAGTACTCTTAACCCCAAGTATCCTAATTGTAACATCCCAAAAATATACCAATGAGATTTACCTTATTATGTATACTTTATATATTATAAATCACATTAAATTACTTATATAACATAATAAAATTATTATAATGTAATATTGAATGAAATAATAGGTATTTTTAGAAGTTAAGGAACCTATACAGTTGAAATAGTAACATAACCTTTGGAAAAGTAATAAGTCCATGTTGAATACTAAACATTCCAAATTAATTATAACATCTACTATGAAATTATGTATAAAATTTAGGCATATCATAACTTAATGTATGATATAGTTATAACATACTATAAGTAAATTAGTATTTTAAATATTATTAATTAAATGTTTGTATTTTTGTGAGTCATAAATAATTAATTACATTTTTATAATTAATAATATTATTTTAAATAAATTTAATTTTCCTAAAATGAATTCATAAAATAGAATTTTTGGGCATATGGTTTTAGGATAATTTAATGAGACCTCAGTTAATTTTCTAGAGTGTTATAAAATCAACTTAACATTTAAAATCTATATTATTCATGTAAATAATAATTTTTAAAAAAATTAAAATTTCACATATGTAGAAAATTATTTGGATAAAATAGATATCATTTTGTAATTCTATAAACAAAAAAATTCTTCTTGTGAATTTTCTTATTTTTCTAAAATACATTAATTTTTGGAAAATATTAAAATACAATAATTTATGTTATAAATACGTTAGAAGATAAAAAACTATTCTATGATTCATCGTTGATGTAAGAATCATAATCTCAAACATTCCTTCATTATATTTATATATTTAATGATAATTTTCAAAAGTATTCATAGTGATGAGTGAAAATAATAAACCAATGAATAAAATATTCATAACTCACTCCTCTCCTACACAATAAAGACCACCCCTCACCCCATCTTGTCCTCAATCCTCTGATCCTTCAATCCCATCTTTGTTCTAACGAAATATAATTACCTAGTCTCTCCCAACATATATTATCTCATTAACTTACCAAAATTAAAAAACCCCTTTCCCTATGGAGGTTCTCAAAGAGGGTAAAGCAAGTCATAAACTCTCGTCCTTTTTATTTTAATTTCATTTTCAATTTACATTATTTTATTATCTTCACCTCACCTCATATGTCCAAGTGATCCTGGTACCTAAAATATCAAATATAAACATGAAAAATTTCATGAAAATTGAATATAATTTTTCAAACTACAATAAATATCTCTATTATTTTAAAAATGAAACCATCATACATGGAGGTGCCAATTTACAAGCTTTGTGGACAACGAACCTTTGTTCTTCACTTTATCTTTCAAGGGTAGAAATGAAAAAAATTATGTTCGAACCAGATTATAAAATATTTATTATGTCTTATATAATTTTCTAGAACCAGTATATATATAATACCAATTAGTAATACAGAACTAGTTTGTGATGATCAAAATATCACCAAAATAATCTAGACGATTATCACTAATGTTTTACCTAATAAATCAACCTCATAATACATAATCAAATGAATTATATAACCATTTAAAATTATAAATTTTAATTAGTATCATAAATATTCAATTCTAGAAAATTATATCCATTCTACATGATATTTCATACTCAGGTACCTGTATACCGATCCCAAAGAAACAAATGCTCATGACTAATAAATTGTTATCTTGGAACTCATAAAAAAGAACATAAATGAATTTAATAAAATTATAATAATTCAAATAAATATATAAAATTTCCTAAAATAATTAATTAATGGATTTAATTTTATTATAATAGAAATTAAGATCAAGTGTCGAACACATTCAAATATAAGGCAAGGGTTTCTACCCAAACTTTCATTTTTTCCTTCATGTCATTCTTTCACTATAAGTAACCAAATGTAATGCTAATTTATTTTTTTTGTAATTAATATATATATATATATATATATATTATTTTAAAAAATCATATATCCACATAATTTCAACTTTATTTCATATTAAACACTCATTTTAAAATGTTTCCTTCTCAAATATGCAAACCCGATTATAGGGATCATATCAATTTATTACCCATTTCCGACTACCATACATAATCTATTTAAAGAGACCATTATTTTCATAAAATCAATAATTTTTTTACGAAAAACTATATTTTTTATTTCTGGTTATATAAAAAACATCATGAAAAATAAAAATTAATTTCCTAAAAGAACTCTGATTTACAATATAAAAAGTGTATTTCTTTTAATAATACCTTTATGATTATTTAGAATATTTTATTCTATTTCAATACCTACATTGAATTTTATTTTTTATCGAGGTTAATATCTTATGTTTATCATCCAATATATTTTATTAAATTATTTATGTTCAGTTTGACATTGGAGGATTAATCTTGATTCTTTTCGCAAAACTACTCAGAATGGTTAGTAATTATGTTTATAGATTGGGTAAATTTATTTTTATTTCATATGAATATTATTTTTATGTTTAACCCCATTAATATGAGGAATTAATTGGACTTATAAAGTGATGGGTACATACCACTATCTGCCCACGATGAATTGGTATGTCTGATGAGACAAAAAAATTGGATTTGGTCGTGGCCTTACTGTAGTACTTTCAGACATCTTGGTCGAGGCATCAACTTTATGTTTCTGGTGTCCGAAATTATGCATTACCTCAATAAGATATTACAAATTGAAAAACCATGTGACTATTAGACTAGTATAATATTCAATATTAATTTTCATTGTATTATGATAATATATATGGATTTATTTAATCATTTTTCATTCTAATCATATTATGCTCAAGAATATTTTTAAAGGCATAAGTTTTTATTTTTTTACTATTCCAAGTGTTTATGTTTATGAAAACTTAATCTATATTACTTACGCTTACTAATCATTTAACCTCACCCTTTCTTATGTTTATTTTTTCCCTGAATGTGAAGATTGTTATTATAAATAAATTTCAAGGATAATCTTGGAGTTATAGTTTATTTCCAGTATAATATCTATATTTTTTTACTTTCATGTTGTAATTTTTAACCTATGTTTTTATCTACATAACCAAAAGTACGAAATTATTTTTCAGGATAAAACATTATTGTAATCATTCTATTGTAATAATGTAATGAACCACCTTTTGGTAACTATGATTGGGAATTACATTTAATATTAAAGGATGTTTAGTATAAACTTAGGGAAATAGTTTTATAAAATATAGATTAGGTAACAAAACACTATGGTAGTCATTGAGGATAGGAACGCAAGAACATCCTATAACTTAAGTAAGTAATATATTATGTAGATCTTCCTAGAAATATATCCATATCTGGATACTATATGTGGATGTCTTTCTATCACATATGTACCATGGAGTAAAAACCTCTGATAAGTTGTTCTGAGCCTGAGTCGGGGTAACCTTGTACATGAAAACGGGACTTACTGCACACTCGGTTTAACTCTCTTGGGGGATATGTTTAGATAATTCACATTTTCATTACCCACCATTATGAAGGATTTAAATATAAATACGTCCCAAAGTAAACCATGTTAAATATTTTGATAGTATATATGCATAAAATATAAGTTTATATTCAGTTTTGTATAACTTTGACATTATAAATTATGATTCATAGCCTAATTTAGAGTATTCCATTATTTATAAATGGAACCCATCAGAAGGAATGAAAACCACATGATCTCACATATCCCATGTAAATATTTCCCTCCTATGCAAGATAATGTTCTTGGTTATGAATATGTGACTACTATTGAGAAATTTATAAATATACTAGGATAGGTGACTCAGGTTATGAACAATAACATTACTAGTCTGGAGAATCATGATACCCAATGCAGAGGAGAAATTTTAGACTCCTTTATGTGACAGTATCCTACAACATTTAATTGGAATAAAAATACATTCATAGTAGTGTAGTGGATAAGTTCCATAAATAAGTTATTTTTGGCATGGGAAGTTATTAAAGGGATAAGATTGACATGGATTTTTATCATATATCGGGATATGTTGATCAATTATGGTAGTTTATTAAAACAAATAAGAGGATGGAGAGAGTTAAAATATGTAATACAAGGATTTAAAAAAAATTCTTAGAAAACTATTTTCCTCCTAAATAGTGAGTGGACATGGTGATTGAATTTTTGATCCAGATACAAAAAGTGGATTAAAACATTTCAATGTATGAATCCAATTTTATAAGGTTGGCATGGAATGTCACAGACAACAAATATAATCCATGGAGAAAGGTTTATCGATTCATTTATTATTTAAAACAATTATTCCTAAGGGTCTTGTTCTCCCAAAAATTCTCATCATATGAGGATATATTCTAATGTTCAATCAAGACAATGAAATAATTCTTATAGTATTATGACATCAAGGAAAATGAAGAGAAAAAGTGGGTCCCAGAAGAAATAATGGATAAAGAGAAGTATGAAAGGGGTGTTTTCCAACATGTGATGCCTTTTGAAGGAAACACCTCCAAGACGTCTTGAAAGGAAAATTTGTATGTTAAATTTTGAAGAAAAAGGTTTCAAATCATAAGATTTCAAGGGAATGAAAGAATCTAATAATTTTCAATGATACTATTTTAAAGGGATGGTACATTATGAAAATGATTATACTAAGTGTCAGGGAAACCTTCCCAGAAAAAATCCAAACATAAGAAATCACAACTGATGAGTTTGGAGTTACGAATCATTTGATGATAGTAACATTAATCATTACCTAAAACATAGAAAATGATTTATTCAATTATGGATCATTGTATTATATTATATATTCCTAGTTTTCTATGAAAATTAGACATTTACAATTTGATTAAATAATGGTTTTGTCATTAAAAACTATGAAGGGAAGTATCATTTTAAGAATTTATGTGGAAGTAACTCCCCCTTTTGGCACATAAATGTGATTTAGTTGCAATCATTCTCATCATACCAATGATTTTATTTGATATAATTCTTTCTATATATTGGATTTTAGATTATGGTGTGAAAATATATTTCAAGAAGAATGGAGTTATAATTTTTGAGAATCATGTAGAATCCCTTTACTTTATTGTAGAAACCTCATCATTTAATTATTATCTAGATTCACCCCCATTAGCTCTACAGAATGCAATTCATGGGGAGGAATAGAAAACAATATATATGGGTGAGGAAGGTAATATTCAAATTGAGGACATACCTATTGTACATAAATACAATGATTTGTTTGTATAGTATTTACCTAGAAATCCTTGGGAGAAAGAAATTATGTTTTATATTGATATAATTACATGTGAAAGGCCTATATAAAATACTCTTTATATATTATAAATAGTGGAATTAGTGGAGCTAAATAAACAAGTAAGGAGTTGATTAGTGAGGAGTTTATTCTACATTGTGTTTCTACATAGGGATCTCCTATTATTTTCATTGAGAAGAAATATGGATCTATGAGGTTCTGAATAAACCATACAGGGATCAATGATATTACAATAAATAACAAGTATCCTCTTCCTCACATTGATTATTTATTTGATCGAATTAATGGAGGCCAATATTTTTCAAAGATGTAACTTTTTTATGGATATCATAAGTTTTTTGTGATGAAGGAAGATATTCGAAACACAACATTTTTATCCAAGTATAGAAATTAAGAGTTTATATTAATTCATTTGGGACAAAAAATGAAACCTCAAATTTCATAGATCAAATGAATAGTGTTTTCAAGGAATATCTTGATGAATTTTTTTTGTATTTATTGATGATATGTTGTTACACTCCAAAATATATGAAGATCATGGGAATCACATGCACATTATTCTTAAGAATTTTAGTAGAAATAAATTACATGGGATATTTATAAAGTTTGATTTTAGGCTGTAATAATTTTCTTTTCTTGGCCATATTGTCTCTAAGGATGAAATCATAGATGATCCAGTGAAGACAATGGATTTTCATGAATGTCTTACACCGTTTAACTTAACCAAGGTATCTAGTTTTATCGGTTTAGTATCTTATTATCGACATTTCATTCAGAACTTATCCTAATTAACTAACATGTTATCCAAGATTATGTGTAATGGGGTTAAGTTTGTGAGGAAAAAAATGTGAATAATTATTTGAATAATTGATGATGTTATTTTTGAATAATATAATATAGACTCTACTATAATGAAATAATTTATTTCTGATTTTTAGTAATGCGTAAATGAAATGAATTGGTTGTGTCCTTATGCCTAATGTTAGTGTCATTGCCTATGCATCAAGATAGTTAAAAATTATAGAAGAGAACAATCCAGCTCATGATCATGAGTTATCACATGTAATACTTTCTCTCAAAATAAGAAGACACTATCTCTATGGAGAAATATGTGAGATACATATCGATCTCAAGATCATGAAATATATCTTCTCCTAGAAGGATCTCAACACGAGGAAAATGATATGGATCGAGTAACTCAAGGATTGTGATTTTTTAATAAACTAACACCTAGGGAAGTTGAATAAGGTCTCAAATTCAATAATCTTATAGAATAAGTTATTTATAAACAAAATAAGGATTGAATGGGATACTATGTTCATGGATCTAGTGAAGATGAATATGGGAATTATCAAAGAAGGAGTATGATCACTACATTTTCAATTGGTTCCCCAATGATATTTATTGGAAATGATTAAATGTTCTATATATGATGATGATAATATTCAAAAATAAAATCAAAGTTATGAGTGACGGGAATCTACAAGTATTCATGTGAGAAGTTGGAATTATGAAATTTTGGAGGTGGATATGTGTTCCCTATAT
This sequence comes from Viscum album, assembly GCA_963277665.1. Taxonomy (NCBI): domain Eukaryota; kingdom Viridiplantae; phylum Streptophyta; class Magnoliopsida; order Santalales; family Viscaceae; genus Viscum; species Viscum album. Next base: position 1,390,940,204 of record OY728131.1, read on the forward strand.
ACCTGAGATAAAATGGGAGTTATTGGATGGTTCCCATACTTCTAATTTCTATATAAAACTAGGTAGGACTAATATGTATAGATATTTGATGGAACATTTATGGTGGGACAACATGAAACAATAAATTCTTAATTTTATATCAAGATGATTATTCTCTCAATAGGTCAAGGCTGAATGAAAACAGCCTAGAGGATTAATGAAACCTATATTTATATACACACAAAAAACGAGAATGATGTTACTATAGATTATTTTATTGGATTTCAAAAAAACTCTAAGAAATAATGATCCAAAATGGGTAATTATTGATCTAATTACCAAAATTTCACATTTCCTCACTATAAGAGAGGATTCTCCATAGGAACACCTTGAACGACTCAATATTAAATAATTTTTAATATTTCATGGAGAACCTCTCTCAATTTTGTCTAATCATGATCTATAATTTACATCAATATTCTGGAAAAGTCATCAAAAATATTTGAATACTGAGAATTAATTATGTACTTCTTATCATCCTCAAACTAATCGGTCCTCAGAAACGACGATCAAAACAATAGAAGACATGTTTAGATCCAAATAACGTGATATTCAAGGTATGTGGGATCATTATTGTACTTTGGTATATATTCCCTATAATAATAGTTCCCATTATATTTTTCATATGGAACCATATGAAGAATTTTTTAGAAAAATATTTCATTCACAAACATGTTGTGATTATGTTGGTGAAACGAATCATGAAGGCCTAGAGCTTCTAGAGGAAACAACATCAAATGTAAATACTATTCAACGCCATATCAAACCATCCCAATGCTGGAAAAAGTGTTATGATTATAATCAAAGGAAGGATTTTTAATTTCAAGAGGGAGATCATTTATTTTGGAAATTATATACATAGCAGGGTTTTATAATATATGGAAAAAAGGGAAACCGATCCCTAGGTACATTGATCCTTTTAAAATTTTGGAGAGATTTGGAGTTGTGGCTTATAATTTGGTGATTCCACTGAGCTTTTCTAAAGTACACAATGTGCTCCACATCTCATTTTTAAGAAATTACATGTCAGACCCAATCCATATCCTACCTTCTGATGTAATAGATCTGGAACCTGATTTATCTTTTTGTGAAGATCCTTTCCGAATTTTGTACACAATAGAATAGGTGTTAAGGAATAAGATGACTCAACTGGTAAAGGTACATTGGAAAAATAATTCAATTTAAGGGGTGACATGGGAGCCTAAGGATATTATGAGTAATAACTACCCAATTTTTTTTAATGAGGTAACAATCTAGAAAGTTCAATGATGAATTTTTTTTGGGAGAAGAGAATGTAACAAATCAAAATTATATCAATGAGTTTTCCCTTATTATGTTTATTTTATATACTATAAATCAAAAAAAATCAATTTAAGAACAAAATAAAAACATTATAAATGATGAATGAATGAAATAAGATGTATTTCTCAATGTTAATAATCATATGCTGATTAAATAGTAACTTGACGTTTGGAATAGTAATACAACCCTTATGTATAGTAAACCTAAAAAATGAATATTAACATCACCTATGAAAGTATAAGTAATATTTAGGCTTCACATAAGTGAATTTATGATATAATTATATTATAGTATAAGTAAATGAATATTTTTAACATTATTAAATATGTGTCTGTATTTTTTATGTGTTAAAAGTATTTAATTAATTTTTTATAATTAATAAATTTATTTTAAAGAAAATAAATTTTCATAATATGGATTCAAAAAACAATATTTTTTGTCTTTGGATTTTAGGAAAATTTTATGAGATCTTAGTTAATTTTTTAGATTGTTTTTTAATTAGTTTTAAATTTATAATATGTATTCTTCAAATAAATAATGATATTATTTGAAAATTAAATTTCAATTATATAGATAAATATATTTATAAAATAGAGTTACATTTTTAATTATATATATAAATAAATCGTTATGGTGAATTTTTTTATTTTTATAAAATAATTTAATTTTTGGAAAACAGTAAAATATGGTAATTTACGATATAAATACATTAGAAGATAAATACACTATAATTTGAGTTTATGTAGATGTAAGAACCATAATATTGAAATTTAATTCATTATTTTAATATATTTTATGATAATGCTAAAATTATTCATTGTCATGTTCCAAATTAATAAAAAAATGAATAAAATATTCAAAAATCAGTCATATCCTCAACTATAAAACCACCCCTCACCACCACTTCACCTCCCTCCTCTAAGCCTTTATGCTTGTCTATGTTCTTCCAAAATACCTTTTACAAGTCTATATACATGTCTAGGATCTGTTTTTCTTACAAAAATACAAAAAAACCTTTCCCTAAGGAGGTTCTCTAGGAAGATAATTTAAGAGGAAAACCCTCTTCCTTTTTCATTTAATTTCATTTTCAATTTACTTTGTTTTATTATCTTTTCCACACCTCATTTGTACAAGTGATCATGATAACTCCATTCTATAACCATTATATATACATTATACTAATTATTATGACAAAACTAGTTTCTGATTATCGAAATACCATCATAATAATCTAAACGATTTGCACGAATCTTTTACCTAAAAAATCATCCTCGTACCATATCAAAAATGAATTATGAACGCCTTTAATATTATGTATGTTAATTAGTATCATTTATATTCAATTCTAAAAATTTATATCCATTCCACATGATCTTCTATACTCATATACAAGTATACAGATCGTGAAAACCCAAGAAACTAATGCTCCCGACGGATAAATTTGTACATTATAACACATCAAAAGGCCATAAATGAACATAAAAAAATTATAATAAAGAATACATATATATATATTGTTATTAATTAATTAATTATTTAATGGATATAATTTTATTATCCATGAAATTAAGGTAAGGTGAAGAACACATTCACACATAAGGTAAGGGAATCTACCCGAACCTTCATTTTTCTGTCGGGCTATTCTTTCACTATAATTACCCAAATTTAATGCTAATTTATTTTTTTAACTTCTTATATATATTTTATATATGTTCCAAACTTATATTTTCATATAATTGAATGTTAATTTTTTTACTTCTTATATATATTATATATATGTTCCAAACTTATATATTCATATAATTGCATGTTTATTTTATAGTAAATAGACATTTTACAATGTTCCCTTCTCAAATATGAAAACATGATTAAATGGACCATCTAAATCTCTTACTTTTTTCAAGTACCATACATAATATATTTTAAGGAACCATTATTTTTATAAAACCACTAATTTTTTCATGATAAACATTAATTTTTCATTTATGTTTTTATAAAAACAATATTGTCAAATAAAAAATAATTTTTTACGAGACCTCTCATTTTTAATGTAAAAAGTACATTTCTCTCAATAATACCTTGATGATTTTTTAGAATATTTTCTTTTTTTTATCACCTATGTTGAATTTTTTGTTTTATTGAGGTTAATATCTTATTTTTATCATGAATCATATTTTATTAAATTATTTATGATCAGACTGAAATTGATTGATCTATCTTGATACTATTCACCAAACTATCCAGAATGGTTAGTAATTATGTTTAAAAATTGGGGAATGTTATTTAAATTTAATATCGGTATGATTTTTTTAACCCCATCCATACTACTAATGAATTGAAATTATAATGTGATGGTTGAATCCCACTATATATCCTCGATGTGTTGGTAGGACGTATTTGACAAAACAAAATTCTGTTTGCCTGATGCCTTACCCTTGTATTTTTAGATGTCTTATTTGAGGCCTCTATGGTATGTTTTAGTTGATCGACATTAAGCATTACCATATTATGATATTTCTAATTGATCAACCTTGTGACTATTTGACTAGTAGAATATTCATTATTGTATATCATTATGTTATGATCATTTATATGGATATATTTAATAATTTTTAATTCTTATCATATAATGATCATGTATATTTTCAAAGGAATGAATTTTTTGTTGTTCATAATGCCTACTGTTTATGTTTATGATATATTTTTTTATATTACTTACGCTTAAAAATCACTTGAACTCACCCATTTCTTATGTTTATTTTTCCGAGAATATGAATACTATAATTATGAATGGCTTTTAGGGATAATCTAGTAGTTATAGATGTTTCTAATGGAATCTCTATTATTTTTACATTCATGATGTAATGTTGAAAATATGTTTTTATCTAGTCATCCAAAAGTACTAAATCATTTTTTATTTAGGATAAAAAATTATTGTAATAATTCCAATGTAATAAACTAATGCATCACCTCCACGAAACTGGGTTCATGGAATTACAGTTGGTTTTAAAGGAATTTTAGAAGAATCCTTGAGAAATATATTTATAAATCATAGATTAGGGAAAAAAACCTATGTTAGACTTTGATGATAAGTATACAGGAACATCCTATAATTTTGGTAAGGAATATATTGTGTGGATCTTCGTATAAATGAATCCATGTCTTCATACTACAAGTTGATGTGTTTCTAGCATAAATGTACCTAGTAGTAACAACTCTGATAAGATGTTCTGAGTCTGACTCGGGGTAACCTAGTACACAAAAACGGGCCTTGAATCACACATTTTTTATAATATGGGAGGATATGTTTAGATAATTCAAATTTTCATTTCACGCCATTATGATGGATTTAAATATAAATATGTCCCCAATGAAACCATTCTCATGATTTTGATAGTAGACATGCATAAAATTTCTATTTATCTTAAGATTTTTACAAATTTGACTTTATAAATTTTGATTCATAACCGAATTTAGTTTTTTACATTATTCAAAAATGGATCCATTTGGAAGGAATGAAAATCACATGAATTCATGTATCACATGTAGGTATGTCCCTCATATTCAATATAATGATGTTGGTTCTGAATATGTGACTAGTGATGAGAAACATATAAGTATACTAAGATAGTTAAATTAGGTTATAAAAAATAACCTTACCTATCTGGAGCATCCCAATCCACAATGTGGATCAGAAATGTTGGACCACATTATGGGACAATAGCAACCATCATTTAATTGGACTACAACCTTATTCGTAGGAGTGCACTGGATAAGTTCCATAGAGAAGATATTTGTAGAGTTGCGAAATAACAAAAGGGAGAATTTTTTAATATATGTTTATCATATATCAGGAGATGTTGATCAATGGTGGTCATTGATTCAAAATAAAAATAAGGTGGAAGAGAGTTAAAATATTTAATATGGGGATTTCAAGGATTTTTTCCTAGAAAACTATTTTCTTTATGAATTGTGAGTAGATATGGATATTAAATAATTTAGTCTGAATAAAATAGTGGATGATAACATTGCAATTTATGAATCCAATTTTATAAGGTTATCAACATATTTCATCGATAACATACATAATCCAAGGAGAATGTTTGATCGATTCTTGTATTTTTTAAACCCAATATCCCTGAGGGAACGGTCTCCAAAGCATTATCATCATATGAGGATATAGTCTCATGTGATATCAATATAGGGAAATAAATATCTTAGTATTATAAAATTTAGTTAAATCAAGTGAATGAGAGGGTCTCTGAGGAATCAATGGATAAAGAGGGGAATAAAACGAGATTCTTCCAAAATGTGATAGTTTTAAAAGGAAGCACATTAAAGCATTCTTAAAAAAATCTATATGTTACAAATGTGAAGTAAAATGCTACTAATCTAGTGATTACAAGGGAAAGAATGAATCTAAAAATTTTCCATGCAACAATTTTAAATTTATAGAACGTTATGAAAATGATTTTACTAAGTTTCAAGGAAACCTTCCCTAGAAAAGGCCAATATTATGCTATCATGACTACTGATGTTGATGTTCCTAATGATTTGGTGGAAGGAACATTAACCATTTCCTCGCACATATAAAATGATTTATTGGATTCTGGATCATCTCATTATTTTATATCTTCCCAGTTTTCCAAAATAATTAGGCATTTCTATTTTGACTTAATAAATGAGTTTGCAGTGAAAATTCCTAAGGGAAGTATCACTTTGACAAAGATGTTCTAGTCAGTCCCCTTGTGACATATAAATTTTCTTTAGTTTATAACATTCTCATCAAACCCATGTTTTTATTTGATATAATTCTTGGTATAAATTGTCTTTTATATTATGATGTGAAAATATATTTCATTAAGAATGAATTCATAAAATATGTACTATATCTTATTTATTGTTTTGGAACCCATATATATGTAACACCCCATGGATTTACAAGTAAATTTAATGAAATTCAAGAAATATTAAGTCTCTATGAATCAAATCTTTTGTTAAGGATATAGTTATATCCAATCCGTTATACTAAAATTTCCCACTTCTATGATTTTAATTTCGAAAAGTATACATATATTGTTGTAATCAGTAAGATATTTAGAGTCTATCAGGATCATCTTAATTTTTTTGAGAACTAAAATACCCTTACGAATATTAATGTTTCCCTTAATAATAATAATGTTACCCTTATGAATATTAAATCATCCAGATGAATAGAAAACTCTCCCATGTACATATAAATAATATTTAGGCATCTTATAAGAAGCAACATGATCATAGTATAAGTGTTAGTAATTCTTTAAGAGATAAATATTTAATTATAATTTTATTAATCATTTAATAATTAATAAGAAAATATATTTCCATAAAATTTATTCATAAATTAATATTTTTTTGACTTATTATTAATAGAAAATTTCATGACACCTTAAAAAATTTCTCAATGTGTTAGAAACACGTTTTTTATTTTAAAATTTATAATTTCCAAGTAAAATTTGGTTTTAATTAAAAATTAAATGTCACATATTTAGAAAATTATTTTCATAAAATGAAGTTAATTTTTTAATTATACATGTTGAAAAATGGTTAGGTTTAATTTTTGGAATTGTTTTGTAATTCTTAAATTTTTTGTCAATAATGAAATATGATAAATTGAGTTAAATATTAAATACATGAATTATGGAATCACACACATTATTATTCTGATGTAATAACTATTTGTTAGAAATCATATGATATACTTACTTTTTTTAGTCTCATTAATTAGCACTATTTCTTGTCTTGAGAAGAATAAGTAAATAATAATTAAAAAACAGAGAAACCCTCCTCTCCTCCACTATAAATACCACCCCTCAACCCCTCTTCCCGTGACACCTATCAAGCCTTGTTACTTGACCAAATTATACTCAATTACTAACCTAATACTCTCTCCCACTTACATGATCTCTTGGTCTCATCAAAAGATGAAATCCTATCCCCTAAAGATGTTCTTAAGAGGAAGAAATCATTATGTAAAACCATCTCATGTTTACCTTCATTTTCTATTTTGGTTTCTTTGTATTCATTTATATCCGAAACTCTCCTCCTTAAAATGGTGTGATGACTATAGTACCAAAAATTTACTAGATTGAAACTATTATAATGTATTAATTCATCATCATATCTCTTTTCCACTCCTTTTATACTAGAAATTGAAACAACACCAGAGATGTTTTAATTTATCACATTCAAGGAAAATGGTTTTTAAATTTATATTACCATATTAAATTCTGGTCATAAAACCATATTTATGTATGAAACATATTATAATGTTTTTAATATATCCTATTTAATGTTTAGGAATCATTTTTTACAAATGATATTAATTTAAAAAATAAAATGAGTTGATTGTGATAAAAAAACTACCAATTAAACCAAACGGTTATCATTAATGTTTTATATAGTGATTCATCCTCATTATATATAACTGAATGAATTTTATAAAAATTTAGTATTATTTTTCTTCTCTAATAACATAAAAATTCAATTCTGTACAACCATCCTCATCTTACATTATCATTCACAAATGTATATAATTCAACCGATCATGTAAACTAAGGAAACAAACGCTTCGAAATAATCAAATTGATCCTCTTAAATCATCAAGAAGTCCATGAATGAACATAAGAAGGATATAATAAATCAATTAAATGTAGAATTTTTTTAATTATTAATTAATGAATATAATTTTATTATCAATGACATTAATATCAGGTTATGAACACGTTCGAACATAAGGTAAGAGATTCTACTGGAACATCCATTATTCTTTCGGGTTGCTATATATTTATTTTTCCCCAAATGAAGTTATATTTTTTATGTAAATATTATAAATTCTATTTATATGTTCCAAACTGATGTATAAATATACATCAATCATTATATTTCAAGGATATACATGTTTTAAGTGGTTCTTTTCTCAATTCTTCCCAATAAGCAAGCCCGTTTTAAGGGAACATACCGAATTCTTAACCAATTTTAAGTGAATTATATAATATATTTCAAGATTAAATTATATTTATAAAATCAATAATTTTTTCTAAGAACATTATTTGTTCATTTCTGGTTTTATAAACAAGATTATTCTATTTTTAGTTTTAAATGATCATTTGTATTTTCCTTAAATAACAGTAAATTATTTTAATTCTAATTATTCTTAAATACTCTTTATACAAGATATCAAATCAATTTAAAAAAACATTTCATGACATATGTCTATTATAAAATATGAGTTTCCATGCATGATATAGTGCCTTTAGTTCATGTTCACTTCTATGATAGGTCCATTTGTCATGCTTTATGACATGATTTTCATACATATTTCTTTTCCATGGGTACACGTCCACCCATCTGTCTTTTTACGTGAAACAGAGGCCAAACCTCATGGATTCACTGTAATACTAGTACAGCTCCACCCACCTAGATACATGGGTTTCGCTCTTGAGCTCAAACATGTTCAACAAGACATGAAATATAATTTGAACATGAAAATATCACTTCAGCATCACACATCAACCAAACAGCCCCACGTACATCACAAAAGTCAAAAAATCCACTTTTCATTCAAATGCATTTTGAAATCAAACTCGCCCCAAAATAGACCACAACACATTTTTCAAAACATTCACATTCCAACACATCCTTTAAAAATTTTATAAAATGATTCAAAATATGCTAAACATCATAGAAAATCCCACTCACATGTTTCATAAAACCCTTTTCATAAAAAAAATCCATTTTTCACATCACACTCACATAAACATCCCACATCACGTTCACACATCATTCACATTTCAGTAAATCCGTTAAACATTTTTATAAAACATTTCCAAGAGGATACACATCACAAGATAGCCCCATTCACAATTAAAATGGGTCATTTCAAAATATACACAAACCAAAATAGTTTTCCTATATGGTTTCTCCTATTACAGAAATCATCAAACCATTCAAAACATTTATAAAACAATTCCAAGGAGTGTACCCAAGATTTTCAAATAAAAGACATCTTAAACCCATATTTCAAGGAAAAAATCACACCAATACCAATTCAAAAGTGAATTTTCGCCCCAACAACATTTATTAAATCACCTCCAAGTGTTATACAAATACCTCAAACAATACCACAAAATATCCATATGAAAAAACACACATATTCAAAATCACATGCAAGAAGTACAACATGGTTTTACACCATAAACACATTAAAAAAGCCTCATTCAAACCCAATGGCACACCACGACCCTACCAAAGAATAATTGGAAACCGTAAAATGATTTAATAAACCAATTTCATATGCTCTAAAATACACCCAAATAATACCCCAAGTGTTACACATGAAAAACACCCAATTTCAAGCTAAAATGTAACTATATAATTATACTCTTAACAAAATAAATCATGAAAAGTTTTTTCACCAAACACAACATATGAGGAATATGAATAATGAGTAAATACATAAAGAAAACCCTTCAATAATTTAATATATATGGAAGCACCTATAGAAAGTGTATAATAACTCAAATCTTGGTGTTATTCATCTACCGCACCATCGCCGCACCACAAAGAAGTAAAGAGAAACATAAAACCTAAATATTACTCCAAAAAGGAACCAAATAAAACCCTAGGATAGAGATCTAACTTCTGGACATTTTGAAACATCATGAAAGAGGGAGGAGACCCTAAGGAAATGGAATAAATCAATGAGAGGAACACTTACATAAAGAGAACTTGAAGAAATCACCCCAAATCTAAAAAATTTTGAATCTTAAAGAAAAAAATGATAGGGAGTCTATAATAAGGATTATGAGGTCATTTAGGGACTGAAATGGGGGAAATAGAGTGAAAAATGAATGATTTTTGATTGAAGAAAGGTACCTTCTCAAATCTGGTTGGTTTGAGAAAACCCGAAATGGTTTTCCCTAATTCTCAATTCAAATGATCTCTAATAATGAGAAACCAATAATGGTGTTGATAATAGGGATATTGGATTCGAGAGGAAGGTGGAATCACATAAATGAATAAAACATGAATGAAATATTAAATAATTAAAACAATAATTTAAAGTATAAAATGGGCTTACGGGCATGCACAATTACTTAATAAATAACGCAAATACACCCTATTTATGGATTTTTAAAGGCTACAAATTGACATTGTGGTGTTATTAGGTCAGGGGAGGCCATGTAAGAATTGTAATGGATGAAAAATTTTGAAAAATGAAGGAGTTATAGAATAAAAAAATTGTTTTTTTATTATCAGGAAATGGGCTCATGGTTAGGCTCAAATTTTGAAAACCCACCATTTCCACCAAAATGCATGAGAAACCCCCAAAACAAAGAAATAATGGAAATAAAATTAAAAATTAATTTAAAATAATTTATGTATGTGACAATTCAAACCACCATAAAACATTCCATCCTCAGAAAGCCACAATAAGGCCAAAGGAAAAAAACCAAACCCAACTGAAAGGCCAAAATGGATTCCTTTTCTATGTTTTGCCTGCCCCCAAAAGGCCAAAACACCTCCAATTGACCAATAAATGAATGAATACTCTCACCAACCAATACAAACACCACTTCTTGAAATTATCATGTATATTTATATTTTATCCCAAAAAAATTCCTCAAACACTATCTGAACAAAATTCTAACAATTTACCAAAATAAAATACAAGAATGAACAAAATTCTAAACAAGGCTACATACCATCAAGCCAAGACCCATGACCAATTTGAGTTACTAGTATGGGGAGACATAAATGGGAACCCCACCACAAGAGACAACTCAAATTTATCCCGAGATAGAATCCGAACACAAATAGGGGAGGCCCAAACAGACTCCCTAGTAAAAAGTTATACTTTCATTTGAAATTTCCAATGGAACATATATGAGAATAATAGTGGGTCTCCCCACCATAAGAACTAACAATCATAACTGACCAGTATGGTCCAGAACAGGAAGAACCCAAATTTAATGATTTGGGATAGTCGCACTGTTAGTCCACATGGTTCGGGAAACCGTGCACTAACCATGTGTATCGTTCAACATGCATGTGTTTTTGGTGAATTGTTACTAATAACCATGTTCCAACCATGATCTTAACCTTTCTAGTCAAATTTCAAACCTTTATCTAAAAACATGATGGAAACCAATGAGGAATGGAATGACATTGGGTGATAACATGGGCATAATACCCAACATGTCTTCCCACTAAATGAGATCTATAGAAGAAAGATGACAAAACTAGAGGTTTAAACTATTCCAATAATTCATACTAAGTTTATGAATTTGAAAAAGGGGTTGAAGAACTCTTGAATTCCCCCTAACTAGACACCAGCTTCTCATAGGGACCTATGGATAGACCTCAAATGGTTGAAGCATCTTTGGCCTCAATTTTAGGATTTGGAAACCCTTAAATTTATCTTTTTCTTTTGGTTCCATGGAAAATATACCCTGATCCCAGATGGGTTCACCAAGACATAACCCATTCGAAACTCACTTTACCCTAACATGAAATTTCATCGAAACAAGGGCTTAGAGGATGCACTCACATCACACTTGGTTTCTCCATGTGATAAAAAAACGAGAGAAAGGAAACATATAAAAACATTCCAATAAAACTGAGGATTTCTGGGTCTCCCAAAAGGATACACACTTATGAAAAAAACAAATACTCACAAAACATTTTACAACTTCACAATTACAATTAAACGAGAACGTGACATCACAATGTGTAGCCGAACATGACCAAAGCGACCAATAGAAACAATACATGGAGGGGCCTTATACAACATCCCTACACATCACAACATTCCAGAAAGTTTCCATAACAGCCTCTCATGGCTATATTTCCTATAATGGTGGTATAACATAAACCCCTTCTTTGAAGAGACTATGAAGGACTCAAAGGCCCTCTTAGACACCATCTAAACTAACAACCGCATACTACTTCCACCTTCGAAGAATCAAATATCTTAAGAAACTAAGGTATCTTTCAACCATCAACAAGAATTCTCCCACTATAAGAGGATTTTAATAAAATAAAGGAATTTTTGTGGACTCATTCTATAATGCTCAAGTAAATATTCCTTTCATTGATCTACTCGAGGATTTTCCAACAGTAAAATAACTCATGTTGCAATTCAGTCATGCACTAACCCTTATTAGGGGTTTACCTTATCCATAGAGAGAACCCAGGGACCCAAAAAAGATGGTACATTGGTCAAAAAAATCCAAAAACCATAACCTAACACATGAAGGGAACCAATGTAACGGTGTCTCAAAACATTTCTTAGAAGAGACTACTAATTGGTCCTTCTACCCAGCTTACCGATCAAACACAAACCCAAAACACATTTCAAATAGGAGGGTTTCTTGGACATAAAACATCACAAAACATAAAAACTTTCAAAACACATAATACACACCATCCCAAATCATCCAACAAAACATCATTTTTCTTCTTAAAAAAATTTCTATGAAAAGAAATGGTTCAGCAGTTAGCATATCCACTAGTGGTACCCCATGGACCTTACACATGCATGTTTTCATGCCACCAGACACCCTCATCATATCAATCTCAGTACTCATCTAGTCATGCTATTAACCATCAATAATCCCATGTAACCCCATGAATTTGGTCTTTCATGTAAATACAAAAGGTTAAGACCAAAATTCATTCAACTTTTCAAAACCAAAATAGTAAACCAATACTTCTTTTTTCTCTAGATCGTTAACCCCAAGATCAAACCTGATTTACAACTTAAAAAACATTTTATAAGGACACTACCATTCGAATAAGAACTCCCTTTAAATGTATTAACATCAATTCCAAAACATCCCATCCCATTAATAGACCATTAAATAGTTTAGAAAACATTGTTGGAAACACTTTTTCAAAACCAACATAAATATAGTTCCTGATTTCAGAGGAGGTGTAAACACACCATTTTCCATTTCAAAATAAATATGAAAATTCAGTTCTGACATTTCAAAAATCTATCCATTCCCTATTTATTGTAAAATAATTTCACACAAACTTTACACTTTTTAAAAACATGTCATTTCAAAACTAAAGGACACAAGATAATGTGAGAGGAAACTAGTTCTGGTGGGTGACTTGGACATATGGATGGAATCCATTTTCCAATCACTTCACTATCAAAAAGAGTGTTATAGGGAAATATCCCCAGCTCCACATGGCTTGTCAGGCCCTACGAGCTCACTGAGACCATTAACCCAACTATTTTTTCATTTCCCCTAATCATCATCAAACCATGAAAACCAAAGGACACAGATAAGTCCTGACTCCCCTAGTGGCTTGAATCCCGACATGAGGTGTGGTGATCATGCACAATACCCATATCTTAAATTCCATGTACTAACGATCCATACTCCAGACTATCTCGATTGTTCTCCAAATAACATGACCCAAGGGGTTAACTTGAACCTCCTTTGACACCATTTTTTCTTGAACCAAATCAGGTTGTCATTGAAAGTAGAACCAAACCAAAAATTTGATAAGGATCGAGGGGAATTACCAATCTCCACAGGCTGGAACATGTTCCCAGATATCATAAAAAGAAAATTGGGAATGATTTTCCTCGGATTATAATCATAAAACAACAAATGAACCCAATTAAACGAATCTGGATTTTTCAAACCAAAAAATCTTTTACAAAAAATTGGAACTAAATTAAATAGTTTTAAAAATCTCAAAATGACTATAAAAAATGTAAAAATCTAAATAAAAATAGCCCAAAAATCACCTCATGGCAGGGGGCATCACCCTCAATCCATATCCCCAAGACATCACCACCAAGGACCTACTAAAATCCCATACCACTGGAATGAAAAATTGTACCCAACATGTGAGAACAAAAATAACAAAGTCTACTTACACCATAGTGTGTAAGTAAGGTATGATCCAATGACGAGTAGGATAAAACCGCTAAAAGAATCCATGTGATAAACATTCAAAGATGAATTTATTGAAAGTTTTTATTAATAAGAAATTGTAGTTACAATTTCTAAAAGATGAAAAATTAAAATAAAAACAGTTTTCATTTGGGCTAATTTAAAGAATCTTCACTATTAAAATAAATTCTAATGAAATTTATATCCAACAATACCATATGCTTATGGTATGAAAAAATAATATAATGATCATAATAAATAATAAATAACCTCTAGGCACTAGCTTGTTGTGGGTATGAGGTACCTCATATCTCAGTGAGAGTAACCATCACAATATTTGTTCTCGTGCACATGAGCCACCAGTAGGGAGAATACCCAGAACCTAGTGGTCCCCAATCATCATCATCATAGTTTAGTTAGTGTATTAAACATTAATCTAATATGTGAAACTGAGGCCAAACCACATGGATTCACTACAATACAAGTACATGTCCACCCATCTTGATACCTGGGTTTCCCTCTTGTTCTCAAACAAGTTCAACAAGACATGAAATATAATATAAACATGAAAATATCACTTAAACATCACACATCAACCAAACAGCCCCATGTTCATCACAAAAGTAAAAATATACACTTTTCATTCAAATACATTTTGAAATCAAACTCGCACCAAAATTTCCCACAACACATTTTGCATAACTTTCACAATCCAACACATCCTTTAAAAATTTTATAAAATGATTAAAAATATGTTAAACATCACATAAAATCCCACCCAAATGTTTCATACAACCCGTTTCATAATCAAAATCCATTTTCCACATCACACTCACACAAACAGCCCACATCACGTTCACATATCCTTCAGATTTCAGTAAATTCGTTAAACATTTTTATAAAACATTTCCAAGAGGATACACATCACATGACATCCCCATTCACATTTAAAATGGACCTTTTAAAAATATAAACAATATAATACAGTTTTCCAATATGGTTTCACCTCTTAAATAAATCATTAAACCATTCAAAACTTTCATCAAACAACTCCAAGGTGTGTACCCAAGCAAATCACAGAAAACCCATTTCAAAACCATCTTTCAAGGAAAAAATCAAACCAATACCAATTCAAAACAGAATTTTAATGCCCCAAATCATTTATTAAACCACCCCCCCAGAGGTATACAAATACATAAAACAATACCACAAAATATCCAAATGAAAAAACACATTTTCAAAATCACTTTCACAAATTACAACATGGTCTTACACCTTAAACCCATTAAAACCCCATTTCAAACCCAATGGCACACCAATAACCTAAAAAAGAATAATTTGATTCCCAAATATGATTTATTAAACCAATTTAATATTTTTTAAAATACACCCAAATAATATCCCAAGGGTTACACATGAAAAACACCCAATTTCAAGCTAAAATGCAACTATAAAATTATAGTCTTAACTAAATCAATAATGAACAAATTTTTCACCACACACAACATATGAGGAATATGAAGAATGAGTAAATATATAAATATAACATATCAATAATTTTTTACACATAGAGACACCCACCAAAAGTGTCTAATCCCTCAAATCTTTGTGTGAAACATCAACTGCACCATCGTCGCACCAAAAAGAAGTGTAGAGGAACCTAAAACCTCAAGAGTACACCAAAAAGACACAAAATGAATTCCTAGGTTTGAACCCTAATTTCTGTACATTTTATAAAATCATGAATGATGGAGGACACCCTATGGAAATGGATGAAATCAAAGAGAGAAACACATACTCGAAGAGAACTTTATGAGATCACCCCAAATCAACCAAATTTTAAATCTCGAAGAAATAAAACCCAATGGTTAGGATATATAGGGAATGTTGTGTTCATGGGGGGACTTAAATGGGGGGAAAAGATTGAAAATTAATGATTTATGATGAAATCATGTTACCTTATCAAATCTGGATAGGTTGGGAAAACCGGAAATGTTTTTTTCATAATTCGCAATTCAAATGTGCTCCAAAAAGGGGAAAACAATAATGGGGGTAATCCTAGGGATATTTGATTCGAGTTTGATGTAGAATCACCAAAAAAAATTGAAAGATATATTAATGATTAAAAAATAATTTAATGCAAAAAATTGGCTAATGGACAGGCCTAATTACTTAATAAAAACTCAAATAAGCAATGATTTTGGATTTATAAAGACTCGAAGTTGACATTGTGGTGTTAATTGCTCATAGAAGACCAATTAAGAATTAAAATGGATAAATTTTTTCAAAAAATTAAGAAGTTATAAAAGAAACAAAATCAGCTTTTTTATCTATAAATGGTCTCACGGTTTGGCCCAAATTTGGAAAACTCACCATTTCCTCCAAAATGAATGAGAAACCCCCAAAAAATAATGGAAATTAAATTAAAAAAATAATTAAAATAATTTATGGATATGATAATTCAACCCACCATAAAACATTACATCCTAGGAAATAAAATAGAAGGCCAAAGGCAACAACCAATCCCATCAGAAAGGTCAAAATAGACTCCTTCAACAAGTTTTGCCCACCCCAAAAAGGCCAAAACACCTCTAATTGACTGATAAAGTAAGGAATACTATCACCAACAAAAACATTCAACACATCCTGAAATTATCAAGTATATTTAGATTTTATTCCAAAATAAAACTCCTCAAATAGTATCTGAATAGGATTCCAGAAATTTACCCAAATGAGCAACAAGAACGAACAAGGTTACACTTACCTTTCTTTAACCTGACTGTTGGGAATTATCCACTCCCAAAATTTACCCAAGGAAGATGTAGGTAGTTAGATAGCTTAAAACAGGGCTACCTACCACCAAGCCAAGACCAGGGACTAATTTACTAGTATGGGGAGACACAAATGGGATCCCCACCATAAGAGACAACTCAAATTTTTTCCGAGATAGAATCTGTACAGTAATAGAGGAGGCATGAAAGACTCCCCATTACAAGGGTAGATGTCCATTCAAAATTTATAATGGAATATATATGAGAATCATAGTGGGTGTCCCCACTATAAGAACCAACCATCTTAACCAACAATCATGGTCCATAATAGGAAGAACCCAAATTTAATGATTTACGACTGTCGCAAGGTTAGTCCACACGGTTCTAGAAACCATGTGCTAACCATGTGTATCCTTTTACTTTCATGGTTTTCTAGGTCATGGTTACTACTATCCATGTTAGAACCCTTCTCTCATCCTTTCTATTCAAATTTCAAACTTTTCACAAAAAACCTGATGGAAAACAATGAGGAAAGGTATGACATTGGGTGATAACATGGGCATGATGCCCTCCGCCTATTTCCATCGAACAAGATAAACAAAAGCACGATGACGACACCAAAGGTTTAAACTATTAGAAAATTTCATACTGAGGATAGTAATTTGAAAAAGGGTTTGAATAATCCTATAATTTCCCCTAACAATGTGCCAGCTTCTCTCCAGATCATATGGCTAGAGCACAAATGGTTGTGGCATCTTTTCCCTTGGAGTTAGGATTTTGAAACCCTTAAACTTAACTATTACTTTTGGTTCCATGAAAACTATACCTTGATCACATATTGGTCCACCGGGACATAACAAGATCCAAACTCACATTACCCTAACCCTAAATTTCACTGAAATAGGGGCATAGAGGATGCACTCACATCACACCTTGTTTCTTCAGGTGAGAAAAAATAGAATGAAAGAACACATATAAACTCTTTCCCCTAAAACAGAGGATGTCAACATCTCCCAAAAGGATACACACTTATGAAAAAAAACAAAGACTCACAAATGACTGTACAACTTCACCATTAAAATCAAATGGGCACATGACATCACAACTTGTCATCAAACATGACCAAAGCGACTGATATACACAATACCAAGAGGGGGGCCTTATACAACATCCCTATAAATCACATCATTCCATAAAGTTCCTATAACAGCCTCTCATGGCCAGATTTTCCACATTGGTGGTTTAATATAATCCCCTTCTTCTAAGAGACTACGAAGGGCTCAGAGGCCCGCTTAGAGACCATCATCATTGACAACCCCATGCAACTTCCACCTTCAATGAATTAGATAGCATAGAAAACTAAGTCCAATTTTAACCATCCACAAGCACTCTCCCTCTACAATAGGATCTGAAAAAATGTAAATGGTGTAGACTCATTCTACAAAGCTTCATAAAATATTCCTTACATTGATCAAATGAAGCATTTTCCAACTGCGAAACAATCTGGGTTGCACTTTAGTCATGCACTAACACTTAACAGGGTTGTACCTTATCCATGGAGAGAACCCAAGGACCAAAACAAGATGGTATATTGGCCAAAACATACCTAAAACTAGAACCGAAAACATAAAGGGAACAACCGTAAAGGTGTCCTGAAACATTTCTCAAAAATAGACTACTAACAGGTCCTTCTACCCAACTTACAGACCAAAACACAAACCCAAAACAAGATTCAAACAGGAGGTGTTCTTAGACTTAAAACATCACAAAAATTCAACACATTCAAAACAAATAATACACCCCATCCCTAATCGGTCATCAAGAAATCATGTTTTCCTTTTAAAACATTTCTTTGTAAACTAACGGTTTAGTGGTTAGTATATCCACTAGTGGTACCCAATGGGCCTCCCACATGCAAGTTTTCGTGCCACCAGGCACCATCCTCGTATCCATCAGGGAACTCATCCAGTCATTCCATCAACCATTAATCATCCCGCGTAACCCCATTCATGTGGTGGATCAGGTAAAAAACAAAGGTAAAAATAAAAATTCATTCCACTTTTCAAAACCAATACTTCTTTTTTCTCAAGACCTCTAACGACAAGATAAACCCAATTTATAGCATTTAAAATATTTTAGAAGGACACAATCAATTAAATAATAACTCACTTTCAAGTTATTAACATCAACTTCAAAACATCTTATCCCATTAAGACACCATTCAATAGATTTGAAAACTATGTTTGAAACACTTTTTCAAAACCAACATTAATATAGTTCCTGTTTTCTAAAGAGGTGAAAAAAAAACCATTTTCCATTTCAAAATAATTCTAAAAATTCAGTTCTACCATTTCCAAAATATATCAATTCCCTCTTTTTTGGAAATTCGTTTCACAAAAACATTAATCTTCATAAAACCATGTCATTTTTTCATTAAACTGAAGCTACTTGATTTCAAAACTAAAGGACACAAGACAATGTGAAAGGAAACTAGTTCTGGTGGGTGACTTGGAAATATGGTTGGTGGCCATGCTCCAATCACTTCACCATCACCGAGAGTGTTATAGGTAAATATCCCCGGCTCCACATCGCTTGTCAGGACCTGTGAGGTCACTAAGACCATTAACCCAACTCTCTTTTCATTCCCCCTAATCATCGTTAAACCAAGAAAACGAAAGGACTCAGATAAGTCCCAACTACCCTGGTGATTTAATCCCATAATGAGGTGCGGTGACCAGGAACACTACCCATAACTTGAATGCCAAGTCTCGATAATCCTAACACCAGACTATCTCAACTATTCCCCAAATAACATGATCCTAGGGGACAACCTAAACCTCTTTTGATACCATTTTATCACGAACCAAATTTGGCCACTATTGAAACCAGTGCCTAACCCAGACTGTGATAAGGCTCCAATGGTGTTCTCGATCCCCATAGGCTGGAAAAAGTGTCTGGGTATCATAAATTGTAAATTGGGAATGATTTTCTAGAGTTTATAAACATAAAACAACAAATGTACCCACTAAAATTAATCTGGATTTTTCAAAACAAACAATATTTTAAAAAATTTCCTACCTGAATTACATAGTTTAAAAAAAATAAAAAGGGCTATAACAAATGTACAAAACTGAAAAAAACAGCCTAAAACCCATCTCAAGGCAATGGGCACCACCCTCAAACCATCTCCCCAAGACATCCTTACCAAGGACCAGCTAGTAACCTGAACCACCAGAACAAAAAACTATACCCAACCTGCGACCACAAAAATAACAAAGTCTACTTATACATAATGGTTTCAGTAGGGTGTGATAAAATTCCCACTAGGATACCACCACTAAGTTATTCTATTGATAAATATTCAAAGATGAAAATCATGAAAGTTTTCATAAACATGAAATACTAGTTCCAATTTATAAAAGATACAACATTAAATTTTAAAAAAAAATCAATTGGGATAATTTAAAGAATAATCACTTTAATAATGAATTCCAAAACTTAGGAAATTTCCATCCAACAATAAGGTATGCCGATAGTAAGAAAAATTAATCCAATGAGCACATGCAATATGAAATACCCCTAGGAATTAGCTCGTTGTGGGTCCCAGGTACCTCATACCTCAGTGAGAGTAACCATCACAATATATGTTCTAGTGAACAGAAGCCACTAGTATACAACATTCCCAAAATCTAGTGGTCCCCTATCATCATCATCATAGTTTAGTTAGTGTTGTAATCTTCAATCTTGCTACTTGAAACTGATGCCAAACCCCATGGATTCACTAGCATAATAGTACACGTCCACCAACCTAGATACCCGAGTTTCCCTATTGTGGTCAAAAAATTTCAAAAAGACATGAAATATAATTTGAATGTGAAAAAATCACTTCCACATGACACATCGACCAAACATCTCCACGTACATCACACAAGTCACAAAATTCAATTTTTGTTCAAATGCATTTTGAAATCAAACTCAAACCAAAATAGCCCACATCACATTTTTCGTAACTTTCACAATATGAAACACCCTTTAACAATTTTATAAAATATGTCAAAATATGATAAACATCACATTACATCCCACTCATATGTTTCATAAAACCCATTTCATAAAAAATCCTTTTTTAACATAACACTCATAGAAACAGCCCACATCACATTTTCACCTCTTTCACATTTCAGTAATTCTATTAAACATTTTTATAAAACACATCTAAGAGGTTAAACATCACATGAAATACCCATTCACATTTAAAATGGACCATTTCAAAATATACAGAACCCAAGATAGCTTTTCAATATGGTTTTACTTCTTAAATAAATCATTAAACCATTCAAACCTTTCATAAAACAATTCTAAGAAGTGTACCAAATATTTTCATATAAACCTCAATTAAAAACCATATTTCAAGGACAAAATCACACCAATACCAATTAAAAACAATATTTTCATCCCTAAAAAGATTTATTAAACCAATCAAAGTGTTATATAGTTACCACATACAATACCAGAAAATATCCACATGCAAAACATATGTTTTCAAAATTACTTTCAATAAGTACAACATTGTTTTACACCTTAAAACCATTAAAAACACCCTTTAAAACCCAATGGCACACAAAGACCCTAAAAAAGAATAATTGTAATCCAATAAAAGATTTATTAAAAAAAATTCATATGTTCAAAAATACACCCAAATAATACCCCAAGTGTTACACATGAAAAACACACAATTTCATGCTAAAATGAAACTATAAAATTAAACTCTTAACCAAATCAATAATGAAAAGTTTTTTCACCACACACAACATATGAGGAATATTAAGAATGAGTAAATAAAGAATGATAACCCATAAATAATTGTTTACACATGGAACCACCTACTGAAAGTATTGAATCCCTAAAATCTTGGTGTGGAGCATCAACCGCACCACCGCTGCACCACAAAGAAGTGAATAAGAACCTAAAACTTAAATATTACACCAAAAAGACAACAAATCAAACCCAAGATTCAAACCCTAAATTCTGGAAATATTATAACATCATGAATGACGGAGGAAACCTTGAGTAAATTCATGAAATCAAAGAGAGAAACACTTATTTGAAGAGAACGTGAAAAATCACACCAAATAAACCAAATTTAGAATATCAAAGAAACAGAAACTAATAGTGAGGCTCGAATGAGGATTATGAGGTCATTTGTGGACTGAAATTGGAGGAAAGAGTGAAAAATGAATGATTTATGAAGGAAAAATGTTACCTTCTCAAATGTGGATCATTTTAGAAAACCATAAACATTTTCCCCAATTCACGGTTCAAATGAGATCCCAAAATGAAAAGTCGATTATGGGTGTGATCCTAGGGATATTGGATTCGAGGGGGAGGTGGAATCACCTAAAAAATTAAAAAATTAAAGATAAATTAAAGAATTACAAAAATAATTTAATCTAGAAAATGGTCTTATGGGCAGGCCCAATTACATAATAAAAAACAAAAATACACCTTGATTATGGATTTGTAAAGGCCCCCAATTGACATTGTGGTGTTATTATGTCATGGGAGGCCAAGTAGGAATTGGAATGGATGAAAAATGTTGAAAAATGAATGATTTATAATAGAAACAAAATTGGTTTTTTTATCTGGAAATGGTCTCATAGTTTGGCCCAAATTTTGAAAACCCACTATTTCCACCAAAATGAATGAGAAACCCCCCCAAAAAATAAAGATTGGAAATTAAATTAAAAATAAATTTAAAATAATTTATAGATGTAAAAATTCTCCCCACCGTAAAACATTTCATCTTTGTAAATCCAAAATAATGCCAAATGCAAAAACCAAACCCAACTAAAAGGCCAAAATAGACTCCTTCACCATGTTTCACCCACCCCCAAAAGGCCAAAACACCTCCAATTGACCGATAAAGGAATACTATCACCAAAAAAAACTTTCACCACATCAAAAAATTATCGTTTATATTTATATTTAATCGAAAAATAAAACTCCCCAAACACTATCTGAACAAGATTCCAGCAATTTACCAAAACAAACAACAAGAACGAACAAGGTTACACTTACCTTGATTTAACCATACCGTTAGGAATTATCTACTCCAAATATTTACACATGGAAGATTTAGGTATTTAGATATCTCCGAAAAAGGATACCTACCACAAAGAAAATACTAGGGACCAATCTAAGTTACAAGTATGGGGAGACACAAATTGCCTCCCCACAATAAGAGAAAACTCAAATTTTTCCCGAGATAGAATCAGGACACTAATAGGGGAGGATCGAATGGACTCCTCGATAAAAGGTTAGAAATCCATTTGAAATTTAAAAAGGAACATTTATGAGAATCATAGTGGGTGTCCCCAATATAAGAACCAACCATATTAACCGACCAGCATGGGCCAAAATAGGAAGAACCCAAATTTAATGATTTGGGATAGTGGCACGGTTAGTCCGCACGGTTCGGGGAACCATGAGCTAACAGTGTGGATCCTTCTAATTGCATTGTTTTCTGAGGCATGGCTACTACTAACCATGTAAAAACCATCTTCTCAACCTGACAAGTCAAATTTCAATTCTTTCTCTAAAAACCTAATGTAATCCAAAAAGGAATAGAATGAAATTGGGAGAAAACATGCGCATGATGCCCTCCACCTATTTCCACTAAAAGAGAGAAACAAAATCCAGATAATGAAACCACGGGTTTTAACTATTACAATATTTCATTCTGTGGATAGTAATTTGAAAAAGGGTTTGAATGAAACTGGAATTTCCCTAGAGAACATGTCCGCTTC
The DNA here is from genome assembly GCA_963277665.1 of Viscum album. Taxonomy (NCBI): domain Eukaryota; kingdom Viridiplantae; phylum Streptophyta; class Magnoliopsida; order Santalales; family Viscaceae; genus Viscum; species Viscum album. The sequence continues at coordinate 1,390,964,078 of OY728131.1, forward strand.
TCAACGGGACCTATGGATGGAGCTCAAATGGGTATAGCATCTTTAGCTTCACAATTAGTCTTTGGAAACCCTTAAATTGAACTTTTCCATTTGGTGCCATGAAAACTATACCCTGATCCCATATGGGTTCACCAATGCATAACACGTTCCAAACTCACATTACCCTGACCATAAATTTTATGGAAATATGGGCTTAGAGGATGCACTCAAATCACACCTTGTTTCTTCAGGTGAAAAACAACAGAATGAATGGACATATATAAACTCCTTACTCTAAAACAGAGGATATCAAGATCTCCTGAAAGGATAAACACTTATGAGAAAACAAATACTCACAAAATTTTATACAAAATTACCTTTACAATCAAATGTGGACACGACATCACAATGTGTCACCGAAAATGACCAACATGACTGGTAGAAACAATACATGGAGGGGGGCCTTATAAAACGTCCCCCAAAATCACAACATTCCAGAAAGTGGCCATAACAGTCTCTCAAGGCCAGATTTCCCACTCTAGTGGTTTAATATAAACCATTTCTTTGAAGAGACTATAAATGAATCATAGGCCCTCTTAGAAACATTCCAAACTAACAGCCCCAGACAACTTACACCTTTGAATAATTATATACCCAAAGAATCTATGGTCTCTTTCAACATTCCATAAAAACTCTCCTAATGCAAGAGGATCAAGAAAAAAAATAAAAAAAATGATGTAGTCTCATTCTACAAATCTTGAGAAAAAATTCCTTACATTGACCAACTATGGGATTTCCAACGGAGAAACAATATGGGTTTCACTTCCGTCATGCACTAACCCTTAATAGGGGTGTACCTTATCAATAGAGAGAACCCAAAGACACAACCAATATAGTCCATTGTAAAAAAAACATACCAAAACCCCGAACCGATCACAAGAAGGGAACCACGATAAAAGTTTCCCTAATAATTTCTTAGAGGAGACGACTAAATGGTTCTTCTACCCAGCTTACTGACCAAACTCAAACACAAAACATGGTTCAAAGAGGAGGGGTTCTTGTACTTAAAACATACCACAACTTCAACACATCAAAAAACAAATAGTATACACCATCCCAAATCATTCATCCAGACATCATGTTTTCCTTTAAAAACATTTCTCGGAAAACAAATGGTTCAGTGGATATCATATCCACTAGTGGTACCCCATGGGCCTCAAACATGCATGTTTTCGTGCCACCAGGAACCCTCCTCATATCCATCTCGGCACTCATCCAGTCATTCCATCAACCATGAATCATCCCATGTAACCCCATGCATGTGGTCTATCATGTAAATACCAATGGTTAAACCCAAAATTCATTCCATATTTCAAAACCAAAATAGTAAACAATTACATCCTTTTTCTCAAGACAGCTAACCACTAGATCAAATCTAATTTACAACATACAAAAAAATTTATAAGGACACAACCATTTAAATAAAAACTCAATTTCAAGTTATTAACATAAATTTCAAAACACCTTAACCCATTAATACACCTTTCAATAGTTTAGAAAACTATATTGGAAATTTTTTTCAAAACCAACATTAATATAGTTCCTGCTTTTCTTAGAGGTGTAAACGCACCATTTTACAATTCAAAATAATTCTCAAAAAATCAGTTCTACAATTTAGAATATCAAAACATTCCCTATTTATTGGGAAATCATTTCACAAAAACTTTACGCATCATAAAATCATGTCATTTTTGATTTAAACTGAACTTACAATATTTCAAAACTAAAGGAAACAAGACAATGTGTGAGGAAAATAGTTCTGGTGGGTAACTTTGGCATATGGTTGGCGTCCATACACCAATCACTTCACCTTCACTGAGAGTGCTATAGGGAAATATCCCCTACTCTACATATTTTTCAAGGCCATGCGAGATCCATGATACCATTAACCCAACTCTCTTTTCATTTCCCCTAATGATCATCAAACCAAGAAAAACAAAGGACTCAAGTAATTCCCAACTCCAATGGTGAATTGAATCTTTTCATGAGGTGTGGTGATGAGGAACACTCCCCATAACTGGAATTCCACTTCTCAACAATCATAACTCCAAACTATCTCGATTGTTCCCCATATAACATGACCCAAGGGGTTAACTTGAACTTCCTTTGATACCATTTTGACATGATCCAAATATGGATGCCATCGAAACCAGTGCCAAGCCAAGATTGTGACAAGTCCCGGAGGGCATTCCTGATCCCCATGGGTTGGAACAAGTGCATGGGTATCATAAACAGAAAACTAGTACTAATTTTCCCATGTTTATAATCATTAAACAACAAATGAACCCAGTAAAATGAATCTGGATTTTTCAAACAAAACAATCTTTTACAAAAATTGACAACTGAATTACATAGTTTAAAAAACTAAAAAAGAACTATATAAAAGGTTCAAAACCAAAATTAAAGATCCCAAAAACCACCTAAATGCAAGGGGAACCTCCCTAAAGCCATCTCCACAATGCATCACCGCTAAGGACCTTCTAGAAACCCGAACCACTGGAACTAAAAACTGTACCCAACCTGCAACAACAAAAATGACCAAGTTTATGTAAACCCAAGGGTTTATGTAGGGTGTGATTCAATGACAAGTAAGATACCACCACTAAGAGATTCCATTTTACAAACACTCTATGATTAAAATCATGTATGTTTTCATAAACATGAAATGCTAGTTAAATTTCTAAAAGATGAAACTTAAAAATTAAAACAGTTTTCAAGTGGGATAATTTGAAGAATAATAAAATTTCAAATGAATTCCAAAAATAATGAAATTTACATCCAACAAACAATATGCCAATAGTAAGAAAAAATAATCCAATTATCATAATAAATTTGAAATAACCCCTAGGTATTAGTTTGTTGTCGGTCTCAGGTACCTCGTATCTCAGTGAGATTAACTGTCACACTATCTGTTCTCATGTACACTAGTAGGAAGAATACCAAAAACCTATTGGACCCCAATCAGCATCATCATAGTTTATTTAGTGTTGTAATCATCAATATTACTATGTAAAACTGAGGCCAAACCCCACTGATTCACTAGCATCCATGAACTCATCCACCAACCCGGATACCCTGGTTTCCCTCTTGTGCTCAAAGAAGATAAAAAATACATGAAATGTAATTTTCACATGAAAATATCACTTTAACATAACACATAAACCAAACATCCCCATGTACCCCACACAAGTCACAAAATCTACTTTTCATTCAAATGCATTTTGAAATCAAACTCACACCAAAATAGCCCAAAACACATTTTTCATAACGTTCGCATTCCAACACATCATTTAAAAATTTCATTAAATCTATCCAAATATGATAAACCTGACATAACATCCCACTCACATGTTTCATAAAACCCTTCTCATAAACCTAATCCATTATTCACATCACACTCACACAAACAGACCACATTACATTCCCATCTATTTCACATTTCAATAAATCTATTAATCATTTTTATAAAACATTTCCTAGAGGATACACATAACATGATATCCCCCTTCACATTTAAAATGTACCATTTCAAAATATACACAATCCAAACTGGTTTTACAATATGGTTTCACCTCTTACATAAATCATTAAACCATTCAAACCTTTCATAAAACAATTCCAAGGAGTGTACCCAAACTTTTAACATAAAACCCATTTCAAAACCATATTTCATGGATAAAATCAACCAAAACCAATTAAAAACATAATTTTTATCCTAAATTTTTTTTAAACCACCCACAAGTGTTATAAAAATACCTCAAACAATACCACAAATGATCCACATGAAAAACACACATTTTCCAAATCACTTTCAAAAAGTACAACATGGTTTTACACCTTAAACCCATTAAAAACACTCTTTCAAACCCAATGTCACACCAAGACCCTACCAAAGAATAATTTTCATCCCAAAAAATATTTATTAAACTGATTTCATGTGTTCAAAAATACACCCAAATAATACCCCAAGTGTTACACATGAAAAACACCCAATTTCAAGATAAAATGAAACTATAAAATTAAACACTTAACAAAATCAATCATGAAAAGTTTCTTCACCACACACAACATTTGAGGAATAAGAATAATGATTAAATATATAATTCTAACCCATAAATAATTTTTTACACATGTAACCACCTATTGAAAATGTCGAATCCCTTAAATCGTGGTGTGAAACATCAACCGCACCACCACCACACCACAAAAAATTGAATAGGAACCAAAAACTTCTATATCACACCAAAAGGACACAAAATAAAACCATAGGATCAATTCCTAACTTTTGGACATTTTATAAAATCATGAAAGAGGGAGAAAATCCTAAGGAAATGTCAGAAATCAAAGAGAGAAACACTTGCATGAAGAGAACATGAAGAAATGAAGCAAAATCAACCAAATATTGAATATCCAAGCAACAAAAAATGATAGTGAGGCTAGAATTAAGAAGATAAGGACATTTAGGGACTGAAATTTAGGTTAAAGAGTAAAAAATTAATGATTAATGAAGGAATCAAGTTACCTTCTCAAATCTGGACGGTTTAAGAAATCCTGAAACTTTTTTCCATAATTCGTGGTTCAAATGAGCTCCCAAAATGAGAAACTGATAATGGGGGCGATCCTTGGGATATTGGATTCGATAGGGAGGAGTAATCACAAAAATAAATTTGAAGAGATATTATATAATTTAAAAAAATAAATCAATGTAGAAAATGGGCTTACGGGCATGCCCAATTACTTAATAAAAAACCCAAATACACCATGATTATGGATTTCTAAAGGCTCCAAATAGACATTGTGGTTTTAATAGGATAGGGGAGGCAATGTATGAATTTTAATGTGTGAAAAACATTGAAAATTGAGGAGGTATAAAAGACATGAAATTGGTTTTGTTATCTGGAAATGGGCTCACAGTATGGCCAAAAATTTGAAAACCCACCATTTCCACCAAAATGCATGTGAAACCCAAAAAAAAGAATGGAAATTAAATTTAAAATACATTGAAAATAATTTATGGATGTGACAATATACCAATATACATTATATCATTATGTTATTCCCTCTAACACAGGTGATATGATTTATTATTATGTTTATTACTTTATTTGGATTTTAAGCTCATCCTTTTATTCATGTTATCCCCAATATATCCTATGTATATGTATGATACCAATTGATGTTAGAATCTCAGTGTGGATATTAAATAAAATTTGTTTTTATAATGTTTTTTTTGTACCTAATCTTCCATGACACTAGACATTATGATCCATGACTAGTATTTCTGATTTTTAATTATGCTTAAAATCATGTAATGATATGTGAAACTAAATAGTGTCAATAATATATGTATTATAGGATGTTTTATTTTTTTGTCTATTAGGAATATAAAACTTTAGTAATAAATTTATGGATAATACTAACTATATAAAAACATCCCTAAATTTTGATAATTATAGAGTAAGTGTTTTTTCATGAAAATACATCCATGTGTTGATACTACAGGTAGATGTTTTTCTGTCATAGATGTACCTGGGAGTAACAACTCTGAAAATGTGTTTTGGACAAGACTCGGGGTATCCTGGTTCAACACAATCAACCTTACTATGCACCTAGTTTGACACTCCTGGGGAATATTCTTTTGTAAATTTATAAGTTCATTATGAACCATTATTAAGGGAACAAATAAAATTTCCTTAACAATATATGTTAGGAAATAGATCATGGAAAACCTTGATTCAAATCTAGGAAATCACAAGTTTGGATATAATTTTCCTTTAAAATTTTTTACTTTTATTTTTTATGTTTCCTTTTATATTCTTGTTAGATTAGAATTAAACCCCCCGCCAGTTTAGACCGTAGTATATAAATAATCATTTTGGGGGATAAATTTTATAGTGGGGGAAGAATGTAAATCACTGAGGTTTTACATGTAAATTTAATGAAATTCATTAAAAAATAAATCTCTGCGAAATAACACATTGTTTTAAGTATATAGTTATAATGTTTCCATTAATCTTATATTATTCACTTTTATGTTTTTTATTTTTAAAAACACACATACACAATTGCAATTTTAAGATATTTAGAGTTTGTTAGTATCATCATAATTTTTAGTGAACAGTAACATACCCTTATGAACAGTAATGTTTCACTTATGAATAGAAATTTCACCCTTATGAATATTAAATCAAACAAATGACTAGTAACCTCACCCAGTTAAATAGAAATAAAATTTAGGTACCTTATAAGTGACAATATTCATAGTATAAGTGTTTGTATTTTTTAAGTCATCAGTATTTAATTACCATTTTATGATTAATTTAATAATTTAAAACAATATTTATTTTTCATAAAATGTGTTCATTAATAAATATTTTTATGTCTTATGATTATATGTTAATTTTATGGGACCATAATTAATTTTTCAAAGTGAAATAAAATCAATTATAAATTTAAAAAAAAATTGAAGTTAATAATGATATTAAATATATAAAATTCTCATATTTGTAACATTATATAAATAAAATGGAGTTTATTTTTCAATTATACAAGTCAAAAAACGTTTACATTGATTTTATAGTATTTTTCTGAAATACATGAATTTTGGTGAATAGTAAAATACGATGATTTATGATAAATGTTAAATACATGAATTTTGGATTCAGGGATGATTTCCTAAAGATGTAATCACCATTGTTTAGAAATGAAATGATCTAATTACTATAATTTTTCTCAAGAATCAAAAAAATTTATACTATTGAGAAAAATAATAAAATAATGATTAAAAAAAGGAAAACCCCGCCAATCCTCCACTATAAATACCACCCTCACCCCCTATTCTCCTCACAAATCTCAGGCCTTTTCCCTTGTCCGAATTCTACAAAAATCACTATCTAACACGCTATACCACTTCTATGATTTCTTTTTCTCATAAAAATAACAATACATATACCCTAAGGAAGTTACCAAGATGAATGAATCAATAGGTAAAACCTTCTCCATTTTATTTCAATGTCTTTCCAAGTTCCTTTGAATTCTTCTCTATCCTAACATCACATAATAAAAATTGTGTGATAAATATAGTGCCCTAAATATACTATAATTTTTTATTATTATTCAATAATTCATCATAATATCCCATTTCCCATTCTTTTATACTATAAATTAAAACAACATCTGGGATATGTTAATTTGTCACATTCAAGGATGAGGAGATTTAAATTACTATTTCCATCTTAAATTCTGATAATGAAACAATTTTTTATTGTTTAAATAGATTATTATATATGTAATATATCATTGTAATTTTTTGGATTCATTTTTTACAAATAATATTAATTTTAAAAAAAAATGAGTTCATTGTGATCTAAAAACCTCCAATTAACCCAAACATTTATCATTAAAGTTTTATATAATGAATCATCTTCACTCAAAATAAACAAATGAATTTTAGAAAAATATAGTATTTTAAATGTTATATAATAAAAAATAACTACTATTCTAGACATGATTCTTCATTTTACATGACTATCCATACATTTATATAGTAATGTCGATCATGGAAACCAAAGAAAGAAATCCTTCCAAAAAATGAAATTGAACCTCTTAAATCATATAAAAGGAAATCAATGAACTTCATAAGGTTATAAAAAATAAATAAAATGTATAATATATTCTTTAATAATTAATTAATTAATGTAATTTTTTTATACATGACATTAATATCAAGTGAAGAAAACAATCTCATTTAATGTAAGGGATTCTACCTGAACCTCCATTAATCCATCACGTTTCTCTACCATTATTTTTACCCAAATGAAGTTATATTTTAATTTTATATACATATTATTGATTATATTTATATATTCCATCTCATGTATGATGATCCATTCATCGCTATATTTTTGGTATATACATGTTTTTAATTGGTTCCATTCTCAATTATTGCTGATATGTAAGCACGTTTTAACGGAACATACTGAATTCTTACACAATTTCAAGTGTCCTATATAATATGATTTATCCCTAATTATCTTTATTAATTAAATAATTTTTATGAAAATATTCTTGTTAAAATTATCGTTTTATATTAAATTTTATTCCCTTTTCTATTTTAAATTATCTTTGATGTTTTCCTTAAACCGCACTAAAATGTTTTAATTCAAATGTTTCAAAAATACACTTTTTAAATGATATCACATAAATTTGATTAAATTATATTTATATATGCCTTATAAAACTTATTATTATACATTCATGATCAAATTCCTTATATTTATGGACACTTCAAAGATATTCACATTGGTTATGCTTTTTGAGGAGATTGTGATACACATTTCATTCCATGGGTACCATTTTGTTTATATATGATTGATTTTGTATGATTATTTATATAGAAAATATATTCATAAACATGTTATGATGGGTTCTCCATGATATATCTCGACTTCATTGGGTAATTATTTCTCTCAATAGATGTTAAGTGAAATGATTTAGCCGCTAGACAAGAATCGTGCTCCATGTGCTCCATGTGAATTGGTCTTTGTGGTCAACCATGACTTGTGCTCCTCTATATGATAAGATGTTGGATGATGATAAATTCTTGATTCATGTTTCTAACACATTACTTTTTTTAGGATTATATGATCTAATGTTCTAAATTTTAGGATTCCTTATGTTTAATCATATACCATGCCTCTTTATATAATTATCGTATGCCTTCTAACCCGTGTGGTAGGATTTATTCTTATTTTTCTTCCCTTACTAGGATTTTTCGTCCATACTTTTGTTCATGTTATCTCTAGGTTGTCCTCTGAATATGTATAAGCCCAATTTACGTTAGGAGCTCAATATCGATATTAAATAATTTTTTTAATTATGTACTAATTATCCAATACACTAGATTTTACATTCCTTGGCTAGTATTATTATGTTTTATTATTATTAAAATGATTTAATGATATGTGTAAAATTCTAGGGTCACTATAATATATATATAGTGCTAATTCATAATACAAAACAAGTTCATGATGATTGATATACAGTCGTACTAATCTAAAAAATTATCACTAATTTTTTATCTAATAACTCATACTCATAAGATATAAATTAATGAATTATATAACCATTTAATCCTATTATTGTTAGTTAGTATCATTTAAATTTAATTCTGGTAAATTATATCCATTCCACATGAACATCCATACAAATATACAAGTATACCATTCATGAAAACCAAGGAAACGAATGTTGTCTACTGATAAATTTTTATTTATAACTCATAGAAAAGGATATAAATGAACTTTATAAAATTAAAATAAATCAAATAAATATTTAAAAGGATATAAATTAATTAACTAATGGATTTAATTTGATTATCCAAGACATTAAGGTCATGTTCAGAACACATTCTGACATACGGTTCTGGTTTCTACTCAAACCATCATTTTTCCATCGGGTTATTCTTTCATTATCCTGATCAAAATGAAATTTTTCATTGTTTTTATTTAATTTGATTATATAAGTTTTCTTTGTTCCAATAATATATATACATATGATTTTATGTATCTTTTATGGTAAATAAATGTTTTACAAGGTTCCCTTCTCAAATAATCAATCCCAACTAAAAAGAACATATAAATTTCGTACCCATTTTTGAGTAATATTCATAATTTATTTTAAGTAACCATTATTTTTATTAAAACAATTATTTTGTAATTAAAACCCATATTTTTTCATTTATGGTTTGATACCAAAAATCTTGAAAAATAAAAATGAATTTTCTCAAAGAACTATTCCTTGCAATGTAAAAATGTGTACTTCTCTCAAGAATTCCTTGATGATTTTATTAGAGTATTTTCAGCTATTTCAACACAAATGTTGATTAATTTATTATTGAGATTAATATATTATGTTTATCATAAAACATATTTTATTTAATTTTTTATGAATAGTGTGACTGTGGATGTTCTATATTGATATCATTCACCATAACATACCGAATGGTTAGTAATTATGTTTACAGACTAGGGAAGATTATTTAAATTTCATATGTATATGATGTTTATATTTAACCACATTCATATGAGTAATTAATTTGACTTAGAAAGTGAAGAGTGTGTCCCTCTATAGTCCCATAATTAATCCACTTCTCTCAAGAGACAAAGCAGAATTGGGTATGGTGGAGGTGTTACCCTAGTATTTCCAAAATATGTTAGTCAGGTCCTCGATAGTATGTTTCAAGTGTCCAAAATTATTCATTTCCTAATTATGATATTATTACTTGATAATCCTTGTGGCTATTCGACCCGTATAATTTCCGTGGTTTTGTTTCACTATCTTATGATCATTTATATTTCATTATTTAATTATTTTTCATTCCTATCATATTATACACATGTATATTTTTAAGGGAATGTGTTTTTAGTTTTTCACCAGGCCTAGTGATTATATTTGATATAAATTCAGATATACTAAAAAACCACACTAAAAATTTGAGATAACCTCTTTCTTATGTTTATTTTCCTCTTGGATGTGAAGATGATGGTTATAAATGAATTTCTAGGAAAATCTCAATGTTATGGATGTTTCCAATAGAATATATATTTTTTACATTCATGATTTTATGTTGAACTTATGTTTGTTTATGGATTTCCAAAACTACTATTCTATTCATTATTTTGGGATACAAATTTCTTGTAATTATTCCAATGTAATAAAATAATCCACCAGCTAAAGGAACTAGGGTTGGGACGTTACACTAATGAGTCTCTTGTGTAACATCTTCCATATAAGGTCTTTGAAATTCATGACCTTAAAACGTCCACACATTGGACCATGTTGTAAAACCTAAAACTCTATCATGTAATGGAAAAATCGGAAGACCTCAAACTGCTAACAAAAGAGACAGAAAAAATTTCAGGTTGAAAACCTACAATGGCTGGCCTGATCAAAAATTGTGTCTCATCCTACTAAACTCTTCACCTCTAGAGTTTGGAAAAAATAAGGGCACAAATAAAAATCATAGAGATCATATGGTGTAATCTATATCCCTAGTAAAGAAAATATATTCTCACTAGGCCCCCTCTTCAAGGAAAAAGTTATAGAAATTATTTTTCACATTTACTCCCCGTGAGAATATGTTCTGTAGGTGGTGGCACAACTTTTAGATTTTTTAAACCCTTCTTGGATATTAAATTTTCCATAATCACACTTCATGATTTAATGTTTCATGGGTTATCGCAAACCTTCCATTTCCATTTATAGAAGAAAATATATCTCTCGGTCAATCCATTCTACTAACGTGAAGGGCTTTAAACCCAGCCACTGGTGACATCTATATTTGATATAATGGAATTTATAATTCTTGTGAACATGGAATCATTACAGTGAAACATAGCACCCAATATTGTATAAAGAAATCCCTAATGTGACTAACCCACACATTCCCCATGACCTAAGCAGTTTAGGCTACGATTTAAAATCTACATACCATACCATTCAAGCATATCTAATATCCTTGATGTATCATCAGAATGTTTTGTACCATTTCCCAAGGTGGGAATGTTACACATCATTCCCAAACCATTAAAATCCCACACCTCATGATTCAAAAACATAAGGTTTAGGGATTAGAAATCATGACATAAGAGTTGGATTACCTTAAGGTTATATAACCCTTTCATGGATATCTTTCCTACCATACCCAAATTAATCATCTAGATGTTTGAGTCTTCGCAAATATTTCATGGCCCTCCAAAATAAGTGGAGATAATTTTTTCTTAGTCATGGTACCGATGGATAAGGGATTGAACCCACTAACTAAAGTCATATCCTCATTACAGAAAATTTACTCTAATCCTTGTGATCACCATCAATACTGAGGTGGAATATAATTTCTAAAAATGTTATGGGAAATACCCGACATTTCTACCCCTTCCTATATTCATGGACACATGTTTTTGAGTTATGATTTATATCACCAACACATCAAAAATATAGGGAAGCCTATTATACCAATTATTTATCCCTCATCCATATCAACTTCCATAAATCTTCTATATCTCGTGGAAAAGAGATTATATGAGATTTACTTGGCTATGCTATCAATATATAATGTATTTAAACTACCAACTAAAGGAAACCCCTTGCATAAATGGAACTAGAATCCATATGTTCCCTAGCAGTACCACGATAGTAGTAATCACCCAATAGTATTTTGATTCATCCATGGTCTGTCAGCCTCACATTTTAGGATGTTCTAAACTAGAAGAACGTTAACTGTATCAAACTTGAATGACCGGAGCTAAAAGACCCTAAACTATAGCAATAAGATGGTCTGATCCAGAAGACCATAATTTGTAGTGATAATAAGGCATGAGATATAAGATTATAAACTAGGGCACATAAATAGTCCAGATTTCAAGGCCTTGAAACATTCCAATTGACGGAGACATATTACTTTTCATGATAAAAACCCAATATGGGAATCTTCATAAACATTTGAGTACATTATTGCTGGATATTCGCATTGTGTGATCTAGAAAATATTGAGCATCTATAAAATAGAAGAGGAACATTGAATTGTGAGAGTAAAAACCTACACGAAGGTGGCCTGAGAAATATCCAATTTTGTGCCTGCTAATTATTCCTCCATATGAATCTAAGGAATATGTTATGGAGAAATAAATAAAAAGATACCAATCGTATGGTTCTCATTATATGGCCTTATAAAAAATCATGTTATGCTCGATAAGCCCCTTGAAATCGGAAAATGTTAGATAATTTCATCTTCAAGATGGATACCATTCCCAAAATAATACTTATGAAGTATATGACCTCATGAATAATAGAGACGGTTCAATAATAAGGATTTCATGTTAGTGGGAATTAATGAACATTTCTAAAAAAAACCTATTAGGGGACACTCATTAAAATCTATGTTATCAGATCAAATTTTAATTACACATAACAGAAGGGAATCCTGAATGACCCAATCAAACATCTCTTGGAAGACCAAGAAACACCTAAGAGAGTAGTTCATGACCCCAAAAAATACATTGGGGATTTAATATTCCTTATAAATGAGTCCTCATCCCCTTGGATATCACTCTTGATTGGGGGAATTTGTTGATGTCCACCAAATGAACATTGGTAATATCATAAGGAATGAAATACCTAAATATGGGGATTATTTTCCCAGTAAAAGAAAAGGAAGAACTGGAGGACCGACACTTTTGGATTGTATGATCTTCCAAGGGAATAACGATTGCATGAAAATTTGATGGTCACACGAAGACTCCACATGTAACACAAAATATACGGAAGATCCCATGGATACTCATACAACATTTTTGTGAGTGCTTTTATAGGAAGCATCCACCTTATATTATTGAGAATATTTATCCACTAGTCTCTAAGTAATAGATCGGTACCATTGAAATGATTTTTTTTTCTTTTGTGTCTAGAGAATGATAGTTTATATTTTGTCCATTTTTCATTTGGATGGTGATATAAACCAATGGTGGAATCTTATAAAGAACACAAGGAAATGGGAAGAAATTTACTCCATGGAATGGGATGAGTTTAGGACCTTATTTTTTATTATGTATGTTCGTAATATTCATGTTATGAAAATTTGGAATGAAATCCATGATTTAAAGAAAATTGAAGATGAATCTATTACTAACTATCCAGAAGATTTTTACAATACTTGAATGGTATGCATCCAGTAATATCATCCAACCTAAAGGTAATGTTAATAAATTATTCAATGGAATAAAACCATTTCATGAATGGATGTTATACATAAGGAACATCATTAGGAATGGAGAAATAGAATGATGTAATATCAAGGTGTAAATGGATATTTTTCTTACCTATAAATATCAATGTATTTATAATAAAATAAAGATTTAATTCGAGGGAAATTCTAAAAATATTGGAGATAATATTATGATTTTTTTTGGTCGATGTGTGGAAGGAAAATGGATGAAATATATATAAGGGGGCAACAAATGTTTGAAGTGTTCAATGTAAAATCATCAGGCAATCATATGAAAAAGTGATGAGAAGATGTTTTCCAATGATGTGAACAGAGTCAAAGATCCATATAATACACCTCCCATAATAAAATCTTTTAAATGTTAGGAGTATGAGAATCATGATAAATAGTGAAAAAATGTAAAGGGAAATGGCAATAATCAAAATCAAAAGCATCTTAAAACCAAAAAACAAGGGAAACATCATGTGATCACTATTTCTGATGAGTTTTATAGTAATGATGTGGTTAAAAGAATACTTACCATAAAATATATAACTATCAATGTCTTATTTAATTCTCAATATACCTATTATTTTATATACGATTAATTTAATATGGTTAACATAATACCATCTCAATTATTAGATATTGATTTAACATTGAAAACACCTACTGATTTGATGATTTTATCTCAAGTATACAATTCTTCTCTAATTGATTCTTGTGGGAATGTGATTACTATAAATAATTGTATTCTCCATATAGTTAAATATGATGTTATATTAGTCCTATATTGAATTTATATACAAAACACCCACATAAATTAGCAAATAAGGGATATACGATTTCATATTCTAAACTAACCTATGATCACATATCAATATGATAATAAATATGAAATTATTATAAAATTAGAATCCATTATATGAGTCTTCATTTCTATTTAAAATGGGTTTTTTGCATATGATTGGGTAAAACTATACATAAATTATATAACTATTATCAGTGTGTTTTCTTTTTCTTTTCAGAAGAGTTTCATAGTCTTCCAATAAATTTCCAAGTTGAATTTTCTGTAAAAATTATACCAGTTCTTATATCTATTTATAATATTCTATATAGAATAGATCTAGATTGGCTACATTAATTTAATAATAAACACCAGGGGAATCTTGATATGTGATTCATTTATCCACGGGTGACATTATTGGGTTCTAAAAATCTCTTCACTAAGAATAAATATGGATCAGTATGGATATGAATGGATTGTAGGGAAGTCAAAAAGTTCAAAATGAAAAATAGTATCATATTCACCATATTGATAACATGTTTGATAAACTATGTGGATCTTAATACTTTTCCAAGACATACCTTTGTTTTGGAAATAATGAATTGAGGATCAAGAAGGAGTATATACCCAAGAAAACATTTTTTATGATGTGTAGACATTATGAGTTTATTTTGATTCAATTTGGTATTAATAATTGACATGATATATTTATATATTCAATGTGTGGAGTATTTATTTGTTAAATTGATCTATTTTTTATAGTATTTGTATACAATAATATTATATATTATGAGATGTAGGGAGATAATTAATATCACTTATTAATTATGCTAAATACACTAAGTAAGGATAAATGTTATGAGAAATTTACAATGTATAAATTTTTTCTACAAAAAGTTCTTTTTTATGTTATATACTCTCACGTAATATTATATCTTTGTAACCATCAAATAAAAAATGTTATTGAATGTTGGCCTAGAGCAGCCAAGGTGACTGTGGTCTATTGTTCTCTTGGTTTTTTTGAACATTATTAATACTTTAGGGAAAATTTCACGTGGCTATCTAATCCGACCACCATGTTAACTTGGAAGGAATCCTAGCCTTTGGATTGATGAATGTGAAGAAAATTTCAATGAACTAAACTTTATGTTAGTTATCATACCTTTTCTTAAACTACCCTATATTGGATAAGGCTTTGTGATCTACATTGAAACATCAAATATGGGGCTAGGATTATTCCTCGTGATTAATGATATGGTGATATCTTGCTTTCCAGAACTATTGACATTTCATGAAAGATTTACCAAACTATTGGTTTATAGTCAACTCTAGTATTTTTATCATTAAATATATATTGGTATTATCATTATGGAGAAATTAGTGACATATATTATGATCATAAATTTATATAGTATATCACCACTTTGAAATAGTTGAATATAATACATAGAAGATGGTGAGATTTGATTAAGGATAAGGAATTATAAATACATTACCACATTAAGAAACTAAACAAGGTGGTTGATGCTTTGATTCAAAAATGATTAAGCAATATTTTCTACGGCGAGGATCACAAAAGTTTCTATATTTCTTGTTTTTAAAAGTATTGATCTAGAAATCATAAAGTATAGGGAAAAATATTATCTTTCCCAAGTGAGTGGTAAACCATCTATCATTGTAAATATTAAATAGGCACAAAAATAAATATATAGAACTGAAAATGATGGTGTTATTTTATCTTGATTTCAACATTAATTTTAATCAAATGATAAGGTTAAAGAACCATGTTTTATCACAAATAAAAACCAGACGTCGAGAAGGAGCATTTGGATAAAATTTATAGTTCATCATTCTCCATTTATCCTAGAATTTTGAAGATATATAGATATCTAAAATAGTTTTTATAGTGTGAAAACATGAAGAGAGTTATTACCAAGTATGTATCTCACTGTTTATTATGTCCTCAAGTTTTGGTTGGGAATTAAAAGTCTAGGTGGATGTTATATCCATTACACATACTAGAATGGATGTGACCAAACATCACCGTATAATTTTTCATTGAACAACCAAAAATGTGTAAGGGACATAATGATATTTGGATTATGGTCAATCTCTATATAAATTTATCACACATAATTTCTATGATAGAATATTTTTCTCTTCCCTACATTTACAAAATATACATTGAGGAATTTTTAAGGGTGTAAGGATTACCAAATTATATTGTATCTGATTAGGATCCAATTTTTACCTTGATGTTATGAAGAATAATATAGTAGGATCTGGATATAAGGTGAGTTTTAGTACTTCTTATTATCTGTATAAAGATGGTAATCCCTAGAAAAAACATTTAAACTATAAACGATATATTGAGACATTATTTTGAGGATCTCAAAGTTTTCAGGGATCAACACATTTCTCTGGCCATGTTACATAAAAATAATAGATTTTACACAGGCATTAATATGGATCCATATGAATACCTCTATTAATGGAAGTATAGAACTCCAATATTACACTATGAAGCTAGGTAAAGAATTCTATTAATAATTGGGAAAGCTGGAAAAACAGTATTGAAATTCAATTCCATTTAACATCATATCAAGATATCTCAAGGGTGATAAAAATATTATACTAAAAATCATCAGAAAAATATATAATTAGGGTTTCATGAGAATGTATTCATATGAATTTCTCCTTGTTGGAAGGTTATGAGATTCATAAATAATGTACAATTTATCCCTTTGTATATTTTCCCCATTGAGATTCTTGAACAAGTAGGGGCCAATTTTTATCACTGGGCGCTTTCACCAAAACTGTCAAAAGATCATGATGTACTCCACTTATCTATCCTAAGGAAGAAAATTCCTAATAATTCATATTTACATAAATAAATTATTTTACTATAATCTAATGATCATTCATATAATGAATAACAATTTGAAATCTTGGATCACAGAGATATTGTGCTAAAAAATAAGTCTACTATCCTGGTTAATGTTCTCTCGAGGGGTGAAGAATTTAATGAAGTGACAAGAGAAGACAAGGATATTATTAAATTGAGATAAAAATATTTTATTACATTTTATATATGTAATTTGTAGGCTAAAATTCATATTATGTGGGGTATAATGTTACAATAAAATATTTTATTATTTTTTAAATAAATTAAACTTCTTGGATTGTTTATGACACAGATAACCCCATATCTAAATGAATGTAATATAATATATTTTTATAACTTATCCATTAAAACAATTATTAATTAGTAGAATAAATTGGAAATTGTTTCAAAATATTTCTTGATAAATAAAATATATTGGTAAATAGGTACTCAGTTTTTAATTTAGTTATTAAATGTTTTAAAAAATTCCTTTTCCTTAAATATAGTTTTTATTGATTTATGTGAATATTTTTATATGTTTTTTGACACATTTAAAACAATTAATTAAAAAAATTAACATTATTAATTAAATAATAATATCAAAATTAACATAGAGTTAATTTTTAATAATTTTATAAAATGATTAATTATTCAATAAATAGTGAAAAATACTAATTTTTATTGAAAACTATATTTTCATATAAAGTATTTAGAATGTTATATTATAATTTTTAAATTTTTTTAAATGTAAAATTAGTTCAATTATATTATTAATAATAAAAAAATATTTATTTTAGTTAATTTTTTTATTTTCTTACTAAAACATTTTATATATAAGAAAATGTTTTTTCCTATAAAATGTTTTTTGTTGCGTTTTTTCAGATTATTTTAAAAGTAATTTATTTATTAAATAATGAATTTGTTAAAATATATTCCTTATTTGGAATCATAATATAAAATTTTATTATGATACCACATTCATTATTTATTAAAATAATTAGTGAAAATAGTAAAAATAGTAAAAAAGTGCCACCATGGTAAAGGTTAAAACTATTTTACTGTGGGGTTAAACCAAGTATTAAGGGTAAATTTTCCAAAAAAAATGAAAACATAGTTTATATTCATATTTATGACTATAAATATCCTTCCTCAAACCACTTTCCATTTTTTATAATGTATCTTTATTACAGATTTGTTATATTATATGCTTTTAAGAAATTTTGTGAGTGTCATCTCCTCCATCGATAAAAGGACAGACATATATTATATTATTTACCCCACATTATGATTTATATAAAAAATATCCATGAAATGTTTTCTTATATACTTCCCTATACATGAATTGTGCATTCATTTATCTTAAAATACCATTCCAAGGGTCCTTATTAATGCCTCTAAAGGAGGCCTACTACAGAAGAGTTAATCATCTTACCTGAACTATTTCAACATAATTATTTTTCCGTCTCTTGTAATTATATGGTATAAATAATTTAATCATATATCCTTTATGTTAAATATAAATAAATTTCATTAATAATATGGAACCTCTCAAATTAAATTATATTCCTTAAAAGGGAAAGTGAATGTATCTCCCATGGGTATGTGTGAACTACCTACACATAGAGATGCAGTTCATTTTCTAGCACCATATTTATTTATTTTTATTATAGGTATAATATTTATAAATTATATTTGTTCCATAATTATGATTCTGGAATTATAATATCATATCTACATTATTACTTTAAATCCATTGAAAAGCAATAACTTCACTAATGCTTATGTTGGGGACACCACCTCCAATAAGTGATGTGAATTTTTTAATTAAAATTTATGTTAATGTTAATAAGTATAGATATATTAACATATATTATAAAATAATTTTTCATTGAAGGTGAATTAATATTAACCACTCTTTCTTTACCACCTATGAAACCTGAAAACAATGTCCATGTGTATCTATGACATACTATCTCTATAAATGGTGTCATTAATTTATATAAATCTACCATTTATTGATGAATATAAATATATGTATGATGATATATGTTATATTTAAATAATGATTAAATTTTCTTAGAATATGGGAACATGATTAGTGATTAATTATATAAACTACAAAATTGAAATTTTCATGAAAAATGAAGCTATTAACACATACAAATAGTGGTCTTCATAAAGAATAATTAAAAAAAGGTATTAGAATGTTATAATAGTATCATATATGATATTAATTTTTTAAAATTGTTATGGTTTAGAATTATAATATATTTTAATTTATTTTACCTGAGGATAGATAAATTATGATGAAAGTGTATTTTGAGGTAAGATATTTTTGTCTCACTTTTATTTTAGTATGATAGATGTCATATTCCACAATTATATACTTTATATGGTGTATATACATCCCATGAAAGTATTATATGATTATTATAATAAAAATAAGGTGATATAAATATCTATATAATGTTGTTTTTTCATGGTGGTTATGAGTCAAAAGTTACCAAAGCTGTAAGATATTTAGGTTACAATCTCATTATTTATCATGATTTTTTTACCATGCTTATGATGATGAGAATTCATGATATAAAAAAATAATTACATTTATTAACCTCTATTTATTTTTAGACAATACATTTTTTCCTTTCATTCTGAGGTCATTGAAACCTCACAAAACTAAAAGAATGTTTTTTAGGAAAATCTACTTTTTTTATCTCTTCGATCCAAAATACCTTTTCATTAATTTCCATGTTTTTCAAAAAAAATACACATTGTTTTACTATTATTATATGAATTTTTAAAATTCATTTTTACCCACTATTGATTTTTTACAAAAAAATGAATTGATTAATCTTATTATTTTCTAAAAGGTCACGTTTTAATTTTTAAAAGAAATTTGAAAGGAATCTTTATATTATCATACACAACATGAATGGAATATCGCGATGTCGTTACCAATTAATGATTTGAGGATTCCAATACATGTTTTCAATTTTATATTCAAGGAAAATATTTTCCATAATATTTTTAATATTATTTTATTTTAAATGAGTCAATTTAATGTTAAAAGAGTGTTTTCCTTTAGAAATGTTTCAGTGACCTTCTCAAGGTATTTTTCATATATGATAACATTTATTGATGTAACATATGATTTAATTAGGTTATGATTAATTTATTTCATATTGTTTAATATATTATAAGGATTATGATGGTGATCTAAGGATAATTTTTTAAATCCCATCTCTTTTTCATGGGTTATTTTAGTGTTGATGAAATGTTTATGAAACCCATTTTCATTCCATTACTTATGTAATGAAAAAAAATTTATGTTCTAGTGGTATACATATATATTATTTTTAATATTTAATGGATGGGGATGAAATTGTATTTCTTTTTAATGCATTGGGTAAATATGGTGATATCATGAAACTATAAGGAAATAAATGGAGAGTGAACCCAATTTAGTAAGGGGTTCTATCCACTATGATATTATTGGGAGTAAACCTTGTACAAGGATACATTGTAATGAGAGTGAACCAAATCAACTATGATATTCTTGGTAGTGATAATTATGTATGTAAATTATTTTCATAATTATGTGTATGCTATAAACGTAAGTATTATTAAAATTTTATCCTCCCTTGGTTAATGTTTTTAATTCCCTTTTGATTCATGTCTAATGAACTATCAATCATTATTCCATGAATCAGTACTTTAATATTTTATATGGAGGGTATGGTTTTAAAATGATAAGCTCATATTATCACACCCTTCTTCTCATGTGATACTTAAGTTATAATTTTTATCTCTTGTATTTACCAATATTGAGCATCTAATATCGTCCTTTATTATGTTTACATTCTCCATGTTATGATGGAAGGTTTAATGTAAGATTTTTCTAAGAAGGTTTCTAGTTGTGAAGAAAATAGTGGGATATGAAGTAGATATCATACGATTTTTTATATATACATGTTTTCAAATACACATGAACAGTGATATTCTAGTGTGGATATTATTGTAATTTATTGAATATTCATATAATAAGATATGGTATTTATGATTTAAAATTATGGGTCTCAATATTTTCTACCCCATAGAGAAAAAAAATTAAATTAATCATGAGGAATAAATTACTAAGAAAAATTGACTCTAAGGATTTAGGGTTGGTGGGTAATGATGTAAAAATCAATTAAATCACAAAAGGAGGCTTTAATCTAATTAAATTTTCATGATAATAAAAAATAGAATTGGGAAAAATTCACCCTTTTGATGTGACGCCACAACTTCTTCCTAAAACTCATAGTAAGATCTTGATTCGATGAATAATAAGGAATGATGCACCCTTTTTTTATAACTTTTTCAAAAAATGATTTTGGACAATTCCCACATCCACCACCCAATCCAAATTGATAAAAAAACATTTAAACAATAAATGTTTATTTTACACCCTACGAAACACAACCCATTTATTATTTATTATGGTTTAAATATTACTATGTTTTTAATATGTTTTAAAATATAGTACAATTGATAAATAATATTGATCATTTTACAAAATTCCAAGGAAAAATCCCTACACATATCCACTTTTTTGTGTATCCCTTCCACCATGGAATTCCCTCCCCCACACTCTTTATTTTTTTTTATTTATGAATAATATAAAGATTAGGGAATTAAAGGATAAGATAGGCTTGTAAAGCTGGTCTTATATAAAAAGTATATTCCTGGATTGTATAGTCTTAAGAAGGATAAATGTAAAGGTATATACAAGGTTAAAGGCATTAAAAATTCACATCAATCACATGGAATGCTAGTTTTTATAATTATATCTTTAATAAGATGAAAACAAAGTTCATTAAGAATTAATTCCCATGTCTCTCAAGATGTATACTTAATAAATGAGTAGAAATATTTTCATTATAAATTCTCTCGTAAATGAGATCATGTTATTAGAAAAATCAATCATGGTAATTAATAATAATATTAAAATCAATTCATTCAAATTTTATAAATTCAATGCATGGAAACAAATATAAAAATCTTGTTTACAAATATAAACTAATTCCCCAAATCATTATTTATCAAATCCATGTCCCCATTATTATTTTTACTAATATGTTTCCCTATTTTTTCATTTTAATATATTTAAAAATAAATTTAAATATATTAAATTATTATTTTCTGGTGTACTGTTTAGTTCTTTGGTATAAAAAATTTGGCATTAATGTTTCACTTTAAACACCCGAAGATGGGTCATAGATGGAGTGGGAAAAATTAATAAAAATAAAAAACATCCTCTTGTACTAAATTGATGTGCATTGGATTATGGACACCCTATTTCATTTTTTATTCTTTTTTGAGCCCTAATTTGGACTTGAAAATAAAATACACATGTGAATGTGTATGAACTTTTCAATGAAATTCAAAAGGATTTAGGACAATACATCTTACACCAAAAACATAAAACACAAATAAAAAGACTCATTTTTTCTCTAAAATTTGATATTCTTTTAACACTGTTTCCTCTATCATACCTCTAAAAATATCATGTAATGAGGGGTTGGAAGGATATTACCTGATCAAGATCGATAAATTGTCAATGTTGGGCCATCTATGCATATACAGGCTATTTTCATTCCTTTTAGTATTATAATTATCTTTCAATGTCTATAACTCACAACTCCTCCATTATTTTGATCCAAATTCCTTATTTTCGGTTGAAAATTTGAAGGATAAATCATGTACCATCAATACCAGCTGTCCATTTTGAAACATGATGGGATCATATACCCCTCAAATTTCATCAAATTTTTTGTTAATTATTTACTTTTATATTATCAATATATTTACTTTTCTTATTATATTACAATTCAATAACTACATTTTTTTTTTGATCAACCTCAACAAAATCTTATAAATTATATGTTATTTCCTCCTCTATATTATCATCTTGCATTTCATTAATATTCATCAATCAGTGAATGTTAAATTTTTCTTTCTCACTACTGCCTCTCAATAAAATACCTCCACATTACACATCTATTAATGATATTTGGATATATAGGAATGATCTCCACATGGTTATAGGAGTCCTTTATTATTTTATTTAGATCACTATGAAATCCAAAAATAATTTTAATTAATCCTATTTGACTAGGATATCTTTAATTATTCCTCAAGGTTATTTTATCACCTAGTCTACCAGTTAGAGTGAAGAATTGTTTTCTTCATATTTTATAATCCCAAGCTCTATAATGTATTGTAATATATTATTTTAATGATTTCAATTAGGTCAAAAAGTAGTTTCCTAATTTTATAATAATTAAAATGTATCTGAATTTAAAAAATACATGGTTCATTGTTAATTTTAGTGTGATCTTTTGATGCCACATTTTAAAACCATCATGTTAAAGGTATTTTTTCTATCTCCCCAAGATTCTTTTTTTAACAATAAATTTCATGAATTTCATCATCATTTTAATGATATTTTCATTTAATTTAATGTTAATATGTAATTATTTTGTTAATCATAAAATTCCCATTTGATTCATTTTTTCCTTGGTGTATACTTTCATGAAATTGTAGTCTTAGTTCAAATAGTATTGGTTCTTATCTTTCATTTTCAAATTCATTAACATTATATTTATTTATTTTTCTATTATTCTACTTGTATCATTCTCAATTAATTTTTTTTCATATATATTTTTTCTTTTTATTGGGGTGATCGACTTAAAATATCCATGTTGGATGACATTTCGATGTCCTCATGGTACTCCTCACAGTATATTTGGAAGATATTCTACAACATTTCCAACATAAAATTATTGGATTCACAGTGAAACATTTTGTTCTCTCCAGTCATCCTTTATCTCCTTAATTAAATCTTCGTTGTCTTTTGAATAAGAATTTTATCCAATGATGGAACCCCATGTGGTAATCATTAATAAGGTTTAAGTCTCCTTATTATGTGGACCTATCTTTGGAGTGACCATCCTTTCTATGCATGAAAACATTATTGTCAGTACTAATAATACTACCCTTGTTTTTGTGTACACCAACCCCAAAACTTATTACCGGGATTTTATGTGATATAATTGACTTTATAGTTTAAATTCATTGGGTTTGTGCATTTCCAATCATTATTTTGATTTTCATGGCTACCACATCTTTCTGATCCACCATCCATTAATTTTTATTAAACTTGTAGATGTATCTTCATTTTTTTCTTCACCGATCCACTATATGTTATTTTTTCCATCTCATTGAATAAATTGTAACTTCACTTTGTATATTTTTTCACAATTGATCCTCATTATATAGAATTAATAATCTGTATGTTTCTATAAGAAAATTCATTATATAATTCTTCAACTAAAATCATGATTTTAATATCGTGATGAAGTGATTTTATAATTAAGTCATTAACACACTCACATATGTTATAAAGTGATCCATATTAAAATTAATTAAAACTAATAATATAAATAATTAATATCCATTTACTTTCATTGTCTAAATAATCTGGTGAAATAATTTCTTTCCAACTAATCCCATGTATTGTTGGAATGGGATGTAATGCTTCGAATCCATTCTAATTTTCACTCTTTTAGTTAAAATCAAAAAATGGAAAAGGCTTACCATGTTTCATGAAATATATTGAAATTCAAATGTATCATATAGATCAATAAAACAATCAATGTGCATGATTGGATCATTTTGTGAATAACTATAGAATTTAATAGTGTTAGAGATCATCTAGAAGCTACCTGTTTTGATTTTGAAGTGGTTAGATATGACGTGTGGTACCAAGATTCTCAGTTTCAGTGCTATGTTGGAAGGGCTCCCATAATATGAATATTTTTTCAACCCAAGATATCTAGGTTGTGGACATCCATCATTTTGTTGGTCTTATTATATATCAAAGGTTTTTAGAAATGTTTTGTTTCCTTATAATTTTTTCAAGGATAGGTTCATACTTAATGATTTATATTTTTTTGAAATATTTTTAGTTTTTTCATACAAAATTTAATATAAAATTCAAAAAAGGGTACTAAGATTAAATAAGAAAATTAAATGAAAGTATAAAAAAATAATTAATGTACTTTAGTCAGCATCCATAACAACTGTCCTATAAATTTGATCACCCATAGGGAATCATTAATTCCTTATAGGATAGTCATATTTTTAATTTACAAAAATTGAAACAAAGTTTTTCATAAATAAATAAATATAATAAATGTTATGTTTGAGGTTTAATGCATGATATGGTGAAAATAGATTTTATGAATTATAAATGATTGATTTAATGATATTTTTTAAGAATAATAGTGGAGAAATAGATTGGTTTTCATTCAATATTAGAGAATGTTCTATGTTTGGGAAATTCATATTTTAAATTCAAGCGAATTTAGAAATTAAATTTAATTTTCATGTTTGTTTTTAGATTTGACATGAATAATATATATGGACATGTTATACACTCCATAATGAGTAAATTATCTTTTTCAGGTGGATAGTCACATTGGGTTGTTAAATAATTAAGATTTTTGAAATAATTTATAACAACAGCCTCCCAGAATTATATAATGTTCATGTAGAACACGAGGAAATAAATTGATATATTAAATTAGTTATTCTAATGTTAATTATTAAAGTTAATGTAACAATAATATAGAAGGATGAAAAAATTAAAACAAGAACTAAATAACTCAAGCATAAATATAAAATTGAAGAAAAAAATCGGATGTACAATCTCCCTTTTATTTTTATAACCAAACATAAGCGAGAGTTACCCCCTCATTCTAGTCATGGTATAGTGGGAAAATATAGAAAATAATTCAAAATTAAATGGAGGAGTGTCCTCATGGAAGACTCTATATAAGAAAAATAATCTGTAATAATGGAAAGTTTTCATTGTTTGATGGCAATAATGTAGTTCCTATGCATTTTATTTATAATAGAAAATGAGTCAATTGGTATCTTAAAATCCATAAAATTGTTTCCTTTATGCATCTAAGTCAACCCATGGAGTTACAGTTGAATAAAATTCTAGGACAAACCATTAATATAAAAAATTGAGATGGAAAAATCACATCACATGCTTTCATTGTGTGAGAAGGGGTTCAAAAAGTGATTTTTCATTAGTCAAATAATTCTACATTTTACATTTTCTTATCCCAATTGAACATTTTTTGATGAATTTCAAAAAAAATAATAGTTGTTTCATGATGTGAATAGTTTTTTCCTGTATATTTGGTTTTTTTCCACTTAAAACTTCAATTTCCACATGTAAACAAAATCCATGACTTCTAATATACCGTGAAACAATATTTTCATCCCAAAATCCATCACTTTTTTCTTTTTTCCCAAATCGATTTTATGTAACATGTAACAAGAAAAAAATCATTTTAATATAAAATATTTTCAAATTAAATATTAATATAATTAAAAAATCAATAATTTTGTTATTAAAATATGTAAGCATGAAATGAGACTATCATTAATCCAGTTGAATTATAATACTGATAAGATATCCAACCCAATCGTTTAAAATAGTAGAAAATTTAATGGATTTTATTTACTTTCATTTTTCATTATTTGAATTTAAATTAAAATTTATTTTCATTTATACTTCAAACTCATTCAACCCATTTATATAACTAAATAGTTAATGAGATGAAGAAGATCCTATCATTGAGGAGAAGATGGTCTGTGATTATGAAGAAGAAGAACCCAAGTATTTTGTGATTAATACAATACTTCCACAATGACAACATAATCATAAATTAGATGGAAATATGACAACACTCATATGGTGTGCATTATTATTATTCCCGACACTATTCCATATCTATTTTCCAATAATTCATGGAGTATAGGTTGTTTTTTTTGGAGTTCTCTAATCTCTATGTCTACGTATGCATACTAGAAAAATAACATGTGGTGGTTCCTATAAAAGAATCCACATCCACATTCTGATTTGAAATAATAAATTTGAACTAAAATGATTTACGAATTAAAAAAACAACATCACTTGGGGGTGAATTGAGTCTATTTTCTCACTCTCATTATTCCTTTATATATTTTTATATTTGAATACATTTCCCATCACTGTCCTATTTTTCTTATAGGTTGGAAAAAATATCAATTGATATATTAAAATAATCAACTTGAAATTATCTTTGTGGATTATTTCTTGCTAAATTATTTCTGTTTCCATACATATCTAAATGACTGAAAATTTTTAAAGGGTACCTAAAGGTATGTGTGGGGGATAAGTTTTACTTTTTATTGGGGTTTTCATATTATTTTTGATTAATTTTTTAGAATATTTATGATAAAAAGATTTTCTAATTCACTTTTCCCACTTTATTTAAATTTTGGATCATATTAAGGAATTAAAAATAAAAGGATTTAAAATGATTTTCTATATAAAGAAATTTTCCGTGATATTATTTTTCAAATATCTATATAAGTTTGACCAATTTTATAAATCTATTTCCCTGAGAATTAACCCAAGTTTTTTCCTTATCCTGTGTTGTTTATATGATCATTTTCATATATATTTTTTAATACCCTCAAATTATTGAGATAATCTTGTGATTTGAGTTTAAACTAGATCATGGGATCATTTTTTCCCAAATCTTATTTGATTCATAAGATGGAGAAAATTCAGTGTCTATCCAAAAATATCCAATTAAAACCTTTTACAAAATAATATCCTTTAGTTGTTCATGAATCTATTTTTATGTTTATGCGATATTTCATAATAATTTACCCTTACCAACCCCTCACTATAGATATAATGTATGACTATTTAATGCTTTTGTGTGTGTGAAGGCATTCTTGTGTTATATTTTTGAGGAACTTTAATATTATTTGAAATATGGTGATGATAGATCATTTCTTGCCTTTGAAAGAGAAATGGGCATGTGTTAAAATAATTAAATTCATTTACCATCTCCTTGTTTATGGAAAAAGTATGATATAGTGTCTATATATATAATTAAAGAAAATAATATATAAAAAGGGTGATAATAAGTATTTAATATAATTCACTATGATTTATTATTTGAATCATAAATCACATATGTGGATTTTATATGATACATATTTATATAAACTAAGTGAGGTATATTTTATAGTGCCTCTTTAATATTCATCCATTATATTTCAATAAAAAAGCCTCCTTGTTTTGGACTTTGTTTTTTAAAGTTTAACCCATCAACCCAAATCCACCAAAATATCCTTAAAAAATACCTCATGATTGATTACATTTGTATTGTCTCATTTTACAGAGAACTATAAAATTTATAAGAAATTATTGGGAATTCATTTTCCAAGTATATTAAAATTACTCAATTTTAAATATTATGCAGTGTGAAAAGTGACATGCACTCATATTAATGATTTTTTATGATTAGATCAGAAATAGATTGACGAGGTTCAAAAAATTTAAATATGAGATGAAAAAAGGATATAGAAATAATTTTCATAAAAGAGTCATGATAATTTTATTTTTAGAGATATATTTGAAATGTTTTCAATTTTGAATATTGTGTGGATATGATTTTTGAATATATTCTTCTTACTATAATGCAAAAATAAAAATTTAATTTGAGTTAGAGAAGAAATATTTTATTGAATTTTTCAATGTAATTAATATTTTATTATCCCACATATATTTTAATTAATATTTTGGCATTATTAATATTTTATGATTTTAATAAATTAATAGATTTATTTATGAAATGTACTAAATTTTTAAACTAAATTTTATATTTTGTTGTGAATATAATTTTGATTGATATATACCTTAATTTTGGTTATTTTTAATTTTTTTTAAACCATTAAACTATGAATAAGAAAGAGTGTCATGTTTTTCATTAGTTAGGACGTATGATGTGATCTAAAAAAATTCTTCCATTGATATTTGTTTTGATATCTTAAAGGAAAAATTGGTCTGATTTTTTTAAATTTTATCATTGATGATGTGACATGTCATCAGGTATGATACCCGGGAACCATGTTTGGATAAGATGATATAAATTCAGGATAATATATTACCTCCATCTAATATATCCAATGTTGTTATCGATCATCAAGACACTTCTTATGACTCCTTGGTTTTCTACTTATGATTGTAATGAAAAAATCATCATTTTTTATGATTTATTCATTCGATTAAGATGATTGATTCATTTGTTTTGATAGTATCATATCACCTCCTACGATCACTGATGAAACCTAGTATCACGGTTTTGAAAAAAAAAATTAATCATATGTGTTTATAATTTTTTGGGTTATATTTTTAAGGAATTTAGATTCTGGGATGACCAATGATTATCTCAATTGATACTCATCACTGAAATATGAAATAGAAGAAATTAAATTGATGCTCTATCATAGGATTTCTCTATAAAAGGTTTTCCACATATGATTATTCATCTCAGATTCACCCATACCCTATCTTACCCTTTTTAATCATGTAAAAAATGACTCTATCTTTTGGTTATCTTTTCAATCTTCCAAATGTTGAGGTATTCCTATTTATATTATGTATTAATTCTTTAGTAGTATAGTAATTTATATATTATTAGTTAATTATTAGTATAATTATATATTTTGAGATAATTAAAATCATATTTCATTAATTAGTAATACATGGATTCTTTCTTTATTATATACTATTAAATATAATATTTAATATAGTATTTTAATTTTTATAAATATTTTTAAATATCATTTTTTGAGGCAAACTGTGACATGAATTCATCACACAATTCATTCCCCAAAGAAATATATTAAAAAAATCATTACAATGTATGCACTAGGTGTAATGAGTTTACACCAACAAAAAAAAGATACAGATACCTGCTGGTGCAGAAATACAGCTAAAACAACATTTCTCAATGTATCACACAATCTTAAACAACTTTTATTCAAGTAACAAATCACTGCATGCATAAAGGGTAGAAACATGAAGCTAGTAAAAAGACCTCCAGATCAGCATTCTTTTGGAGACATGAAAACTAGTACTACAAGATTGAAACTCCCATCAAGAACGAATCAAGACCATCTAGATAGTAGATATAACAATAGGCCTAGTAGATATAATCGGTAGATTAATTCAGAACAAGAGGCCTTTTACCCTCTCAAAGGCAAGAGAAGTAAACTAGGACATTCAAAAAGTCCAGAAACAACCATCATGAAGAGTTGATGTTATCCAAAACATTGTAGCTCATCAAAATGGATGATATTATAAACCTTTTACACATGTATAGAATCCAACATGTGGCATGTATACTTAACCAACTCAAAATAACCACATAGAAACCATGCTTAATTCCTCATCACAAAACAATATATTGGTTCAATCATGATCCATCCCATAAATAAATTCCATAAAGATAATCATCCATTTTTAGAGTATCAAAGAAAGACCACAATGGCCAAGAAAAGTAAACAAGATACATTGAATAAAATCACCAAACTAAAGATATCAATCCCATGGTATGTATTTGAAGATGAAGTTCGGATTATTCTTATATTCATCAACTATCATTATGTACATATGTTTTCTAATTTCAAGGTATGTATCAATCAAAATCTGACGATAGGGAAATCTTTGATGTTTTATTTCATCTTTATCATCCATCCCTCTAATAAATTCATTATTGGTAAACTTTTATATTTGTTAGTATAATATTTTATTTAAAATTATTTAATTATTTTTAAGTATTTATGTAATAAGAATAAAATTTAGTTTCTTTTTCATTATGAGTAATAAAAAAATAGTGAAATGCTAAGTGATAATTTTAAAAAATGAAAACATAAAATTTTTGTTAAATTTAAAAGTTTTTGGTATATTATAAATTAAATCCTTATCTAGATACAACGAAGAGGATATAAGATCTGATATAAATTAACCTAGTCATAATGAACTTAAAAGGAGTGTATTGGGTACTAACACAATTGTTACTTAGTTCATGATAAAGAGGCTTAACGACACACCTATTTTGACACTCATGTTAATCTACATGGGATGATTAAATTTCTCTTTACTTCACCAAAATAATACAAATTAATTACTTTATATATAGTTTTTTAAAATATTTTAAAATAAAATAAAATGGTGGAGTGGTTTAAAATATTATAAGGAATATTAAAATTACAGCTAGAAAACTTAGTGAAATCCAATAGAAAATTATAATCATAAGAAAACATCCAAAAATATTGGTTATATAATCAATGTATGAACTTATAGCAATGAAATATTTTACAACACAAAAAAAAATGGATGTAGGATCTAGGATGTATACACCAATGGTAAATTACGCCGAAATGGGTGCATTAGTTTTTAACTGAATCATCACATAGTGTGTGATAAAGATGCATAACTATGCACATGATTCCATAATCATGTGGGATATTATTTGGATATATCATCTTCTAATTAAAATTCTAAAATCTCACTAATTAGTATTTTTAGATTCATTTTGTTAAATGACTAACATTTTGAAGATTAATGTAGAATATTTTAAAATCATATTATTTATTAGAAATTATTAAGAATTATGTATTTGTTTGGGGATTTGTTGAATGGTAAGTCCCCAGGAAAGAATCAATAACTCCAAATATAGAGTCCATTTCTTCTATGTATTTTTTAGAAAGGGATAACATTAAGAAAAGATGATAAAATGAGAAACAAAATCCCAGAGAATCGAGATAAGAAATAAATGTGAACAAAGAAAGATAATAAACAAATGTAAATAAATATTAATCAATGAAGTAAAAATTGAATTGTTTAAATATGATTCTACTCTATTTTGGTTTTATATTCATGGTTATAATAGTAAGCACATATTTTTTTATTTTACCTCAAAAAAATGGAGTACATGACACAATATAAGAAAAAAGAAAAAGAATATAATAACATGAAAGATAAAATTTAAGTAATATAGTAATAAAAGGAAAAACTACATGGTTGAATAACATACCAATGTTTATAGGTCCATTGTATATGATTTAGAATTATTTATTAGGTTATCTAGGATGAAATCAAAACTCCACTGAGAACAGTACACCAAATACTACTTAGGGGGACACTGGGCTAC
This sequence comes from Viscum album, assembly GCA_963277665.1. Taxonomy (NCBI): domain Eukaryota; kingdom Viridiplantae; phylum Streptophyta; class Magnoliopsida; order Santalales; family Viscaceae; genus Viscum; species Viscum album. Next base: position 1,390,996,666 of record OY728131.1, read on the forward strand.
TTATCCATGGTTTGTCAAAGGATGTAATACAGTAAATCACTAATAATTATATTAATTTAATTAAAAATATTTTTGGAGTTTAAAAGGTTCAAAAAACTGTTTTTTCACAAGGATATCATTCATGGGTAATCAATTCCCCTGATAGGTAAAAGGGGTGAAATAGAATTGTTGAACTAACACTATCCACAAGGAATGAAAATTAACCCACGAATACTAGGATGTCCAAATGTACGATGATGATGAGGATATTGATTGTGTTAATCGAGGTCTCACATGATACCCAAGTAGGATTAATGAAATGAAAAATTAAGGATCAACTTTTTAGGTTAGTGCAATAGGTAATCCATATAAAAAGTTCAAGTCAAATAAATCCATAACCCTCAAATTATTATCTAAATCCATAGATAACAAAATAAGTAGACCATGAAATTTATAGTGAATAAATACAAAAAAAATGTACATAAAAGTGTATCAAACATAAAATATACATTGAATTATTCATAGTTAAATTTTAATATGGAAATAATACATCATAAATTTAAAAGTTTATTATATAAAATTGGTGATGTTATATAACCTATGTTTATATAATTAGAATCATATCCAATATATCTAAACAATTGTTGAATTTGTACAATATAATTTCCTTAGTAAAACTATCGGTTGGATAATTATTTGTGTTTATCATATTGACTGACATCATTCTTGAATCAAAAACCTCGTTAATAATTGTAAATATAGTATTTTTATGTTTTGATATACCATGGAAATCTAGGCTCTTGGAAAAATGAAAAAAATATAGATATAACAATATATAGTAATAATAAAACTGCCTAAATAATGTTTAGAAATCAATCCAATATGAAAAATAATACTATTGATCAAGGTAATATATACAGTCTCTATGTTTCAGAGTACTGCAATTAACTACAAATTTAATTTCCAAGGAATCGGTCCTCTATATGTATTAAAACAAAATTTTATATGGGACATCTTAGTATATATATTACTTTAATAATAATTAAATACATATCCATTAACATGTTCATTAAAATTCATATTTATACCTAAAAAATAGACAAAATATTTGTAACATTAATATATCTGTGTTTTTATTTTAGGGAATACCAATGAGGACTTCCTATATGGTAATTTAACCTAATAAGGGAAAAAATAGAAGTATCTTTATTTTTATTGGTAAAAATCATCAAATATATTATACTTTGAAACATTATATCATATCAAATTAATGACATGTATTCAACATCATAATTTATGACAAGTGACTGGGAAAATGAGAGCTAAAAATTCTGTGAAAACGAAATATAACTAGTACTACGTAATTTGCGTAGATGTCTATTAATAATTTTAAAAATTTAAGTACACTAAAATGGGTATAACATGTTCTTATTTTTATATATAAAAATTTATATTATCATACTTTTTGTATCATTACCATGGTGTATCATTTTAAAATCACTCTATAGTTATGATTTCACTGGTGTAATGAGTTTCATTTCATTGAATATGATCGAAATTTAATATATATATATATATATATATCTAAGAAAATATAAACTGTGAAATTTTTTATATTTTTAATATAACACATACCTCATGTTTACTCTTACAAAACTGATTATAAATCATGAGTGGATCTAATATTTTATACCATTGTTTAGTGGATTTCATTAATCAATAAAAACATATTTAATAAAAAATGTTGGTTTTGATTTGATTCATTCATTAATCCATAAAGAGGTTTGATATAAAATTTCTCATAAACATCACTATAATGAAATATACGTTTCATATCAACCTACATAAAATGAAATTCAAGATATGTTAAAAAATAATGAAACAATCAAATAGATGGGTGTTTAACAATGGGAGAAAAGATTTAATGTAGTGACCCCAACCCCAATAGCCTAGAGCTAGTTTCTACTACATTACATTGTCCTAAGATACATGTAATAACATCCCAAAATAGTAAATATATTATTCATCTTGAAAAACTAGATATCAACTTGACCCTTTCATTACATTTGAAACACAAATATAAAATTATTTTTTTAGAATAATATTATTCCCTATTTCAAAACCTTTCACATCAATCATAGTACACATCATAGAATCCTAGGATATGTTAAAAATAAGGGTGAGCTCAAATTCTCAGAAATGGATAAGTATATCAAAAACTATCATGAACCCATAATTCATCATCAATATATAAAAATAAATAACTTAACACACATTCCATTTAATTAAAAACAATCTATCAGAAGTAGTTATGGTATAATCAATAAATTATTATAAAAAATGAAAACACATTCCATTCAATATAAAAACTGATAATGAATTGATTCTAGAGATATTATCATTACAAAAATCCCATGTATAATATGATACTGGATTCTTGATAAATAATATTATTATTCATGGACGCCATGTCTTAGTCACATGATATATTTACTGTCATGTACTTTCACAAGATAGATTAAAACTACTTGGTATAAAACCATTTGGTTTGGAAAACATATTTCGAGGTATCATATTGATTTACCTTATGAGACTACTAATGAATTTATGGAATATCTATATACAATCCCCATCCATTAGTGCATGTCACAATCAATTTTAGAAATCAAATAATCGATTTAATTCACGAATAATGTGACTTATCATCAAATATCAACAATGAAGAAAGAATATGAATTACCAATATTTCCCTAGTCAATCAAATAAAATATAAATTATAACATAGAATATATAAATGATATATGTTTTTATAAATAAACATAACCATGATCAACAATATGGCCATTTGGGTGAAATTTATTGTCTAATAACAACAAATATTAATCAATAATGTGAATGTCAATATATTTCTTATTCCAAATTATCATAAACCATCCATATAAAGAATACATATTGAATAAATAAAATATATACCCATTTTAGTATGTGTAAAATAACATTTTTTTATCATTGATGAATTGAAATTCTTTCAAATTATCTTTAAAAATATTCTTTAAGAAGATATTCTTTTTTAAATCACCTTTTAATACTAAAACTCCACAATTGTGTATGAAAATAACCATGTTTACCTTAGAATTTGGGGATGACCTCCTTGATTGAAAGTTCAAACATTCCAATTGGTTTCTAACAGGTTTGTTCGTAGAACTGGAAACATCCAATGATTCCACATCCACTTGGACCTACTTTCCAAAGGTAGGTGCTCATTAGTTTATGGACTGATGAGGCTTAGGAATTTGCATTGGTTGAGAGGATGGGAGGTCGGACTCATCACACATTTTTTAGGGAGATTATTGTCTACTATGGGACTCTTATTATAGATTTATGTTATGTTGGTGAATCCTTATAACATTACCATGTATAAAATGATCTTTCCTTTAGTCTGATAATCAATGATTAAATATGTAGGAAATTTAGAGAATCATTTATATGTATTCGAGGTTCTTCATCGATAGAGAATCATCTGTATTTATTAGAGATTCTTGGTCAATGTTATCCTTCGACCCATTTATATAGAAGTCTCTTGGTCATTATGATGACCATGCTGGTTTTGAAGCCATTCAGTGGGGAACTTGATGTTCATTGTCATTCAGAAGGACATGGATTATTTCAGAGTTGGGATTGAACCCGCAGATGGGCTACCTACGTATCCATTGTTTAGAAAAGGAATCAGAACCCACGTAGTTCGATTAAGGGATTATTATGTTTATGATTGATGGCTCAAAGAAGGATTTCATAATTACTTTTACACTCTAAGATCACGTGAGTCATGCTCGGTGTGATAAACAAGAGGTATTGGTAAAAAAATCTGATAATTGTGCCATGAAAGATGAAATCATTAAGGAATAATTTGGGACTTATGTATGTATGACTGCCCAAAAATAGATGTGGACTAAGATTTACTTCAGGGAAGTAAATCCAAGAACAAGGTCCATAAAGTTTTATGTACTTCATGGATATTTGAGTACTCTAACACGGGGCTTACTCCTGAGGAAGATGCCGAAATTAGGAGGGGACTCATGATTGGGTTTTACTCCTGAGAAGGAAGCCCGGATCAAAAGTAAATTAAGACTGGTTAAGAGGAATTAAGATTGGGGCTTACTCATGAGAAAGATGCCAAGGTAGAGGGACTTTAAGACTAGGGATTACTCCTGAAAAGGAGGCACAAATTAATGGGGACTTGGGGCTTACTCCTAAGGTGGATGCCCAAATTTGCAAACTTTAAGACTAGGGCTTACTTCTGAGAAGGAAGCCCATGTTATGGGAATTATGAATGGGGATTATTGTGAAAAGGAGGCCCAGGTTAAGAATTATGACTAGGGATTATTCCTGAAAAGGAGGCCCAAATTAGGGGAATTGGGGTTTACTCCTGAAAAGGAGGCCTAGGTTAAAGGGTTTTGAAAATTAAGGTACTTTGGGCTTACTCCTATGGAGGATGCCCATATTTGAGAATTATGACTGGGGCTTATTCCTAAAAAGGAGGCCCAGATTAGGGGACTTGGAGCTTACTCTTGAAAAGGAGGCCTAGGTTAATGGGTTTTGAAATTTAAGGGACTTGGGGCTTACTCCTATGGAGGATTACAATATTTTAGAATTATTCCTAGGGCTTATTCCTAAAAAGGTGGCCCAGTTTAAGAATTCTATCATCTTAAAGGATGAGGATGAATGAATGAAATCTCATTCATTAGGGACATAAAGATGTGTAAATCACTAGATTCTGAGAGATATTCAATATAATTCCATTCAGATAAAGAATTCAAATCATGAAATCATGTCATAAATAGATTTGAAGAGTTTCTTGAAGACTAAATCTTAAATAAGAGAGGTGTAATGGCTTAAGAGGGGTGAAATGGTCAAGAAGGGCACCCAAAAAGGCAGGGGCGCGCATGTCCTAGCAGGCGCGCAGGTACTGCGTGGGCGCGCAAGTCCTGGTCGTGCAGGTATACCTATGCGACACATGGGTACCTGCGCGACGGTTAACCAATACGGTAATACTTGAGCGACTCTTGGTTAAAGCCTTTAGAATCATCTTGAGGTTCTTCCAGAAGAGTGGTACACAAGTTTTATTGAAGGAGTTAGGCGACGCACAAGTGTGGCCATTTTCCTTAAGGGCTGGCCACTTAGGAGCGCAAGTGTGGATGAGTTTCAACACTTATGCCTTACTCCCCCTCTTTAGATCTTCTATTCTAGGTAAGAAATTACCTTAGAAGTGTTTCGGCAGCACTGAAAAGAGGCTAGGGTGCCGGGAGCTCAAATCATAGTTTCTGGAAAATATTCCTCTTCCCAAAATGGGGGCCCACATGGTCTATTTAAAGGCTGGTGAAGACCCTGGGTGGTTATCTTTTAGGGCGTGCAAGTCACTTGCATGGCCATTAGGGGGAACACATGTATACTTGCGTGACAGTGATGGAAGATGCGCGACCCCTGTTCTTTTGAAGCTGTGTTCATGCCTTTGTCGATTTTTTATGTTTTCTTCAATGGATGCTTCAATTTGTGATAAGTCAATTCCCTTTCCATTCTTTTAGACAACGTGAAGAAAAAGGAGCGTCAACAAATTTCCCCCCTCACAGTTGGATCCGAAAGAAATGAGGATGTGACTATGAGGAAAAGAAGAAAACCAAAGGAAAAGCGGCGTGCAAGTGTTGATGGCGCAGAGGGCAGCGCACAAGTTTGAGTTTCGCAGGGCTGGAGCACGCCTGCTGTAGACAAGTAAGTGGGTATCCTGGCCTATAAATATGTGGCTCCATTTCTGTACAATGCATCCGGATTTCAAACCTTCGAGCTATCGCCGCACAGGTCACCTTCGCCGTGCAAGCTGCTCTGTTTTCTGATGTTTCTTTGTTGTTGCGCTTCTGTATAGGTATTTGGACTTGCGCGGTGATACTTGAGCGCCAAAAACATGCACGACAAATCCATACATGCACGTCAAAATTAGACATGCATGCCTTAATTCCTTATCCATTTTTTTCAAATTTCATCACAAAGTTTAGGAAAAATAAACTTACTTAAGAGCTAATTATTCAACTCTTGTGTAAATTTAATGGCTCCCAAGAGAATCGCAATGGATGATGGGCTGGCTAGCAAGCGGATTGATGACATGATGATCATTGTTGGCCATGATTACTATGATATCTGCGACAGCACTCTCTCAGATTTGGCTATGTACTTGAAGAAATATCATCTTAATTTCCCACAGAGCATCTACCTACCTCTATATGGTCATGGTCATCTGCAAGGAGTCAACGTTACAGATGCAAAGAATTATATGCCTAAGTTTCATCTACACTACTACTCCTCTATTTTCGGTTATGTTGTGCATTAAGAGAAACAAAAATGGTGTCAACTTTCAAGTTTTTCCTCCATGCCATTTCTTTACAGATATGAAAATGGAAAACCCATGGGCTGAAATGTGCTCCGCTGCCGGTTGGTGGAGAGAATACAAACATGGAATTAGAGAAATATCTGAAAAGAGTACTCTCTTCAAATGGATCTTTAATTCTAATGCTTCATTCAGAAATCCATGTATCCTTCTTTTAAGGCTCCGGGACAGAAACAGAGTCACTGTTTGATCATCAGAAAATTTTCTCAAACTACACTCAGGAACTTTCTTTTACAATTGTTCCAAGAAGAGATAGTATCACTGCATCTCTTAGGGTATCCAATTGAATGAATGAATTCCAGGTGGCTTCTGATGAAGCTCGGGGTTCCGTAAATCAAATGAAGAGTTATGTTTAAATTATTTTGTAATTCCTTGGAAAATAGAAGAGACTCCAATCTATGGATGTCCTTCTAATTCTTGTGCATCAAATGGAAATAATGCTTTCATCTTCAATCACTTGTGCACGTATTTTCCGGCTACCTACTTTAAAATTTACCTAATGCAATTGGCCTAGTAATCATATTTTGATTTTTACATGGATAAATATAAATATCCCTACAAACTTTGAATCTTTTAATTGCTCAATATTACCTAAATCATACAAAATGTATGTTTAGTGAGCTGGAACTTGACTTTTATTAAGAGTTCCTTTGTCTTTTTGGGCAGTTTAAATTCAAGCATGTCGAACATAAAGATGCTAATGTTTAAGGTCAAAATATCTTTGATCGAATGAAATAGAATTGACTAAATTCTTTGACAATTTATCTGAAAACATATTAACATACTCATGTATGAGGAAAAAATGTAAGCTATGGCTTAAGAATATTTGAATCTGAGTAATGATATGAGAAAGATCTAAAAGGCATCAGAAGAAGATGTTTCCAAGAATGATCTTACTATAATTTAACAAACCTGTTAGGGGGTTGAATTATGCAGGGCCACCTAAGGGTATTGTCTGCATAGTGAAATAAATAATATCTTTTGGCTAACATGTCTGTTATGTAGACTGTTTATGCAAGGCCGCCTAAGGGAATGTGATGCACAGTCAGGCAAAAGAACTCTCAGAAATTTACCTTTCTACTGCTAAAAGCTAGTGAAATGGAGATTTAAATTTTCCAAAGTATAGGGTTTGTTGTATTTAAAGAGGTACCTGGATATGTAGAAGATATTTTCGACCAAGATTATTGAAGAACTGGATGGATATCATTTCTATGATGTTCTGACCCAAATGTAGGGAAGGAGAATATAAACCCTAGACTTGAATACTTTCTGATCCTGAAAAAGGATATGGGAAAAATATGTTAAGGATGACTATTTTTTCGGATCCCTACATACTGTCATTTAAGACCAATAAGGACAAAAGAGGCTTTCTTCCTATGAATGAAGTTACCAGTATCCAAAAAACCCATTAGGGGGTTGAATTACGCAGGACCACCTAAGGGAATTGGTTGCATAGTCAGATAATAGAAACTTTTGGCTAACAATTCTGTTATGGAGACTGTTTATGCAAGGCTTCCTAAGGGCACGTACTGCATAGTCTGTTAAAAGAACTCTCCGAAATTTTACATTTGTTGTGACTAAAAGTCAATAAAAGGGTTATGAAGATCTGAAAATATTTAAGGTTAGGATTATGAAACATAAATATGGTTATTTTTCAATGTATACAGAGATACACAAATCAATGCTAACCATAATCATGTTGTTCCTGGGTCCTGACTGGAAATATTGGACGTCACAATGTATCCCATAAGTTTGATAATCATTCCATACATAATTCTTTAAATACAGTTTAACTTCATATGGGATAAAAGGATTAGAGATCTTAGTTTAGGGTCATAGATCTTGGACCATTATAAGAAATACATAGTGTGTGTTTTCAGGGGGGACTTTTCAGCCAAGGGACTAAAAGTGGAATTTGGGGTTTGGACCAAAAGACATGAGGACAGATTTGAGGGGCACTCGAATGTTCCTACGTGTCCCATAAGGATGGGAATCAATCCCATATAGTTCTAGAAATACCCTCTGTACAAATTTGGTTCGTACATGTGAAGGGTGATAGGGGACTTTAGTACAATAATGGTTTAACCCATGATAAAAGGTTTAGGAATTTCCATGTATGCACGTAGTCTTTGAAATGAAACATGATTGAAAAATCAATGTAAATAATGGTTCCCTCTCAGGTGAGGTTATCAAAGACTATTGTAGTTTATTGTCATACTAGACAAAAGTGTTGTATTGTTTAATATCGTATAACAAGGACGAAAGTGAACCAATGTAAAGATATTGATTCTAGTGGCGGTTTCACGAATCAACATCATATGAGATATAGGTGAACCGATGTGAAGAGATTGATTTTGGGCTTAAATATTGTGAGGTTGCCTATGTACCTAGCCTAGATGGAAAGGATCAAAGTCTGTGTAGTTTAATTAAATAATGAATTAATGATCAAGTTGTTCTTGGGTAAAACGACCTAAAAATGATGTTGTTGAGACTTACACATGGTTAGTAGCCCAGAGAGAGTGTTATGGTTGAGGTTTTCTCTGAGCTCACATGAGTCATACTCAGTGTGAGAAGAAAGAGGTAACAACAACCTTAATGATACACAGTTTAATGTCATGCAGGACATATCAAGAACTTTCTGTACAGTTTAGCATCATGTTGTTATGACGATGGGGAAAATATAGTTTAACGTCATGTTGGATGAAAGGGGGACTGCGCAGTTTAATTTCATGCAGTGAGGACAATAGTGCACACCATTTAACATCTTGTTGGACATATTGGAGACTTTTTTCACAGTTTAACGTCTAGTTGGACAAAAAAGGGACGATAAAGTTTAGAATCATGTTGGACAAAAGAACAAATAGTTTAAGGTCATATATATGGACCACTAATGATGAATTTTAACGTCTTACTAGACGGTGGTGTAGTTTAAGGTTATATCGGACCATAAATGGTGATATATTTTGGGTTTATTCAAAATAATTCTTAAAAAATCTTGCATTGGTTGAAGTAGTGATTAGATCTCCATCCATCAAGATTAATGAATAAGCTCCATTGGAGTAGACCCTATGTATTGAGTACGGTCCTTCCCATTTTGGCTCGATCATGGGAGTTTTCTTTCCGGGTATCATTAGAGTTCTGAGAACTAATACTAATCCTCCCTGAGTGAATGAACGAAGGAAAAATTTTTTTTAAAGCTCGTGCTATTCAATTCTGATAGAATTACAAGTGGTGCAAAGTACACAATATTTTCTCATCTAACCGTTACAATTCATTCAATAAATTTTGAGATTGTTCATCTGTAGATGATTGATCACAAATGGAAACTCTAAGAGAGGTTAGTTGAACTTCAATAGGAAAGACTGCTTCCACTCCATATACCAATGAATATGGAGTTGACCGCGTTGCAGTGTGGGTGGTAGTCCGATAATCCCATAAAGTAAGAAAGAGTTATCAGGACATGACCTCTTATATTTATCCTCCATCGTTTGCAGTATATTTGAAAGAGTCTTGTTGAAGGCTTCTATCTTGCCATTGGCCTCTGCATGATACTGAGATGAATGGTTGGATTTGATGTTGTATTCTTGAGACAACTTCTTCACCTCGGATGAATAGAAGTTGGTGCGATTGTCCGTCAATATGGTATGAGGGACACCAAATATGGTAATGATGTTAGACTTGGTGAATATAACAACAAATTTAGAACTGACTTCCTTGAGAGGTATTTCCTCTGCCCATTTGGAAAATAAGTCAGTAGTAGTATGAATGTACTTAAACTGTTTGGTCTTAGCCGAAGGGTAAGGTCCCACCACATCCATTCCACATGTGGAAAATGGCCATGAGTATTTAGCTTTATGATGAAACTCTAGAGGTTGATGAATGATGTTGGCATGTACTGGTCATTAATGACACTTCATTGTGAAATCAACAAAATCTTGTATCATTGAAGGCCAAAAGTATCCAAGACTTCAAATCTGATGAGACATTCTATGTCCAGACTGGTGGGCATGACAGACTCCAGCATGCACATCATTCATGATAGCCATTGTCTCTTCACCATCAATGCATCTGAAGAGAACTCCATCAAAACCACATTTGTAGATAATTTTCTCTAAGTGATCTGTGCTATCATAAATGGTATAATTGATCACACGTCACTGGATTTGTTCTTTCTCGGCTCTATCAGGTGGAAGTGTTCCATTTTGAAGGTATTCCCGAATAGTTGACATCCATCCTGTAGTATGACCATACGGTTCCGGAATGGGACTAATTTCATTAATTTCCTCTGTTCTGATTCGAACATAAGGTGAAATTGCATAACGGTGGGCAATACTAATTGTTGTCTCGTCCCGATTTGGATCTTCCAGAGCTGTGGATATATTATCCTGTGCATCCGCTTGAGCATTTTGTGATCTTGGGACATAATAAAATGTCGGTTCCGAAGGTAATTCTTCCATTAACTCTCTGACTTATTCATATAAAGTGATTATTTATTCTTTTCGGATGGCATAATCTCCATTGACTTGTTTGATTACAAGGTTTGAATCACCATTCACCTTTAACTGATTAACTTGTTCTTGAAGCACTAATTCCATTCCTATGATGAGATCTTTGTATTCTACTTCATTATTGGTACGACCATTCCACAATAAGAATGAATAAGGTAACACTGCAATTTCTTGAGAAGTGAGCACAATTCCTAATCCAACTTTGTTGAATTTATGAATTTTCAATTTTCCACCCTGTTGGACTTCTGGAAGCACCATCAAAATACATTTCCTAGGACTGAGGACTTTCTTGAATAGAGAAGACTTCCTCATCAGGGAGTTCAATATTTGAGGATGTGTCTTCCAATGAAGGGTGTTCAGCCAGGAAATCAGCCAGAGCTTCGCCCTTTATCAACTTTTGAGACACATACTAAATGTCGAATTGTTGAAAAAAACTGCCCACCTTGCTAGATGTCCTGTATGAATCAGACGACTAAGGATGAATTTGAGCGGAGTATTGCAAGATAACAGTTGTATCTCGTGATGTTGCATGTAGTGTCTCAACTTCTGAACTGCAAAGATTAATGCTGGGATCACTTCTCAATACATGAATACCAGGTTTCTAATTAAAGCATAGTTCGACTGAGATGGTAAAGGATATTTTCATTTCCAGTATCATTATTTTGAGCAAGAAAGTCACCCAATGATCGCTCTAGAGATGTTACGTAGAGGATAAGTGGTCTTCCTTCAACAGGTGGCATGAGTACCGGTGGGCTCAAGAGGTATTTCTTGAGAATATCGAATGATTCTTGACATTGTTTATTCCACTGGTAAGTGACTCCTTTCTTCCTCAATTTGGTGAAGGGTAAACTTTTTCCAGCCAAATTGGCGATGAAACTCTGAATATAGGCTAAGTGTCTTTGAATTCCTCTTAATTCTTTCAAATTTCGAGGAGGTTACATACCAAAGATTTACATGGTCTTCTCAGGATAGACCTCAATACAACGATGGCATACAAAAAAGTCGAGAAATTTTTTTCAGGTCACCCCAAAAGAACATTTTATGGGGTTCATCATCAAATTATGTTGTCGAATATTGAGGAATATGACTTCCAAATCAGCCAAGTGATTAGAACATTGTTTGGATTTAACCACCAAATCGTCTACATATAATTAATCAAACTTCCCTAAGAAGGGATTGAAGATACGATGCATGGCACACTGATATGTTGCACTTGCATTCTTTAAGCCAAAGGGAATTACCCGGTAGAAAAACACACCCTGAGGGGATATGAAGGCTGTGGATTCCTCGCCTTCTGGGGCCATTCAGATCTGATTATATCTGAAATATCCATCCATGATGGAAAGTTCTTCATATCCAGCTGTTGCATCAATTAAATGTTCTATAATTGGAACTGTGAAATCATCCTTAAGACAATGCCGATTAAGATCTCTGAAATTGATGCAAACTCTAATTTGTCCATTCTTCTTCTTTACAGGGACAATATTATCCAACCACTTGGGATATTGAACTTCTATGATGAAGTTATCTTTGACATGATTATCCACTTCAGCCCCAATTTTGGAAGCATAAGTTGGGTGTGTTCTTCTCACGGTTTGGACAAATCCTCAATGTTTATCTGGTAAACCCAAATGATGAGTAGCAACATCATGATCAAGCCTGGGAATTTTGGTATAGTTCCAATAAAATATATCTCTATTTTTCTTTAGGAAAGAAATATGTATCTCCTGCCCATCAAGAGTCATGGCCGCACTGATTAAAGTGGGGCGTGGATATTCTTTTGTACCCAGATTTATTTCTCTGAGTTCATCCACAGTGGTAGAGATACCCTCTTCTAATGCTTGAGGATCATCTCTGAGATCTTCCTCTTCTTCTTCATCATGTTTTATTTCTTCCATTTCTACTTGCACAGTTTATGATAATGCAAAATTTTCATGATCAGAAGAGATGTCAAAATTTGCCCATCTTGAAGAAGAAGCATCCATTTCCGACCCGATTGATGATGAAGGGTCGTCTTTAGGTAATAATTAGGATATAATGGATTGAAAATCGACATCATTATTCACCTCCAATGTTTCTATATCTCTTTCTGGAATCATTAGAGAATTATAGACTTGTTGGATTTCAATAGATGAAATGAAGATGTCACCATTTGTGCTTTCATCACTGCTTGGTGGGTTACCAATTTCTCCCATGTTGTCTGGCTCGATTGACGTAACTAACATTATGGATCTTTCCATAAGAGTATTTTGATTTAGGTCTATCTTGTCAATTTGACTGATAGGAAACACATAATCTGTACTCACATGTGTAAATGGATTTACTGGAATCTTCTCCAAACCATATGGAGCATTAACTTCGGTAATCACTTTTTTTGTGGATTTCTCCCTTCCCTTCATGTGATAGAATTCCACCTCAATGTATTGAGACTCACATGTCTTGAACGGGGCCTTATCACCATAAAATGTCCTAACACGACCATCAAAACAATATTTGAGACATTGATGGTATGATGAAGGGATAGCCGCATGATGAAGTAGCCAGGGTCTTCCAAGAAAGATGTTGAAGGATGATTCTTGATCAAAAACCATGAAATCTGAATTGGATACAAGATCTCCAAACAGAGTTCTGTGTGTAACATCACCCAGTGGTTCTTGTTCATTTTTATCATATCCTTGTAACATCATGGTAGAAGGAGATAAATTAGATTCTGTGAGGCCCAATCGACGAATTGTACGAATGGGCATGAGGTTGACTCCAGAACCATTGTCAATGAATGCTCTTCGGACGTCTACGCCATTGACCTTTCCAGATAAGTAAAATGCTCTAATATGACCATGCACAAAATCCTCTTCATCTTCATCGGTAAAAGGTACTACTGCATGGCATTCTACAGGACTATTCTCTATGTCATAGACTTCAGCGGCAATAATTTCAGTTTCAAACTCCTGAGGACTTGACAAAGCCTCGATGAGTGATTCCCAAAGATATTTTGACAAATTCAAATCATCCAGAATTGATAACATGGCTGGTACTTGGGCCAAGTGTTTCAATACATCATTCATTTTTATCCAGAGGTCTACGTTTCCCAAGAGGAACATTTGGTTTAGCAGGTTCCTTGGAAGTAGATGCTTTGGAAGTTGATGCATTTTGTATTGGGATAGGAGTTGGAAATATTCTTGGTTTTTGAAGATTAGACTGATTAGATCCATTTACATGCTGAGAGGAAGAAGATGGAACCTTCAACTAGTCTTCCAAAATAAGTGTTCAAGGACTGAATTTTCTATTGGTAGAAGAACTTTCTTGTTCTTGCTGAGCTCGGTGAATGGATCTACCACGAGTTTCTGTTACGTACATATTTCTAGCATGGGTAGAATTGGATTAGTGGCTTCTGAAAGATCCACATCTTCCCCTGTATCTTGAGCCTCTATAACTTCCTCTAATTCCCCTGTTTGAAATAGGGAATTCAGGCTCATCGAAATCAAAAATGCGACTGGCATATGGATATGTTAATTAAATAATTTTAACAAAACCGAAGATTAACTCTTCGTCTGATGAAGACTCTATCTGATTATCTTGTTTAGCATATGCCGTTTGGTGGGGCGGTGCCCATGGATTTAAAGTAGATGGCATGAAGTCTGTAAGAGTGAAGGAAAAATTAGGCTTTGACACATAATCCTCTTCTTCTGATACGTTTTATTTCATTGAATCATGCCATTTCATTGAGGACGTTCCCTCTAATGAAGAGGGTTTTGGCGCAACATTGATGGAAGAAGACACAATTGGTTTCAGTAATTGTGTTCACAAAATAGCATGAGTTCGGTTGATTGTATTTCTGACCTTCCAATCATCATACTTTTGTGCATTTTTGATTTTGACTTCTTGTCATCTGCCTTCCTCCTCTGGAACTGTACGAGTAACACATGCTACCTGAGCTGAAGAACCTTTTAGTTTGACATGTCCCGAGTCAACCATCTTTTTCTGGAGGTCTTTGAAGAAAAAATACTCCTGGATGGGATCCCCAACATTTGATGAAAAGGTAAATAATTGGGACGGTCTTCATCTCCTTCCATGTTTGGCCTCTTATGCCTTGGCAATTGAACCAGATTATTTTACAGATCTGGAATTAAGTAACCAGGAACTTGTTCATTTCGGAAAGAGTATGTTTTGGTCTTCAGATCCTCAAATTTTTTTCATCTTTGATCTCTTTGATCATCTGCATGAAACGGCCTTTGCTGTTGGTGCTCAGGAGGTGGAGGCCTTCGAGAAGATGAAGGTTTTGAAGTAGAAATAGGAACAAGTACTTGTTTAAGTATAACTGTAGCAGTTTCTGCTTTACCCATTCTCTTTCCTGGAGCTGATGGAATTACATGAGATTTAGCCTTAGCCTGTATAAGGGAATCTTCAATCTGCTAAGCGATTGAATTATGGTCTCGAAACCCTCCTGTGTATTTCACAGGGATCAACGGCGTATGTAATTCGTCACGCAGATTTGCCACACAGATTTGCAACAATTCCTCTTGAGGGAGTGCTATGCTTAGGGAATATGTTAATCCCTTCTAGCGAGAAATGAAATCTGAGACCCTTTCATTCTCTCTTTGCTTATAGTTTGTAAGATTGAAAACAGTTGTCTTTGGGAATGTTGAGCTGAACTGAAGATGGAATTTTTGTCGAAGATCCTCCAATCCGGTAATTGACCGGGATTGCATGCTTGTATACCAAACAAAGGATGGTCCTTGCAAGGTCCGTACGAAGCATCTGAGTTTTACTGCTTCTTGCTGCTCTGGAGTTCCCATAATAGGATCACAACAAGACACGTAATGCGTCAAATTCTATTCAGGATCGCCTAATCCATTGAAAATAGGGAATACAGGGTTTCCAAAACTAGATGGAGGATAGATTGAATCTACCCATTTAGGGTAAACTTTATTTTATGGTTAAACCTGCACACGTTTCCATTCCATAGTTTCTAACTGAGCTGTTATTGACTCAATTTCAGTTATTAACTTTTGAGAAACATCCGTTTGAACTTCGACATGGGTAGGTGCAATGACTGGAGCTTGGACAGATGTGGTGGTTGGTGCTGCAACTGATGGTAGCACTGCCAACTATTATTGTACATGACCCGCATGATTAGACCTATGAGGGTGTACTGATAGAGGAGGATATTATTGATCCATCTTATTAGCTGCAACAAATTCCTTTGGATGACTGAATCTCGCACGCTTACGAAGAAGACTACCCTGAAGTAGTTCTGCATTCATCCTCCTTATTCCTTCATTTCTTCCTCCTGTTGTGCAAACCTTTGCTCTAGTGAGAGTGATTGGACTTCTCTAGAGGAAGGATATGTAACCTGATTCTTTTCCCCCTCCCTTTATTGGATCCTTTTCAGATAGGGGGAAGTGGGTTACTCGAAGGATTAACTAGGTTCTGAGTAATCCTTTGATTTCATGTATGCACACCTTCTTTATTTGTGTTGGCGCATACATCTTCTTGAGTAGGAACCTCTTCATCTGAGTCCCCTGAGTGAACCTCATCTAGTGGATCAACAACAATGACATTAATGACATTGAATGATGCATAACTCATCACATCCCTTCTATCAGCATTTCTATGATATTGTCTTCTTCCATGTCATTGATGAGACATTGGATTTTGTTGATTCGATCCCTTAGGAACTTCTTGATAAACCGTAATTTGGATGGAATCTCTTGATAATTTGGCTCTTGGTTCCTCATGAGGCTTCTTTCCCAATCGAGAAAAGAATGAATTTCTCTGAGGAGGGGATTGATGATTTGAAAAAGTCCCTAGTCTGGTGGACTGGGGCTGTTCCTGCTGTTCCCGCTCAACTCCTCGAATCCAATTTTTTGATTCCGAGGGTTTGTTTAAAAGAGTCCCCAGTCTGGAAAGCTGGGGTGGATCTTGACATGATATGTCTGATACTTCCTTAAAATATCTCTTGATCTTGTGAACCTTAGTATGGAAATTATCTGGATGCATTAACCTGCATCCACATTTATCACCTTATTCAAAAGACCGTTGGATGATTTCTGACACTTCTGTCACTTGATGATGTGCTTGCTCCATACGAGAGGCCTATTCAATATTCTCGTTTGCTGGATGCAGGAGTAATTCAACAACTTGTTCTCTATATTCTTGATTTTGAGAGGAACTAGTTGAAGCCTATTCTTGGGTATGCTTTTGATTACAAATAAAGCCCATTGATTGTGGCCAGCCATTGGCAATAACATTGTATGAAACCATTTTCGGTAGGCTTTGCTGACTGGAGTACACCGTGAAATGTAGTGCTCCATGAACACCCCATCCTCTGACATGAATTCTATATGGGGAATTGGCAATTAACTAACATATTCTTCATAGTGTGCAAAGGCATGAACGTTGAAGGGCTCTCAGCTACTTTTCAGCCTTCGGATATTGAAAGAATGATAGAGATGCCAAATCAATTTGAGGTTGTAAACCTTCTATTATCTTAAGATGATTTTAAAATTCTTCATAAGATAATACTTTCTTATTCATTTGAAAAAGAGTTTTTGAAATGTTGAGATGAATATCATGAATTCCATCTTCCGTCAACATCTTTGTAATGTCATACTGAGAGTCAGCCAGAGGCCAGAACATGACCGGTACTTCACCTTTTTCCAATTTTTTTCTCTTGTTCAACATTTTTCTCTTTATCATTAAATGAATATTATTCTACCTGATTTTACCAGAGTTGGTGTTTCCTTGTTTCTTCAGTGGATTCAACAAGATTTATAGAGAAATCATTGATCAAACTAGAAGATGCATAACATAGGGGTGGTTCGGAGAATGACCTACACCCGGGGCTATCTCCTAATTGAGAAAGTATTTCACCTGCTAGCGATAAATCATCAGACATGACTAGTTTCGCATTTTAATGTGCCTCAAGATAAGATGTAATTCTCGGCACTACATCGTCCAATAGAGCATTTTCCATGAAATGTGCATCACTACTGTTGAGAGGACTTTCGCAGCGAAATTCATCATCATGGGGAGGACCACCATGTTGGGTTACAACAAAAGATGAGATCTCACGCTCCTTGGTCTTCTGACCACAAAGAGGGTTCCTATGGCTCTCATCTGAATATGAAACTTCTATATCGACCGAATTGTCATGAAGAAAGCCTTAATGAGGAAGTGTATGTTGAAGACATTCAGATTTAATGTTCCCACTATTGAGAAATGAGGGAGTAGAATCTTGAATTCCAACAGATAACTGTTTGAGGGCTTCAAGAACTCCAGCATTGAGCAAGGCATTGTTACAGACTGTCTCTTGATCTCTTGGCTATGCTGGGTGGGTATTCTACTAAGACACCTTCTTACTCGCCATGGAATCCACTTGTTGACGAAAGTGGCTGCTATGAGCAGGTGTATGTGCCTGATCCTAAAAGATGGCTAGGTTAGGCTGTTGATCTCCACTCAAATCAGGTGTATGTGCCAGACTTGTTTGTCCGTATGATATAGGGGAGTATTCCCCACAACTCTCTTGGACTGGAACAGATGTGTGTTTCTGTTCTGGAGTGAATTGTTGATGTGTCACTCCACCGGTAGGGATAGATTTATGTGTCATTACTTGAGATGCTGCTGAAGTTGTTATAATATCCTGGCAGGCATCCAGAATATGAGCAGGGATTTTCTTCTGCTCTTTCACCATTGATAGAATATGATTGGTGACTTCAGCTGCCGGAATGGGGATATACATCCATTCCGTGCTTGGAGTAGGTGTATGTGCTTTCTCCTATCCTCCTTTTCCTATCAGTGAATCCTGACAGTACTCAAGTGTGGGGGTAGAGAGTTGAGTCTGCCTCCTGTTTGTCGCTGGAGCTTTCTGACTGACTTATCCATGTGCTACCAAGAGAGACTATTCGTAGGATTGATTAATACTAGAAGGTGTATTTGCCTGCTGATTGAACTTCTCTGAATGTGGTTGACGAGCTCCATCATATGTTGTCAGACAAGCCTGCTGACTAGCTGATGATGTATAAATAGGTGTATGTTCCTTCCTATAGTACTCTTCTGGAATATCCTGGTGGGATTGATGTGATGCTGGCAGACGAGTCTTCTAGACAGCGGAATTGAAACAGGAAGGTGTATGTGCCTGCTCGTTGCTTGACACCATGTTAGGTTGGTGGACTTCTCCTGAGATGGTAAAGATGAGAAACTGCTCACTATCGATCGGATTCTGCCTCTGGTGGTTCGTCTTGCCTACTCGGGTTCAAGGAACCTGAGCCTAATGCCCAGAGTCCGTACCCTCATCATGTTGAGGGCGTACTGTCGCACGAGTCTAGCGGTGATTGTTGATAGGAGTCCTTAGGAAGGACTCATGCTCCTTTGAATTAAGGCCCTGAGGGACCTGCTCATTCACCTCCCCAGAATATGGGAGTGAATGTTGATTGCGTTTCGGGGATAACGACTCAAAACGGTTGGACGCAGTGGTTAGCACCGCCTGCTTCTTGATCACTGGTCATCGTTGCTCAGACGACCGGTGCGAGTTGTTCACTTGGAGGGCTTGTCGGGTAGTCTCTAGAGTTGGGAAGGTACCAGGTTGACGGTACTCCTTAACCAGCGCATTTTATACCCAGCGTTGAAGATGCTGAGTAGGTGATTTCATCCTCAGAGTAGACGACAATGCAGCAGGAGTAGCAGTAGTGGAATTTGCAGCAGAAGTATTCACAGGTGTGAACTTGAGAGCAGCCATTCTGGAAATGCAGAAGATCTTGGAAAAGAGTGCATGTTTGATATAACAGACGTAATCAAGATAAATTCAGCCACTACATATTTTGGATGAGCACATATTTCAATGATTGTTTTTGTTGGACCTCCCATTGAGTTTTAAATAGGGGCCTAACAAATAGGTAAAACATCATTTTAACTTGGTTAAGGATTCACGTCGGGATCACCATTTGTTTTCCCTCGGAATTTGGGGATGACCTCCTTGATCGAAGGTTTAAACATTCTAGTTGGTTTCTAACAGTTTTGTTCATAGAACCGAAAACATCCAATGGTTCCACATCCATTTGGTCCTACATTCCAAAGGTAGGCCCTCATTAGTTTGTGGAATGATGAGGATTAGGAATTTTCATTGGTCGAGAGGATGGGAGGTTGGAATCATCACACCTTTTTGAGGGGAATTATTTTATACTCTGGGACTCTATTTATAGATTTAAGTTATGTTCGTGAATCCTTATTACATTACCAAGTATAAAATTATATTTCCTTTAGTCTGACAATTAATGATTAATTATGAAGGAAATTTAGAGAATCTTTTATATGTATTTGAGGTTCTTCATCAATAGAGAATCATCTGTATTTATTAGAGATTCTTAGTCAATGGTATCCTTCGACACATTTATATACAAGTCTCTTGGACATTATGATGACCATGCTGGTTTTGAAGCAACTCAGTGGGGCACTTGAAGTTTATTTTCATTCAGAAGGACATGGATTGTTTTAGTGTTGGGATCGAACCCGCAGATGGGCTACCTACGTATCCTTTGTTTAGAAAAGGAATCAGAACCAACGTAGTTCGAGTAAGGGAGTATGATGTTTATGATTGATGGCTCAAAGAAGGATGTCATAATTAATTTTACACTCTAATATCACGTGAGTCATGCTCGGTGTGAGAAACAAGAGGTATTGGTAAAAAATCAGATAATTGAGCCATGAAAGATGAAATCATTAAGGAATAATGTGGTACTTATGTATGTATGACTTCCCAAAAAATATGAGGACTAATATATACTTTAGGGAAGTAAATATAGGAACAATTTCCATAAAGGTTTACGTACTTCATGGAGATTTGAGTACTCTAACTTGGGGCTTACTCATTGGGAAGATTCCCAAATTAGGAGGGTACTCATAATTGGGTTTTACTCTTGAGAAGGAAGCCCAGATCAAAAGTAAATTAAGACTGGTTAAGAGTAATTAATATTGTGGCTTACTCTGGAGAAAGAAGCCCAGGTTAAGGTACTTTAAGACTGTGGCTTACTTTTGAAAAGGATGCCTAAATTAATGAGGACTTTGGGATTACTTGTATGAAGGATTCCCAAATTTGGGAACTTTAATATTGGGGAATACTTCTGAGAAAGAAGCCCATGTTAAGGGAATTATGACTGGGGCTTATTCCTGAAAAGGAGGCCCAGGTTAAGAATTATGACTGGGGATTATTCCTGAAAAGGAGGCCCAAATTAGGAGACTTGGGGATTACTCTTGAAAAGGAGGCCCAGGTTAAAGGGTTTTGAAAATTAAGGGACTTGGGGCTTACTCTTAAGGAGGATTCCCATATTTGAGAATTATAACTGGGGATTATTCCTAAAAAGGAGGCCCAGATTAGGGGTCTTGAGGCTTAGTCCTAAAAAGGAGGCCCAGGATAAAGGGTTTTAAAAATTAAGGGACTTGGGTCTTACTCCAAAGGAGGATTCCCATATTTGAGAATTATTATTGGGGATTATTTCTTAAAAGGAGGCCTAGGTTAAGAATTCTCTCATCTTAAAGGATGAGGTTGAATAAATGAAATCTCAATCTTTAGTGACATAAAGATGTGTAAATCACTAGGTTTTGAGAGATATTCCACAGAATTCCTTTTAGATAAGGAATTAAAATAAAGAAATCATGCCATAAATAGATTTGAAGAGTTTCATGAAGACTGAATCGTGAATATGAGAGGTGGAATGGCTTAAGAAGGGTGAAATGGGTAAGAAGAGCACCCAAAAAGTAGGGGCGCACAAGTCCTGGCAGGCGCGCAGGTACTGCGTCGGCGTGCATGTCTTGGTCGTGCAGGTATACCTACGCGACACATGGGTACTTGTGCGATGGTTAACCATCAGGGTAATACTTGAGAGACTCTTAGTTAAAACATTTAGAATCATCTTGATGTTCTTCCCGAAGAGTGGTGTGCAAGTTTTATTGAAGGAGTTAGGTGTAGCGCAAGTGTGGCCATTTCCCTTTAGGGATGGCCACTCAGGCGCACAAGTGTGTATGAGTTTCAAAACTTAGGCCTTCCTCCCCCTCTTTATATCTTCCTTTCTAGGTAAAAATTACCTTAGAAGTTTTTCAGATGCTTTGAAAAGAGACTAGGGCATCGGGAGCTCAAATCTGAGTTTCTGGAAAAAATTCCTCTTCCCAAATGGGGGGCCCACAGGGTCTTTTTATGGGCTGGAGAAGACCCTTCTCGGTTATCCTTTAGGGCATGCAAGTCACTTGCACGACCATTAGTGGGTGTGCAATTATACTTGCGTGATAGTGATGGAACTTGCGCGACCCCTGTACGTTTGAAGCTGTGTCATGCCTTTGTCGATTTTTTATGTTTTCTTCAAAGGATGCATCAATTTGTGCTAAGTCATTTCCCTTTCCATTATTTTAGACAATGTGATGAAAAAGGAGCGTCAACAAACCTATTTAATTTATAAAAAATATTTAACTCATTTTATTTTTGATGGAGTCTAGAAATTCTCTTCATGATGTATATATAAAAATAATTATTCCTTTCACCTTTTCAGTAAAATCCTACTGTGAAATGTTTTGAAAAATATATAATGATTCCTTTAAAATTTGTATTAAAAAGATAAAATAGGTAAAAATATTAAAAAATAATTTCTAAAAGGTTAATAATATTTTGAAAACATTTTCACAAAACATGGTTTTGGAGGAAAACTGATATCTGACTGAAGAGAAAAATGAAATATGGTTTTATTTAAAATATTTTTCCAATTATTTTATGTAACAAAAAATCTAAAAACGGTATTTTTACTAGATAATATCATCAATAAATAGAGTAGAATAAAATTAAATGGTTTTTTAATAAAATTATTATATTATTTTTTTCAACTCAAATTCAATAATAAATAATCTCTATTAGAATTTTATTGTCAAATAAACAATTACAATGATCATATAATTGATATTTGAATGAATCAATGAATAATTTATTTGTATCAACATTATATACAACTAAAAATGTGTAAATATAGAAATATATAGTCAATATTAATTACACACATAATATTATAATATCAAATACAATAAAGGATTAATATAACAGAATAAAATGATGTTGATTTATGAAATTTTTTATCACTTAGTGACTTTAATATAAAAACCTCCTTTAAATAAATATTTCAAATTGAGAGTTAATATTTATTTAATTATTAATGAATCATGATACTATATGTCAATGGGGTATTATATGAACAATATAATATAAATTATGTTGATATCATTACAATATTCCTCAATGATGGGAAATTGAGATGAAGTCCCTTACATCTTGCTTATTTTTGGTTGAACATGATTTAACCACTTTTATAGTTGTGTAAAACATTTTATTAACAAATTCCAGAACCATATTGATATTTTAAATATCATATATGATCTTCTTATAACATCTTATCACTTGTTTCTTAATAGTATTTCATTATATTGATGGATGTGGGTGTTATTTGACTTATTTTCCCATTAAGGATTTTTTTATGATTATCTCTATTATTTTACAAATTATATAGTTCCATAATATATTGAATAATAATCAGGAAATAATTATAATATTTTTACATGACTTTTTATTTTTAAACTAGTAATGATAGATGCTTATGAAAAATTATGAAAATTATGATCATGGAGATAGTGGTCAAACATACACATGATTAACATTTCCATTTTCCAGTGGTCATCATGTAAATATGGTAAGTAATAATTTTCTTTTAAATAATGATCATAATAACATATATATCTTATTATTTTTTAAATATATTTATATATATAATCCATGTGTTCTGCTGATGGAAGGAATTTCATATCGCTTCATAAAGGATTTAGTCCACACCTAAACAAACAAAGTTATCATTTTTTTGTATAAAAAATAAATTGATATATTATATTTTAAAGTGATAAATATTTAATTAATATTATAATTATTTAATTTATATCACATATGCTTTTTTATTATTACTACTTTCTATGTAAGTCTCTACTGAAACACAGAACAAATCGTTATGCAAGACAGTAGTCCACCGTACACACAAGCTATGTTATAATATCCCAAATAGAATGGAATGTAAAAAATTTATAAATGATATAATGACTAAATATTTATAACTATATTATAAAAAATATATACCCTTTATATTCATCATCGTACAAATACTTTGTAGGTTGTAATGGAAAAACAATTATCATTTTTTTGTGAGGCAGTTGGTCTTTTGTATACAAGAATGATGATCTCATAACCCATTTTATTGATGCGAATATGGTTTTAGGTAACTAAAATAAAATAAAATAAACCTTAGTATATGGAAGATACTAATGATATTATATCATAATTTTTTATTAATAATTTAATGGTGTGGATAAAAACAAAAAAAAAGAAAAAATCTTATTGATG
The DNA here is from genome assembly GCA_963277665.1 of Viscum album. Taxonomy (NCBI): domain Eukaryota; kingdom Viridiplantae; phylum Streptophyta; class Magnoliopsida; order Santalales; family Viscaceae; genus Viscum; species Viscum album. The sequence goes on from OY728131.1 coordinate 1,391,021,006, forward strand.
AATTTTACATATTCTTCAGGTAACCTACTTATGTTTTCACCATAGGCCTTCTATGATGGATTTATTAAAAATTAAAGTTCATATGATGACATTAGGGTTGTTTTTAATTATTTTGGGTAGGTATTTTCTGAACGAAAATGGTTTTAATGTTACACCATAGGTTTTTTATATAAATTATTTTTTAAATAATTTTATTTCATTGATGGTTTGTGTTGCTCACAACATTAAGTTTAGATGAACCATTATATAATATTAAAATTATATATATATTTTATAATTTTATGGTTAAATTATATGTAATTATTATAAATAAAAAATTTATTAAATAAATATAAATTTTCAAATCAATACGAATTTAATGTTATGTTCTTAAAAAATAATGAGATACTTTTTTATTAAACTCTTTTTATTCTTAAAAAATATGATTTTGACTAGAATGATTTTTTCTTATTTTTATTAGTGAATAATAATTTATATATTTTATATAAATTTTATTTCAAAAAATAATTTTATTTTTGAATTCAATATTACACAATAATCTTAAAATTATTTTTGTGTAGGTTCTTAAAAACATTTAATTTTCAAGTAATAGTGAAAAATATAGATTGTTATTAAAAAAGTTATTTTCCTATAATTTTTTTATAATGTAAAAAAATTTGTGGAATACTTTTAAATTTAAATTAGTTACTTTGGATTTAAAATATTCCAATTATTATTTATTGATATTTATTTTATACTTTTTCTTAATATAAAATCATTTTATATTAAAAATAAATTTTCCCTTGAAAAAATTTTTCATTCAATTTTATCAAGTTAACTATAAATTAAATGTATCAAACTATTTCTTTTTAATTTGGGAAATCTATTTTATATTTGGTATCAAGAGTTCTAAATTTTTTAAATAGTAAACTTTTATTTTTATTCAATATGAATTGTTTTTTTTGTAAATTTTGTTCCCACTATAATGAGTATATAGGGTAATTAAGGGTATAAATTATATGATAATGACTATAAATTTTTCATAACACTTTGAACAATTTTATTGGAAAAATAATTTTCAACCACAATCATCTAAGGGTCTAAATTATGACCTTTTGGGGACACTTTGATTATAGATATGCTATCCTATTACAATTACTATTACAATCATTTATATATAATTAAACAACGTATTAAAATATAAGGATCATAAGGTCTAGTGGCTTAAAAGATTTGGTACATAATTAACCATCATAAAAACAACTTTTATTTAATCTCCACATTGAGCTCCCAACATAATTTGTCATCAAAAATATCCATAGGAAATCATAGGGATGAGATGAACAAAGGTTTGAAAAAAAGTCCATTAAGGGAATAATCATAAAAATATATCATGACATATGTGTTATAAGGAATTATATAATGATATAAAATTCCATGCAAGATGATATAAGGAATCATAACATATAAAAAATGGGATCAAATACTTGTGGAATGATAGTGATATTGAAGCACCATAAAACATGACTTTATCATGTGTTAAGGTTCATATAAAATAATGGATAATGATTTAAGTATAATTGAATATAGACGGGCACGAGTCAAGGCTAGCCACCAAGGCCATTGCACAGGGATCATGAGTTAATGATAACCACCTAGACAATTTCACAAAAATGTCTCGTGAGACAAAATTGTACCCAATGAATTCGTGAACTATTAGGTTTCAACCACCACTATATGGTCATGAATATTCCTTCCACATAAGTAATCATATATTAGAAATCAAAAAAAACATAATGGTTACCCAAGTAAAGAATTGGATATCATAATCACGTCAAAAGCCTAATAAATGGTTGTAACATAAACACATCCATGAAATTAATGAATTAAATAATACGTGGATATTAATAAATAAAAATAGGTATATGTAAATATATGTTATGTAAAATTGAAGTGATGACATGTAAAAAAGTGTATTTAAGAAACATTGGATTTAAAAAATTCAATTTAAGGAAAATATCAAAGATATATTAAACTAGAAAAAATAATAATCTTTTATATAAAACAAGAAGTGAACCAATATGTTTTTAATAATTAAATGTGTGTTTTTATAAAAAATAATATTATATTAAAATATTTTATGTATTGCATGTAAAAAATGATTATGAATTCAGTAAGTTCCCTTAAAACAGTTTGTTTATCGGGAAGTGTTTAGAAGGCAACCACATACAACATGTATCTCACAAAACAAATGGGATGAAAATATCTTGATAATGGATTTTGTAACATGTAAATACTATTTATAATATTTACAGAAAATTAAAGAGAAATTTATTTTGGTAAAAATAGATAAATAATAACATGAAGAAATAATGTAAGTTTGGGTAGAATCCTGTACCATAAGTCTGAATGTGATCTTCACACAATATTAACACCATAGATAATAAAATTAGATTAATTAATTAATAAATAAATATCCTTTTATACATATAAATTATTTATTATATTTTTATTTTGTTCATTTATTCCCTTTTAGATGAGTTATAGTGCTCAATTTCACAATTTGGGAGTGCTCATTTTCATAGTTTTCATGATCTACTCGCTTATAAATAGTATAGAAGTTCATAAAAAGTGGAAATTTAAGTGAAAAAATAAATTTATTATTTATACATTTTCGTATATAAGGATAAATGATAATATAAATAATTTTTTTATTTTTTTTAGTATAAATCATTAGAAAAAACATCATTGGTAATCACCTGGATTAATTTGGCGATTTTTCGATCACCACAAACTCATTTTTTTTATAAATTAATACAATTTGTAAAAATGATTCCATAACATTAAATAGGATATATTTAAAATATAATAATTTGTTTCAACAAAAAAATCATATCCATAATTGGTGATGGTAATAGAAATTGAAAACCCATCGTTATTTAATGTGATAAATTAACACATCTCAGATGATGTTTTCATTTCTAGAATAATTCGATAGGGAATGAGATATGATGATTAATTATTCTATTATAAGAGAAAAAACCTTATATATTTATGGTACTAGAGTTATCATAAGATTTGTATGATGGGAGGTGAGGAGTGAAAAAAATATCTTTAAAAGAAAAAGAAAAGAAATAAGAAAAGGAATTTACCTGTTGATTTTATCCTCATTGGGAGCCTCCTTATGGAGGTGGTTTTTGTATTTTGGTGAGACCAATAGGTCCCAGATGTGGGATAGTATATTTGGAGAATATTTTAGTAGAACATGGACATGTCACAAGGATTTATATGTGTGAGGAGAAGAGATGGTGATGTTGGTATTTATAGGTGATGAGAGGAGTTTTTTCAATATTTAATTCATTAGTTCAATATTTTTCTCAAGAAAAGAAATATTTAGGATTCTTAAGAGTAAAAATAGTAATTCGATCATTTTAGTTAGAACCAAATGTTATTACATCATTCGTGACTCAATATGTATTTTATTTAACTTATAGTTTATATGTATCATAAATTACTTTATTTTACTATTCCCCAATAATTCTAGATTTCACAAAACTAACAAAAATTAACCCTAACTAATTTTTAAAATTTAGAGATAAAAATCAACACAATTTTATGAAAATATTTTTTTGATTATGTGAAATTTAAATTTTAAATTAATTCATAAATTACATGAAAAATACAAATTCTAAAATTTAAATATCAATTTCAACACATTGGAAAATTAATTAAGGTATCATATAATTATATTATAATCATAAGACAAAAATATATAATTTTAAGAATAATTTTTTAGAAAATAATTTTTATTAATTTATAAGTTTATCATTTTATTTTAATTAAATATACATGACATACAAAAATAAAAACACTTCATTAATCATTTTAAAAATATTTATTTAATTATATTGTGAATTAATTATATCATATTATTATATATATGATGGATAAATTTTTCTATACTTTCATTTGTGAGTTTACTATTATATCGTTCAATTTATTATTCATAAGGGTTGCATTATTATTACAAAGGTCAAGTTACTATTTCATTAGTATATGTTCCTTTACATTCAGAGATACCTTTTATCTCACTCCTTATTCATTTATAAGCTTTTTATTATCTTCTATATATAATCTTATGTGGTTATAAGAATGGAAACCCATTGATAAATTATTGTGTGGTTATATTCTTCCCCATTTATTAAGTTCATCCACTAAATTTTCTTTTACATTCTAGGATGAAAATAGGTGTGGGTACATATTCATTATCACATCCTATAGTTCCCATGTTTCCTCTTCAAACTTATAGATTTTCTATAGTACATTGACTAGATGAGTTTTCTAATTGCATAGAACTTTATATCTACAAACCTAGATCATTACCAAATTCTCCTCATAATAAATATCATTCTCAAACTATATCAACTCTGAAGATAGTACATGTGAAGGATCTGGTATGTAATTCTTTAAGAGGCATACATGGGATATATAATTTACTTTAGACAAGGTAGGTGGATGTTCTTTTTGATAGGCCATAGCTATGACGCGATCAAAAATGTCGAAGGGGTATATGTACCTGGGACATAGAATTATTTTCTTCCCAAATCTCATGCCCTTATTCCATGTAGATATTCTGAGAAATACCATGTCTCAAACATTAATCTCAAATTCTCGTCGGTGATTGTCTACATAGACCTTTTGTCGACTTTGGGATACCATGATGTGATGTTGAATTTTTTTAACCTTCTACACTATTTCATTGACCATTTCAGGCCCTTGAAGATTATAATCACTAATTTTATCCCTACATTCTAGTGATCTATACCTTTTCCCACTAAGGACTTCATATGTAGCCGTTTTCATGATGGAGAAGTAAATGTTGTTGTAGGAGAATTTGAGAGGTGAAAAATGAAAGTCCCATACACCATTGAAATCCATAGAACACACTCTCAACATGTATTCTAATTTATAAATAGGTCACTCAGATTGTTCATCATTTTGATGATGATAGTTCTTAATGAATTTCAGCACAGTTCTTAGAGGTTGTTGGAGTCTTTTAAATAACATTAAAGTGAATCTCGGTTCTCGATCAGATATAATCGATAGTGGTACTCCATGTAGCATTAACACCTATAATATATATATCCTTGTAATTTCATGCATTTAGAAGTCCTGTGTAATTATTATAAAGTGATATATCCTTGTAAGGTGATCCACAATGACCCATATGACATTATCTTCTCTTGATGTCCTTGTATGTCTAGCGACAAAGTCCATGGTAATTTTATCCCACTTACATGTTGGTATGGGTAGTGGTTTCATCATCCCCATTGGATTTTTTCATTAATCATTAAATTTTTTAAATACTGATAACATTGTTTGATATTCAAGAATCTCCTTAATCAAATATTCCCACCAATAGTTCTCTCAAATATCTCAACACATCTTTGTTATCCCTGGGTGAATAGAAAATGATGGGATATGTTCATCATTCATAAGATTCTTCTTTATCACTGGATTGGATGGTACACATAATCTTGAACAAAATCTTATAACTCCTACTACATCAAACTTGTACTCGAGGATTTTCTATTTCTAATAGCTTCCACCCATTTTATAATTTCCTAATCTTTTATTTGATTATACATTAATTTCTCATTGAGGGATGGTGGAATTATAATTTTAGAAAGTACTGATGATGGTCCCTCCTTAATGATTACCATGTCCATACTCTAAAAATCTAAGAATATTGGATCCTTATCAATTATCATCAATGATGAAATTCATGATCCTTTCTACATATATTATCATGTACTTTATTTTCTTTTAAGGGTTGGTTGTGGAATGAAGATTTGTAATCCTTGATTATCCCTAACCATCTTTATTGGAATATAAAAATCTCCTTTTATGTGAATCTAAATTTTATGATATTTTGATCAATATAGGTAGAGAATTATTTTGGACTTGTAAGACATTGAAATACTTCAAGGAGTATTTATAGAGTTAGGTACTAAGACGACATAAAATTCCAAGGCTCGGTGTGCCAAGAATAAATTTAATAAAAATATTGAGTATTTCTATTATATAAACATGATGGAAATCGGATATGTCTTATAAGGTAGATCATATAAGAAATATTCATCCACATTTGAGTCTAGAATGTTGTGGTTACCCTATGCGGGAATTAATTTTTTTCGGTGCAAGAATTTTGTGAGAGAATTCACCCAGTGGAAAAATCATAAAAAATTAATTACACATAATTGTTTAATATCAACTACTGAATCAAATAACATTTAATCAGAGTCCCAGATTAGAAATATGATACCTCATATGAGTTTTAAATGGGTAATTGTACCTAGGAGCGACATAAAATTATGCGGCCTAGAGGTTTTAGATTAAGTGTTTGTTGGAACAGTTTAGTAGATATGCTAAACCTAATAAAATCCTAAAAATACAAGTTAAAATGATTCTGAATATGGTTAGCCAAAAAAACTCTCCACCAAGAGATCACCTCCTTTTTCTATTGGGTAATATCTGCTGAAGAATTGTAGGATCATAGTGGGATCAAGACGGTCGCGTTATCAATGACAAATGGATCCAATGAGGTAGGATTTCTTCCCTTTTCACCTCTGTTTGATGTATTCTTCCAAAGTAATTTTCTTTTTGGTGTTTTCTTTTTTTTTTGGTTATCAATTGTTGATGGAGACATTGAGACGTCCATCTATAAGTTCCAAAACCTGATATTTTATCTATTCATCACCTGTTCATTGTCAATATTCATCACCCATTTTCAGTGCATCCAACCACAAATGGTTCGTCAAGAAGAGGATGGAATTGTGAAGCTCTCAATGTGAGGATCATCGATCCTTTTTTTGGATCTGTGCTCATATAACCATATGAGTCAGTACAGTGTGAGGAAGGTAGAGTTGGTCCATAATGGCCAACTAGGATGAGATCTGGTGGCGGGCAGTCTTCAACGAGGTGAACACAGTGGCAGCCAATGGGGTATGGTTAGGTGAGGTCGGTGAGACCGTAGTGGCTCGCGATGGTCTGGTGAGCAAGGAGGTGACATTAGAAGGGATGTTCGATAGTTTTGAGGTGGACATGCGGGGAGTAGGATCCATGATTCAATGGGGGGTCATCCTCGATGAGCGAGCTGAGGCTAGCAGGGCAAGGGGAGTTGGGGCAGTGGTCGGCAGGACAACAGCTCGTAGGTGGTGACGATAGTAAGTCGGAAGGGTGGTTGCATGAGGTGAGTAGGTGGCTTCGGTGGTGGCCCATGACAGTAAGAGGTGGATCGGGCTACAGGGGGGCGGTTCACATCCTGGAAACCCTAGAGGAAAAAAATATAATAAAATAAAAATGTAATAATAATAATAATATAATAATAATAATAATATTTATATTATTAATATTTAAACCCCCATAACACTCACTTTAGATAACCGATTAGCGCTCCGTCAGTTGTGGAATGACCCTATTTTCAATAAAATCATTTTGAGACCACTCTTGATAATTTTATTCAACTCATTGTTTAATCCAAGGTAGCTTTCATGAAACATTAGATTTAATATTATTATTAAATCTTTGACTCTCTGTAACTCCTATATGCGACATTTGATTGACGTGGCATTAGTGGAAATGAGACCCTATCATCAAGACAATTGATTCGAGACTAATGTGGAATATTTAATTCAATTTTGTTGTCTGATTCCCTGAATCAACCAATTATATTAATATTATTGTTGAGGAATCCTACATCTATCTTATAAAATTCCTACAACAACGGATTTACGCGCTGTTAGTGAAGCTGTGATCCTAACATTGAGGAGTCCTTTTAAGACTAATTTTGGGATTTTAAATTGAGATCCAGGTATTGGCCCCATGAATTCTGGATCGTTCATCTTGTAGTGAAATTGATATTTTTTACTAGGTATCTATTTTGGACAAACGAGTAGCCAATCATCTGTGTTTTCCCACGAGGGTCACAAATGGTGTGATCTATAAAATTAATTTTGGGATCAAGGTGTGGGTCCCATGGGATGTAATTACAGCATAATGTGGTGATGTGAACCTTTTCCATCAGATATACCATTGAGGAAAATGAATAGTCTAACTTATGTTTTTTTTTCAACAAGGATCACAACTGTGTGATCCATTTGGATGTTCAGTTCATTAATCGTGATCTCATTAAATGTGTAAATATAAAGGAAATATTGGTGGAAGATTAAACAGTTATGTTTTAAGAAAGGTCTCAGCATTGATCCACATCCACTCCCATGAGAGTGAAGAATATGTATAAAGATATGAAATGGAATGTTCTGGGGCCATAGAATGTGGTCTTTTAGTAAATTATGTTTTCTTCCTTTGAATCAATATCATGTTTTGTGCCCTCGATAGCCTATTTACTAGATATGGTGTGTACTCTGGGAGTACACTACCTTGTATATTGGTACCTAATCAGAGTTTAGTTCTTGAGAATTTATATTTAAACAACCTAGAGATGAGGTAGAGTAACCCGTTGTGTGGGACCCACATGATTCGTGTACCATATTACGAATCATCAACCTCTTGTAACTTCTTCTAATGAAATATTATTTCAGTATTCAAGTAGCCTATCCAGGGTTTTTTTCTGTGTAGAACATGATGGTGACCTCTATAGAGGATTTTGAGTTTTTATATGACATGTTCAGGCGTGATGCCTTTTTTATGGTGATGTCTAATGATGACTATGAACAGAGGTACCATCCTACAAGGGTGTCCAATGTTCATCAATTATTTCATAGAGGTACTATCCAATAGGGATGACCAGTGTTCGTCAATTATTTTTGAGAGTTATCCAATAGGGATGGATAATGTTCCTTAATGGTTTCAGAGAGATATTTTCTATCAGGGATCGCTATATCATTTCATGCTTACCTCTATCTAGGCTGGATAGTGGACCCTGATGGTACTTTAGGGCTTACCTCAAGCTAGTCTAGAAATTCGTCTCTAATAGAAGTTATGTTATTACATATAGATGGGATGGGATGTGTTATCCAATGGCAGTTTATGGCATTCCACCTGTGGGGTTGGTTAGTGGGTCACACCGACGATGCTTGTCAGGTAGTACCCTCATGTGGGGCTTTGTATTGGGTCCCTATTGAATTTCGGGGAATGATCCCCCATAAAATACTATGGAATGAATATATAATTATTAGAGTGGAACGCTCTAGCAGGTTTGGAAATGGTTCATCATCCCCGAGACATGACCTCTCGACTGTGTCACACAGTGATGAGGCATTCTTTGTTGTACCATTAAAATTCGGAGGAATATGGACACTTTTCCCATCATGATACATCCATGTGACATGACCTAAAACCATGAGGGTGATGCACTTCCACTCAAAGTGTATAGTATCAAGGTGTGGTGATAGAGTCCATTTGACATGATGTTCATGGGAGATGTGTGGGATTCTGGGAAACATTGGTGGTTACTTATGGATGTTTTGGAAAATTTGTTCCTCCGATGATCTGTGAGATAAAGATACCATTTTTCACCCATTTGGGTTTCTTTAAATAATTATATATATGTGTTTGTGTGTGTGTCTGTGTGTCTGTGTGTGTGTGTGTGTTTCCTTTTTTATTACCCACTCCTTTCTTTTTGGTTACTCTCCTTCCAGGATAGGTTATAATTTGTAGGTTATTCCATGTGTTTTCCCTATCTATATTCCCTTGTTTGGAAGAGTATACTCTCCCAATATAGGTAGATAATACTCTTGGAGATGTTTATATTATCACTATTTTTATCTCGTTGTGTTTTGGATTTGTTAACATCACTATCTTATTGGGTTGAGATGTACACTTTTAATGTAACTAGATCTATCTACTACTTCCTTCTTCAGTTCATCTGTTGATACTCCCAGGAGCCTTCAGGGAATCCTTTCGAATATTTTTATACTCACCCATGCATCTGATTTTCCCTTATATAGTGTGCCCTGGGAGACGATAGAAGGTATTATCATGAATTCATAGGAGCTTAGGGATTCGGGTTCCTGGATCACATACACTGGTAATATCTTCGGATACATGAGTGTGGCTATCTCAGTTGTTTTATGTTTTTTAGTTACTTCTAGTTTTTGGAATTTTTCTATTTGGAAATGTATTTTCCCCCTATTTTTGTTCAGTTTATTTTAAAACAACTGTACTTGTAGTATTTTGAGTTTGATGCATGTTTTTTATTTATATATAGTATTTTTATATATTGATTACTTTTCATATAAAACTTTTCATGTTGTTGGTTTTGGGTATGTGTGTACATAGTTACTTAGGGAAAGGCCTCCCTGATAACCTTGTGTCGTTGGTGCTTGTAACAATCCCCTAGACTTTGGATGTGGGCATGGGGTAGTTGTAGCTTGAGCCCCGGAAAGGGCCGGGTTATGAAAAAGTGGTATGAGATGTGGTTCGACCCCTGGGATGATGTTTAGATTATTCCCTAAAAATTTCGTGGTTGGGTTTTGTGAATCATTGTCGAAGTGTCTTGAGAGTGGATCATAGGTTTGAGAGTCTAGTGATGGTATGGGCGACAGACATATCCATTCAACGAGATCTTGTTTACCGATTTTTCAATATGGGACCTGGAGACACTTGTTGTTGAGAAAAATTTTACATTCATCATATAATATTAATTCATTGACTTTCATTATTGAGTTAGCTCTCATTCATTGATAATTCAAATATATATATATATATGTGTGTGTGTGTGTGTGCCAATCTGATTACATTACTCCTTGAAAACATTCAGGATGTCTCAGAAAAAACAACCAGCTAGGATACTTGCACAGTTTTCTGATGAAAACATTATGAGCAACGAGGTCTTAATTCAAGATCCATCATGTAATCCACTTCTTCTAGATGTGCAATTAGTATTACCACCACCTGTTGAGAATCATAGAGCCACATATGAGAGAGTTTATGATGTACATAGGTTGAGCGCACTCTACGAGTTCTGGTGCCAGAGACTGCTGAGTATTCACGGTGAACAAGATCCTCAGGCAGTATATGTATGGAAACAGTCAATGGTCTGCTTTTTAGGGTTATTTCAGTTTCAAAAATATCATATGGTGGATTTGGAATATCCTTATCCACGATAAAATTGGATGTTTTTGGATATTTTTTACACCGATACTTGGTGAGTCGGCACTCCCATGGGAGGACATCGAACAGTTATTTCATGAGTAGAACTACCAATCCTTCTTGTGATCTGTTTGGATTCAGGAACTATGGCAGTTTCAGTGTAGAGGGATGAGGATGTCTAAGTACGCGACTAGTTTCACATACCATGCCCATTACTCTATAGACATGATCCATGAAGGATACTTCTGAGCACAAATGTTTGAGCTGATAATTTGAAGAGAGATTCAGTATATTAGAGAACCCTTTTGCGTCCCCATGTATGTTGTGGTGGTGGAGTAGGCTCTGGTGATAGAGATATTTTGATCAGAAGGACACCAAACAGCTGGTTGTGGTTGGCACAACAAAGTTGAAACGTTTTCTATAGCTATAAGGGGTCGGATGACAAGATATCAACGTATGAGATATCCCAGTAATTGGTCTCATGAAAATTTTCAAATTGGGTCGATTCAACATAGAGTGCAAGAAAATCCTGGGGAGGACCAATGTTATTTTTACGGTGGGTGAGGTCACATGTCATGAGACTACCCAACCAGACATGAAGAGAACACCGGGAAGATAGTAGGTGTACCACCATGATAGAGATAGTGTCGTGATCAGGGTAGTTACCGGGGAGTTGGTGCTGGTAGAAGAGCAGGAGATGATGGAGGTGGAAGATGATGGTATGAGGTCTTTCCACCACCACCACCACCACCACTAGATGGCTCATGTCAGGCTTTAGAAGTTTTCAGTAGGGAACCTGGACAACCACAAGATTTGGATGTTAACAATCCTATAGAACATGATATGATAAGAGGTACTCTCTATGTCTCTTCTATATTTTTTAGTATACATTCTTAGAGAATGTTTGAATTAATATTTTATACCTATTCTTATTTTGATATTTTACCAAGTTGACATAGGGAAATAGTGAAACCCTATGTTAGTCTTGTTCTCTATATAATTTAATGCACGAAGAAGTGGGGTCCGTCCCCCACTAAGACCTATTTTTGTAATGTGATAAAAACTATGAGTGTGAGTTAGTGATACCCAAAGCGGATAGTATAGAGGTCTGATGGAAGACTCCATCTAACTTTTTCATTTATGGTGGGATTTTTTAGTGGAGTGTCAGAGTATCTCTTGTCATAGTCAATAGATTTTCTCTTCTTCACCTCCTTTTGCATTGAATTATAATAGTGGGTATGTTGGAATTCTTATTATGAGGATTACTCTCCTTCCATTGTAGGAGAAGACACACATGGTATTCCACCTGCTTTTTGTGTCTATCCTTTTAAGGTTGGGTAAGTTTACTCACCTTCCATATTCATTGTTACCTTGTGTGATTAATGTCAAATATTGATATTATAGTTATCAATTATTGGTCGAGGTGATAGAGACCCCATCAACTGAACTACACAACTCACTATGTTGTACTAGTAGTGGTAATGTTTACCCTAGTAATATAGAGATACTATCTAATAGGATATCGCTTTGTGGGTGGTTCAGACCCCCAGAGTCTTAGGTGTGTCCCCCCCTCAAAAATACTTGAACCTGATGTGTAAATGATAGTTGAACGTCATTAAAGACTATGAATTTGAGATAATATATACTTAGAGAAAGGGAAATGTTATATCAGATTCCATTATTAGGATGTCATAGGCTCTCTTGGTGTGGGATTTTTTGGAGTAGTGAGCTTCCCTGTAGCTGAAATTGGGGCAGTATGAGGGTACAGTTTCCTTCATTCAGTGGTGTTGACTCATTCACTTTTCAAGCATGTAATAGAGTCTCGGTTGTGATACATCGATTGTGAATTATTTTGTGTCAAGATATCCTTTTTAGTTTCACCATATGAATATTCTGAAGGATGGAATATTGGGAGATTATTCCATGTAAAAGCTATGATTCCATTCATGATGTGAGATGTTATGGTTTGTTTGTGAATGCAAACAATCCCTGAGTTTTATTAGGTCGTTCCAGATCATTCCTAGAATTTTCAAGGTTGCATATCGCTTTTCCTGACCCCCTATAGATTTAGTGGGCACACAACATCTCCCAAATTTTGTAGATGATATGATATGTTCATGTTCCTATGAACATCATTGATATGATAAGACCTTATGTTGTCCACCTATATCTTTTGGTTAGGATGTTGTTCCAACATTGAAACATGCATGTTTTCCTCGGAGTAGGAGAACATTGTGTGAGCCATATCTCAAGTAGTTTTCCCATGTTTTTCATTTTCATGGATGAAAATAATGAAGTGAGGAATGATTTAGAGACCCGATTTATTTTTTGTAATACATTGAAAAAATTTTAGGAATATTTCTAGAGCTATGCACTAAGACGACATGCAATTCCGAGGCTCGATGTGTCCAGAATTAATTGTATAAAAATATTAAATATTTTTATAATATGGATATAAAATAAATAGGATATATAATAGAAGGTTGCTTAGATATGAAATCAGAGGCTGTTTTTGAGTTCGTAATGTGGTGTTTACCCTATGTGAGTCATAAAATTTGTCAGTGTGGACTTTTGTGAGAAATTTAAGCCATGGGAAAATCATAAATAAAATAATTAAACTTATTTATTTTATCTCAAATTATAGATCAAATAAAATTTGATCGGATTCTCAGATTGGAAATATGATATCATTATTGACATCCAACTGTGTCATTTTACCTATTTATGTCAAAAAATAAGGGGGTGTAGAGGTTTCTGATTCCACAAATGGTGGAGGACATAAGCAGATACACTAAACCAAATAAAATAATGCAAATACATGTTTATGTGATTTTTATTAGGTTTATCCACAAATCAAGTTTCCACCAAGATCACGCCTTCTTCGTACATTTGAGAAGCCCTGGATATGTTTTTATGGATTACATCAGGATCAAGGCTCACATGTTGTAAATGACGAAAAAATTTAATGAGGTATGATTTCTTCACATTTCACCTCAATTTTATTTTTTCGTCGAAAATGTTTTCTTTGCAAAATTTTTCTCCATTTTTTGTTATCAATATTCAATGGGTTCTCTAACAGAGCCATATATCCATGTTTAAAACAAAATTGTTGTCCATTCATCGCATTTGACCTATGGTACCCTCTAGTAGGGATGGAAAGTGTTCCTTGATGATTTCCGGGAGGTACAATCTAGAAGGGACATCCATTGTTCCTCAATTAATTCTTAGTGGTATAATTTCTTATGGATGGCCACTATTCATCAATGATTTTTGAGAGGTACCGTACTTTAAGTATGTCCAAATCTGTTCTAGAATTTCCTTGAGTTGGGTTGGGTAGAGTTCCCTAATGGCAGTTCCGGGATTTCCACCAGCTGGGCTGGATAGGGTTCTCTAATGGCCTTTCGGGTCTTACCTACAACTAGTTTGAGAAGTTTTCTCAAATGGCTGTTTCAGTATTCCCTTTAGTAGGGATGGGAATTAGGTCCCATTGATGATTCTAGCATGACAGAACCCTTTAGTAGGTCTAGGCATTGGGTCCCCGTCAACTTCAAGATGATGATCCCCTCTAACATAATATGGAAGAGATACCCAATGACTAGAGTGGAACCCTCTAGCTGGGCTAGGCATGCGTTCACAACCTTGAGACACTACCTATTGACTATGTGACATTGTGATAAGGTGTGTTTTGAAAAAATGTTGATGTCATAAGAAAGAGGGACATTTTTTCCACTAAGACACATCCATGCGATGTAACCTAAAACCATGAGGGAGTGATAGTATGTCCCAAAGTGGATAGTATAAATTTGTGTTGATTGAGACCCTTTGACATGAAAATTTATGTAGACATGTGGGATGTTGGGAACATTTCTGGTTACTTTTGAAACTCTTGGAAACTCTTTTCCAAGGCTCAGATATGAGATAGACATCCCCTTACTCCATTATTTGGGATTATTTGACTAAGAATATATATATTTATCGAATTTTTGTACCCATTCAATAGGTTTTGGTTACTCTCCTTCCCAGTGAGGTGAAAATGTGTGGGGTCTGCCACTTTCTTTCCATTTCTAGCTTCTCATGGTTGGACAAGTCTAATATCCTAATATAGGTATTAATGACTTGATAAGAAGTTCATCTTGTCAGTGTTTCTGGCACATTATGATATAGATGATTTTACATCAACGTGTTTTTTGGGTTGATCTGTACTCTTTTGATGTACCATGATCTATCTAATACTTCCCCCTTCAGTACATCGTTTGTTTCTCCCTTGAGCCATCAATGAATCCTACTTTATTTTTTTATACTCACCTATACATGGATTTTCCGGCACTTTGTGCGCCCTTGTTGATTGTATATAGGTTTATCATGAAATTATGGGAACATAGAGATATGGGTTCTTAGACCATGTTCGATGGTCATATATTGGTATATAAAAGTGGGTATCTCTCATTTGTTTTTCCTTTTTCAGTTACTGAAAGGTTGTGGAACTTTACTATTTGGGAATGTATTTTTCCCCTTTATCCGTTCAATTTAGATTACAACACATGTACTTATACAGTTTGGAGGTTGATTCATGTTTTTTGTTGTATATATAATAGTGTTGTATGTTTTTCTGTTTTCCTATGCACATTTTTATTGAGTTGGTTGTGTGCACGTGTACATGTACTTAGTAAAATGCCACCCCGAATTTTTTATGTCTTCAATGCTTGTTGCCATCCCTTAGCCTATGGAGTTAGTATGGGGATAGTTCTGTATCGAGCCACAACATCGGGTAGGTCGTGATGCAATGGTATGAGAGTTAGTTCAAACCTTGGTAACGTTATTCAGAAGTTTAAAAATGTTCTGGGTTGGGATTATGGAAACAATGTCAAAGTGTCTTGAGATAGGCTCTCAGGAAAGGGGTCTAGTGATGACACAGGAGGCTGAAGTATCCTTTCACTAGGAACAAGATTACATGATTTTTAACTCTACACCCTAACGCACTTGTTTCATGGAAAATTTTTAATTGCATCATATAAGATTGAGTATTTGAATATCAATCTTGAGTCAGCTCCTCATCATTGATAATGTGTATGTATGTATATATATATATATTCTCATTTGATACTGGTATTCCATGATAACATTCAGGATGTCTCTGCAATGATAACCCTCTTAGATACTAGCTCTAGTTCATGGGGAAGAACATGTGATCAATATGACCTCATTTCATGATCCATTGTGGGAAACCGTTCCTCTAGGTGGGTATTTAGTAGCACCTACACCTATTGAGTAGCAGATAGCCCTAACAGGGTGGTTTGACGATTTGTGTAGGTTGATCTCACATTGTAGGATCTTGTGACAGATACAGTTGAGTTAATGTGGTAAGCAAGATCCTTAGGCAGAAGAGTTTTGGTGAGAGTTGGTGGCCCCCATCTTCAGGCATTTTCAGACACCAACAGATCAAATGGTGTTTTTGTAATTACAAATTTTCCAAGGAACAATTGGAAATTCGTGGAGGTTGGTTACTCAGATACTCGATAAGTCGATAGTCTCATGAGATAACTTTCAACATCTATTTCGTGAGGAGTACTACCCCTCCTACTTACACTCAAATCTGATATAGGATATCTTCATGTTTCAGTAGGGAGAGAGGAAGTTGGTTGAGTATGCAACGAGGTTCAAAGACATTTCGTGCTGCTCTCTAGACATGTTCCATGATGGTTACTTCCAAGAACAAAAACATGAGTAGGGACTAATTAGAGAGATTTGTGTTATCATATCAGCCTTGTGAATCCCCACTTATGTCCAGCTACTAGTACGGGATTTGGTGATAGAGATGTTTCTTTCAGAGGTGTGCAATACATCTGGTTGTGGTCATGGGTACAATGGACCTGAAACATCTACAACAGCTGGCATGCATCAGAATATGAGATCTCAATGCAATAGGCCTCCCCATAATCGGTCATAGGAACATTTTCATATGGGGTTGAGGAATCACAGTGTGTGGGGATAGAATTGGGATGACCAATGTTATTCTTATGATGGGAGAGGTCAAAAGGCATGAGAATGGCCATTAAGTCGTGCTGAGAACACTAGGAAGACAGCAGGTGGACCACCATGGTGGAGACAATTTTTGTGATTAGGGTGGTCCCCATGGAGGTGGTGTTAGTAGAGGATCAGGAGGAGTTTGAGTTTTAATATGGTATTTGGCGGTCATTCCACCACCATAACCTCCAGGTGGACCATGTCAAGATCCATATGTTGGAAGCATGGACTATAGAGAGCCAGAATATTTGGATGATTAGAATCCTGTAGAACATGAGGTGATAATATGTACTCTATGTGTCTCTTCTACTTTTTGAATTATAACATTTTATATAATGTTTTTATTACTATTTTCTCTCTACTCCTAGATTTATTTATTACCTAGGTGATGCAATGCGTCGGTGAAGCCCTATGTTGATGTTGTTTAATGTAGCTTGGAATGCACACAAAATAGGGTTCCTCCCCCACCGAGATGCATTTTTTTTACATTAGTAATACCATGAGGGAGATTGAGTTCCAAACAAATAGGATAGTATCAAGGTGTGTTGGATTATTCCCTCTATCTTGTGTGTTCATGGATGGGTTTTTTATTGGAGTGTTAAAGCATGTCGTGGCATTTCTAGTGCATTTTTTCTACTTAACATTATTTTTTCATGGAATTCCACAAGTGGGTTTGGCAAAGTGCCTATTATGGGGATTACCCTCCTTCCAAAGGATGTGAATACACATGGGGTATGACACATTATTTTTGTGTCTAGACTATTATGGTTGAGTGAGATTACTCACATGCCCTATTCATTAGTACATTGTGTGATCAACGTCAAATCTTGATACATCATTTATCATGTACAGGTTCAGGTGATGGAGACCCCATGAAAATAACTATGTAACTCACCATGTGGTGCTATCAGAGGTAGTCTTTTCCCTGATAATGTGTATAAACTATATTCTATGAGGGAGAAATGTGGTTTGTTCAACCACCAGAGTCTCAGGTGTGTCTTCCCAAAGATATACATAAACCTGAGGTGGAAATGATGGTTGAAATTCCTAGAGGAGTACAACATTGATATAGTCTATACTATAGGAAAGGGAAATATTGTAGAATATTACCTTATCATGAAGTGATAGGATCGCTTAATGAGAGACGTTTTGGAGCATCAAGCTTCTCTAGAGCTGACCCTGGTGGAGTAGGAGGGTACAGTTTCCTTCAGTAAATGGTGTCAACTACATCATTTATCAAGCGTGTAAGAGAGTCTCGGTTGTTAGAAATAAATTATGAAATCATTTATGACCAGATATAATTTATTGTTTCACTAGATGGATATTATGAAAGAGGTAATCATAGGACCGTGTTCCAGGTACAATTAGTGATTCTAGTCATGACATGTGATTTTGAGGTTTGGCTGGGAAGCCAAAAAATCTAATTTTTTCTTTGGTCCATTCGAGATCGTATAAAGGGTTGGACAGGTTTCCTACCACATTTTCCTACCACTAGTGCAAAAACACTTTTTCGCGTCGGTTTTTTTTTATTTTTAACGTCGGTTATAAACCGACGTCTTTATAGGCGACGTTAAAAATAGCGTTTTCGCGTCGGTTCATAGAAACCGACGCGAAAAATAATTCGCTTATGAGCTTCGGCGTCGGTTTTTTATAAAACCGACGCCGAAGCTACATGTAGACATTATTTTCCGCGTCGGTTCATTAAAAAACCGACGCGGAGAATATATTCGAATAGGTTTTCCGCGTCGGTTTTTAGAAAAACCGACGCGGAAAACCGATTGGAACAGGATTTTCCGCGTCGGTTTTTAGAAAAACCGACGCGGAAAACCGCATTCAACCGGATTTTCCGCGTCGGTTTTTCTAAAAACCGACGCGGAAACCCGCTTTCAACCGCGTTTTCCGCGTCGGTTTTTCTAAAAACCGACGCGGAAAACCCTTTCGGCGTCGGTTTTTAAAAAAACCGACGCCGTAAATAATTTTTTTTTAAAATTATTCGGCGTCGGTTTTTAAAATAACCGACGCCGTAAATTTTTTTTTTTTTTTAAATAAAATACATATATTTTCTCCTCCAAACAAATCGGAACCCTGAAAAAAAATAACGAAGTATACAAAAACAATTAAACAGCTTTAACAGAAGTACTTCAGAAAACTCAAAGTAAAGCAGAATTAAAATACACGTACCTACATGGTGCATTTTCTTAATCTAACCATACTCAGTATCAATCATTGTAAGTTTCCTCCCATAGATAGCACCAATCCTGTCAAAACAGTAATGAAACGAGTGAAAAAATCAATCCAAGTTATTAGTGCAATGAATAAACATTAAATGAAAATGTGTAATTTATTTGAATCATTCATTTTTTCACAAAGTAAATTACCAAAATGAAATGATCAAAATTCCAGGAACACTCAGCCGATGCAACCTCTTCCTCACCTCCCCCACTGAAGATGTTGGGGGTGTCTTTTCACCATAGAATCCCCACCACCCCCAACCTCAGGTTTTTATATTTGCTCTGTATAGACGTGCATTACCTATTCACTATTGTTATTTGTTTAAGTTATGGAATAACAGAGAAATAAATTTGAGTGCAAAAAATAGGTTAGAAAATTGAAATCAAATGCAGATTGAAGATACATAAAGAAACATACCTTAAAAATTGACGCCTTCTATTTTATCTTTGTGCAAACCCACTAAGCGTTGTTTCAGGTATTATGTGATATGCTTCTCGGCAATCATTTTTCGATATTTATTTGCATAAAAAATAAAAAGGCCTAGAAGATATTGCTGTGCATTCAAGGGAGACAATTTTTAGTGTTTGTGAATGTTATTTCGCTATACGAATCTCTATGTTCATGATCCAAGTACCACCCTACAGATTTGTCACTGTACAGACAAATGATTTTAAGAAATAACAATGAAAAGAAATATAATAACTAATTCTGAATTAAAATACACGTACCTGAAATATACGACATGCTTATTGTTGGTTATTGTTGAAGGATTCATTTGATTATTAGTAGATTCAATAAAACAGTTTTTGCAGAGGCACTTGAGAAAACTCAGTAAATCAGAATTAAAATACACGTACCTGAAATATATGACATGCTCATTGTTTGTTATTGTTGAAGCATTCATTTGATTATTAGTAGGTTCAAACACCTAATATATCATAAGAGTTAGTTTTTTAAACCCATATATAATATTATTTATAAATATTAGTATACATACCTCAAATCTTAATCAGACTTAACAAATAGTCCGCAAAAGTAGATTGAATATGAATCATATCAGATTGAGAATATGACTGTGAATCATTGAATACCTACAATAATATTGAATGATATGAAATTAATAAATAGAAGAAAGTGGATGAAAATATATAAAAAAGTTAATACAACTAACCTTATGAAAATCAGTAGTTTCCCCAGTTGTGATTATCTCGTACATAAATCGTAGAATATAATAACCACATTCAACGCTTCCATTTTGACGATGACACTGCAGTTATAAAACATTTAACTAATAATGAAACCCAATATATAACAAAAATATAAAAACTAATTACCTGTACTTCCACATATTTGATTTTCGTTGGTTTCTTTTCATTTGTAAAATGTTTCCATGAACTGCATTGTTTTATATAAGAACTAATAAAACTTGTGTAAACAATTAAAATTAAACATAACAAACTTCTAAAAATAAAAAAACAACTTACCTGTTTAATAAGTTGGAAAACGTTTTACGCACTTTTCCTAATAAAGAGCAAAACCAATATAAGGTGCATTCATTTGGGCAAAATACACCTAACATCCAATGCCCCCTATAATACAAAAAGTTCATAATTAATGACATTATAATGATCATGAGTTCAAAATTATGTTGATATTCTTACTTATCAACAAATGGCAAAAACCAGCACTGAATCTCTGTTTGTGATAATCTCTCGGATATATATTTAACTTTGTCATCATTTTTCACATGTTTGACTTCCGAGGAAATGTACTCTGGATCTATAAAGCTATAAATGCTTGTAGTTTCATTTTGTAAAAGAATCCTGTATAGATACCTAATTTAAAAAGAAAACATAGTTAGTCAATGACATAACAATATTTTAGTAAAGAAATAGCAATTCAGACGTCAATTTACTTACATGGAAAACAACTGCACCACATTCAGCCCGATCTCTTCAAAATTAACTAAATTCATGATATCTTCTTTCAATATTCTCAATTTATAATTTCTTCCACATATATCGGGCGTCATCCGAAACTCATAGATAAAATTCAAGGAAGAAGAGCACTGAGATAATCTTTTCAACCCAGAAGAAATATCAGAAGTATCTACAGCCGACTGTTTTTGAACATTTTGCTGCATTTGTACAGTTTCTTTTGCTTTCAGATATTCCTATATAAGTTAAATGTCAGAAAACATTATAAGTAATTTGGAATCATTTCTAATTACTAGTTAAAAAAACTCATACCTCATGTGAAATATAACGAAGAAGTGCAGTTGGCCAAAGTAAAAAATGGCCCATGCATTCCCCAACACTGGTGATCTCCGCAGTAGGAAATGGTAGTAGAGCAGTAGGATCTATAATAAAAAGTACTGATACTCTAACCTGACCCATCTGCATAGGCTGATGATGTACCGAGTCCCCCAAAAAATACACTTGTCCTAACGCAACAATATGTACATGAGGATCTCCCGCAAACAACTCACAATATAAGGTTTGATCCGATGGAGGAGGTGGAGGCTCAAAGTTAGCAGGTGGGGCAGGGTAGTCAGGGTGAGCAGGCTGAGAAGTCAGAAAAATGAAAAGGGTATATTAGTGTTTAAAATTTTTAACATAGAAAAATTGATTAAAAATTAAATTAAATAATATACCTCAAATGGTTGCGCAGACGGGGCAGGGTAAGCAGATGAGGCAGGGTAGTCCGGGTGAGTTGGCTGAGAATGTTGAAAAATGAAAAAGTTATATCAGTGTTTATAATTTATAAAATAGACAAATTGATGACATTAAATAATATACCTCGGAAGGCTGCCCAGACGGTGTTGGGTAAGCATATGAGGCATGATAGTCTGAGTGAGTAGGCTGAGAATGTTGAAAAATGAAAAAGTTATATCAGTGTTTATAATTTATAGAAAAGAAAAATTGTTAACAGTAAATAATATACCTCGGAAGGATGAGCAGACTGTGACTGTCTTGCCAAGTGTTCTAATAAAGCCTTCTGTACTGCTGCTTGAATTTGATCACCCATAGACCGTTTCATATCCTGCAGCTCTTCTTTTAAGGATTCAATTTCCGGGTCTCTTGGTTGCTTACTCTTACCAAAAACCTTCCGAATACTAACACCCGCCTGATATCCTCTAACACGGCCGGGGTGTTCAGTCTTTCCCAAAGCAGTGGCTAGGATATCCATCCTACCCTCAGGGATAAAAGAGCCCTGTGTCTCTTTCTCCTGAAGTTCATCCTGAAATGAAAAATAAAAAATTTATATTAGTGTTTATAAATTATAAAAAAGGAAAATTGTTAACAAAGAATTAATATTTACTTACAATTCTATCAGCCACTTGATGAGCTTCGTCTGTAAGATATTGTTCATTTTTTTTTCTTCTTGCTCGTTTCCATTTCTCATGGCGAGTGGGAGGAGATGGAGGACCATACTGGACCTCTTCTGAACCACTACTTGATCGAGCTCTTAATGCTTCAAATTTTTCTTCAATAATTTTCTGCTCCAAATACGAGTATCCTCCACGTGATAAAGTATGAGGGTATACGTTTTTCAACTGGATCTCCTGATGAGATCTTCTGGAGGCCTGTTACATAAAAATAAACACATTAGTAATAAGGAAAATATAGCATAAATTTTAAAATATAAAACAATTACAATACCTGAAATTTCTCTTCCTGACGACTGTCAACAAATCGCTTCCATGTTTCTTCATCTATATATGGATACTTAAGACATGGGCTTTCAAACCTTCTCTTTCCAAAAACATAATCTTTCGTCAGTTTGTTTTTAAAATCTCTCCATCGAACCGCCGCTAAAGAGAGATGTCTTTTCCTAATTTCTTTGGTTTCCTCAAAATTGAATGTCATCTGTAATTGAAAAAATAAAATATGTCATTTAAACTATATAATATTAAAAAAATGAGATAAAATAAATAAATAAAGATATTTTACCGTCACGGCCTCCCAAAGTTGTTGCTTCGCCGTCCTGTCCACTGACTTCCAATCAGGATATAAAATACTAATCCTGCAACGGCTCTGCATCGCTATATAACTGACAAACTGAACTGCATTTGGGCCAACTGCATTATTATTATCATCAAAACGGATGTGTAATTTGTTATCATCACGAGCGAGTGATAGTTTTGGTAAACGTGTAATACCACGTTTACCAACTAGAGAACTTGATTTTTCAGTAGTAACTGGAGAAGTCTCCTCCGCCGAGGACGCATCAGTAGTCCTGCAATTTTTTTTAATAAATTAACAGTTTTATTTCATTAAATATGTATATTACTGAATATTTAATAATATGTCAAAATAGATATACCTCGGTAACTGCTCATCTCTATCTGTATTTGACATTGCTACTAGAAAGTGTAATGAAATTTTGGGTACCTGCATATCATTAGAAAACTGAATAATTAGAAACAAGGAAATGAAAAATAAATATGTAAAAATAGAGGCATGCATTTGTAAGTTTTAAAAATAGACACAAAATATAAATATTTACCAGAAAAATTAGGAGACTAATTTAGTGTTTTCCCACGTCCCTTCATCATGATCGGTACGTACTGCATGCACTATGTCTGTCTTATATTCATTGTAATCATCTGAAAATTGCATAATAGATGAATAACGCTCATGTAAATCACTAGCATCATCAGAATCATCATCATCACCCAAATGATATCTTTTCCCTTGCAAAACAACTGACCACTGATCATTCGACGGATCAATGACATAAAATACTTGTTTTGCATGTGTCGCCAAGATAAATGGTTCCTCATTGTGATTAAATCTTTTCAAATCAACCAGTTTAAACCCATATTCATCATGTTTCACGCCACTATTACTATCAACCAAATTGCACTTAAAAATAGTGACTCGAAATTTAATATAATCAATTTCCCATATGTCTTCAATAACTCCAAAATATGATGTTGATGCAGAAATTGGGTTTTTATCTTTGGCACTCGAAAAATGCACTGCTTCAGCGAATACCATCACACCACTATTCTGAACGGTACTCTTGTCATCCAGGTTTTTTGTGTAAAATGTGTAGCCATTGATATCAAAACCAGACCAAGTGATCACATTAAAAGATGGTCCCCCTGATAACCACTTCAATGTTTCTGATACAGATATATCTGAGGTGACTTTCTCTTTAAACCATGAAACAAATGTCTTCTTATGCTCAATCATCAACCACTTTTCATTTCTTTTCTGATATCGTAACTTTAATTCAGCAATATGTGAGGATATATATGGTTGAACCTCATCTGTGTTGTTCAAAATGTATAAATGTGCTTGCATCACTTCATCACGTGGAATGAACTTTACCTTTAAGCCTCGAACCCCTCTACCTTCTCTGTCAACTGTCATATGTCGAGATAGAGGGAGACCAATATGCTCCACTTCATTCAAATAATCAGTACAGAACTCAATCACCTCTTCTGATACATATTTTTGAACAATAGAGGCCTCTGGTCGATAAGGATTTTTAACATATCCTTTCAAAATTTTCATATATCTTTCAAAAGGATACATCCATCTTAAATAAACAGGCCCACACATTCTTATCTCACGCACCAAATGAACCAATAGATGAACCATTATATCAAAAAATGTGGGTGGGAAATACATTTCTAGTTGACAAAGAATAAGAGTTGCTTCATTCTCCAACAAATCTAACAAATTTTGATCAACGACTTTGCTACAAATGGATTTAAAGAAATTACATAACCTGATGATTGTCTTCCTGACAGCTTTCGGTAATATACCACGCACTGCTACTGGTAGAATTTGTTGCATTAACACATGACAATCATGTGATTTCATACCTATTAATTTACAATCCTTC
This sequence comes from Viscum album, assembly GCA_963277665.1. Classification (NCBI taxonomy): domain Eukaryota; kingdom Viridiplantae; phylum Streptophyta; class Magnoliopsida; order Santalales; family Viscaceae; genus Viscum; species Viscum album. The sequence continues at coordinate 1,391,046,215 of OY728131.1, forward strand.
AATGACACAAAATTACTCACATTTGAAGAAAAACCACTGGGTACTTTAATACCATGAAGACACTGACAAAAATTCATCTTTTCAATCTTGCTTAATGTGTGACAAGCCGGAGGTAAATATGTTCTTTTTCCTTTCACAGCGGGAGCTAACTCCAAACGTATTCGCATTAACATCAAGTCCAATCTAGCATGTAATCCATCTTTTGTCTTTCCTTTTATGTCTAACAAAGTTCCAATCAAACTATCACATATGTTTTTCTCAACATGCATAACATCAATGTTATGTTTTATCTCTAAAAATCTCCAATAAGGTAGTTTGAAAAAAATAGACTGCTTCTTCCAGATATGTTTTTGTAAACCAGAACTTTTTCTCTTTCCGAATGTTGAATCAATATCTTTCACTCTGTCATAATATTCTTCAGCTGACAATGGTTGAGGGGGGAGGTTGTATTCTTGTAAACCGTTAAATGCTTTTCTCAATCTACGATAAGGATGATCAATTCGCAAAAATCTTCGATGTCCCATGTACACTGTCTTTCTTCCATTCTGCAATTGATAATATGAAGTTTGTTCTTCACAAATTGGACATGCTTTATGTCCCTTAACACTATATCCAGATAAGTTTCCATACGCAGGAAAGTCGTTTATAGTGAACATTATCATAGCACGCAAAAGAAAATACTCTTTCTTGTATGCATCGAAAACTGTAACACCTTTCTCCCATAGCAGTTTTAAATCCTCAATCAATGGTGTAAGATACACATCAATATCATTTCCTGGTTGTTTTGGTCCAGAAATCATCAAGCTCATCATAACATATTTTTTCTTCATACATAGATGTGGGGACAAGTTGTAAAGTACCAGCAAAACAGGCCATGAACTATGTTGGCTACTGAGGCTCCGATATGGATTCATTCCATCAGTACACAATCCCATTCTGAGATTTCTAACTTCACTTCCAAAATCATGAAATTTTTTATCAAAACTCTTCCACTGTGGTGAATCGGCCGGGTGACGTAAGTTACCATCAGAAATGCGCTCATCTGAATGCCATCTTAACCTTTTTGCATCATTTGAATTTGCAAATAGACGCTTCAAACGAGGAATAATTGGAAGGTACCAAAATGCTTTAGATGGAGTTTTGATTTTGGTACCTAAAAATAAACCAGAATTGAATTATCAGAATTGTTTGAAAAAAATATTGGATGATATCATTGGAAAGTAAAAAAATTGATTTTTCATAACGTTACATGACATCACCTGAAAATGAATCTGAGTTGACTTTCTCATCCATCTTATAGCGCGATGTTCCACATGTAGGACAACTTGATAAATGTTCATTTTCTTTCCTATATAGTACACAATCATTGGGGCAAGCATGTATCTTTTTATACCCCAATCCCATTGGGCATAATATTTTCTTCGCCTCATAATTGGAATCTGGAAGCCCATTGCCTTCTGGAAGAAGCTCTTTTAAAAGCTCAAGTAAACTGGAGAAACTTTTATCACTCCACCCATTTTTTGCTTTTAAGTTAACTAATCTCAAAACTGCTGATAACACTGTATATTTACTGCAACCTGGGAATAATGGTTTCTCAGAATCTCCATACAATCGTTCAACAGTTGGTGTTTTTTCGATGGTTTCAACACCTAAATCATGAATTAATTCTTCAATACGATCCTCTGCCTCATTATGAATATCGTCATCAACATTGGATGTTGAATTTTCAGTTCTTTCACCATGCAAGATCCAACGTGTATAATTAAGGCTAAAACCATAACAAATGAGATGATCTTTGATTTCTCTGAAGTTTAACTTTCTCATATTTACACACTTCACACATGGACAGAAAATCAAATCAATATTTTGATTATGCCGTTTAGCAAATTCCAAAAAATTGTCAACTCCTCTTTCATATTCACTAGTAGTTCTTCGTAGATAAATCCAATTATGATCCATTAATACCTGATATCACAATATAATTGATGAATATATTAAAACATAAAAACATTTAAATATCTATCAGATAAATTGTAAACAAAAACATATTCCATAAAAACTATTGATAATCAGATAAAAGACATCAAATATGAAACACGTTTACAAATATAGTAAACAGTTAATTTTAATATTATATACATGTGTGTTATATTGAAATACAAGGACAAAATGGTTAAATCAAAGGTTTCATTTTTTGAAAATAAAGTTCCATGATATAAATATTATATGAATGACATACAAGATAATATGATTTCTCACTATGACTACTATTGATCACACTATATTTATTTTTTTATTCATTTGATGTAACATGAATGAATCATGGAAAACTTAATGTGAAAAATAGTGCAATAACTATCCTTATTTAAAACAATGTGTATTAAAACACACATGTGGAACTCGATTAACAAAACTACTTGTGGGATTTGAAGAGTCATTAAAACTATTCAAAAGGGCTCCATATGGTTGGCCTAACTATGGGGGATAGACCTATAGCTACAAATCTTCATCCACCATCACCCCAATATTAAGTGAACCCCCAAATAGATTACACATCATTGGTAATTCAATCATCATTTTTATATCAAACACATAAAACCAATCAAAATCAATATCAAAATCCAACAATAAATCCTAGAATTACATAAACACTCAAGGATTCAAATGGAAAAGATATTATGACACTTTTCCCAATGTGTAGCACTAGATTTTTTATAACCTATATCCATAATAACATTATAATGCCAAATAACAAAGGGAACTTGGAAACCCAAACCCTCTGAAAAATCTTGGTTTTGATACCATTTTCATGAACCAACCCAAGATATCTATCCATTAAACACCTAAACTAGACCATGACATACTTGAGGGGAGTACCTAATCCTCATAGACTAACAATAAGCATTATAGGCATCTAAAACAATCACTAGGTATGATTTCACCCATTAATCATAGTGTAATTAACATCATATTTCTATCAGAAATCTGAAATGACCTATCCATAGGTTATACATCAACACAAAATTTGAATCAGTAGAAATAATATAAAGAATAACTATAAATAGATATAAACTAATTCCCTCAATACACTTCATCTCCTAAATCACCTAGTCCTCACAAAAGTAATTCAATACACTTTTAACCATAATTTTAAGTAGTAAAAACATCATTTAAATGGAAAAAATTTACACATATTCTATTTAAATAAATCCGTAAAAAACCTATAATAGGCACACTTGGGATAATTTGATAAGTAAAACAATAACTGAGCTCAAGTCCCCACTAATCACTAACCCAAACTGAAACAGAATGCATCCTAAGAGGGAAAAAGAACTGGATAAGATCCTAAAACTGAAATGTAGATAAACATGAGTATACAAATACTAATTAGGCCACTACTCACCTTACAAAATTTCTAACTTTTAATTAAAGCCCCTTTTAATCTAGTTTGAAATAAAATAAAATAAAATCTTACATAATTATTTAAAATCCAACATAATATAAAATCTTACATAATTATTCAACCCGAATTGAGATGTTAAATCCAAACTGCGACCGGTATAATTACTTCCAAAAACAAACAATATCAAATCTACACCAACAATGATAATACAAACAAAAAATAATGATAAATTACAACTAAAATCTAACCAATAATCCAAATCACGCAAAATAGGGTTATTGATAAAGAAATAAACAATGGGATATGAAACAAGAGATAAATAGGAAGAACACATACCCAAAATCGTGCAGACGACAAAAAACCTTCAACAATGGCCGTTCAAGATCGCAAATCAAGTTCGAAGGTCGTCGGGAGTCCGAAGCGCCGCAGCGGAACTCGATTTCGACGGACGAACAAAATGAGGGTTTCTGTCCGTGAATATTTTTAAAAGACTTTTCGCGTCGGTTTTCATTAAAACCGACGCGAAATATATTTTTTTTATGAGTTTCGGCGTCGGTTTTCATGAAAACCGACGCGGAAAATATAGTCGAAGAGGTTTTCCGCGTCGGTTTTTCTACAAACCGACGCGGAAAACCTCTTCGACCATATTTTCCGCGTCGGTTTTCATGAAAACCGACGCGGAAAATCCGGTCGAAGAGGTTTTCCGCGTCGGTTTTTAGAAAAACCGACGCGAAAAAAAAAACATAATTATTTTTGGCGTCGGTTTTGTGTAAAACCGACGCCAAAAATTCCCCGCATATACTATTCGCGTCGGTTTTTAAAAAACCGACGTTATTACGACGACGTTAAAGCCCGTATTTCCACTAGTGTACCCCAATAGTTGGAGTGGGAATACGACATCTCCCATGTGTTTTAGTTGATAATACATGTGCATGATTATGTGAACTTCATCAATAGAAGTATACCTTATGAGGATAGACCATCCCTTTTGGTTCTCATGTTGTACCAGAATGGAAACATGATGGTTTTCATGTGATTTGGAGAGCCAGGTGTGAGCTTAGTATTCTGAGTATTTATTCCTAGTTTGTTTTACAGGGATGAAAATATTTAAGTAGAGACGGATTTAGAGACCCAATGATTTCTTTGTAAGACTTTTATATATTTCTAGGAATATTTTTTATTCTAGGCCCTAAGACGATGTGAAATTTTGAGGCCCAATGTGCCTGAGATTATTTTTTGGAAATTATTAAGAATATTTATATTAATCACATGAAAGAAATGTGATATATCTTATACGGTAGAATATATCATAAATTAGATGCCAATGTTGAGTCTGAAAAGTGGCGTTTACCCTAGGAAGGACATAACTTTTTTCCGCACAGACTTCTATGAGAAAATTCAATGAGTGGAAAATTGTAAATAAAATTATTAACCATAATTGTTTTACGTTGAATTATGAATCAAATAAATTCTGTTTGGATTATAAAATTGGAAATATATGCCTGTATATGACTTTGAAATGGGTTATTTTACCTATATGCGACATAAAATCAGGGGGCACAAAGGTTTTAGATTATGCAATTATTGGTTTACATAAGATAATAATATAAACCTAATAAAATAATATAAATACCTGTTAATGGGATTTTGATTAGGTTTAGAAACAAGTCCAATCACCACAAAGAGCTTACCTTTTTCCTCCCTTATAGAATCAATGTCGGTGGTTTTATGGATCCCAATAGGATCTAGGCGGTTGCATTGACAATTATGGGTGAGTCCAATAAGGTGGGATTAATTCCCTTTTCCCATATGTTGAAGCTTTCTAAGAAAATATTTTAATATTTGATTTTTTATCCATTGTTTTGGTTATTATTTTTCAATGAAATCACTAACTAGTTCATCAATCCATGCATAAATATAATATTGTATCCTTTCATCACTCATCCTTGGCGAATACTTGTCACCCACTTTTGGGTGTATCAAGCCACCAATGGATAGTCGAGTGGATGCTGGCGTCGTGATGCTCTTGGTGCAAGGATCACCGAACCATTTTCATATATTTGATTGGAAAACTAGAGGACTGTGTATGGTGAGAAGAAGGTAGAGTCGATCCGTACGGGTCAACCGAGATGGGATCTAGGGGCAGGTGGTCGTAAGTAACCCATTCACAGAAATAGATAGAAGGGTGTAGTCATGCGAGGCCAACGAGGTCATGGTGGCTCGCGATGGTCCAGTGAGATAGGTGGCCACATGAGTAGGGTGGTCCAGTGGAACCAAGGGAGTCAGGCAGGGTGTAGGTGCCAAGATTCATGGGGGGCCTGTTAGCTGTGTTGACCAATTTGAGGCTAGTATGGTGAGGGGAGCTGAGGCAGTGTATGGTGTGACAACATGCTAGAAACGGTGACAACAGCAAGCCAGAAGGGCGGCAAAGCAAGGTGATCAGTTCGCTCTAACGACATCCCAGGGTGACAAGAGTCAGATCATGATATAGGGGGGGTGGCACACCTCATGAAAATCCTAGAGGGAAAAAATTAAAAAAATAAAACTAATATAATAATATTATTATTATTATTATTATTATTTTTATTAATCATCAAGCCCTCAAAACATTTTCTTTTGAAGTTTGATTAGCTCACTCATTGTGGTGGCATGCCCCTGTTTGTGATATGGTCATTTTAAGAAAATTCGATGTAAATTTTCCCACTCATGTCCTGGTCCCACAAAATTCTCTTGAAACATTATATTTAATATTATTAATAAATTTTTAACTCTCCATAACTCTTATGAGTGGCGTCTATTTGGCGTGCCATTAGTGGTGATACAACCATATATTTATGATGGTTTATTCGAGACTGATTTTGGTAATTTAATTCAGGTTCATGTTGTGGGTCTATGAATCAACCTATAATAATAATAATATTGTTTTTCGGGAATCTTGCATCTATCATACATCTTTCACATGACATAAGATTTGTTTGTATCTATGTTGTTGTGATACAGACATTGAGACGTCGTTCTTGAAACTGATATCATGATTTTATATCAAGATTGAGTTGTGTGGCCCATGATGTCTGGTTCAGATATCTTTTGGTGAAATGTATATTTTTCATCAGGTATCCATTTTGGACGACCGAGTAGTAGATTTAATGCATTTTTTCATGAGGATCGCAATTGCGTGATCCATATAATTAATTTCGAGATTGAAACATGGGTCCCACAAGACTTTATTACAGTGGAATACAATGTTGTGTTCATTTTTACATCTGATATATGAATGGGGTGAATAAATAGTCATCCTTGAGCTTTTTCACAAGGATCACAATAGTGTGATACGTTTTGATTTTTGGATCCTTATTTGTGATCTCTTTTAATTATGAAAACATAAAATAAATTTCAGTGGAAGATTCATTTACTATGTATGATGATATATATTGGCATAGATCTGCATCCACTCTCGTGAGATTGGAGAATATGTATGAAGAGATGATGTCAATTATTAAGGGTCCATATGAGGAGGTATATATGTAAATAACATTTTCATCCTTCGAATAAATATTGAGTTTCGTGCGCTTGATAGCCTTTTGGATATATATAATGAATACTCTATGAGTATATTGTAATGCCTAGGGGTACATGATCTTATTTTAGTACCCAATAATGTATACTTACACGGCCATGAGATGAGGAGGAGTCACCCGTCATATGGTCCCCATAGACATTCTATTCCACTTTATGAATCTTTAACCTTTCATAACTCCTTCTTCTGAAATCGGATTTTGGAATTCGAGTAGCCTATCCAGAGTTTATTTCGTTGTAGAACATGATGATTCCCTCTGTAGCGACTTTGGAGTTGTGATTTGATATGTTGTGGGTGTTGTTACTTTTTTCCAAGTGATGTCCAATGATTATTGTGACTAGAGGTATCATCCAGTGGGTATGGAAAAGTTACCCTTACTGATTTCCGATAGGTACCATCAAGTAGGTATGGCCAGTGTTCCTCAATGAATTATAATTGGTACCATCCATCAAGGATGGCTGTAGATGTTCCTGGCTTACCTATAGTTGGGATGGGCAGTGGTCCCTGATTGCAGTTTTTGGATTACCTCCAGCTGGGCTGGGTAGTGGTCCTTGATGGCAGTTCCAGGATTACCTCCAGGTGGGAAGAGTAGTGGTCCTTGATGGATATTTCAGGATTCCCTATATTGGGGATGGGTAGTGAGTCCCATCGACGATGCTTTTCGGGTAGTACCCTCTAGTGGGGATATGTAGTGGGTCCCTGTCGTCATCAATGTGATGATCACCCCCTAACATACTAGTGCATGGATACCGGATGAATAGAGTGGAACAGTCTAACAGGGATGAGAATGGGTCCTTTACCGTGATGCATGACATCTCAGTAGTTTGACACATTGATAATGTGATCATTGACACACCTTTGAACTCACGAGGAATAAAGACAATTTTTTCACCAAGATGTTTCCATGTGATGAGACCTTGAACAATGAGAGTGGGAAAATGCTGACCAAAGCAGATAGTATCATGGTGTGGTGATTGAGTCACTTTGATTGGCATTTCAGGGATGACTTATGAGATGTTGGGAAATATTGGAGGTTACTTCTATATATATTGGTGACTCTTTTCAATGGAAGAGTTGTGGGATAGATATCCCCTTACTCCCTTGTTTAGGTTTCATTAACTGAGCACACATATATGTAACCTATTTCAATACCCACTTCATTGGTATTGATTACACTCCTTATAGGATAGGTGAAGAAATGCCGGTTATGCCACATGTTTTATGTTTCTAGATTCTCATGGTTGGATGAGTCTACTCTCATACTATATGTATAGAAGACTCAATGAGAAGTTCATATTCTTACAATTTCTAGCTCCCTATGTTTTGGATTAGTTTACTTCACAATCTTTCTGGGTTGAGTTGCACTCTTTTATTGTACCTTGATCTATATATTTCTTCTCTTATTATTATATATTTTGTTTCTCCCTTGATCCTTCAGGGCATCCTACTGAGTATTTTTTTACTCACCCCTACATTGGATTTTCCTGTAGTTGGTGTGCCCTTGCATATGACAGATAAGTTGATAGTGATTTCAGAGGATCTTAGGGATACAGTTTATTGGACCACAAATGGTGGTCATATATTTGGATATACGAGTAGGGGATCTCTCAGCTATTTTACATTTTCAGTTACTGTAAGGTTGTTGCAATTTTTGGGTTTGGTATATATTCTACTAATTTTCCATTCAGTTTACATAACAACCCCTATACTTGTTCCATTTAAGGGTAGATGCATGTTTTTGGTTAATATATATTATTTTTATATCATCTTTCCATTTTCATTTACACTTTTTCGTTGAGTTGGTTTTGTGTATGTGTATAGGTTCTTAGGAAATTCCCTCCCTGACTTTGTTATGCCTTCGGATCTTGTCCCCAGCCCTAGTCCTATAAAGGTGGGATTGGAGTATTTGCATCTTTATCCACATCATGGTTTGGGTCGTGACCATATATATTACACACTTCTCCCCATATAGATAATTCCAGTAGATTTTCAATGCAAATATCACTATTCGAACTCCATATCATTCATGAGAGCAATTTTCTAATGAATTGTCACATTTATTGAGTTGTAGGCTTTCAATTTATCATTATTCATTTTTACATAACCTATGAATTTAATTGAATCATTTCTATACACCACAAAGAGTTCTCCAATTTTCAGGAGGGTAAATAGTGGTATAGTGATAAGCGTCTTTTTTATCTACTTAAATCTTTCCAAACAATCTTGAGTCCAGAAATACATTATTCCCTTCCTTGTGAGCTTGGTCATTGTGTTTTAATATCAAGAGAAGTTGTTCAATAATTGTTGGTAATACATTACTATTCCATGGAAACTATGGATCACCAATACATATATTCTATTTGGGCACACGTTGATTGCCTTTGTATTGGAAGGGTCCAAAGATAACTCTTTGCTGGTGATAAAATTCACCATAATTCATACTTCCTCCATCTAGAACTCACATTTAATGTACTTTTCAAAATTATTCTTCCTTCGATAATACTTCATCAATATATTCAAACACTCCTCAATGTCCTCTTTTCATTGAGATTATATCATAATATCATTAATAAAGACTACCAAATTTTTTTTATTTAACGAATTTATTCATTAAATACATCAAAATTGGTGGAGCACTAATGAGTCTGATGGGAATCACTATGAACTCATACAATCCATACCTTGTTCAAAAGGATGTCTTGGGAATATATCCCTTCATCACCTTTATTTGGTGATATCTCTATCGATGATCCACCATATAGAAATTAATGGACCCACATAGCTAATCCAATAATTCATCAATCCAAGGTTGGTGATACTTTCTCTTTATCTTCATTTTACTAAGCTCATAATAATTAGTGTAGAGGAAAATTGATCCGTCCTTCTTCTTGATGAATAGGAAAAGTGTACCCTATGGTGAATCACTCAGGCATATATAACCCTTCTCTAGATTCTCCTAAAAATTCTTATTCATCTCTTCCAACACTACGGTGGTCAATCAATAAGGTGTTTTTGATATAGGTAGGGAATTAGGAATAAGCTCAATTGAGAACTCAACATCATGATTTAGAGGAAGACTAGGAAACTCATCAAGGAATACAATAGTGTAGTCCCTTACAATGGGCATTTCTTCGAGCATGATTCCCTCCTTTGTCAAAATCATTTGAGAATGATCAGTTTAATCTTGAGGAAACAATATCTACACTTCAAAAAATGATTTTGAAGGGGATTCATCTTCCTCCACACACATGTATAGGATTGGAGGATGCTCCAAGATGTGAAGAGTGATCTCCCTTTCCTGATAGTAAATGTTGGATTTGTATATAGATAGTCATTCAATGCCCAATATAGTTTCAAACTCCACAAGATGGATTAATAAAATATTTTATGGAAGGTTCAATCCATGAACTTTAATCTAGGTGGATATATATAAATCGGATTCAATAATTCCCCCTCTATCTTTTCTCATAGATAACTCAACATCCAAATTTTGAGGTGGTGATCGAAAATTTATACTAATGTTGCAAGTTATGAAATAATGCATCGAACTAGAATAAAATAGTATGTTATCTATTATTTAATGAATAACTAGTGTACATGTCAACATATCATTGTATAGCTCCACATCAGTAGTAGTGATAGGATATAACCTTCGTTACTACCTTAGAGGTAGTTCATGATTTCCTCTAAAAACCCTAGGTTTAGTTAATTGATTTGAAAAATTTCAATGTTCCTTACAGTTGAAACATTTCACTACAATATGAGTGTTGATCTAAACCATCCCTCCTTCCACAAAATTAGTCGATTTATTCATATCCCATTTGTAGTTCTTATCCATATGTCCCATTCATTAATATTTGAATAATTTTTTCGTTCCACTAAAATAATTACCAAGATGCTTCTTCCCATAATTTTGGCATGTGGGATGTTCAGTCTGTATTCCTTCATGGGACTTTTTTGAGGATCCACCCATGTTAGACTCCATGTTCATATTTTTTTCACCAAACCCATGAGACCACTTATATTATCTTATCACATTTCAAAATAAATGGAACAATGTAAAATATCCTTTTAGATATCAAAGTCTAGACTTGAAAACTCTTTTTGTATACTCATATTTAGTCTATTAAAGAAGTGATCCCCCTAGCTTTCATTGTTTCTGATAAATCATGAGGCATACCTTGAACACCTTTTAATGTTTTCTTCATACATCCTGATAGACTCATATTATTTTATCAATATTCCAAGGAATTACAATTACATCTTTGGATGGACGGTTCGGGGAACATATTTATTGAAAAATATTTTTATAAAATCATCCCATACCATTGAATCAATTTCCTCCTTGGACATTGTGTTATTGATCAGGGTCCACCACTGATCAGCATCCCCATAAATATGATAAACCTACACCACTAGTTTATCTTCTTTTAATCACTAGTGGAGAGAGAATATCTATTACATGGATTTAATCTATTGTTTAGTGAGGAGGAGATCGGAAGATCCACTAAAAATAAGAGGCCTTTTCCTCCTGAATGGTTCAATGGAAACCTTCTATTTTCATGGAGAAGGAGGGAGGTACACATTATTCATGTTAATATTCATAACTTGAACAAGTTGGTTGAGTTCTTCCATAATGTTTTGAGGACACATTCCCATCATATTTGGAATATATTTATTGAAATTAATCGAATTCCCTATCACATTGGTTGTTGGGATGTGTTGTTCTATTTCACACAAATAAATAATAAACATAATTTTCAATTTGGGGGCTTAAATACATATCTAATAAGTATAAAACTAAAACATTGAAACTAAAATGATAAAATTATAGAAGAAAAGTATATCCTTACATGTTATTCCCTAGGATTCAGTCTTGGATATCTATGATCTATTTCCAAACACATATTATTATGGCATATGTTTTCTCATTATTAATGGTTCATAATAAACTTATGAATTTACAAAATCATATCCTCCAGGAGTGAAAAACTAGGTTCACGGTAAGGCTCATTGTAGTGTGACATGTTACCTCAAGTAAGGCCAGGAACACCTTGTCGGTGCAGTTACTGTTACGTACATCCATTTTAAACCCACGTCAACTTGTAGTATCTCGACATGGATGTATTTTTTGAATAAACCACTTACTATATACTTAACTAGAATTGGAGATATTTTATGATACTTATTAATATCCCAATTTTACTTACTCAAATTCTTTATTCCAAATCATCATAAATAACTAGGTGTTCCTCTAATACCAACTATAAAAACCTTATCCTTTCACACATTTCATTAAATGTTTCTATGAATAATTAAACATAGTATTACTAGTCAAGGACTATATATTCTATTTTCATGGAATATATGATACATAATTAAAAATCATTCAAACAACTATTATTTAATTTCCACATTGATATCCTAACTTCCATTACGCTCAAACATCTACATAAGATAACCTGGGGATAACATGAATAATGATATGTGATAAAAAAACCCTCATAATGGAATAATAATAAGTATAAATCTTACCACATGGGTTAGAAGGCATGACATAATGATATAAAAAGGCCTGAAACTTGGTATAATGCATCAAATCATATAAAACATTGTATCATATAGTAATAGAATCATAGTAATGTTGAAGGACCATAAAACGTGAATTTAGCACGTGTCAAGGCTCATCTCACGTAGAGGATCACAATTCGAGGCTCATTTCAAATTTAGGGGAACGAGTCAAGGTTAACCACCAAGACTGTTTCACGTGGAGAATGAGTCAAAGGTAACCACAAAGACCAGTACACATATCATCTCATGAGACTAAACATTACCCAATGCATTAGAGAGAAATCTAAGAGAACCAACAATAACATGTTCAGGAATATTATAGCAACATGAGGAATGATACTTATTTAATCCAATATAAACCTAAGGGTTAGCCATGGAATTAATTGGGTATCATAATCATGTCAAAATCACAATAAATAATATTCACATATGTATCCATGAAAGAATGAAATTAAATCATACATGGACATTAATAAAGGATAATAGGTATGTATCGTGATAGGTTATGTCTAACTAAAGTGAGAACATTGAAAAATATTATATAAGTAACATTATATTTAAAACATTTTAGTTCGGATTAAGGAAAATATAAAAGATCATTTAAAATGAAAAAAAAATCATATATATAAAACCAGAAATAAAAGAAGAATGTTTTCATAATAAAATGATTGGTTTTATAATGATAATGGTAGCTTAAACTAGGCTATGTAGTTCACTTGAAAAATGGGTAAGAATTCAAGAAGTTCTCTTAAAACAGGTTTCTTATCGGGAAGTGTCAAGAAGGGAACCACTTAAAACATTTATATCGCTGAAGAAGGAGGATGAAAAGATATTTATACATGTGTTTGGAAAATGGAAAAATTATTTATTATATTTACATAAAAATAAAATATAAAATCCTTTGGGTAACGGGAGGGAAATAATAACCAAATTAAATAATGGATGTTCGAGTAGAATCCTTTTTTTTAAGTATGAAGGTGTTCTTATCTTGATATTAGTGTCTTGGATAATCAAATTAGATTAATTAATTAATTATTATAAACCCTTTTATATATGTAATTATTTTATTATTATTTTATTAACTTCAATTATTCCCTTTTAGATGAGTTATGGTGCTCAATTTCATAATTCAGGAGTTCTCATTTTCTTAATTTTCATGATCGACTCACTTATATAATAGTATGGAATTTCATGTCAATTGATAATTGATGTCCAAAATTGAATTTATGGTTTATTAATGTTAATAGAAACGGATAAATGATCATACAATTCATTTGGTTATTTTGGGTGAAGATGAATCATTATATAAAACATAAATGGTAATCACTTGGATTAATTTGACGATTTTTTTATCACTGTGAACACATTTTGTATTAAAAATTATTTTCATTTTTGAATAATAATTATAAAAAATTAAATAGGTTATATTAAATATATGATTATATAGTTCAACTATAAAAATATTTTCATGACTAGAATTGAAGAAGGAAATTTTAATTGAATACCCATCATCCTGGAATGTGATAAATTAACATATCTCATACGGTGTTTCCATTTATAGTAAAAAGGGTGGGGGAAGGATAGTTGATAATGAGTTATTCTATTTGAATAAAAAAATTCTAGTATATTTAATGTACTTATGTTTTCATACCATTTGGATGAGGGGTGGTGGGGAGAGAAAAATAATAGAAAGATATTGAAAAGAAAATTAATGAAATGGGAAGATATATTTATCTCTTGAATTTATCCTCCTTGGGAGCCTCCTTAGGGAAGTGGTTTTGGACATTTTTTTAGGCCCGGGGCTCTTGAATGATGGATATGGGCATAGTAAGACATTTGTGAAGAAAATAGACAAGGAACAAGGCATGAGAGGTGTGAGTATAATAGGTGTAGAGGGGGTGAGGTATTTATAGTGGTGGTGAGAAGTTTTTTCTAAATATTTAATTGATTTGTTTATTATTTTTCTAAAGAAAATAAAAAATGTAGATTCTTGAGATTGAATACAATAATTGGATCATGTGAGATCAAGCAAAATGTTCTAAATTAATCCATGACTCAATAAATAGTTTATTTACATCATAATGTATATATACCATAAATTACCGTCTTTTACTATTGACGAAAAATTCATGTATTTCAGAAAAATCTAAAATATTCACCATCCCCTTTTTTAGATGTGTAAAATTAACAAATGAACTCCATTTTATGAAAATAATTTTATAAATATGACAAATTTAATTTTTAATTATATTAATAATTTACATGAAAATATAAAAGTACTTTTCTAACACATTAAAATATTAATTATGTTATCATAAAATTATCTTATAATCATAATAAATCAAAATATTATTTTATGAATAAATTTTATGAAAATAAACTTTCAGTTAAATTGAAAAATTAATCATATAATTGTAATTAATAAATAAAACTTACAAAAAAAGATAATTTAATTAATAATATTTATAATATTTATTTACTTATACTATGATATAATCTTATCAAATTTCACTACTATAAAATTGTCCTTTAAAAATTATAGAAAATGCCTTTATCTGTGCTGATAATTGAAGTGTGGTTAAAAGACTAAAACTTTTATTAGTGCTAATAATTCATTGTAAAAGTCCCCCTTTATCAATGCTTTTTTAGGGCTGTTAAAGGGGTCCATTAATAACTCTAAAAAAGAGAAAATAAAGGCTTCACTCATAAAGGGTATACAAACAAAATTCATGGTCCACCCCTCCCCCCTTTATCATTACCTCCCCCACCCCTTTTATTAATGCTTCCCCCATCAAATAATAGACGCTTTATCCTCCCGTGCATTCCCATACCTCTAGAGAGTTTCGAACCCTTGAACTCTAGTATTTTCATCATATCCTTTTCTGATCCCATAAACTATTTTGTTTCACATTTTACAATATATCTATATATTTATAAATTTTTTGTTACATTTTTTATCCATATGTTTTTATATATATGTATATATATATAAGTTCCTATATAAATAAAAAAAATTTATTAAATTGTGTTAAATTTATTTATGTATAAAATTAATTTTTTTAATAAATAAAAAATATATATATTGTTATATATTTGATTATAAATAAAATTATTTTATGAAAAATGATAAAAATTAAAATAAATTATATCTATATGAATTTAATCCCCGTGAATAAATTCATTCCACACTGAAAAAGGGATAAAATACCCCCATAAACGAGGCATAAATTCCAATGAATGATAAAAAATTGGGGTACGCCAACAAAAAACTCCGTTTTGGAGGCATTTTCCGAATTTTCGACCTCAAAAAAAATTGTAAAAGAGGTACCCTTGATTCATGTCAACATATATTGTGTTGCATGGTTCAATTTGAAAAGTGTTAGAGCCCAATTTGACAACTGGATCAAAATTTATGACCACATGAAGATTGAGTTATGTTTTAAGCTTATATGAGATATTTTTTAAATTTTTTAATTTTTTATTTTCAAATTCATATGAATTTACTATTATTAGGTTATAATAATCAAATTATTAATTAAAAATATTTTTTAGTCATTTTATAGGAAATATTTACTAAATATATTATATTTTAAGTGTAAATTCCTATTACCTTATCTAAAACATATTTTAAAAAATATATATTATATTTATATCAATATATATTTATATTAATATTTTATATTTTATTAAATATATGTTTTTTGAATTATATTTTTCCCAGTGCTAGTAAAAAATTACTGATAAATGGGATTCTTTATCACCAATTATAAAAAAACACTGATAAACACTTCTCCCATTATTAGCTCTTTTATACAAGCACTGAAAAAATAACTTATTTATCAGTGATTCTGAACAAGCACTGATAAAGGTCCCCTTTTAACAGTTCTTTTTTAAGCGCAGACAAAGGGGGTCTTCAATGACATTTTTAGCTAGTGCTGTTAAAGATCTAGTTCTGGATAAAACTAGTTTTTTAGTAGTTTTATTACTTATAATATTGATATATTTTACTTATACTTTCATTGGTAAGTTTACTATTACATTGGTCAATTTAATATTCATAAGGGTCACATTACTATTCGAAATTTCAAGTTACTTTTTCTTCAGTATATTGTCCTTAACATCTAGATTTACCTTTTATTTAACACCTTCATAATTTATCAGCTTTTATTTTTTTTATATGTAACATTATGTGATTATAATATGAGAAATCCATTGATAAAACATTCAGTTGTTACATGGATTATATTTTTACCATTATAATATTTAATTAAAAATAATGTCAATGATGTCACATTCATGTTTTTAATAGCTTTAAAAATTTTAATATGGAGTTATCTATAGGATTTGTTAGACTATAAATATAATTTTGTAATATTAAATATTTATCTTCTTCATGGTAATTTATTTATACTTTTTGGGATTTATATAATTACACAAAATGCATACACAACAATGATACTATAATTATTCAATTATTCGAAAACTAAAATAAATGATTTTAAAAATAGTACCTGTAATATAATTTGTGATATTTATGGTTATACAATTTTTGTATATATGAACTTGGAATTTTATTTATATAATAAAATAGTTGGTTTTAATTTTATATTTTTTCACGATAATTTTGAAATCCAAAATATTGAATAGTATCAATCTTGAAAATAATGATATTTTATGGTATTTATGTTTTCATAAAATAATCTAGAAATATATAAATATTAAAAAATATAAATAAATTTATTATTTTAGGGTATAAAATTTCCTAAACTATCTATTTATGGTATAATTAACACCATATAAGTAAACATTAAATCCCTTTAATTTTGAAAATGTTTTTAGCATTGTTAAAATTATAAAATGTTAACTCAGGGTTAATCAAAATGATAAGGTTAAAAATAACACGAAAATTTATTTAAAATGTATTGGGTGAAATTTTACATGATATTATTATTCTAAACTATTATTAATTTTAATTTTTTTGTATTTTTAATTAAAATTAATTTACAATTAATTAACATTTAGAGAAATTCCAAAACATCCCATCACCTCAATTATAAAAGGGAACCTCGTCCAAAACTTATTTATAGCATATTGATTTTTATATCTCAACTATACCCAAATAACTTCCAATATAGAATTTCCCATACAAATTTTAGAGGATCAAGTGTTCTCAAAAGATAGATCTTAAAGACCTTTATAGGAGATCCAAAGGATGTATTTTGAATAACAACTAAATGCTCTAACCAATCACTTTCTTTTTATACTCTAACTTACATGTACTAAATATGTGGTGTTTATAATAAAATAATATCTTTATTATCCTAAATATGATAAAATGTTATTATGAGAATGAAAACACCATTAAACACATTCATTACCATAAAAAAAGAAGTGAAAGTATCACTTGTGGTTACATATGGCTTAATGTGTCCACGTAGTGATATAATTTATTTTTATAACCTGAATTAATGGATAGGTATTATGATGGGTTTAATGAATATAAGATATTAATTATATAATAATTACACTATAAATATGACATATTATTTTCATTTCTTTCATTCCATGAGTTCAAAATTGACAACAACATTCATGTGTGCGTATAACCTACCGTGTCTATGAATGGTGTAATTTATTTTTCATTATATAATTTATAAAAATGATTATAAATATTTATAAATTTATTATATATTTTTTTATTGCATGAATCAAATTTTGGAAATTATGATAAAAAGATCAAATTATCGATACCAAGACTATCAAACAGAAATATGCTTTGAAAAATAATAAATTACCACATAGAATAGTGCTTTTAATAAAAAACTATTATTAAATCTGTGATAATATTATATAAATATATTATAAATTTTAAGATATAATTAATGTTACATAATAAATTTTTAATAAATCAATACTTATTATAAAATATTTTAAAACATGAACAATGATCGGAAAGACTTATGGTTTTGTAATTTTATGCTCACTTTTATTTCTAGGATACTAATTCCGAATTCACCAATTATTTCTTTTGTGTTGTTGATAAAGATATCTTTTTAATTTTATATTATAAAATTATTTATATTCATTATATTAAAATTTTATTTTCAAGTTATTATTTCAGGGGGATGATTATATAAATGTTACCAAAGTGGTAATGGTTTATTTCAAAATATCATCATTATTTGGGACTGTAAAAATTTAACTATCTAATAGAGAAATATTTATTTTCAATATCAATTATTTATAATTTTTTTTTAATTTTCTAATAATCCCCCAACAATTATTTAAAATTATTTTTACGAATATGTGATTTTTTACTAAATGGTTTAAAATGAATGTTTTTTTTCATTGTATAAACAAGGTACTTTGTGACTTTTCTGAAAAAATATGGAAGGAAAGTTTTCAAACTTATATGAAATGAGTGGATTATCCTACCATAATTATAGATTAATTATTTAAAGCTCAATATAAAATATTACATGGTTTTTCAAAGAACATATTTTTTCAATTTTGTTTCTTTTAAAAAAAATATTTCAAAATTTGAAAGATAATTTCCTACATAAATATATTAAGTAATATTTCCAAATCATTTTTTTCAAATATAAATTTATTTAATGTGACTTATTATTTAATGGTGATATGATCGAATGATACCATCCTTTTTATTTATATATCTATATTTAATATTTATATATAATAATATCAATTAGGAAATCTTACCAAGAATATCAGGCAAGAGGAAGAGATTAAATCCAAATAATTGGATGAGTTTAATGGGATATTATTTGGAAATTATGTTCCTCGTATTACACGTACAACGATAGAGAAGTAACTTCATTAGATGATGAAAAATGATTATGAATATATTGGTTTTTATGAGGCCAATTTTACAATTATTTTAAGGTATTCATGTAGTTTAATTGTCATCACTGAAATTAAAATTTGTATATTCTTTGGTGGCCTAAATCCACGCCATTGAAAGACAATAACTATAAGAAAATTTAGTAACTATGAAGAAATAATTTCATTTTAAGTCAAAGTAAAAAATTAAAATTGAAGATTCTTACAATTACCATGGGTTTAAATGAAAATAATGATCAACTCTCATTAAAACACAAATAAATCATACGGTGAATATCAATTATAGTCATCTAAATGTTAGAAATATGGGATGAAACATTAATGAAAATGTTTTAATGAAACTGGTGGTGATTTAAATGTCTATAGGTTTGTCATAAATCCCATTTAATTCAAAATGTGATTAATGGGATATTTATTTTGATGGAGGAGAGGACACCAAGTAATGCACCACCCACACTTCTGTGTTTCATGAGAAATAATTTTGGACAATATGTGTGTCAATGCTGCAATTAAATCACTAATATGGATAATAAGATACAAAAACCTATAAAGATAAATGAAAAAGGGAAATCATAATAAATCTCAATGGATGAAGTGAATCATGAAAATTAGGGAACCCTTATTCTACCCTCCTAAGTTGAAAGATTCATGTTTGATTTAGTATGAATGATCCTTGTGAAAAATCATATTATTCATCCTTTAGATAAATTTTGTTTTATTTTCTAGTTTTACATGGATTATTGAATAATAAAATTTAGTTTTATATTTTATTGTTAAAAGGATAAAAAATATATTGTAATGAAACTATTTTTTTTATAAGATAATAGGACATATAAATAATTATGGTTAATTAACTTTTTTATGTGTATATGTATCCACATAAGATTCACATAAGAGTTATGGATATCATCCTGGGATTATGTGTTGACAACAATTTTTCGGTTTTTAAGTGATTTTATTTTATCATGATTCATTATATTTTAAGAGATATTTATATAAAAACAACCATTTAGTTTCTTCTATGTGAAAATGAAATTCAAGGTGGAATTCCATTATTGTACTTAGAAATATTATTGATGTTATTGGTAACAACTCGGTTTTATCTTATTTTTTTATATTTATGTAATTATTGGTTATATTAAATCAACTTATGATTTTAGAAAACATCATTATAGAAATATTTCCCTCTAATGTTTCATTTCAGAACATATATTATGAAAGTGGTAAACATTCATGGATTTCCTTATTCAGTTGTATCTGATTGGGATATAATGTTGACACCAATGTTTTATTAATGTCCTCAGCAAGATCTTGATACAAAGTTTTGTTTTAATAGTACGTATTATGCGTAGGAAGATATTCAGTCTGAGATAATATTTCAAAGCATAGAGAAACTACTAAAATCATATTCAATAGATTTCATAGTTGATTAGGATCACAACCTCCCTCTAATTTAGTTATCATGAAATAATTGTTTCCCCTAGAGAATTCAGATGGATCCTTATGAAAATCATTTTTTATAATATTGTAGAACTCCAATGTACTAGAAAAAAGCTATTGGAAGAATGATTTTTGGACATTAGAAGGAATATGAGATGGTAGAGATGGTTAGAGTCATTTTACAACAATTATAGACAACATAATGTCTAAAAATGATTCAGTAATAATTATGATGTTATCAAGAATTTGATGTTATTGAGAAGTTATTTCAATGAATTTTAATATATAATAATGAAGGGAAAAATAGACCTTATGTATATTGGACACTAAAATACAGGATTATATTGAGGTAGTAGCTTATTGTTTGGATCTTCCACTGATTCTCTCTCAATATCATGATGTGTCCCATGTATCTCTTTTGATGAAGTACATACCAAATCATTCACATGTAATAAAATCAGATGTCGTAATATTGGAGCAGTATAATTTTTATGAAGAATAACTGGTAGAGGATCTAGATTATAGAGCAAATTTTTCTATAAAAAACAATTTTTAATTTAGTTTTTTATCGAGAAACAACCAATTTCAGTATACTACATAGGAAACTAATGATGTGTTGAGGTAGAGGTATCCTCATATTATTTTATCCAGGTGATGAATTTTAGAGGATAAAGTAATTTTAATGGGTCTGTAATATAGGACCATGATATTTTTTATGAAACAAATTTTTTAAATAATTTTATTTCTTTGATAGATTATATTTCACACAAAAACAAGTTTAGACAAACAATGAAATATTATTAAAATATTATAAATCCATTATAACCTATTTATTAAATTTGTTGGATGAATAAGAATAACTAATTTATGAATGAATATAAATTTTCAACTTAATATGAATGTATTTTAATTTTCTTGGAAAATAATCACATAAATATTAATAATTTCTTTTATTATTTAAAAATATTTTTTCTTCAAAAATGACTTATCCTTTTTTATGTGTGAATATTAATTTATAGAATTTAAATAATATGTATTTGAAAAAATGAATTTAATTTTTTAATTAATTATGTAAAAATTTTGTTAATTTTTTTAAATTTTTTTATTATATTTATTTTTTAATGAATAATGAAAAATATAGATTTTTATTATAAACATTATTTTCACGTAAATTTTTCACATAGTAAAATTATGTTTTTTATTAGTTATAATATATAATTATATATTGTTTTATTAAAAATAATCTAATTATGGGGTTTTATGTCGATTTTATACATCAATTTATTAAAAAACATTTTATATTTGAAATTGGAATTTTTTCCTGAAAAACATTTATTCATTGCATTTTTTCAGTTTCATTTATATTAAATTCTAGAAAATCATAATTTTTAATTGTGAAAAATTTATTCCATATATGTAATCAATAATTTAGAATGTAGTAAATAGACCCCTTTTATATTTACTAAATATGAATAGTAACCTTAGTACATTTTATTACTACAATAAATGATAAATCAGGTAATAATGAGTAAAAATAATCTGATAAGGACTATAAGATTAAACTAAAACTTGAAAAAAAAATATTTAATCATTTATTTTCAACCATAATCATATATGAGTCAAATATATGACCTTTTGTGTCCACATGGATGAGATTATTACCTTTATAAAATTTTATTTAAAGAAAAGTCAAAGATGCCATGTTCATGTTTTTAATAATTATAAATATTTTAATATGGGGTTATCGAGAGGACATGTTTTACTATAGATATCCTTTTAAAATGTAAAATATTTTTATTCATCATGGTTATTGTTTTTATAATTTTTTGTAATTAAATCATAACCACAATTTCTTACACAATGCTAATGTAGTAAATATTCGATTAACTGAAAAATGAAATAAATTATATTAAAAATACTAAAAGTAGATATTTAATATGATCCATGAATTATAAATATTCATTTGATGTTTTAGGTATATAGTTATCTTTCTTTTTATAATTTTATATGTTTTATTTTTTTTATAAAATTGAAAATATTGGATAGTTTCAAAACTGACAATAATGATATTTTTAGGATTAATATTTTCTTAAACAATTTAAAAATCATAAGAATGTTTTAGAAATAATAATTTATTATTATATTTTCTAAAACGTCATAAATGTTCAATTTTTGTTTCAACTGGAACCATATAAGTAAAATATTATAACATTTAAATATTAAAAATATTATTACTATAGTGAAAATTAAAATATGCCAACTACGGGTTAATAAAAATGAAAAGTTTTAAAATAACATCAAAATTAATAAAATATATTGGGAGATGATTTTAAAAACATATATTCTGTTATCTTCTAATCAATGATCATTTAGAGATAATTTTATAGAAAATGAATTTATAACAATTTGTCATTTTGAGAAATTCCAAAAGTTAATGTCACCTCATTTATAAAAAAGTTCCTCCTCCAATAATAATTTACACCACCTGTACCTTATAGCTCAACAATTCCCTTAAAATTCCACTTATAAACATACCTTGACAAATTTTTGTGGTTTTTTATTCAAAAAAGACAAACCCTAGAGCCATTTTGAGGATATACAAAGCAGAAGTTTCGAATAAGAGTTTCTCGCTCTAATCGACCATATTCTTTTTCTAATCTTCCTTATATCATCTAGATCTATAATGTTAATCATAAAATAAAAATTCACTATTCTCAATTTCATAAAAATTTATTATTAATAATAATACACTATTATTCACCCAATTTCACCTAAAAAGTTAAATTATCACTTGTGCGTACTATCAGCTTACCATATCCACATAGTGATACAATTCAATTTTTTATCACTATCTTTTATGGATGGGTTTTATGATTGGTTTAATTAATATAAATTGTATATATGATAAAATAATTATTACTAAAATATAAATTATTATTTAAATTTATACCATGATTAATATTCTGGAAATTATGAGACCAAGATCATTGTATGAAGAAGGAGACAGCCGACACAAATCATGGTTTCAAAATGAATAAATTACCACAATAAATAGATATTTTTATTAAAAACTATTAATAAACGATTGAAAAGACGTTACAAATAAATAATACATGGTATGATAGAATTATTTTTGTAGATAAAATTTATCATAAATCTATATTTACTATATAGTTAATTCAAATGTGAACAATGAAAGGAAATACATGAGATAAAAGAAAATTTGTATCACATTTATTTCTAGAAGACTTATGCCATATTCAACATTTTTTCTTTTTTTTTATTTCTTATAATTGTATATGGAAATTTATATCATCGAATTATTTATATTAATGATATTTTAAGTTTTGTTTATTGTTATTATTTCATGTGTCTAGTGGTACGAATGTTACCAATGTTGTAAGAGATTATTTCAAAATCTCATCATTTTTAGGGATCGTTTTCATTACAGTAATCACTGAGGATTTTTTATCTTCCATGTACATGTTTTATAAAAAACATCCACATTTGTTTTATTATTCTCATATAATTTTTTAAATTCATTTTTTATCCATTTTTACTAAACAGTTTGAAACGAATATTTTTTTATTTATAAATGAGGTACTTGGTGACTTTTATAAGAAAATATAGGATTACTTTATAAAATAATACTACATGAGAAAATATTAATTCCATCATGATTCCTCAATTTTTTAAATAATCCTAAATAATCATCTAATTTTATTTTTAAATAACATGTTTTAATTTGTATTTTCATGGTATAAATAATGGTTTCAAAATACCAAGGACTTGTTTCTACATGTTTATTTAAATGATTCCTTGAAAATATTTTTTTATCTAGGAATGCATTATTTGATGTTATTTATTGTTTTTTGTGGATATAATCCATATATACCATACATAATATTAATATGGATGGATAATGCTTGTAAGGTCGTGATGTTTATCAATCCCATTACATTTCCATGATTTATGTTATGATGAAATGTTTTTTGAAACCCATTTCTCTTCCATGGGTTATGCAATGATTACATTTTTATGAAACCCATTTTGTTTCATGGGGTTTTAAATGATGAATTATATATTATCATTTTGCATGAACATGTATAAATTTTATTATGTGATGAATGGGACGTATATCTCTCTCCAATGCATTGGGTAAATATTTATATCTCATGATATAACAATTGGACACAAGTTGATGTGCTTGATCCACTATGAGAAATAGGTGAATCCTTATCCACTATAGGAATTACGTTTTTCCTGATCCAACATGTTGATATTCATGATATTTAAGCATGAATTATGAAATTGTTTTCCTTATTTTCGACGATGACACACTTTCAAGACATGATATTATGGTTCATGATTGATTTATGATGATTTCTCACTCTTATGGTCAAATTTTTCTAAAATGATAATGTTTATTCCCTGAATCATGCATGTGGTCTATTATAGGTTGGGAATCAACTTTGTATGTTGTGGTCATGACCAAATAACATCACTCTTATATTATTATTTTATATGATCATGGATTTATATTGTAACACCCGAGACTTTTTTGATAAATATTTTGTTTTTATTTAATATAAATCATCAAATAAATCTTTCACTACACACAACACTATCTTGGCATGCTTTACACGCAACCGTGGCCTTCCTCGATAGCTTGCGTCGTACGCAATACCGAGTTTCACTAAACAACGATATGCTGTTAAAATATTATTAAAACTACCCATTATGAATAATAATAACTACTTTTTGAAATTTTTTAAATTTTATTTTAAAAAATGGACTTCATTTTTTGGATTCGGAATATCGAAATTAGCCTAGGGTGAAATTTTGGTTTTTTCTGGAAACATTAAATTTTTGATGAATAGTGAAAACACTGGGTTACTATATAAAAACCTAATTTTTATTTAAATAATTATTTATTTTATTTAAATTTAGTTTAGGTAAAAATTGATACATAATACCTATATAAGTTCAATCTAATTCATTGGAGTAATTTTATAATAATTTTAAATCTGTAAAAATTTTATTGAACTTCTCACCGTCTTTTACCCACCTCTTAGGATAATTTTCAAATTTACATAAAACATAATTTTACCGTTTATGTGAGTGGAATTTCAAAACTCTGAGAGACAGGGTTGATTTCAGTAAGAAAAATGTGGTTCAATGAGATGAAAATAAATTTTGGTGAATATGAACTTTTTACTTTTATTTACCACGGTTAAAAGTAATTACGGTAATTAAGGGTAAAAATGATATTATTATACCCTAACACATGAAATAATTCTATTAGATAAGTGTAATTAGACCAAAAACAACCTTATAAATAAAATATGACCATTTAGGCCCCCATGGATTAGATTAGGACATTTATTATCAATTAATTTAAAGAAGAGTTAAAATAGTTAAAATCAATGTTTAATAAGTAAATAATTTATAATATTGGGTTATACATATGATAAATTCGACTATAAATATTCATTAGAAAGATAAAAAGTGTTCCTTCATGATGGTATTTTATTTGTAATTTTTCTACATTAAATAATTTCATTTATTTATAACACAATGATGATGCAGTAATTATCTTATTAATGAAATATTGACATAATTGATTTTATAAATACCAAAATAAATGTAATTTGAGACTTTTATGAATTCCATTAATTTTGAAGGTTAATATGACATGTTAGTATTGATTTAATTAACATTTTCCGATTTAATCATCAAGTTATGATTTTCAAAAAAATCAATTACTAAATATTTCCAAAATTAACATAAAATAGTTTTTAAAACAAATAATATATTATTGATTGTTATTTTATTCCTAAAGATTTAAGGTTCATCCAATATACTTATATCATGATAGGTGTACCATTAATGGACCACTTTGGGGTCACTTGAATGTATATGGTATGTTTATTAACTCTATAATATAAAAACACAAAGTGACATGGTAAATGTCAATCTAATTAACTAAGAGTTAAAACTAAAAGATAAGGTTAATATAATGACCTAAACTTGTCTAAATTCTATTGTATGAGAGTATTTCGACCAATCCCCACCTTATATTCTAAATATATCAATTTTGAGCTATTAAAAACCGAATTTGACTTTATAATAAAATAATATTTTTTGTTATTCCAAAGGTGCCCCTCTCGTCCCTTATAAAAGGGAACCTCCTCCCTCTCCTCCTCACACCAATTTGAGCCTTAAATCTCGGCCAAACCCTGCCAATGTGTCCTTTCCACTTCCCTAGAATAATCCTAGAGGTCCTGGTCTTCTTCAATGACCAATTATAGTTCACTAAGAGGAGGTCTCAAAGAGGTTCTTCAAAGAAAAGGTAATGCCCGTTACCGATTCGTTCATTTTTATTTCTTCTTCCACTTCTTCTTCTTTAGTTGTTTCATTATGAAGTAATAACATCAGTATCACTCATATATTGATATGTTATTATAAATATGAAACAACCCTATTTCACCATCTATCCATCCTACAGAAAATGAAATCACCGCACGTGCGTACGTACGGAATACCGTCTCCAAGCCGTGGTGTAATCTATTTTCCTCCACCACCTTACATGGATGGGTATAATGGTGTAAATAATAACTATATATGATTATTTTAAAGTTATATTGATTCTAAAATAGTACACATACACTCCAATACAATTCCACGATCATGGGAATGATATAATCGCTCGTGCGTACTTACGGAATACCGTCTCCACGATGTGATGTGACTCGTTCTACACGGTCTTCATTGCATAATGATTATATAAATGAATTGAATGAATTGGATGAATTAATATGATATACATTACACTAATACCATTTTTTAAGTGAGGTATCTATAACCTAAAGAGAATAATACGAATTTATTTGACAAAACATGCATAATAACAAAAGGTAATAAACACCCGAATAACAAGTAGTAATGAAATATTACTAATAAGAAGCTAAGAATATGACCATATACGATATCATAACAATAATTATGATTCTAGAATAAGTAAATAACATTATTTAAATCATTATACAGGAGGTTCAGACACTTACGAAGAAAATCAGACCTAAGGTAAGGGAAATATCACAATATCATTTCTATCCGAGATTGGTTATACTTTGGAATTTACTGGGGTGTATTTTATCATCCACATTTCCTCAATATGTAATGTTATTTCCATCCACCAACAATTTTTTAAATCCAATTTTACCCTTCGGTGAGTTTTAGTAAAAGATATGAACGGAATCTTTTGTCGTTTTTCGTATGAGGTACTTTTTGACTTTTCCGAAAAAAGTAAGAGAAGAATGTTTTTTTAACTTATACGGCATGAATGGATTTTTAAAACATTATTTCCAAGAATCTTACTTTATAATTTTTCATGTTTATTTTTAATCAACCTCTTTTAGTCTAAAATTCTATGACATGTTACGAAAGGAAAAATGTTTTTGAAGTAGAAAGGATATTTTCCTCATGAATGGAGTTCAGATGTTTTATAAAATTATTTTCCATCTAAGATAATATAGGGTTCGTTTTCTAACCCTATTTTTACATTGATTTGATTATGTTATGATGGAATAATTTTTATGATGTCCTTTTATCTTATATGGATTATGTTATGATGGGACGATGTTTAAGATTCCCATTTTTATTACATGGGTTATGCAATGATGTACGATTTTGTGGCACACATAAGAATGGTATCATTATGAGATGCGTGGGACCTATATCTCCCACCAATGCATTGGGTTAAGATTTTATATCTCATTAGATAGACATGGCTGGAACGGCAGGTTAAACCGGTTCAGTGAAACAGAACTGAAATGAGTAATGAACTCAGTTGAGAAATGGAATTTTTATACTAAGATAGTATTGGGAATGACTACAGACTAATAAGAAATGATTAACTATGATTATGTGTGTATACGACAAAGTTCCATGTTTTGGGTTATGATTATTGGGATTACATTTCACTTCTATGATTTAACCCATGGTATGAAATTATGATTTCTTTTGAAGGTTAATATTTCCAAAATGTTATGTTCATGATGTGATTGATTTTTCATTTTTTTACCCTTACTGAGCATTTGAGCTCACCCTTTTGTATGTTTTCTTTCCCCCAGGTAAGGATGAAGGTTATTAAGTATGATATGCCAAAATGGACTATAGATATGATGAAATAAATGGGAGATAGTGTAGACACTTTATGAACTAGTTGTTTATGTTTCCCAGTTTCTAAAGACACTATAAATATACAGTCCTTCCATGGTTTTGTTATATGTTGTAATAAGTATGCTTCAATTTTTAAGTTTTAACAATGTTTTTAAATTATGTGTCATTATAGTTGGTATCCAAGGAAAGGTATAGTCAACCTTTTGAAACTAGGATGTGAAATCCTTAGTAAGAATCCTAAGGATAAGTCTAAGCATAAAACACAATCTTAGTGTTTTAGAAATGGCAATAAATAACCTTGGATAAGACCTTAAGTGTGAAATTTTATTCTTGATTATGTGGTCTTCCTATTATAATTAGTGTTGCTCATACTATTCTTCTTGGTTTTATTCAATGGCTGGAACCCGTAGGAACTGTGATAATACGGTATGCGATGGGCAATGCAATGATTGTCCCCCAGAGCAACCAAACATTATGGGATCTAGAATGCAAAATCTTTTAACCATGCTCACACAACTTTCTAAAGCTATGAATCATGCAGGACATCAAATGAGCAAAGGAAGGAGAAAAATTCTGTTGAATCCTTCATGATGCATCGTCCACCTTCATTCAGCAGGTCTACTGATCCATTAGTTGTTGAACAATGGATTAGTACTACTGAAAAGATATTATCAGTTCATCAATGTTCTGAACATGATAAAGGCATCCTAGTAGTGTATCGTTTGGAAGGAGAAGTTGATCAATGGAGTAATCTTATTAAGAATACGAGGCAAAAGGATGAAATTGAGTCCATGGAATGGGATGAGTTCAAGAACTTATTTTTCAATAAATACTTCCCTCGTATTTTTCTAACAAAGATAGAGAAAGAGTTTCTTGAACTGAGGAAAATGGATGATGAATATGTTTGTAACTATGATGAAAATTTTACAAGACTTTCAAGGTACGCTTCTGGTATTATTATCCAACCTGAGAGTAAGATCAATCTATTCTTTAGTGGCTTAAAACCAAGTCTTCGAAGGGCCTTAGCCATAAGGGACTTCAATAGATACGAGAAAATCGTTCGATGTGCTCTCAAATTTGAGATGGAGATTCGAGTAACCCATCAGTCATATGGGTTTGATAAGAAGAGGAAAATGGAATTCAAATCAAAATCAAAAGATTACATTGAAAAGAAGATGAGCTTCCCCTTATTCCCAAAGTGTTGAAAGAAACATGGAGGGAGTTGTCTTAAAGGGACATGTAAATGTTTCAAATGTGGAAAGGAAGTTCATCGGGCATTTGAGTGCCGCAATGATGGGAAGAAGATGTATAAGGATGAAAACAAAGGAAGGGATACACAGAATGAACCTACTACACTTCAATGTTTCAAGTTCAATGATATGGGGCATTATGCCAATCAATTCCCAATTCCAAGGGTTGATGATGATGGCCGACGTCAACAAACTCTTAAGGCTAAAGACAAAGGAATGTCACATGCAATTTCTATCAGCGATGTGGAGTACGATAACGATGTGGTGAAAGGTACACTTACCATCCACTCTAAAGTAGAAAATGTCTTATTTGATTCTGGATCCACCAACTATTTTATTTATGAATAATTTTCAAACAGTATCAATGTATTACCTCAACAATTAGATGTTGAGTTATCTATGAGAACCCCTAATGGCACAACAGTCGCGTCAAATGTTTATAATTCTTCCCCGATTGATGTTTGTGGGAATGTGCTTCCTGAAAATCTTGTGATCCTTCTTATAGTGGAATTTTATGTGATTCTTGGCATGGATTGGATTTCTTTATATGGAGCACATATCAATTTCCAAAGAAGAGAAGTCACATTTTTTATTCCAGATCAATCTATTATCGTCTATCGATGAAATGATGAACATAACCTTCCAGTGTAAATTTCTTCCATCTTATGGGTCTTGACTCCACTGAATGAAGGTTATTTATATCAAATGGCTGGAGAGAAACTCACGATTAAGAATATTCTTGTTTGTACGAGAGTTTGATGATGCCTTTCCAGAGGAATTTCCAGGTCTTCCACCAAATCATGAAGTTGAGTTTTCAATAGAACTCGTACCGGGAGATTTGCATATTTCAAAGACACCTTATAGAATGGCCTCAATTGAGTTGCAGGAATTGAAGAAGCAACTACAAGAGAATATTGATAAGGGGTTCATACGCCCTAGTGTGTCGCCTTGGGGAGAACCTGTTCTGTTTGTTAAGAAGAAAGATGGATCAATGAGACTCTTCATTGATTATCAAGAACTTAATAAGGATCACTATCAAGAACATATATCCTCTACCGAACATTGATGACATATTTGACCAACTACGAGGAGCATAATACTTTTCCAAGATTGATATTCGTTCAGGGTATCATCAATTAAGGGTCAAAAGGGAGGATATACCAAAGACGACTTTCCGTACAAGGTATGGACACTATGAATTTATAGTGATGTCGTTTGGTCTTACTAATCCCCCTGTTATATTCATGTATCTGATGAATAGAGTATTTAAAGACTATCTTGATCAGGTGGGGGTAGTCATTATAGACGATATTCATGTATATTCAAAGAGAAAGGAAGAATATGAAGATCACTTGAAAATTATATTGAAGACCCTGAAAAAGGAGAAGCTTTATGCCAAATTTACCAAGTATGAATTTTGGAATCAAAAAGTTTCATTTTTGGGTCACATAATCTCAAAAGAGGGGATATCTGTGGATCCATCAAAACAGAAGTTATCGAAAGATGGTCGAGACCAACAACAATAACTGAGATCCGAAGTTTTCTTGGTTTGGCTGGATATTATCGATGATTTGTGAAATATTTTTCATGATTATCTAATCCACTCACCAGGTTGACTCAGAAAGGAGTTATGTTTGTTTGGACGGAGGAATGTGAATAGAATTTCACGGAGTTGAAAAGAAGGTTATCCAGTGCACATGTGGTCACACTTCCTTGTAGTGGAGAAAGGTTTGTGATCTACAGTGATGCATCCAAGAAGGGATTGGGGTGTGTTCTTATGCAAAATGATATGGTGATAGCTTATGCCTCATGAAAATTGAAAATATATGAGCAAAATTACCCAACTCATGATTTGGAGTTAGCTGTAGTAATATTTGTATTAAAGATTTGGAGGCATTATCATTATAGAGAAAGGTGTGATATTTATACTGATCATAAAAGATTATAGTATATTTCTCACACAAAAGGAGTTGAATATGTGCCAAAGAAGATGGTTGGGGCTGATTAAGGATTACAACTGCTCAATTTATTACCACCCTGGGAAAGAAAACAAGGTGGCAGATGCATTAAGTCGACAAGACCATGATAGCTTATCCATGATGAGGATCACAAAAGATCCAATATTTATGGATTTACAAAGGATGGATCTTGGAATTATAATAGAATGAGAAAATCATATCTTTCTCAAATGAATGTTCAACAATCTATAGATGTAAAGATTAAAGAGGCATAGAAAGAAGATGTAGAGTTACAAAAGAAGGTGAGAAATGTTCCTGAATTAAACCTTGATTGTGATCGGATAATAATGTGCAGGAATCGGGTTTGTGTTCCTCCCATCCCAGAATTAAAGAAGGAGCTGCTGGATGAGGCTCCTAGTTCTTCATTCTCTATTCATCTTGGAAGCACGAAGATGTATAGGGAACTGAATGAGTACTTCTGGTGGGATGGCAAGAAAAGAGATGTTGCTGAATATGTCTCTCGATTCTTGGTTTTTCAGAAAGTTAAAGCTGAGTTACAGAAGTCTAAGGGGATGTTACAACCATTACCCATACCCGAATGGAAATCGGAAAACATCACTATGGACTTTGTCACAGGACTTCCTAAAACATCCAAAGGCAATAATGCTATCTGGGTCATAGTTGATCTTCTTACAAAGTCTGCACACTTCATTGCTATTAGAGAGGATTTCTCTCTAGATCAGCTTGCCAGGATATATGTAAAGAAAGTGGTAAGATTGCATGGAGTACCACTTTCTATTATATCTGATCGGGATTTGAGGTTTACCTCAAAGTTCTGGAGAAGTCTTCAGTATACTCTGGATACAGATTTGATTTTCAGCACTGCTTATCATCCTCAGACGGACGGTCAGTCTGGGAGGACAATTCAAACTGTAGAAGATATGTTGAG
Organism: Viscum album; assembly: GCA_963277665.1. Classification (NCBI taxonomy): domain Eukaryota; kingdom Viridiplantae; phylum Streptophyta; class Magnoliopsida; order Santalales; family Viscaceae; genus Viscum; species Viscum album. Next base: position 1,391,079,408 of record OY728131.1, read on the forward strand.
AGCTTGCTTAATAGATTTCAAAGGTCGTTGGGATCAACACCTACCATTGGTGGAAATTTATTATAATAATATCTTTCACTCTAGTATTTAGATGGCTCCTTATGAAGCTCTCTATGGAAAGAAATTCAGGACTCCAACTTGCTCGGATGAAGTTGGGGAAAGAAAGCTATTAGGACCTGATCTCGTTGATGAAATGGCAAAAAAGGTCATATTTATTCAACAACACATAAGAGCAGCTTAGAGTCGACAGAAAAGTTATGCCGACAACCGAAGAAAAGACCTAGAGTTTGAAGTGGGTGATAAAGTGTTCTTAAGAATATCTCCCTGGAAGAGGGTCATTATATTTGGAATGAAGGGGAAGTTGAGCCCTAGATATATCGGTCCTTTCGAAATACTGGATCGTGTTGGAAAGGTAGCATACCGATTGGCGCTTCCACTAAATCTCTCTCAAGTTCACTATGTGTTCCATGTATCTATACTGAGAAACTACATACCCGATCCTTCACATTTACTCATCTCAGATGTTATACCGCTGGAGAAAGATATTTCTTATGAAGAACAGCCAATAGAGATTCTGGATCATAGAGGAAATGTCTTACGAAAAAAGACCACTCGATTGGTGAAAGTTTTATGGAGGAACCACCAATTAGAAGAAGCTACATGGGAGCTTGACGATATGATGAGGGAGAGGTATCCTCTTCTTTGTTACAAAGTGATGAATTTCGAGGGTGAAATTCATTTTAAGGGGGTAGAATGTAACACCCGAGACTTTTATGAGAAATATTTTCTTATTATGATATATAAATCATCAAAGTAATCTTTCACTACCCAAAACACTAGCTTGGCTTGCTTTACACGCAACTGCGGCCTTCCTCGATAGCTTGCGTCGTACGCAATACCGAGTTTCACTAAACAACGATATGCTATTAAAATATTATTAAAACTAGCTATTATGAATAGTAATAACCAATTTTTTTAATTTTGTAAATTATATTTTTCAAAATGGACTTCATTTTTGTATTCAGAATATCGAAATTAGCCTAGGGTGAAATTTTGGAATTTTTCTGGAAACTTTCAATTTTTGATGAATAGTGAAAACACTGGGTTACAATTTAAAAACCCAATTTTTATTTAAATAATTATTTATTTTATTTAAATTTATTTTAGGTCAAAATTAATACATAATACTTATATAAGTTCAATGTAATTCATTAGAGTAATTTTATAATAATTTTAGATATATAAAAATTTTATTGAACTTTTCACCGTCTTTTACCCACCTCCTAGGAAAATTTGAAAATTTACATAAAACATAATTTTACCACTTCTGTGAGTGGAATTTCAAAAATCAGAGAGACACGGTTTATGTCAGTAAGTAAAATGTGGTTCAATGAGATGAATATAGTTTTATGTGAATAGTACATTTTTTTACTTTTATTTACCACGGTTAAAAGTAAATAGGGTAATTAAGGGTTAAAATGATATTACTATTTCCCTAACACATGACCTAATTCTATTGGATAAGTATAATTCGACCAAAAACAACCTTAGAAATAAAATATGACCATTTATGCCCACTTGGATTAGATTAGGGCATTTATTATTAATTTATTTAAAGAAGGGTTAAAATAGATAAAATCATTGTTTAATAAGTAAATAATTTTTAATATAGGGTTGTACATACGATAAATTCGACTATAAATATTAATTACAATTATAAAATGATTTCCTACATAATTTAATTTTATTTGTAATTTTTAGACATTAAATAATTTCATTTATGTATGACACAAAGATGATGCAGAAATTATATTATTAATGAAATATTGACATAATTGATGTTATAAATAACAAATTAAATGTAATTTGAGGCTTTTTATGAATTCTAATAATTTTATAGGTTAATATAACAAGTTATTATTGATTTAAGTCACTTTTTTCGAATTAATCATTCTGTTATGAATTCGACAAAAACAATTACTAAATAGTGTCAAAATAAACAGAAAATAATTTTTAAAACAAATATTATATTATTGATTGTTATTGTATTCCTAAACAACTAAGGATTGGCCAAGATACTTATATCATGATATTGGTATCATTAATGGACCACTTGGGGGTCTCTTGGGTGTTTATGGTATGTTTATTAACTATATAATATAAAAATACGAAGTGACATGGTAAATGTCAATCTAATTAACTATGAGTTAAAACTAAAAGATAAGGTTAATATAATGACCTAAACATGTCTAAATTCTATTGGATGAGAGGAAATATACCCATACCCACCTTATCTTATAAATATATCAATTTGGAGCTATTAACAACCGAATTTTATTTTATAATAAAATAATATTTTTTGTTATTCCAAATGTGCCCCTCTCCTCCCTTATAAAAGGGCACCTCCTCCCTCTCCTCCTCACAACAATTTGAGCCTTCAAGCTCATCCAACACCTGACAAATTCTCCTCTACACTTCCCTAGAAGCATCCTAGAAGTCCTGGTCTTTTTCAAAGACCAATTGTAGTGCCCTAATAGGAGGTCTCAAAGAGGTGATTCAAAGAAGAGGTAATGCTCGTTACCGATTCTTTCATCATTATTTCTTCTTCCACTTATTCTTCTTTAGTTGTTTCATTATGAAGTAATAACATCAGTATCAATAATATACTTATATGTTATTATATGTATGAAACAACCCTATTTCACTATTTATCCATCCTACGGAAAATGAAATCACCTCGCGTGCGTACGTACGGAATACCGTCTCCACGCCGTGGTGTAATCTATTTTCCCACACCACCTTACTTGGATGGGTATAATGGTGTAAATAATAGCTCTATATGATTATTATTAAGTGATATTGATTCTGAAACAGTACACACACACCAATACAATTCCACGATCATCAGAATGGTATCATCGCACGTGCGTACGTACGGAATATCATCTCCACGATGTGATGTGACTCGTTCTACATGATCTTGATGGCATAATGATTATATAAATGAATCGAATGAATGAATATGATATATATTACACTAATACCATTCTGTAAATTAGGTATCTATAACCTAAAGATAAGAATAATAATTTATTCGACAAAACACGCATAAGAACAAAAAGTAATAAACACCCGAATAACAATTAGTAATGAAATATTACAAATACGAAGATAAGAATATGACAATATATGATATCATAACAATAAGTATGATTCTGGAATAAGTCAATAACATTATTTAAATCATTATATAGGAGGATCAGACACTTACGAAGCAAATCAGACCTAAGGGAAGGGAAATAACACAATCTCATTTCTATCCAAGATTGTTTATACTTTGGAATTTACTGGGGTGTATTTTATCATCCAAATCCATGTTTCCTCAATATGTAATATTATTTCCATCCACCTACAATTGTTTAAATCCAATTTTACCCTTCGGTGAGTTTTAGTAAAGTATATGAAAGGAATCTTTTGTCGTTTTTCGTACGAGGTACTTTTTTACTTTTCCAACAAAATTACGAGAATAATGTTTTTTAACTTATACGACATGAATGGATTTTTAAAACATTATTTCCAAGAAGATTACTTTACATGTTTTCATGTTTATTTTTAATCTACTTCTTTTATTCTAAAATTGTATGTCATGTTAAGAAAGGAAAAATGGTTTTGAAGTAGAAAGGATATTTTCTTCAAGAATGGAGTTCAAGTGTTTTATGAAAATTATTTTCCATCTAAGATAATATAGGGTTCGGTTTCTATCACTATTTTTACATTTATTTGATTATGTAATGATGGAATTATTTTTATGATGTCCTTTTATCTTATATGGATTATATTAGGAAGGAATGGTGTTTAAGATTCCCATTTTTATTACATGGGTTATGCAATGATGTATGATTTTGTGGTACACGTAATAATGGTATCATTATGATATGGGTGGGACCTATATCTCCCTCGAATGCATTGAGTAAAGATTTTATATCTCATGCGATAGACATGGATGGAATGGAAGGTTAAACCGGTTTAGTGAAATAGGACTGAAACGAGGAATGAACTCGGTTCAGAAATGGAATTTTTCCACTAAGATAGTATTGGCAATGAGTTTTGAATAATAAGAAATGATTATCTATGATTATGTGTGTATGACACAATGATCCATGTTTTATGTTATGATTATTGGGATTACATTTCACTTCTATGATTTATCGCATGGTATGAAATTATGATTTCTTTTTCAGGATAATATTTCCAAAATGTTATGTTCATTATGTGATTTATTTTTCTTTTGTTTACCCTTACTGAGCATTTGAGCTCACCCTTTGGTATGTTTTCTTTTCCCCAGGTCAGAAAGATGTTTATTAATTAAGATATTCCAAAAGGGACTATAGATATGATGAAATAAATGGGAGATAGTGTAGACTCTTTATGAACCAGTTGTTTATGTTTCCCAGTTTCTAAAGACATTATACCTATATGGTCCTTCCATGGTTTTGTTATATGTTGTAATAAGTATTCTTCAATTTTGATGTTTTAACAATGTATGTAAAGTATGGGTCTTTATATATATCTCATTTTATTTTATTTACTAAGCATTTTAATTGACACTTTCATGTGTTTGATTCCCTACTTAATGAATAAAGGATAAGGAAGGGTATTCTAAAGAGGAAATCTATGTGGGATGCTTATTATGGGGATGTTGAATATCATTCATAAAATAAGAATATTGAATATGTAATCTCCAAAGACTCTAAACCTTTATTGTTCATTAATAGATCATGTTGTTTTGTATTAAATATTGAAAAAAATAGATGCAATGATTGTGTATGATATGATTTGGATGTTATATTTAAGGTGTGTAGAAGATAGGACAGTGGGTGACCTTTTATATGTGTAGTGAGTGAAACACATAAATTTTTTGAAAATAAAAATGTGTACCCACATTTCAAACATGAAAAATTGTTCTAAAATATAATATTAACGAATATATGTATTTATTGGGTAAAAATATACTAATAAAATATAGTGTAGAAGGTTTTTTGTTTTATTTTATCACATGTATTTTTAGGTTTAAAACCATGGAAAATCCATTTATTCCTTTATCATGATAAATAAATTTTAGAGTTTTTACTATTAATAATAGAATGAATAATGGTGATATTATTAGATAATATAAACTATCATGACTCAAAATATGGAATCTATTTTTTTCAATTTCATTCATTTAAGTGGTGAAATATAATTTAAAATTAATCCTATATACACAATGAGACAAAGAGTTTTCAAAGAGAAAATATTCAAAAGCTTAACAAGTTTTTAAATAAAATTTAACATAAATATGATTATAATGATACAATTTAGATTAATAGATATATAATGGAACTAATTTTTAATTTAATCCAATTGAAAATATAATTTAACTTTAAAAATAATTAAATGGAAGGGTATTTTTCAAATAAAATTCAGAATTTTCCACTATTCATAAAAAAATGAAACATTTTATAAAAACATTGAAAATCCACCCCAGAATAATTTTGATTTGATTATTTTAGAAATGAGGTTAATTTAATAAAATCTATTTTATACACGGGTTAGAATTTAATTTTAAATTTGACATGTAAAGGGTGATTAAACTGTCTTTTAGAGAAATATTGTTTTTAGAAAAAAATTCAAATGATTATTATTTTATTTATAGTTAATTAATAACCATAATTTTAATAATTACTATTTAAACACTCCAATTAAATTACTAGGTTATAAATTAATACTATATTATATTTAACATCAAATTAGGATTCTATAAGCTATCAAAAGGATTAAATTAGAACAAATATATTTCATGGATTGTGTAATCTTGGTATTTCATGTCCCATAAAATATCAAATATAATGTTATTATATTATAATTTTTAGGTCTTACAATCCCCCAAACTTAAATAAATTGAATCCCCATAATTTAAAAAAGATCTCAGTAATTAAGGGTTTGACATTTTGAAATAAAATTATTGAAAAAACTAAATAGTAAAATTGTTAATAAAATATCCTCATAGTAATATATAACGAGATGTATAAAAGTTATATGAATTTACACATAAATAGGTTTCTATGATAGAGAAAATTTTGTGTAATGTTAAGATATAGACATATAACAAAAGTGATAATATTTAAATAGAGTAATTGCGGTGCTTGATCAAAATATATTGAATGGTCAATGGGATGTTAAGGGCCTAGAAACATAATATATTTTATGTCTTAAAATACCATATAATTCATTATATGTGACTATAATATGTTAATATTTTTTCGATATCATTTTCCTAATGTTTTTGAATTATTTTACAATCTAATTATATAATGAACAATAATTGATATGTTTCTATTTTATATTCTCAATTTAATCCTTTTATCTTCTATTAATTTATAATTCATCCCTTTCTCTAATAAATGAATAACCAAAAATGAATTTGTATGGCTAAATAACAAAAAAATTCTTCTTAATATATTTTAATTTTTCTTAATGTGTGAAAATTTATTTTATTTGTCTCTAACTATTTTCTAAAACTATTATGGTTAGTACTAGTTATCTAATATAATACATTATTCAATAAAAAACAAAATTAACATCACATGTTCGTCATTAATATTTATTTTTTAAATATTTTAACTAAATACGGTGAAATATTATCCAGGACATCATGAAATCTAGTGGTTAGTGTTAAATCCGTAACATTAATCGATTATGTGTTCAATCCCCGTGGACATTCTAGATATGATATGTTGTCACCAATCATGTGTTTTTTCCTTTTTATGAACTCTTTTAATATAATTTTTATATGTTTTTAAAAACAATTTGATGAAAATCCTTTAAATAATGTTAATCATGAAATAACCTTTTACATATGTTTTAAAAGAACCCATTTTTTTAAAAGATTAATAATATTATTTACTGTTATTATAATGTCATTAATGATAAGATTGACCCTATTTTTTACCAATAACATTAAACATATGTCTAAAAAAATTTAAGGCATTATTCCTCAAATAATATATCTCCTATAACAAATGAAAGCCATAAATTTCTCAAAAAAATAATTAATCATTGTAGAATCTCAGCACATATAACCCAAAAAGATAATTTTACAAATATGAACTTATGATCAATCTTAAACTCATTATACCATTATGGTAACCATAAATAATAAGAATATTAAGACATATATTCTTCATAAATTTAACAAAATAATTAAAATTTTCATGATTCTTATACAAAAATTACTATTAGTAAAAATAATTTGAAATTGTAATTATATACTCCCAACAAATACTTCAACCATTTTATTTATATATAGGTCCTTTCTTTTTATATTAGTTAATAATTAGATTATAGAATTGATTTGGATAATGCTTTGGTTCTCCAAATTTATGATAGTGAACTATATATGGATCCATATGATAAGATTTATTTTCTCCCATCATACTATTCATTTTCATCAATAATTATTTTCTTTATGACCTTCCTATCCCCAAATAAATCATTTTAAAACTCTTTAAGATTCCCTATCTTCAATCTAAGACACCATAGTCTTATCCATAATCATTTTTTTTATCATATATTAAAATCCATCTTAATTTTTTGTTATGAAAATGTGTATTATCTAAATAATATACCCAGAGAGTGTCAACATATGTGCATAGTAATGGATATTTTCATCTTCTAGGTGATGATCTGGCCAAGACTAATGTACCTTTTTAGAGTTACTACCCCTATCTAGAAACATGTCCACTTGTACTGTCCAGAAAGAGATGTATTTCTAGGTAAAACCGCATAATCATTACCTTACCAAAATTTTATGATGTTCTTTTATTCAAATCCTAAAAGTATATTATATGGTTATGATCCCTAATATTTTTTATCTTAATTCTATTTCCCATGGTTTCTACTAAACTTCCTATAATACAAATTGTAGAGACCCTGACCCCAGTATACCACGGTCTATGTGTGATTTATTAAATTGACATAAGATACAAGGAAACACATCATGAAAGACCAAATTTGTTAATGTTATTGTCAATGTAGAAACATGCATGAGTCTTGTATTACATTTGAATACCCAAACGACAAAACAATTTTTTTAAGAATAATATAATTCCCAATATCATGTCATATCACATAAATCATAGTACACTTCATAGAATCATTTGGAGTGAATAATATGGTGAGCTAAAATTCATAGTAAGGGTTAAGTATAGTTGAATATATCATTAATCAATAAATAATAATCAATATGGAAAGGTAAATAACTTAACACACATTCCCCTAATAGAAAAATTCATACATAATTTCATATGTCATAATAAAAATTTCAACGTAAATAACTTAGACACACAACATTTAATCAATTCCCAGAGAATGAAATGCATCCAAAGAAAATATCATTAGGAAAATCTCATGGATAATCAAATAACTAAATTATCAATGAATTAAATTCATAATTATAGGATTCCAGGTTTCTGGAATATGGTACATCTACCATGAAGACAATTTATAAGACAATGTATAACTAGTTATATTACTGATTTATGTCATTAGACTTCCAATGTAGTGAGGCTATTTCTACAACAAAACCCCACATGGATTTTCATGTCCAAATAATTTCTCATATATCGATTAATCTATTAAATTCGTGAACAATGTGTATTCTTATCAAATATCTATTTTGAATAAATTATACTGATTATTAATATTTTCCTATACAATGAAATAACATTCACTATAAAATAGTACCTATTCAAATTATAAGTTTTTTAATAAATAAAATTTCCTATGCTAATTAATATAGATATTTAGCATTAATTTATTGTCTAATGATCACATGACAGAGAATATTTCAAGGGAAAGTAAATGAATATAAAAATGAATAAAAAAAGTAAATTGTATTACTTGACTGGATCGAATTGATAATAAAACAAACATATAATGAATAAGAATGGTATAAATAGAATATATCCCCACTGGAATATATGAAAAATAATGGTTTGTAGTCATTTATGAATAGAAATACCATAAATAGTTGTTAAAAACATTCTTAAGGAAATTATAATTTCTATTTTAGAAACAAAATATTAAAACTAAAACTTCTAAAAACATTATTAAAATAAATTCCATTGAAAATAAACTTCTAAACATCTAAAATACTCATTAAAACATTTTAATATTTAGGACAAGTAGAAATTTCATTTATGTCGTACATATTAAAACAAATATTCCTTTAAATTTTTTTTGTTAAAGAAAAATTTGTACTGTTTTGGAAAGGATTTTAATATTTCTTAAAAAAAATTCAAAAAAAATTCATGAAATAATTTTTATAAGGCTATAAACGTTTTGGAAAACATTTTTAGAACGAATGGTTTTGAAAGAATATAGATTTCTGAAGAAAGAGAAAAATATGGTTGAGTTTTTGTAAAAATATTTTATCACCTATTTTATGTACCCAAGTGTGGTAAAATGGTAATATTACATGAAAATATCATGAATAACAATATGAGAAAAAAATAAAATTGGTTTATCAACTAGTGATTGAATAAATTCCTTTAACGGAAATTTGCAATTAAATAATCACGATTAGAAAAAGATTGTGAAATAAACCCTTACAATGATCATAACATAGAAGTGAAAATTAATCAATGAAATTTTTATGAATATAAAAATTAAATCCATATAAAATTATTATAAATAAATATATATATAGAAATGAATCATTACATTCATAATCTTATAATATCAAATATAACTAAGGGGTAACATTTCTAAATGTAACTAAATTGGTTTATCAAATTCTTTACCATATAATAAATTTTTATGTCAAAACCCTATGATATGAAATATATCAAATTAATTCAATAAAATACCATGAGTTATTAATGAATAATTATATTATATATCAAAGGTGTATTATATACAACATAAAAAATAAATTAGGTTCATAACATTACAATATGCCTCAATAAAGGGAAATTGAGAAGAAGTCCCTTACGTCTGAATTCCTTTTTGTGAAACATGATTTATCCTACATTATTGTGTTTTTAAAAAAGTTATTAACTAATTATGGAACCATACATATTTTTATAATATCATATATGATCATTTTATAACATCTTATTGCCCGTTCATTAATAATATTTCATTATTTTCATTGATTTTGGTGTTAATTTACTTATTTTCTCATTCATGTTTTTTAGGAAAAGATTAGTTCTTATAAATATTATATTATCCCATAATCTCAATAATAATAATAATAATTAAATAATTATTATATTTATATATTAATTTTTCTTAGAGAACCAATCATGAATTACTGTTATGAAAAATGAAGCATGTTACAATCATGGAGAGGGTAGGTCGTATGTAAGCATGAGTAACATTTATATTTTACAATGATCATCAATGAAAGAAGGTACATAATATTTTATATTTCCATATTTATAGTTATTTAATATATATAAAATTATTTTATTAAATATACTTATATATATATGATCCATGTGTTGTAGTGATGAAAAGAGAGTCTTATTGCATCGTGAAGTTGTTAGTTTACATATACACGAACGATGTTATCATTTTTATATTTGATATATATGATGATATATTAAATTTTAAAATGATAAATATATCATTAATATCATAATTTTTTAATTTATCTCACATATATTAATTATTTTTATCCTTATCACCATTATTGCAATTTGTTATTGAAAAATGAATTGCATCTCTTCATAAGGCTGTAATCCACCATACACACGACCCCAATAGAATGATTCATTAAAACGTTATATAAGATATAATTACATTAGTGGTATAATTATGTTATTGATTACTTATATATATTTTATATCATTCATTACACCTAATCCTGAGAGGCGGTAATGGAAAAACTAATGACATCAGTTCATGAGTTGGTAGCCCTCCATACACTCGAATGATGATTTCAGAAATCATTTGATGTAATTGTAGAAGGTTGTGGATCATTAAATTAAAATAACAACATATAATTATATATAATATAATGAGTTTATTATATGATTATGTTTTAATAATAATTGAAGGATATGGAGGAAGAAATAAAATAAAAAATCATATGGAAGTGTGTTCCCTATTCTTCAGGTAACACCCTTGTGATTGAACCATAAAACATTTTATGAAGGATTTATGCCCAAAATAAGGATTTTAGTATAATATAAGGGATGTTAGGAAGTTTTTTTGATAAGTCTTATCCCATAAAAATGGGTTTTATGGTGTGAATATGATTGGATAGTGGTGGCCTTTTATAAGTTAGGTGAGTGACACACATGTAATTCTTGAAAATAGAAAAGTGGAAATGTATTTTTATTATTACAAATGGGTAAAATAGATTATTATCTAAAATTATAAATTAATAGGTCAAAATATGAATTGAAAATATATTTTATACAAGTGTTCATGTAATCATAACCCATATAGTTTTTGTTTACCCCCAAGGTAAATCAATTTCTACTTAAATCACAATAATTAATATTTACTATATATATTATGAATTATGGTATTAAATTATATTAATAATGTAATATAATAATTATTTTTATTATTTTGATCATTGAATCTATTTTTAAAAATTTCATTCATATAAATTAAAAAATATAATTTATAATTAATCCCGTGGACACATGTGACAATGGGTTTTATAACAAGAAATTGAAAGAAATTGAAGAAGTTTTTATATCAAATTCAATATAAAAACGATTAAAGTGAGCTAAATTTGATTAACTGATATATTATTGAACTAGTATTACTTAAAAACTATTTAAGAATATAATTTACCTTTATAAATAATTTTAATTTAAATGTTTTTTTCCATTAAAATATAGTATTTGTCATTATATATCAAAAAATTAAATTTTTAAGAAAATTACCAAAAAAATAACTCTGTAAATTTATTTATATTTTGATTTAAAAAATGAGTTTCATTTTATCAAAAAATATTCCTAAAATTTGTAAAAATTATGTTTAAATTTTTTTCAAAGAACGAATAAACTATCTTATTGGAAAAATTCAGATTTTCATAAATCCTTTTTTTATTTTAAATAATTCTTATTTTATTTTCAATAAATAGGTATCCATAATTCTCATAATTCGGTTATTAATATTAATACCCTCCAATTTAATTAATTGTTTGTAATGGTATTCGTTATTATTGTTCAGTTTGACTGTAGTTTTTTTTGTGTTCTGCAAGATACCGATATGAATAAATTTAAATAAATATATTTCATGGGTTATTTAACCTTGGTGTAGTGTTTCATAGAATAAATGGAATAAAATGTCCTTATTTTAAAATTTATAGTTTTAATATTCTCACACATTAAATAAATTCCATCCTCACAAACTAAACTTGGTCTCGATGATTAATATTTTAACATTTGGAAATACCATTATTAAAAAATCACATGGTAAATGGGTTAATAAAATATCCACTTAATATGAGAGAATAGGGTGTAAAATGTTCATATGGAATAACGCATCACTAAGTTTCTAAGTAGAATATATTTTTTGTCATTAATGATATGGATACTAATGAAGATCATAAATAATTGTAGAGATTGATTGAGGTCTTCAATCAAAATCAAGGGAATGACCAAAGAAAATTTAAGGGCCTCAAAACCATAAAAATGTGATGATTTAAAATACCATCTGATATATTTTTTTAGAATTTAATAGGATAAAATTTTTTAATATCTTCTTCCTAATGTTGAGTTTTTTTTTATAATCTATTAATATAAATAATTACACTTAATTGATATGTTTTTATTTCATAAGAAAGTTTTCATATTATGTTTTTTCATTGATCAATTTCAAATTTGTCCCTTTCTTCAAGATATGACTATCCAACAATGAATTTTTTATATATTAATTACTAAAATACAATTTTTATTGATCATAAGCTCCATAATAGAGTGACAAGTCGTTCTGCCTATCTTTAACTATTTTTCAAATGTAACATGATTATCACAAGTTATAAAATATAATAAATTAATCTATAAACCTTGAAAGTATCAGCACATGTTCATCATTAATATATTTGTTTGAAATAATTTAACCAAATAAATGGTGTATTAACAAGGACATAATGTAGGGAAATGGTATGTGTTAAACCCTTATCATACTTCAATCATGGGTTCAGGCCCCATGGCGTTTCTAAATTTGACAAATTGTCACCATGTATTTGGGATTTCATTTTATAATCTATATTATAATGATTTATCTAACATTAATAAAAAATACAATGGAAATTCTTGAAATAAAATTTATCATTAAATAAAAAATTTATTATGTTTTTCAATACAACGATTTTTTTCAAAAACTATATTAACCTTTTTTAATTATTAATATATTTTAATTAATGATCATATTCACCATAAAGGTAACTATAACAATAAACTTAAGTCACTAAAATGTAAATGCATTATTCATTAACTACTCTTTCAATAAAAATAGATTATTGCCCAAATTTTCCACTAGAATATCATTAATAATTCTGGACTACAATCATATAAAACTGAAAAACTAGTGTTTAGGACATTGAACTAACAATAAATCTTAATCTAATTATCCCATGATGGTATCCATAACTATTATGTTATTTAAAACATGTATTATTCTAAAAATTAACAAAATCATTAATTGTTTCATGATTCTTATACCAAAATACCATCGGTAAAAATACTATTATAATATAATTATGAAATCAAAGTGAATGCATAATCAATTTTATTTCAACATAGGTCCTTCCATGGTCTAGGATTTATCATATAGAAAACATTATTGATGCAGATAATACCTTGGTTCTCCACATTTATGAAAATAAACTATAAATAGATCCCTATGATGATATTTATTTCCTTCCATAGTACTCTTAATTTTCCCTCAGAAACCCTTTTCATTATTAATTTCCTTTGCACACAAAAAGTATTTTCATGTTCTGTTGAGACACCTTCTTTTCAATCTAAGACATATTAGGTTTATCCTAAGTCTTCATTTTATCCAACTATAAAAATAATTCATAATGGGTTTTAATTAAAATGTGAATTATGTAAGGAATATACCTAGGGGTGTCAAATCAGTTGCGTACTAAGAACTTTTTTCATGCATCGGGTGATGACCAGGTTAATACCAATGTTCAGTTTTCTATATTATTTCACATATCTACAACTTTTCTATATCCATGTCCACTTTTTTTATCCAAATAGGGATGTATTTCTAGGAAAACTCACATAATATTCACCTTACTAAAACATCACTATTTTGTATATACTTATCATTAATGTCTATCATTGTGTTATGATCCCTAATATATGATTTCCTATATCATGTTCTGAATATTTCTACAAAAATTCGTCTGATACCAATTGTAGTGACCCTTGACCTTTTATTTGGGAGACAAGTTCTACTTTATTACATTTACATATGATATAAGGAATAATATCATAAAGGACTGAAAAGTCCAGTTTTCTTGGTAAATAGACACCTACATCATTCATTCATTTAATTTTAAAACAAAAAATATAAGACAATTTTTTTTCAAGAATAATATTATTCCCTCTCTCATATATTTTCACATCAATTATAATACAAATCCTAGAATCTGATGGAAAGAAACAAAATAAGGGTGATTGTAAATCCTCAGTAAGGGTAAAGTACAATATAATTTATCATGAATAAATAATGAAAAGTAAAAATTGAATTCTAAATAACTAAACCAACATTCCATTTAATGAAAAATAGATTCCATATTTAGATAACGAATAATCAATATAGAATAGTAAATAACAAAAAACAAATTTCATTCAATTAATACACTAAGAACAATATAAATCCAAATATAATATCATTATTGAAATATAAATGATGGTAAGATAAATATATTCTCAATAAAATAAATGATTAATTGATATAAATCATGTATCATGTAAATGATACCTCTTCTATCAAGACATTTTATAATAATGTTTAAAACTACTTGGTGAAAAATTATATGTCTTTCCCAATTGATATTATGTTATCATAATGATTATCATCATGAGACTACAAATATATAAAGGGGATATTTAAAATTGGGACCTAGAAATTTCTTAATTTTCAAATTATTCCTCTTATATCAAATAATATATTTAATTCATGAATAATGTGTTATATCATCAAATATCTAAATTGATGACAGAAAACAAATTATTAATATTTCCATGGACATTCACATAACATTCCATGTAAAAAAATGTATTTAGAAAATGTTATATGGTTTAATAAATAATCTAATCAATGATAAATAATATTGGTATTTAGGGGAAATTTAATGTCCTACGATCAATGGAAAGTGAATATTTCAAGTGAATTATAATGACTACACAAATTAAACATGAAAGAAATTTTCTATATTATCATTGGTGAAAATGATCATAAAAATTCAATAAAAACAATATTTATGTTATCAATACAATATATCATTAGTGGAAAATATTTTTAATAAATTTTTACTTTTATTGATAAATAGAATTTCCATAAAATGATATTTAAAAACATTCTAGAGGAAAAAATAATTTTAATTTTTAAAATAACATTTGAAAACCAATGCATCAAAAATAATTTTTAAAAATAATTTTTTATGATAAGAGCCTTTGAATATTATTATTTAATATTAAAAAACATTATTATCCTTTATGGATTAAAATTCAATCCATACCATACATGTTAATATAATTATTCCTTAACATTTTTAAGTAAAATACAAATGTTCATTGTTTTTTATAATGATCAAAAAATTACTTAAATTTTTTTATAAAGTAATAATTACTTTAATAAATTATTTTTAAAATAATGAATCATTTTTAAAACATTTCTATAAAACATGGCTTTGGAAGAAATCATATTCTCTCCTAAAGAGGAAAATAAATTTGGATTTTCCAAAAAAAATATTTTATCAGTTGCACTAAGTAAAAAAGAGAGGTAAAATGATAATATTACTTGAAATATTATAAATACATAGAAGAGAATAAATTTAAATGTTTTTATCAGATAATTATTGAATAATTTCCTTCAAATTAATCTTGAGAATCAACAATCTCGATTATAATTAGATTGTGAAATAAACCCTTACAATGATCATAACATAGCAGGGAGAATTAATCCATGAATACATTATGTTTATCCACTATAAATCCATAAACAATAATTCGAAATAAAATAATTTATTTTCTAAATTCATTTCAAACATAATATTAGAATATAAAAAGACAATTATAGAGAAATATACCTCAATGAAATGAAATTGAGTTATGAATATCTTTACCACTTGGAAAATTTTATGTCAAAAACCCATTATGTGAAATTTTTAAAATGAAATAAAAAATTACCACGAAATATTAATGAATCATTATATAACGTGTCATAAGGTAAATATATAGATCATATAAAATAAATGGGGTGCATGCCATTAGAGTATGCCTCAATGATGGGAAATTGAGAAGAAGTCCCTTGCCTCACACTTCATTTCGGTTAAACATTCATTAACCTCCAGTGTAGTTGTTTTAAAAAAGATATTAACTTATTATGGAACAATAATAATATTTATAATATCATGTATTATCCTTTAACAACATCATATTACCCATTCATTAATAATCATTCATTATTTTCATTGATTTGGGTGTAAATTGCCTTCTTTTCTCATTTATTTTTTATTATAAACATACCAATTATTGTGAATATTAAATATCTATATCATATATATAATTAAAATGAAATAATTATCATAATTATACACTAATTTAATTTTAAAAACAAATAATTAAATATGTTTTTGAAAAATAATGTAAGGTATGATAATGGAGACGGTAGGTCTTGCGTACGCATGAGTTACATTTACATTTTCCAATGTTTATTAGGGAAATAAGTTAACGAATAATATTATTTAAATAATTATCATAATTATATATATTATTATTTTTATTTATTTTAAATATAATTATATATATAATCCTTATAGTGTGGTGATGAAAAAAGCGTCGCATAGCTTCATAAAGGCTGTAGACCACACATACACAAATGATGTTCTTATTTATTAGTAAAAAAAGAAATATGATCTTTTAAAATGATAAATATATCATTGATATCATAAATATTTCATGATTATATAATATACTCATTATTTTTATCCTTATTACCTTCCATATAAGTCTTTAGTTAAAAATGAATAGCATCGCTTTGCAAAGCGGTAGTCCTCCGTACATGAGAGATGTTTTCGTATACCCTAGCGAATTAAAAATAATATACTAAATGTGATATTATGAATCCATAGATAAAATTTATATGCATCATCATACACATACATGCGATGTTTTAATTGAAAAAATGATATCGGTTCGCAAGGCGGAAGTCCATCGTAAAAACGAATGATGATTTCATAACACATTTGATGGATGTAATGAGTTTTTATGTTCATTGCCATAATAGAACAACATATTAGTATATTTAATATATGGGGGTTATTGTATCATATTATTTTAAAAATTATTTAATTATTATTAGTAATAAATTTAATAAATATTCTCATTAAATAATGTTACCTCATCATAAGGTAACCTCCTTAGGGTTGGACAATAATCCTTACTTGATTAGCATTCTTCTCAAAATAAGGTTTCTAAGATTATAGGAGGGAGGATGTTTATAGTTTTGGTTAGGTATTATATTAAATGAATATATTTATGTTGATAATAAGAGAGGAGTTTGGGTTGCATTTTAAAAGTAAGTTGAGTGGAACACTTGTAATGTTTGCAATGAAAATGGAGCACCCAAATCTGTCTCATGCCACATGCATATAAAATATTATATAATAGACGAATATACATCATAAGGTAAAAATATATTTATAAATTATATTTTATAAAAAAAATTACATCATTTTAACCCTTATATTTTTAGTTCAACACCCCTAGAAAACCCATTTTTACCTTAACTACGATAAATGTTTTCAATTATCATTACAATTATTTATGGTAAAACATTAATTCTAAATTATTAGATAATATAAATTATTTTTATTAATAATATGGAATCAATTTTTAATAATTCCATTCAAATAATTATTAAAATCTAATTTAAAATTAATCTCAAATATTGTATGAGAAAATGAGTTTTTAATGATAAAATGTTAAAAAGTTTACAATTTTTTATATACAAATTGAATATAAAAATGATTCAAACGACCTAATTTAGTTTTATATATATATATATATAATTGATCTATTCATAATTTAAAACCAATTAGAAATATAATTTAACTTTTTTAATAATTTGAACTAAAATGTTGTGTTTAATTAAAATTCAATATTTTTTAGTATTCATTTAAAAATGGATCATTTTACAAAAATCCCAAAAATTAAATTTTTGATAATTTTGATGAATTGATTTAAAAAATGAAGATATTTTTATCCAATAAAATCTTTATAATTCGTAAAAATTAAGTTCAAATTATGTTTGAAAAGTGATACTATATTACCGTTTAGGAAAATAACATTTTAAGATATCAATAATTTTTATTTTAAATGGTTATTATTTTATTTATAATTACAATATAACAATAATTATCATAACTTAGAAAGTAATATTCATAAATTCCAATTTAAAGAATAGGTTATAGCAGTGTACTATATTATGGTTCACTTCGACTCAGGGTTGGGTGTTACACATGCACTCGATGGGATTAAATTTTAAGGGGTATATTTCATGGGTTGTTTAAGCTTAGTGTTATTTATCTCAGAATCTATAGAATATTTTGTTCTTATTATTCTCAATTTATGGTGTAACATTTCATAATATTCTATTATCTATCATAATAGGAATCCTTAACTATTATTCTATGTTATAACTTAATATTCTTATCTCCAATATTTCCATTATTACATTGGAATATCACCTTATGGAAATTTTCTTTATAATTAGTTGGTGAATTGACAATAGGCCTAGTATTATTATGTTTCAAGGTGTTCATCTCATTATCCATGGAATATATCTAATGTTTTTAAACTCTTTTACTAATATCATGCTTATAGTTATGTTGATCGTGACACAATATCGTAGATACTGTTTAAAAAAAATAGAAACTTATCAAATTGGTTGAAATGAGTAATATGCATAATATTTCTCTTAGATCAATCATATTTTAGATGATAGTCACTAGTAATAATAGAAGGCTCAATGTTTTAGTCTAAATTATTTTTGAACTAAAAATTTGTCAGAGATTGAGGATTAGGTGGAGTAGGCTAGATGGGATCCTCAAATTGGGAGGGCTGATCGATCACAACACTCTCAGTTTCTAGTGTATAATATCTTTTATAAGTTAGTGACTTGTATTTTAGAGAAATAGATTCATTGAATAATATATATTATCATATTTTATATTTTATATAATTTATTTTATCAACCCATCATTTATCACCTTTCACCCATTTAGGATATCGAATTAATATACTTTTAACATGTGTGTGTTCTAATTTATCAATTTTAATGTGGGAATAATCTATAAACACGGATACACATAAATGGTTGTATGAAGGGGGTTATTTATTAGTAATTATTTTAGAATTTAAATTTATTAGTATTTTAAGAATGTATATTTATATGAAATAATGCATAACTTACTTACAAGGATCAAAAGCACTTGGGATGGACCAATTATACATGATATCTATAGACCCACTCTAATGTTTTGTGGTTCATTAACTTGATCAAACCATGAGTTTGGGGACTATAACTAGCAGTGAAATGTATCAAAATTCCTTTACACTCAAAAAATTGAAAAAATTCAATTGAAAAGTACTCCAGTCCATCATCTATTCTCAGAGGTTTAATTTTTATTAAATTTTGATTTCAATTAAGGGATTTCTATTTTTTCAATGTATCAAACCCAAAATATTTAATTTTAAGAATATAAAATAAAAAATTTATTTAAAACCATCTATAAAGATAAAAAATTAGAAGCCTCATCGATGAGATGTTGTTTTAATGGGACCCCATATATCAATGGGGTCCTCGGTGGTGGGGTTTGTCCTATGAGTGGAGGCTCTCATCCATTGGGCATCTCTAGGTTTTCCTCGGTGGTGGCTCGAAGGGGGGAGGCTCGTGCAGTCTTCAGCATTGAGGTTGAGGCTCTTTGGAATTGCCTAACCCTCCCCATTGTTCCTGCTTTCCCTTTCACAGGTTTGGGGCTCATTTTGATGGATTTACTAGTGGAGATTTGTTGGTGTTCTTGATGTGTCGTCGTCACTGGAGTGCCTCCATCCTTCCTCGTCAACCCCTCCTGCTTCACGTGGTTCATCCTATTCGGAATCCAGTGAGGGTTCTTCCATTGTTTTGATATGACCAGTTTCATGCCCAGAGCGTCTTTTCTGGCTCAGATTCACTCGAATACCCTCAACGACGACGCTCCCTCAATGTGTGGTTGGGTCTTCCAGTACTAGGTGATGAAGTCTCGGCTACATGCTCCTTGGTTCGTTATCCTTTTTGGGTTACTTTGGTTGTGGTGTTGGAGGGTGTCTCGTAGATGTGGCTGGGTTATTTCTAGCTTCCGTTCTAGCGCTGTGATGCAGAATTTGGTGGAGGATCTTAGCATGATTTATTTTTGCTGTTATCAATTTTGTGGTAGTTCTGTATATGTTTGCTTACTGATTCTGTTGTGACGGTTTGGGAATTTGGAGGTGTCTTAACAGGAGTCCCTTTCCGGGTTGAGTGAAGCCTTCGGTATCTGTGAAGGAAAATCCAGATGAAATTCACGGTTAACATTGCATGACTTTTGTAGGGACAACCATTTTTATGGTAACTGTAACTGTTTTGTTTCACAATCTCTTGGAAGATTGTAACCGAGAGTTCACTCCCAGACTCAAGGTACATGCTGCTATGAGGATTTTGAGGCTGATTTGTTGTTTTTGAATTGGATTCTAATGGTTTTTTGGGTGCTATTGATGAATTTTTGCTTTGTATAATGATGATTGTGGAAGTGTTTGAATTGTGGTCATGTGGTCTACATTTAAGGGAATTTGGAACTAGTTCACCTATTAGGGGGTGCTTTAGAGGAGGTGCAGAGCAGATAGTTGATGCTGGGTTGGAGTCTTTCTTATTATTCGTGAATGAGTTGTTCTTGACCTTGAATATAATGTGGAGGTTTGTTTGTTGTCTAAGTTGTGTTGTCATGTTGGGTTCTCCCTTAGCCTTAAAAAGGAGGTTTTGATAATAATAAAAAACTAATTTTCTTTCAGTATTATACTAGATAACTGGCTCTAAAATATGACCTATTAAAACAAATTCTTTTATACTTACCTATATAAAATCCAAAAAATATTAATGAATATTATTTGTGGTGTTATTCACTAATCCATATGTACTTTTCACGTTAGGACCCTGGAGTAGGAATACCTCATCCTCCTAGGTCATAGTATGGTAGTTTCATTATTTGTAACAAACATATTATATAAATGCCTACAATTGTTCTTCCCATATGACAATTAAATACAATTCATTAGATAACATATAAAAATTAATATATATACTTTTAATATCTTAAGAAAACCAAATTATCACATAAAATTAAACCCTTTATAGTCTAAAATACAAATGGTGTTCAAATTTCAATACATTTTGGGGAAAATGATAACATCAAGTAAGCTGAAAATCAAATAGTCCTAAAACTCAATAAAAAAAGATCCTTTACCGTAACCTGAACCATTCTATTATTTCAAATAATAACCACTCTTTATACAATTTTAGTAAACATATTAATGTAATCTTAAATTGGAAACATGTGAAACGAACAACCATAGTTAATGACCCACTCATCAGTGAGGTCCTACCTTGATACATTAAGGGATATTTTTCTATCATAGAAATATTTCATATCTATGGAATGGTCAATATATTCATATGGTCTTTGATTGTTTTTGGGTTTCCTATATTCTATTTTAATATGGATAGGGTTCCCGCAGTTATAATAGATAACCTTCTTAGACCTAGACTTAGACCTACTTCGTCTAATTTTTTTATTTCTCCTTCCATTATACTTGAAATTTAATTTATATTTTCCTTTGTTTTATAAACTACACATTTTATGAGAGATATATTACTAAAATATTAATTTAGGATCATAATGAAGTACATTTAGAAGTATTTCAGAGACAACCTCTCCAATGGTTAAGGAGTTATGACCATACTATATCACTCTTGGTCTAGCTCACGCTAGATAGTAATCAAACTGAGTTCACAAGATGAACTCAAGAATACCTCCCCATATTTCAAAGGATTAAAAGTTGTTTTAGAGGTATAATAAGGTATTATGGGTACAATATACAACCTAAATTATATTTCACAATAATAATACAATTAAACTAGCACAACAAAAAATAACAAAAATCCCAACATACACAGAATAAATAAAAACATCCAATAGTAAAAAAGGAAATGGGGAGAGATACATACATTTATTCAATCATGATCACCTAATAAAACAATATCATATATAAAATGAAAATAAAAGAATATATAAAGTACAAAAAAAGTTATTGAAATATCTAATTAAATCCTTAATCCTCACCTTATACAAAACATCACATCCAATCCATATTACTTCAAATTATTGATGAAATCACAGGCCATATCCCAACTAAACATATAGAATATGAGTTCTACTTTGGTATTAATGTTAAATGGAAGCCAAAGAATATTATTAGTGTATAACTCTTTAAGTCGCCATAAACACAGTCCCATAATGTACCCGCAATATAGTGGTATGTTCATGCGCCTTTCTTATAGTAAATAAATAAATGAGAAAAAATTAATATATAAAACAACATAAATAAATACTTCTACAATTCCATAATGGCTACGATTTTAATGTGGGGACCATTCCAACCATAGTATCATAACCTACACATGGTAGTACACATATAACCTGGGGAAAGCCTAATAACCATACTCGATTCTTGATTCTGTGACCTCGATCGACCATACCTACTTACTAGTTTCTGGGCACCTCTAAGAATGTCAATATGACTACAACAACCAATAAGTTTCCTAGGTCTCCCTGGTATAAAAAATATATACCACATACCACTTCTATGATATTTTTCTCATCAAATATATAATCCCACAAGTAACACTGACCTCCCCTATATGAGTTTTCTCAGTTAGTGCATATGATTACAGGTAACACAATACTCCCCTATAAGAGTTTTCTTAATTAGAACATAAGACAAAAGGTTACATGAACCACCCCTATGAGTTTTTTCTCTACCATAAATAATATAACACCACTAAGTGAGTTTTTCTAACCATAATTCAATACCAATCCAATGGTATATTCCATATATAATAAAATACCACTCTTATGGGTGTTTTCCAATTCTTTAATAAAGTAACACATATGTAGGATTTTTCTATTCCATGGAATCAAGATCATGAACTGGATTATGAGAAACCAAACTAAGTAACCACAATTCCCTAAAAATGAAAACAAAAGAAAAATAAAAACAAAGGTTGGTCAAATTCCTAAATCGATAACCACTCTCCATATCCCCTTTCACTTACATTAAAGGCATGAGATCTATGGTGAGACCCACAAACATATCATAAAATTACTAATCACACCAACTCAAGTATAATACAACACTAGGACACCCACTGTTCCCCCCTCGGTAACATAAAGCACAAACACCCAACATGCGTTCCATTGTAACATTTCCATGTCTCAAGTCAATACAAGTCACTTAGGGGAATAAAATCCCAAAATAATATCAATAAAACAACATTAATAATTTGATAAAATAGGGTATACCTTTTAGGAAACAGTTTATACAGATAAATCAAGCCCCATGTGAAAATCTATGGTCAACCTAGATCATCCCACTCACTAAACCCGATTCAACGAGCCTGAAAAGACTATGTTATCTCATGGAATCAATTTGATCAAGGCCTTAACCATTGGATACTCTAACATAAGGGCAATACATGAGGTCTTCAATGGCCTTTTCAACTTACTTATCTTGTTTCATCTCATATATATTTATATAATTAATATAAATTAATAATAAATTAAATTAAACTTGTTTGTGCGCTAAGTATGTTCGACACTCATACCATTAATTATAAAAATAATAATAAATTCCCTATTGAAAGTAGACAGAATACATAACTCATTTGAATAATTTCTCATTTAATATCATTGGAAAAAAGGAACTACCAAGCCTCTACCAAAGTCATCCATCTGAAACTTTTCCTTATCCTCACACTTGGGAACTTATATCATACCCAACAATAACAATTAATTAATTATAAAATTTATTAATCATTTATTGAATTAATTTTACATAGTAATATTCTATTAAATACTCACCAATAAACCCATCACACTATAATTAAGACCGACCATCTATGGGTGGTCTGCAACAAACATTTCACATCATCCCTTGCTAAAACCGTAATCAACATATCCATTCCAAATATTAATTTTTTGAGAATAAAATGGTAGTGCAACATACAATCGCCAAATTAATAAACAATGGTAATAAAATATTATAACAATATATACCTTTTTAAGGTATAAAAATCCCCATCATAAATTTTTGATTACACTATACTTTGGTGGAATCAGAATTAAATCCCTAATGAGCAGAAACCAAACATCAAAAGAATGGAGTGTGGAATAAGGGAGGCTACCAAAGAGTGAAACAAACGTCGAATTTCTAAATAAAGGAATAAAACATTCTAAAAATAAATGTTTCCAAAGACAAAAATGATGGTAAGTAGTATGATTCATGGACCAAAAAAAGATGATTTGCGTGGTCCCCCCAATAAAATATGATGGGGGTAATTAGTAATTTTCCACATTAAAAAGACACAATTTCCTATTTGGGGGCCATTTATATCATTCAAACCTACTATATTTCCACCGATGAGTTATTGGATTACTATTGATTGGATAGTGGATACAGAGTGCTCACAACCAGCAGAATTTCCACCATATCCTTTCTTTTTAGTTCTTCAAAACCTCCATAACAAAAATTTTGCCTCATTACCCATCCAAAGTACATCTTTTAATATGTTCCAAAACAAAATATTTTCATCCAAAACACTATTCAAGATTATGACCATCAACTAACTGAAGGTTCAAATTCCTCTTGAAAATAAAACAGCCATATGGAAATGGGATCCTACGATATTTCATAGATTCAATAGGATTGTTGTATGAATATCCAAGAGAAATAATGTGGATCATAAATGGGTATTCATCATTAACAGAAACATTAATATTAGTAACATAAATAAATTTGTTTTGTAAAATCATCAATATGTTCTTTCCTTACTGTATAAAAACAAATCTTGAATGTAAACATGCTATTATTTTTATAAATATGAACAACCAATGAATTTGTCGTAAATTTTTTTTGAGAAAAAATAGATATCATTAATGGAGAATATCATCAGACGTACAAATGTAAAGCCACAAAGGAAAATTTTCCAGCCAGAGCTGGTTGGCCTCAAAGGGGCCTGATGTTTCCAACTAGTGGGCCACATTGTTTCTTTCTCTTTTGGAAAAGGAGAAGGTGAAGAATGAGAAACATTTGAAGAGCAATAGAATTATACTAAAGATAAGACCAAAAGACTGGAGTCCATCATTGTTGTGGTTAATGTAATAGATCATAGTGAGGTAGTCAGATTGAATGAAAATATCCACCCACCCACATTCCAAATCCAGCATCAAAGATGCCAGGATGGCATTAGAATTGGAAACAGCTAGATTCCAAAATAAATGATGTGATTCATACTTTGATGAGATTATTTTCCCCAACTGATTTCATGCCAGGAGACCGAGGGATACAAGTCCATCCATGGGGAGAGACACGTCCACGTTGATCTTAAGTGTACCTTCCATTGGGGTATTCCAATGAGGGGGGAAGGAGGGGGAGCATCAGGAATTTGATGTCAATGGTGGTGATTCCATCCCTCGATACATGAGGTGGCCCGTTATTTCCAAAAATCAGGAGGTTTATGCATGTGGTGGAAAAAAACATCGTTACGCCATACCCAGATGATCCATGCCAGGGTGTATAATGAACCTGACATAGCCACTGAGAGAGAGGAGCACCATCGCCCCAGGAGAGAGGGGTGGTCGGAAGCCGTATCCAGTGGTGCATCTGGGGTCGGGTCCCATTTATTCCAGATTTCCTTAGCATCTGGGAAGTGAATGATGGCATGCAAAGATGTCTCTGGGATGTTCGGGAAAAACGGGCAGAATGCTACATTGGACATATGTCGGTACGCGAGCAGGCTCATCGTTTTGAGGATACCCGTGTAGACCTGCCACCAAAAGTGGCGTGTTTTTTGGGGGACGTTGAGATTCCAAAGCGATTCCCATGGTCCCTCGTTCCGGTCGGTTGGGTGGTTTCAATGAGCAAGCTTGTATCTGGATCTCACCGTGTATTCGCCTGATATGTCATTTCTCTGGAGGAGATGGTCAGGTCCTACGTCAGGGACACATGGTATTCTTAGTATAATTCTTTAGTCTTTTTCATTAAACCATTCAAAAATAT
Source organism: Viscum album (assembly GCA_963277665.1). Lineage (NCBI taxonomy): Eukaryota > Viridiplantae > Streptophyta > Magnoliopsida > Santalales > Viscaceae > Viscum > Viscum album. The sequence continues at coordinate 1,391,106,065 of OY728131.1, forward strand.
TATCCACACACCACCCCATTACTTGGTCGGAAAGGAGGCTTCTGATAGTGTCGTCTTCAAAGCCTGGTTGAGCGTGGGACGTAGCTAGCATACCATCCGTATCAATCATCCATGGGTCAGACCATATGTTGACAGATGATCCATCCCCAATCCTCCATCCCAGTCCTTTATCCAAGAGATTTTGGCCCCCCAAATGCTTCTCCAAAGGAAGCTAGGACACGAGCCGAGTGAGGAAACCTGGAAGTCCATGGGGGGAAAGTACTTAGCTCGTAATATCTGTGCACAGTGGGATGATGGAAGGTTAATAAGGCTCCATCCTTGCTTGGCCAGCAGTGCATCGTTAAAGAGAAGAAGATTCCAGAATCCCATCCCTCCCTAAATCTTGGGGATTCAAAGTTTCTCCCAGGCCATCCAGTGGGGTCTATTTGTTCCATCATTTTTCCCCCACTAGAATTTGGCAGTAAGTATATGGATCTGGTTGACGATGGTCATCAGGAGCATAAACAGGTACATAAAATAGATTGGGATAGACTGGATGACATATTTAATGAGGGTCTCTTTGCCTGCTTTTGAGATTCTGTTTGGGTTCCGGCCTTGAATTTTCTTCCCACTCCCGTCCACAATAAATGAAAAAATTTCTTTTTTGGACCGGCCAATCACCGTGGGTATCCTGAGATACTTTTGGTGTTTCTCAACCATATGTATGCCAACTACTCCACAGAGTACATCTCTCTTGGATTGAGGCACCTATGCACTGAAGGAGATTTCAAATTTTCTGTGATTTATTGACTGTCCAGACGCCCTCTCGTATTGGTGGATCGCATGGCTGATCTCCTGACATTCTTTAATGGTTGCGCTGAACATATTGTTTTTTTACGAACATCTATAGATATATCATGAAAGGTGGTAGTGGTCTGAACATCATAAAACTATGTAATTATATTTTAACTAGGTTTATGTCAGGATTTGATGATCCCCTATAGAAAAGTTGGACTCTAATCTTTATTCTCTATATATTAAAGACTTTTTTATTTTAAAAAAATATTATTTCAAACTTGTAGATGACTTTTTTATTTAGAGTCTAAGATACCAATTTTTTAGGTTCTACATTTAATGGTTAGTCCCTATGAAATCAAAAGGACACTGAATATACAATTAATTATTACTAGGGTTGTGTGAATGATATTGAATGATCAGACAGAGATGAGAAAGTACTGAACATGATCATGGAGAATTCATACATAGAGAAAGTGTAAAAAATAATGAATGAAAAGAAGGAGAACATAAAGTAGTAAATGAACACATAATTTTAATATGCATTGGACCAATTTATGTCATATGTATACGAGAGTAACACATCACACTTATGAGTTTTATTTATGTTCAAATAAAATCTATTACAAAATACAATTGATGAAAAATTGATAACGAATATAATAAATTGAAATTGAAACTCAATGTGATGATTGAATGAACAGAACATATAAAAGGTTGACAACTTACCATTGTTCAATGTTCAATTGCACATTCTTCCTAGTGTGACTAAAATGATGTTGAATCTAGGATCACAGAAACAAATTCCATACTATATGATCTAAAATTAATAAAATGATCAATATCATCCTTGTGAATGAGATATTACCAAAAGGTATAAGTTATATGTGTTTCATGGTTATATCATTTATATGGAATAATAAGATGCATGGATGAAATAGTTTTTCAAGTATGCTTCCACCATTGATGAAATAAATAGTTTAATATTAAGTGTGTAAATATTTTAATAGTTAAACTTTATGAATGATAAAATTTATTATGGTGTTATATGATATATAATCCCATGGTTGAAATTCTTATGATGTATTTATACGTTAATTAAATGTCGATAGTATTTATTAATTATTAAATTCATTAATAAATCAAAGGGTAATCAAAGAGACCCCTTGATTACCTATATAACTACTACTATTTAATGAAAATGTTGTGTAAAATGAGAAAATCATGATTTGATGAAACTCTTTGAACCATAATATGTTTCATCTTCATTCATTTAATATAGAGGTACTAGCACAATGTGGAGAGGAGATGGATCATAATCGATGGTCAGATGATTTAGAAGAGATCAAATATACCTACAGTGGTGCGATGATTTCATTTTCCACTTTGGTATTATTTATACAACTCATAAATCCAAGATAAAAAGTTTTTATTATCACTTCAATGTAAGGTAGAAATATTTACAAAATTTTCTTCATTTTTGTTTTTACACCGGTTTCATATTATTATTCATGGCGATCCTTATACAAGGATTTTAATCGCTTTCACTTGACCTAATAATTTTTTAGACTCTAACAAAACACATCAATGGTATTACTAGATTTAATATTACCCAAAGTGGTCTTAATAATGATAATATATACTTACCCTTATATAGATACTTAATAGAATGGGTCACCAGAATTTACCCATATGCATGTACATAAACTCAAGGCCTTCATTTTCATGATGGGTTCTTGTAAATGTAGTTTTCTTTTTAACCATTATGTAACGAAACCGCATAAGTGGTTATATAATGGTATGATATTTATTACCATAACATGTAGAGGTGGAGTAAGGTTATAAAATATCATGGAATTGTATGTTATATTATTTAATAATGGTTATGTAGTACTTTTAAACATTAGTAAAGGATGTTTATTTTTAAAAGTGTTTTCTAATGCTAACTGTCCACATACCCTTACACACAAAAAAGGCTACGTAAAGGTAAAGAAGGTTTTACCTTTACTCAAATGGGTTTTTTAAAGGCATCAAATTGGTTACCAATACATGAGGTCTCTAGAATTAGATTATCCATATGTTGAGTGTCTGTATAATGGTAGAGGGAGTATACACTTATGTATAATGTGAGATATCCATAAGTGAAAATTGAAATTGGTTCATTTATTTATTAAATCCTTAAATGATTTTAATGGTATATTAGATATTTATAAATAATTATACAGTTTATTTGGGGGTTATTTTAATTATAAAAAAGTTGTATAATTTAATTAATTATAAATTTTGTATAAATAATAATATGGTTGTGAATATTTTTTTTCTAAAATAGTAAATGTTAATATTTAAAATACATATTATAAAATTATTTGACAAGACTTGTGATGAGGAAATAAATTTTTTTATTTAGAAATAATTCTTGGTAATTTGTAATGGGTTATTATTTATGAAATAAGATCATAATATAAAATTTTTATATTTTAATTTTATTCATTCAAAATTAATTATTTTGAAAAGTTAAATATAAATGGGTTCTTAATGGGATATTTTTAAAGACATGTAAAAAATGTGTGGATGATTTATATGACGAGGGATTAATTAATTAATAATTATACAGAGTATAGAATATATAAAATGTTTTCATAAAAGAATTTGGATTATAAATAGTCTTTAATTGATATAATATCGTATAGTTAAATTGTAATTCTATTTAACGATAAATATGAAAGTGTTTATATTTATATGAATATAATATTTTTATTTTCATAATTATAGAATGTCTATAATGTTAATTATGAAAACTATAATTGGGATGAAATTTTTCATGGATTTATGAATTGTTCATAAATATTGATATTTTTTTTAATATTTGAAATATTATTTTATTTAAATGGATATTCCCTATAATATTCATGTTTAGTTAATTTTTTAAAAAATATTAAGAAAATATTAATTAATTAAACTTTTTTTAGGATAAATCCTAACATTACATGCTATAATTGACTCTATAATGATTTTACAATTTCATCTACCATGACCATAGTTTTTTAGTTAAAGTTATTATCTTTAATTTAGTTGTTGAATATTTTTTTATAAATATTATGTTGTGGAATTATGATGATTTGGTATCTATATTGAGTAATTTATCCCTGGGTAGAGGGACTTATTGTCAATCTAACTTTCAATATATGGTCATATGCCTTATCTAGGCTACCAAATTGAATTGGATATCTATCACACCTAGATTACTCATGTTGATAAATAAATACGTTGACATGCAGTGTTTATATACATTATGTATATGATACTTCTGGATATGTATAAATAAGTTATATTTCTATATTTGGGTTTGTAACATAAACCTGTGTGTTTTGTAAAGAGTTACACTTTAACATGGTTGGGAAATATTGATTTTGTGGAGGGAATATGATTCCAAACTAATTTAATAAAATTATTCATACCTAAATTTTAATAATATATGTTAATATGTTGTGATTTAAAATCCCCTTCAAATAATAAGTGTTAGATTCCTTCCAAATTAGAACATTTGAAGAACTCGATCATCCAACAGGGTAGCTTCTTCTATATCATGGTTCCCATAGATTATCTTGTGTATGGAAGGAATGTAATGGGTCGCACTAGATCATCCTTGGGTTGGTTATTCTTTAATAGTGTTCCCCTTAGTTTTGTTTTTTAATGTATTTTTGTTGTTTTCTTTAGATTAAAAATATCCAAGAAATCCTTAGGAATGATACTATAGGAAATATGATGAGTTTATCTAAATGATGGATTACAAAAAGGGTTTTCCACTCAACTATACAAGATTCATATATGATATGATTGGGAGGAAGACCAACATATATAACTATGTAGTGATTGTAATGTCATAATGGACTCATTTTATAGTGAAATGTTGATCTTGTCTCTCTACTGGATATGATTAATTTTAATGGGGTCATCATTTTAGTGGGAGGACATTCCAAAATTTATTTATTCATTGGTTTTAAAACAAGTTACACCTTTGATAAAAGCTTTTATTATTGAAAAATAAAATTATTATCATTAAACATTGAAATTAATCATTGAACTGAGAAACATAATGTATTTTATTTATATGTCAGATCACTTAACAAACAATATTATTAAATATTGGTGATTTAAGAAAATTAATTATGGATAAGTATAGGTGTAGTAATAAATAATTCCTCCATAACCAAGTGTTTAAATTTTTTAAAAAGTAAATATGTATGCCTTTGAAATCATATATTGATTCATTTAACCTTTCAAATGAATTAGATAGAATATGAATAAATGATTACCTAATATTATCAATGTGATGGGACTAGATGAATTGGGATTAATATGTTCATATTCATGTACTGTATAGATAGTACATGTGGGTAAAGGATTAATCTATATGAATAAAAGTTAGGTGAAAATTTAAATCATGTCTACTAAATATTAGAATAATGTTCATTGAAACATAGTTTTATTAGGAAGGAGGATTAAAAATTCCATATTATGGTATTGTTCAGAATACCTAAATGTCTTTCTAGAACTCCATGGAATGTCCATGTGAAGTATAAATGTTATAGAAGTGAATTATTTTAATTTTAAAGGTACATGATACATAATATAAATTTTACAAGTGTGGTAAATATATTGAATTGTGAAAACAAGGGATGAAATTTTTTAAAATTTATTTCACATTCAGGGAAAATATAGTTTCTACATATGAATTTAATATATAATTTCTAGATCATATGATACTAAGTCAAAAATTAGTATCTTTATATCATTTATCTTATGTGGTAAGAGTATTTTATTGATAACAAAGAGTTGTTGTTTTAATGTATGAGATGATTATATGTATAAACATGGTTTATCATTCATATATAAATTTAAATTACATGTTTTGTGAAGAAGATGTAGATAAATTTCCTTTATTTAGAATAGAATTATTATCCAATAATTTTTCAAAGTATGTGGCAATGTGATCCCACCACCCATCATGGGTGTATTTTAATAAAATAAAATTTTAAATTAAATTTATACAAACACATATAATAACTTATATGATATAGAAATAATGGTTTATTATATAAATATTTATAGTAAAAGAAAATCAATATTATTACCAAAAAAGAAAAGGTTCTGTGTATTATAGGATGATATTATAAAACATTTAGTGACTAAAATGCCAGTGGGATATTTTTTGGAGTTAAGAAGGTAAAAGTGTCAATAATAAAGGATAACTATAGTCTTATGTTAAATTATTTTCCACTTAATATCCAAAAGTCTTTAGGATATGTTATAATAATGGTAAATGTAAACTTTTTCATTTAGTTACCATTTAGAATTTGTATTTAACTATTTCTTAAAGGATTATTTATTTATAATATTATAGAGTATTTCAACTAATATCAAAATCGTTTTAAGGATATGTGAAGATAATGAAAATTTATAAAGAGTTTCATTTATTTATTTTGAAAAATTAATGAAATTATTTTTTTTAAGGATTGTACCAGTAAAAATAAAAAACTGAAATACACATGATATCCTAAAATATTTTAGGGCATGATGGTAATTATAAATGTAATTGGTTATATTAGTTACAATAATAGAGTTTAATCACTTTATCCTAAATGAGTTTAGGAGGACTGGTAAATAATAATGTAAGTAGTTACATTAATTCGAGGAATTTTTTTTGTGCAGTAGGGATCCAAGTAGGATGATGATGGAATTATAATGAGTTCTATGTGTATAACCAAATTTTATATAATAACATTTGATGTTGTGTAGTTCATTTGTTTTAATATGATCAATAAGTTGAACAGTTAGGAATATGATTCCTAGGTCTCTTGATTATTCAAATTGGATAACATCATAGATGCATCACCCTAAAAATTTAGTTTAAGGGTGCAATCATATGGTCACAAAAAAATATGATGTTATTATAAATAATATAGGTCCTTAAAATATATTTTTATATAATATTATTATTATCTAATATATATTGTATGAAAATTATGATTTTCATGAAACATATTGTAAATTGTTTCATATATCTGATTATTCAAGTGAATTATAATGGTAATCATTCAATACATTCTTCTACATAATCTATAATTAATAAACCACTTCATATGATAAAACATTACTGTGTAAAGGAATAAAATGCATAAACCCACTATGGAATTTACTCATGTGTATTAAAATATAGATAAATGAGAGGATAATAAAGGATTTTCCTTGATAGACTATATAAATACTAACTCATAATGATAGTGTGTGTGGGATTCCATGTAAGTTTAGAGAATATTCCATAAGACCCATAACTCTCTTCTTCATCTTCTATTTCATGTCGATTAGATATCACATTATTGGAGAAAATATAATCATTCATGTACGATATGGGATTCATTCGACATGATGATATGCTTTAGAGGTGGGATAAATTCATTATCCATGGAGTGGTCTTTAAAAATTCATATGAATAAAAATAGGAGAGGTTCTAGTTAATCTTCAGTGAATGGTATGAATGTTTTATTATATTCTTCATTTTATTATTCTTTACAGGTTTTATATTATACTTCATAGAGATCCCCCAACAATGGTATTATTTTTTTCATGTTCTAATAAATGTTATTAGAAACATTTAAACACCTTTCATTAGCATCAAAGGGACAAATTATTATATTTTATGAATTCATGAATGAAATAAAGAATAAATCACAAAATTAAATTCATGTATTATATGTTTTATAAAAATATGAAAAGGGGTTTACACTTACATAGATATGTCACGTAAAGGTAGCAATGTCCATACCCTTATGTAGTTGAGATGCATAAGGGAAAGCAAGGAATTACCCTCACAAAAATTATTCTATATAAGGGTCATCAAAACTGACCCTTATGATGAAATAAATGGTTTTGTAAACATAGTTGTTTTTTAGGAGGGTTGTGTGAAGGTAACCAATTGATTATCCTTACGTTATACTCGTACATAGGTCAATGTAAGGGAAACTTCATTATTACCTATACAAAAATGTGTTAAATAAATTTAGTATAGTTAGGTATTTTCATCACAAAGTTTAGTGCATTACCTGAATTTATAAGTGAATTTAAAATTATCTGTTAGGGTACCTGATGTATACCTTTTCAGAACATAAGAAAAAAATATATCATTTATGTGAGGATCTCTGTAAGTGTTTTTTCATCGTTACACTTATGAAATTGGAAGTGTTAAAGGATTGGGGACTCTATACCCTTATATATAATGTTTATATAAGAGTAAAGGGAGCCTACCATTACGTAGGAATGGGTTTCTACACAAGATTAAATAGTAATGGATTTAAAAATTTAATTTAAACTCATAAATGGTTTATAAAATATTTATAAATCATTATAAAAGATATTTTGGAAACATTACATCTATAAAGATTTCATTAATTAATTAATTAATTATAAATGATTTAAAATTAAATTAATTTAAGGTTTATGAAAAAAATATTTTCCTAAAAAATTTCACGATATCATTTTAAATAAATTTTAGTAAATTATATGATCATCTTTATGATATGGTAATAAATTATTTACATAGAAATAATAATAAATAATTTATACATAGTTATAAATTATAAACTAAATCCATTATATAGAATTTTTATACATAAATTATGAATTATTAAAAATTAATTATTTTGAATTGTTCAAAATAAAAATATGGCCTTCTTTAGATATTATTTTTGCAATATCAAAATTGTTTTGGTGATTGATATTATCAATGTTTAAATAATGATTATGAAAATGATATTCAGATTATGTGAAATGCATACATAATATAAAATTGAGTTTTAATTGTTTATATTTCATAAAATATCATATATTTAAAATTAAAATTTCATATAATGATAAATATTAAAGTGTTTATATTGGAAGTAATAAATATTATTATATTAAAAATTATGGAATATACATCATTTTAGAGAAGTAATTTTAAAATGTTTATAATTATAATTTATTATTGAATTGTTCATAAATTTTTGTTTCATGTTTAAAAATTTGAATATTATATTTATTTATAGGTTACCCCAGTCTAATTTTATTATATTTTAAATAAATTATGAAAATTGAATAATGTTTGTGATTTAGTTTAAAATCGTAAAAAACTTATAAGATAGAGCCACGAAAAACATTTTAGGATTTACTCTAATGAATTTTATTTTTCATCTACCATGGAATCAATTTTTAATGGAAGTAATTAGGTTGAATTTAGAAATTGAAAATACTTTTTTATATTAGTTGTTAATTTTTTGATGAATTTAATTCTATCTTATCTAATGTATCCCTTGGTAGAGGGACTCAGGGTCATACTACCAGCCCACTTCGAATCTTATGCGTTGTCTATAAAAGTAAAAGGGGTTTTTTATGTATCCCTCCATCCTTACTCATATATATATATTTAATTTCAGATTAATTTATTCCATTACATTAATTTTTCATGTAAATTATTAATGTAATGCATTAGGATATGTATAAAAATTATTGGATTCTTTTCCGGGTGAGTAACACAAACATTTTGTTTGTTTGAAGGGTTACTCGTGAATATTGATTGAATATATTTATTTTGTTGATGGAATATAATTAAATAATAAATTAAAATAATAATTAACACATAAAAAAGGAATAACATGTGATAAGATGGGGATTGTCACAATCCAACCCGGGTCAACCATGATCTGGTCACGCGAGTCAGCTTGAGACATGGCCCAAGGGGTGTTCTTGATCCACTCAGGCCGAAAAATACTGTCATGGAATCATTATAGAAACAATGGAATGATTTCACCCATTATTGATAAATGAAATAATGGAAAAAAAATAGAGAAACCCAAAATAATCAATTCATTTACCAAACCAAACCTCATTTATACAAAGACTAAAAATATAATAATCAAAACAAAAAAACCCAAACTGAACCTGATGACCAAAATAACTCTATGTGATCCTTAGGGTCACTCTACGATACAAATACCTACCACCACCCATGGTAATTGAAACCAAGATATAACATGAAATAGAATATTAAAACAAGAAAGAACTATAATCATGAGTATTAAAACATAGTAGGTGTGCTGAGATGGATATATTCCCAAGGAACATACATTAAATAAAAAAATATCAATTTAATGTTTGAATTAAAATATATAAAAATAGTATTTCATACATTTTCCACTTCAAAAAAATGTATTCAATTTTCCTATTTTATTTAAAACCCAGTCTTTTTCCAAGAATGAACCCTGAGAACCTTCGAGAAAAATAATATAATTTTTAGTTGAAAAGGTAAATAGGTATTGTAAACCATTTTATAACCATTTCCCATATAACATGGAAAAAACTAATCCCTTTTCATACGATGTAAACTACAGAAGATGGAATTAACAATGGACAAATAATAAGAGCAATGGAAATAAGAAAGTAAGAGTAACCAACCAATAATAATCACAATCATACATTGTAGACAACTAAGTTACAAGAGATATTGGAGAACCTAGGATATCATAAGAATAATCTAAAAAATAATATACATATTGAATTATCCAAAAGGAATTCCTCACCTGATGACATCATTCACACCCACACACTTAATTTCACCCTACCTGGCCTACTTGAGGGGCACTATACAATAGCAACAAAAAGAAAAAATTCCCTTGTGAAGGGCCACTAGCTTGAGGAAAATTATAATCTAGTATGGGAACTATACACCAAAAATATACTAGATATTATAGGTTCCAAAACATATATCATATGAACAAAATTAGGTGTGAGCCAAATATTCCAAAAAATAATCCAATCACATGGATATATATCATATACTAGTAATACACAAAACAAGTAACCCCATGAGTTACACTAAGGAACAATATATTTCTTTTAAACCAACTTATCACAATGGAGCCTCTTATCATGATCAACCCATAACAATCAACATATAAAAGAAAATATAATCATCCAAGGAGAGTTTTTAAAATGATCATTTTCATAAAATCCTAAAATGGGCCTCAAGAATCCCTCAATAATTCACTATTTTTGAAAGAACCAAATACACCATTTCAAAATGGTTCAATCACACCATTTGTAATTTAAAATCATTTTACGAAATTCCATTTATTAACTGAAACAAAATTTTCAAACCAGATAAACATACATCGAAATGTTAAATGGGCCACACACCATCACCACTTTTCAAACCATTTCCCAAAAACCAAACACATAGTAATTTCAATTCAAAAACCATTTATAAATCCATTTGATAAATCAGAACCACAATTTTAAAATCTACCCATACTTTTACATAGAAAATACATGCTTTAAAACCCATATTCAACTTTCAAAAGCCATCTTTTCAATTTATAAAACACTAACAATGGATTACATAATAAAACCATCATATGATTCAGAACTACTAACAAAACAACTTCATTTCTCATTAAAAATTTATTCCAAAAATTATTGATCACTAATTAACATATAAGTATTTTTTGAAAATTTGGAAACAAATTATTGTTAAATTTAAAGGGAAATTGCAATGGGTAACCTTCCTCAAATCACTTACACTTCAACAATGTCATCCCCAAAAGACTCTATGAAATTTCCAAGAGCCAAAAACAACCAATAGGAACCCTAAAAAAAGAAAAAACCCCAACACAAAACAATGAAAACATGAATTTTAGATCTATGTGACAATGATAGAAGTGGAAATCAAAAGAGAATTGAATAATAAGAAAGAGAATGAACAGAGGGGATGATTACCTTGAATATTCATGATAAAAAATTGATGAATTCATTAGATCCACACCTTAAGAGGAAGAAGAATGCTTGGATAGGAAGAGAGGATCCCCCATTGGGTTGCATGAACCCAGATGAGAAGGAAATTATAATTTTAGGGTTAAAACTAGAATGTTATATAAAGGGGATTCCACAATTTTTATGAAATAGACAAGTCGAATGGTTAGCCTCTGTGATTTTCCAATGAATGTAGAAACAGTGTGTATCTCAATATGAAACAGGAAAAATCCACATGGTTTCAAAAACTCTGTGATAATTGTGAGATCTCCACTATCTATGAATGAAATTATGCACACTATTTCCAAGGAAAGGGCACATGGTTTCCCATAACCATGCACAAACCATGTGAAACCAGTATTCATTCATAAAATCTCACATTTTTAATAAAAATAAATTAGATCCCCATGGATAAAAGAAAGACCAATGATGAACAAAATAAAAACTCAAAATAAAATTAAGGAACATATGGAACTCAAAATAAAAATCATGATCCAAATGATCAAGTGGAGAAAAGGATGAAAATAATAATTTGGTTGTGATAAATCTCACCACAATTATGATTATTCCAATGAAAGACACAATGCATCAAGTTGATTAATCAAAGAAAAATAATCACAGACTTTCATGGTTCGACTCCTCAAAATTAAAGCACCTAAACCACAACACAAACAATTAATTTCTCTTCTTACCTAGAATGATCCAACAAACTGAAACCACTTCTCCAAAATTGTTAGATAAGTCAAAATAAAACATCTAAGACTATTCTATAAAGAATAAAATTGGGTTTACTCAAAATACCAATGTTCAATTGGAAGGGAATATATAGAACCAACAACCCCAAATAAAACCACTAGTTTCCAAGATAATCTATAGACTAAACTATATTACCAACATGAGATTCCATAATAGACGCCCTTCCATTTGAAACAAACTATCACCAAACAACTCTTGATGAGAAACAAATTGATTCAAGGTGGGTCTCTCCACTAGTAATAATCAAACCCGATCAACTACATGGACACGTTAACACAAACACAAGGAAACCCATCATGGACCAAACTGTTAATTCCCCCCCATAGATGAAAAATCAAAACTGATCTACAAGGGATAACACCATAAGGGAAATTGAAAAGAAATTATCATTAAAAAAGGTCCAGCGACTAAAAATACATATAAAAAATAACCATGCCTTTTTACAACCAAATGGGAACTTACATGAGCAGATGAAACTACAACATGGAAAGATAAAACCAAAAACTAGACCATTTCCACTCCAACTTCTGTGACAAAATTTTACTAAGGTTCCCCACAACTATATAGTTTCATAACTATTTGAAAATATTCACTCCATTACCTATGTCTAGATTCCTAATGTCTTGAATCATGTGCTTCTTTGTAGTCAATATCTACTAATCCACATTGAAATATCTTTCTTTTGGCACCATAAGTGGCCACATAGCATCCCCGGTAGAATCAAAAGAACACGACACACTACGTGGTTCACATTACTCTCACCAAAAACATTCACCAAGTCAGGGACTCATAAGATAAACACACACATCCTTTTTCACTTCAAAATAGAAAAAAATGAAAAAAAAACAATCAATATAACACACCTCTACATAGAATGTATTTGTTCAAATTTTTTGAAAATATAAACACCCTTCCATTAAAAAATGTTCTTTATAAGATTACAACATCCAGTTTCATGTTCCAAAAAGTAGACAATATTGTGAAACACCATCGGGAAAAACCAATACAACAAGGATATGATTATGAAAAAAAAAGAATCATTACATAAAAAAGGGACATTGAAACCCATGAAAAAACAATACCATAATTCTAGATATGGGATAAGGATTATTCTAAAGTGGTGGATATAGATCCCCATCACTTCCTAGAATCACCCAAACTAAACAATTTCATGTGACCAATCCATCAACGGGAACGAAAATACATCAGGGAACTCAAACACAAAATCTTCTTATAACCCAGCTTTCTGCACTGTTGATGCAGTAGGGTCCTATTCTTAGGTAACAAAATATCTAAATGCCACTTATTCCCATGATGAGCACGAACTACATTATGACTCTTTAAGGTCTCATTACTGGAATTCCCTCAACTGTTTCTAGATACTGGAGGAAGGTTGGATACCACAAGAACACATGTTAGAATAAATTCAACCAGAATAGATTCCCTCATCAAATTGAAATAATAGGTTAATCAAAACTCGTTCACCTTCGAATGCAAATTATGATGAAGCCTATAATCAACATGCCAAGACTTTAAGGAATCATCTAAAGCCCAATCTATAAGGTAATGACCTAGATCCTCAAAATGATGAATGCACTCCAACAAATATCCATACCCTTTCTAAATAAAACACATCTAATCCCCTTTAGTAATTTCATTTCCATAGAGATATATTATAGCATTAATGATTCCATAATGAACACTGAGGTCCAATTTTCCCTGTTTTGGGTGTGAGAGATTGACTTCCACCAATTCTAAGTCATAAATTCATGCATGAATGTAGAAAACATCACCTTTAGAGACTCATGTAACTAAATTAGACTAAATATCATTCAATTCTCTATATCCACTCTTCCACATTCAGAGGATTTCCTTTACCATAAAATAAATGAAGATTGAACATTAAAAATTCAAGAATAAATTACTTAGGATGATCAAATGGATGGTCTGATAACTGTAAACCACCCATATCCACATCAAAAATATCTATCGTGACTTTAGTGGGGTCATATACTAAGAAATTGAAAATTAAGGACTTGATAAAATAGAAACTAACCCAAAAAATCTCAAATACAAGTCATCTCATAAAAAATCCCCAAATCACAAGAAAACACACTACATAACAATAAATTTTCAAAACAACGCATCATCTTCTCTTAAAAACCCTTTGATAGAAGATAATCATGGAGGGTTTCACAGTCACTAATGGTATTTAGTATATCTTATCACATAAAAACTCACATGCCACCCAAGGTACTAATTAACTACATCTCATTCGGGCACTCATCTGCTCATTCCATCAATCATCCACTTCCCCATACACATCCATGCTTGTGATCCCTCATACGAACACAAAATTTCACACAAAATTTCTTACTTTATGAAAAAAATGTTCAACTAAAGTTTTATAATTCTCAATTCACTTCCCATTTTAAATTTTATGAAATAGTACTAAATCACACAGACCCCCAAAGAAAAAAACCATTTTCAAAATTCACACACTAATCCATGTGACCATTCTTAAAATAAACTCCCATGGAATCCATTAAAAATCCAAATAATTCATGTCAAAACATTTTTAGAAAATCAATAAATATCATTTCATCTAAAATAATATGATTATAAACAAATTTATTCATATTTTAAACAAATTTCTAGACCTTATTTGAACTAAATGTTTGTTTTCGAACAACTAAATTCAAAAAACCCAGGGTTTTTATTTTAGAAATACAATCTCATTAAATCTATCCCTATTTTCCACAAGGATCACATTATAAAAATTAATTTTCCATTGATTTCATGGAAATAATATTGAAAAAAAAAATTACATAATCCCAAAACAAATCCATTACCAATTTTAAATTATTTCTCACAATTTTAAAAAAAATGTTTTTGAATAAAATTTCAGAATCAAGAAATCCCAGAAAAAATCAAAAGTAGAAACTACTATTGATGGGTTACTTAGCCATATGGTTAGCAGCAATATAAAAATGAAGCCACCATTATAGAGAGTCTTTCATAACCATGTCTCTATCTCCACATGGATTACTAGGCCCGGTGATCTCACTGTGAAAACGTTCCTAACTCCCACTTTGTTTACCAAACACAAAACAACCCATAATAACTAAGAAAAAACCCCAAATTCCCATGGAAGTTCAATGTATAATGTAGAAACTATTGTTCATACACTCCCCCATAACTAAACCCCATGTTTCTATAGTCCTAATCAATCTACATTAAAATCCAAAATAACAAAGTGTGCTCTGAATTCTAAGTCCCCTACGGAACCCAACCTGCTCAGATACATTTTGTCACAAACCAAACTATTTCAACCCTAAACCAGTCACTCAAGGTCAACCCTAGTTGGTTCATGACAATGAGGTTAAACCCATTTAAAAACTATTAATTAGATTCATTTTAAATAATCCTTTATAATGACCTTGATCAACCAACTATATAGGTTATACCAAAGTAAACTTCACCTAGATTATCGTGTGTATGTGATGAAAGTAATGGATGAAAGTATATCATTCATTGGTAGGTTATACCATAGTAGGGTTCCCCCGGGTTGTCAATTTCTTTTTATCAATTTCTATGTTATATTTGGGTTAAATTGATTCTATAAACACTTAGATGAATAACATATGAATTAATTTGAGTTTACCAAATTGATGGATTTCAAAAAGGCTTGTCGACTCCATTATCCAAGATTAATATATGATATGATTGGGATGATGCCCTACCAAAATACATATGTGATTAGAGGAACTCCCTAGAAGACTAATTTCGTAGTGAAATATGGATCTTGTCTCACTTATTTATATGATGGATTTTATAAGGGGTCATCATTTTAGTTAGATCCCATTCAATAACATTCCATTTTAAATTTTTAATTAATCATTAAATTCATATGATAAAAGAATCTACTTTAGATAATAGCATCATCATCATCAACGAAAACTTCATAAATAGTCCTTGATAAGACGAATATTAATGAGAGAAACTCCTAATACATGTAACATAATAGATATTCTTAATAGGGATTGGTGATTTAATAAATGTTCTTAAGGAATAATTACAATTCACTATGATTTTATTATTGTAGAAATTATAGATTTAATTTTTGAATCTTCCTGAAATGACTACATTGTGTATAGATGTTGTAACATTTAATACTTTTAATTTTAAGGGTATTTGATATTGAATGTATAATTTATATTTTTTTTAAAATATACATCTTATCAAATTCATAGGAAAAACTAGTGGAGATTTTTGTTTATATTCATGAGATGAATTAATTAGTTACAACATCAAGGAATTTAATGTAAAAGATTTTATCAAGATCAAATGAATATAAGTAAATGATTTGTATGTTCATTTCATTTACCATATGTGATAAGAGTGTAATTTCAATAAAAAATTTTGTTATGAACAACAAGATATGACTAATTGTATAAAACTGGTTACTAATTCATCACTTTTTATAATACGTTTTAAAAAAAATATATTGAGAAAATTGTTTTATCCAGGGTAAAATATTTTTCTATGTATTTGTTTAAATATTTTTAAATCAGTTCCAACCTTCCATAGATGGTATATATATTAATATAGTCTATTTTATTAATGGAAGATGGTCCAAACTCATATAATTCTATATATGTTATGATAATAATAGTTTGTTTTTTAGTTATTCATACTAAAAGGAAATTAATGTAATTTTCTAAAAATCATTTTTGTATCTAAGGAATATATTCTAAAAAGAATATAATTTTTAATAGGATTGTGGGATTATGTTTTTACTTAAAAAAGATCAATGTTATAAATTAATGTATTACACCAATATAATTGTAATTTACTGAATATTCTAATATGGTTTAACATAATTAGTAAACAATAATGTAAGTAGTTACAAAATTTCAATATATCTTTTTGGATGGAAAAAGGTTCCAATGATGATTATGGTGAACATGTAAAGTGTTCTATGTAGTTATCGGAAGCAGGCATTGTATCATTTTATGTTGTAAAGTTAAGAAGGTTGAATATGTTCAAGAATATGAATAGTTATGGATATATTTCCTTGGTCTAACTATTTTAAAAATTCGAATACTTTATAAATATCTCTCACTTAAGACTTTAGTGAGAAAGATTTGAGATATAGTCATATTGTGATGTGAATGGGATTATAAAAGATAAAATGTACTAACAAAACCCATAAATGTTAGTAGATATAAGGCTGATATTGTACATTATCATATATGATTTGATAAATTTGTCTATATATTGGCTATGTTAAATATTTATAACGAGTTTATGAATATAAAATTGTATCATATTAAAGGAACCCTATATTTTATTACTCCACCATGTTATATATACGAATGTGTATATATATACATCTCATGAAGTGTAATGATAATTGACCTATCAAAGTAAAATTTTGAGTTTATTCTTTACCAATGTTCATCATGGAGTAATATAGGTTATGAAGAAATGATAATGTTATTGTGAGTAAGATTCTTGTATAGAGATAAATAAAATTCTCATGAGGCATAATACAGATAATATAATTCATTTTTATCATTTTATGACAATCTAAGTATACCACATAGAGTTTCATACAAATGTATTTGGTATACTAGGGGTGTATGTATTATATCCATGCCCTCAATACCTGATGATAGAAAGCTACCTAGTATAAGAACATTTAAACTTTTATAAACTTTTTATGAATGTCTACATATTGACATAACTTATACGATAGTGGTTGGGTATTTTTTTGAGCATATCGTCAGTTTCAACATAACAAGGTAGGATTTTTCATATAATGTTATGGGTATGACACAGGGGACCACAATAGAGATATATGGTATGAATGTTCTTATAAACCTAGATATTTTATATATGTTAAGAAAAGATACCTACTATGTTCTTATAAATAATGTTGAATGACATGGGATGTATTAATCAATCAGATCAGTCTATACTCTGAGAATTGAGAATATGTGGGTTGGATTTGTAGAATAGACATGATCCAAGTATGATGGCCAGTCAATGTCTTGGATAAATGGAAAATGTGAGAAATCACATTTTCCAATGATATAGACTAGTTGAAACAACTCTATATATATATATATATGAGTGTGTTTGATGGAGATCATGCCATATCAAGTTATAGATTGAATTACATTGATGTCTTTCTAGATTCTTCTCTTTGATTACATATATAGATTTCGAGATTCATCTTTGATTTCAATTCTCTAAAGACTTGTGGGTCACACATTGTGATTGTCTGAATGGGTATTGAGTTTGAATCAAGAGATACTCTAATAGTGTACTAGAGTTAATCTAAAAACATATGGGTATTCATAAGGCATTTTTTATGATGTGATACAAGATGAAGTCAATTATAGATTTCAAAAAGTGTTTTTGAATATATCCAAAAAAGGTGTTTTGGATGTACTTTCAAAATTTATTGTATATGATTTAATATAATGAAAAATTACACAATGTCTTTTAGGGATAGTGCAAGTGGGAGATTAAAGAAGATATTCGTTAAAATGGGGATTAACCAAAAAATAAATAAAAAAATGACTTCTGGACATTCAGGTTATATAGTATTCCCCATAATATGTCCTTAATTAATTTTTTCATATTATGAAACATTATGGAGTAAATTCATATGATTCATGAAACGACCATGGAATATATTAATTAATTTTAATGCAAGAATAATAGATTGTATAATCAAGGATTTTCATGGACATCATATTTTTCAACATCCATATGATGGACGTGTTTTTGGTACTCCATGTAATCTTTGAAGAAACTCACTATGACTTGTATTTGTATCCTTCTACTTCATTTTCATATCAATTTACAAGCACATCATTAGATAAAGTTGAATCTTTAATGTATTCCACATGGTTCATTCAACCTAATGATACAATACGATGGTGGGATGCTTTTGTTCTCAACATAGTCATATTTATCAAATGTGTATAGAGATATATATAAAAGGATTTGGTTCCTCTTTGGTGAATATTAAACATGTGTTATAGTATTATTTATTTCATTGTTTTGTAGAGGTTTCATATTTTCTTAAATGTAAATTCTTGTAAATGGGGTTTAATAACATTGTATTTTTCAAATAAAATTATTTAGACTCCTACAAAACCATTTAGATTATATATTATGTAATGTGTTAACAAATCCTAAAGGTGTAGTAAACACAGTTATGATCTGGTAGTTTTAAATGTATGATATGTAAAACTGGTTCTTATGTTGGGCTTGATAAAAATTTGAAAAAAAATTTAATAATATCAAAATGGATCTTATGAAAAGGAAACCTCGATTTTATCCTTTATACACATTGGCTACATAAATTATATGTAGATATACATTTCATGATGTGAAATGATAATTGACCTCTCAAAGTACGATATTGGGTTTAACCTTGACCAATGTTCATCATTTAGTATTATTTATTATGAAATTTTTTAAGATGAGACCTATTTGAATTAATTTATAATGATAAAAAATATGATCATGAGGTACAAATCCAAGAATATGAATCTATGTGATCACATTATGACATACTAGGTATACTAAATGGAGTGTCATACTAATGTTGTTTTAATACTAGGGTTGAATGGATTAAATTTGAGTCACCATTACCTATTCTTAGAGTTATACCTAGGATGAAAACCATCATAATTTTATACTCTACTTATGAATTTCTATACATTGACTTAGATAATATGAGGGTGGTTGGGTATGTTTCTCATCATGGTATTTCTTGGAGTTAACCCATATAAGATTTGTATTCTCATATGGAGAGTATAACATCTGGTCCCTCAACATAGATAAAAATTGGGCGTGTGTGTCCAAACCAATATATTGTATATATTTCCATATGAGGCACATGTTACATGTTTATCTATAGGGTTGAATAACATGTTATGTATTCATCAATAATATCATTATAATTTTTTTTAATCTAGAACAATTTAGTTGGCAATATGGGTGTTTCTGACGCTTTCGTCGGGGTGCGCGGGTCTGTCACGTTTGGGGGACGTCAGTGTGGCTCTATTGCCCCGAATTCCTACATTCCAATGGCGGGTGGAATTCGCTACTTATTTAGGGACGTCTTCTCCTTGATCGAAAGAGGAAAATGGGATATGGGTTCTTCATTCCGTGGATTCCTCCTCGGAACTCGTCACATAGTCCGGGAATCCGTTATAGATTTAATATGTTGTTCGTGAAACACTTCCCAGTACCATGTTTCCATAAATGATGTTTAATTACACTACTTTGGTCTAAACATTCCAAGGGGTCCGGTCAGATAAGCAACCATCAGATGGGGGAGTAGTCACGTCGAGGCATCACTGGCATTTCTGGATGCTGGAGAATTGGAATGTCGGTCTTTTTCCCCTTATTATAGGTCTTATTAAGGGCGCAGAAGACCAAGGAATCCCACATCGAACGCGGGGAATTATATGCCACATGCATGTATCTGAGGTTTTCTTTAGCTTCCCATGTTTAAAATAGGGTATGCCGCAAGTTTAGCATCCAGCGGAGACAGATCAGACTAATCAAACATCGACGAAGGTGGATCAGATTGAGGAACCCCCTTGAGGAAACACCGATATTGGGGCCAATGAATGGGCAGCTTCCCGAATGTTGTGGATTGGAATGTGGTTGCATGGTCTCACCATGATGTGGCGGCGCGAGTAAGAATTAGGATGGATGATGGATAGTTGAATGGAGTGGAGGAGGAATGAGACGATACAATCGTAAACATGACAGTATTGATGGGCTTGAGCCTTGAAGAGACCTCCCATGTATCCCTGTGGCGGGGAATCAAAGTCCGCATAGTTCGGTTGGTGAGAACCGATGTGAAGGGGAGTCGGAGTGACCAAAGGGTGGTGGGCTTGAACCACATGGAGGCTTCATACGTACCATGCCTTGACATGGATCAAAGTCCACGTATTTTAGAATGGATGTCGGCGAACCGATGTGAGGATGGACCATGTCCGATGGGTGTTGGGCATGACCCTCATGGAGGCTTCCTACTTACCATGCCTTGACATGGATCAAAGTCCTCATAGTTCGGGGGTACAGTTTAACATCATGCGTTATGAGGTTGAACCGACGTGAATGAGGTCGGAATGACTAGGTGGTGGGATTGAACCTCAGGGAGGCTTCCTACGTATCGTGTCGTGACACGAAACAAAGTCCTCGTAGTTCAGGGTGGCGTGTCGGTGAACCGATGTGAAGATGGACCTTGGTCTGATGGATTATGGGATTCAACCTCGGGAGGCTTCCTACATACCATGCAATGGCATGAATCATTTTCTGCATAGTTAGGGCAGGAAAGGGGTTGTTGACTGACATGAAGGGGTGTCATAACAACTAGATGGTGGGGTCACAATGGCTTACCGCTGGATTGGGATGCAGTTTAATGTCATGATGGATGGGGGCATGTCGGAGAACCGATGTGAATATGGACCGTGGTCTCGATGGATGGTGGGCTTGAACACCGTGGTGGCTTCCTACGTACCATGCCTTGGAATGAATCAAAGTCCTTGTAGTTCGGGATGGTGTCCGCAAACTGACGTGATGATGGACCTTGTCCTGATGGGTGTTGGGCTTGATCCTCAGGGAGGCTTCCTATTTACCATGCCTTAACATGGATCAATGTTCCCTTTTTTCATTTATACAGTTTAACATCAAGCAGGATGGGGGTATTTGGGGCTTACGCTCTGATGCGGTGCAGGGTGTGTCATGGTCGATGCATACTATAAGCTCACTGGAGTCATGCTCAGTGTGAGAAACACGAGGTTTCAAGGACATGACGATCGCGCCACGAATGGTGCGTCCATGGGGAGTGAAGAGGGGATTATGCGTTGGGCGGCCTGTGGTGTTGGGACTTACTCCAGGATGGAGGCCCAAAGGTGACAAAGTGCAGAGGAAGAGGGGAAGTACGAAGGCGCATGGGTGCTACCTCCTACAATAAATTCTAGGGGGTTACACCAAAGAGGCTTCCCTTCCCCGCGGGAAAACACCACTCCCATAAAGAGGATATCATCCCTTGTGGAGACCAGGGGCGTGGAGAATGTCCAAGGTGGGGGAACCCGGCGTGAGAGGCACGGGGTGATGTCATAGTTTAAAGATGTGTGTTGAGGACGAGGGTTCTTGGCAGTTTAACATCCTACAGCTTGTACGTGGTGGGTTTACTTCACATCCCTATGTCTTACATACCCAGTACCCTCTGCTCCTTGTGAGAGGGAAGGTACCGACAGTGCCATGATGAAGGGGGGTCGCAGAGCAAACCATCGAGGGGTCCACGTTATCATGTCTATGTGAAGAAGAAATATCCATTAGCGTGCCTATGAGAATAAGTATTAGACGAAGCAAAGAAACTAGAGGTATCGTCCAGGGGACTTTGAAGTAACATCGTGCAAACCTAGAGGGTTGAACGGGAGAAGGAATTGCCATGTAGAGGGGTCCATATGCAGGGGCTTTGTGGAGCTTAGTTGCTCTGCGTAGTTGAGGACACAGGTGAAGGGGTGTGCCTCGCGATGTGGGGTGCCATTGCCTTAGCATGGGGTGGAGGTACAAATGGGGGGTGCTTCACGAAGTGGAAGGGGGTTCACAGAGCATTGCCTCGTGGAGTACATGATCCTCGCGAAGCGATGTGTCATGAAGCAATGTGCTTCTCAAAGTATAGTGACCCTGCCTTGGCATGTGGGTCACGTGTAAGTGAAGGGTGTTTTGCGAAGCATAAACTATCTGTGACAACCAGGTTCCCCATGGGGATTCCCTTCCTTCACGAATGACACTGGGCTTCGCAAAGGGCATCACTCTCGGATGTGGGGAACAAAATGTTAAAATACAGAGGCACCTCACAACGAAGAAAATACCTCGCATAGCTCATGATTCGCAATGAAAATGGAGCTTCATGATTTAGGACCTTGGAAGGTTAACGGTCAGATTGTCCATCATTTGGGCTCAGAGGGAGTCTGGTATTTATATGCAAGAGGTGTCTTGGAGAAGAGAAAATGCGGCGTGAGGAGGGCTTCATTTGCGTCGTGGCGGGATTGCGAACATCAGGGGTGGTCGCATAGCGTAATTCCTCTGTTTCTTCGCGGCAGGCTCATGAACGTCAGGGGAATTCACGGAGTGTACCGCCTCCCTTGTTTCATGGTGGGCTTGCGAATGTCAGGGAAGTTTGCGGAGCGTACCTCCTCTTTGCTTCGCGGCGGCCGCATTGATCGGGGGGACTCAGCGTTGTGGCTTCACGAGGAAGGTCACATGGCCTCTTTTTCTTCTTTCTTTTCTTCCTACATTTTGGCACCAAGAAATCCCCCCACCCCCTCAGACTTGGAGCCACTGAGGGATCAAGTGTCGAAGTCTGAGGTAAATCGCCAAAATCATTGGCCGTTCACAGATATGGATCGTGAATAGGGATCACGAGGTGTACAGCCGATGCGAGGGTCGCGCACGCTGCGAAGATCGACACGCCCGGACACGTCGCAATGTTCTGAGGTACGCCGCCTATAAATAGGGAGACATACCTCTCTTTTGTCCTTTCCCTCCATCATGAACTTGTCTTTTTCCCTCTCGATTCACAAAGTTCCGCATACTCCATGACTGCTCACCGCGAATCAAGCATCGCGGCAACCCTCGAGTCTTTGAATCTGTGATAGTGCTACGTGACCGTACGCCTGCAGGCTGAGGCCAGGCTCCGCGATTAGGCTTTGCGAAAGAGCTTCGCGAATAGGCTTCATGATCTGAGCTTAAAATTTTCTGAACCATTAAAACCAAATGGCCCTTCATGAAGCTGCCCAGGGGGTGTTTGCGGACACTACATGGAGGGATGAGATGGAAAATTGCCTGGGTCTGGGAGAGTTCGTCCGTAGCCACTCGGAACATAATTCATTGATGGAGCTTCTATCGGAGAGCCAGAAGAATTACCTGTTGTGCAAGAGGCTTCCATTGTATGGCTTCAGGCTGAGGGATGGCATCTTCATTCCGAAGGTGA
Organism: Viscum album; assembly: GCA_963277665.1. Classification (NCBI taxonomy): domain Eukaryota; kingdom Viridiplantae; phylum Streptophyta; class Magnoliopsida; order Santalales; family Viscaceae; genus Viscum; species Viscum album. Next base: position 1,391,130,480 of record OY728131.1, read on the forward strand.
GTAGGGATGAACCAGCTTGCTGGTTCAGAAGCACGTCGTGCCAACACAAATGGTTCAGGGCGGATGATGGTCATGCATGGAAAGAAATCACACCTCTCACCGCCAACTGCCTGCAAAATCATCTGAACAACGTTTATAGGAAGCCAATGCAGCCGAAGATGTCCACTCCCATGTATCAAACAATATTGAAGTCAACCTTGAGGGATTCGAAGAATTGGTGGTCCGATGAGTGGGACTTGTGCCAGGGAGGCAACTTCACAAATTATTGGGCATGGGTCTTCTAGGTAGGCACCTCATTCGAGGAGTTTGGAGCTTCGATGAAGAGAGTGGGTTTGTATAAGGTGGCATAGGCCTCCAAATTCCACATATATCAACCAAAAAAACAGATGCCGGAGTTGTTGATCAGATGGTCATCTAGGACCAACACATTACACCTGCCCCATGGGGTGGAATGCATCAGTATGTGGGATGTCCATCAGATCATGGGGTCCCGGTCTTGGTGGTTATGCAAGATGAGTACCTCCCTGTCATGAGTGCATGGGAGGATCCGGAGCAGATTCTGCGGCTGGTGCTGGCACTGATGGGGCTAGTCCCCGTAGAAGACAAATAAACATTGAGGGATGTCCACATCAAGAAGTGGTTCAGCCAGTTCTTGAACATCCCAGTGGATTGAGAGTTTCTTGTGAGGCCTCAAACTTGCCCGAATGGGGCTCAACGGGGCAAGGAGCATTCGTATTGGCAGCTCTTGGAGGACAGCCAATGGAAGACCTTGGGTTTTAGTTTCAATACTGAGCAACAAGCGATAGTCAGACTGGTGGCATTTATCACAACCCTTATATGTGGTTGGATCCTTTCAGTGAGGGATACCAACATGGGGGTGCGGTGTAGCTCATTCATCATGGATTCCATGATGGCCACATGAGGGCGGGTAAATATGGGGATTCTAATGCTCACCAGATTGTACAATATGCTACGACATGTCAGTGAGGGAAAGAGGCCACAAAGGATATGCGGGCCATTCCATCTTCTATATGGGTGGATTGTAGTGCACATTAGGGGGGTTTATGAATATCTAAACCTTATATCGCCTCTGGGGTCAATCTTCTGCCCATCCATTCTGAATGCTTCCGGGATATTTCTAGCCAAATTAACCGTGCTGTTTGTACTAAACCGGGTGTGGAAGGCGGACAAGTTTAATTTCCACCTGTTTCACATGCCAACGGGGATACTCACTGATGATGGTCAGGGGAAATAAGAGCACCAGGCCTATCTCCTACCCTTTCGGGGTGGAGTCTTGGTGGAAAGGGTGGACCACAAGCCTCTGTGTGAGTCGTACACCCCACACCGGTTTGCAAGGCAATTCCGGTGCCTGTAGTGGCTGACCCCACAGGTCTACTGGGAGGTGCCCCATGAGGAGAACCCATGTGTGATGAGGTAATTGTGGCTGATGTTCACACGAGAATATCATAAAATGATAAATGAATTGCCTACACCTACTGTCTCCTTCGGACTGGTGAATGAGTATGCCATAAGCTGGGAGGCAGATTATCCGGGAGAAATGTTGAAGCAGCCAACAGTTCGAACTGGTGATGGTGGGCCTTCCCTATCCCGATTTCAGGTTAGAAAGGCGACAAGGGCCTCTTGCGGTGGCGGGGCTACCTTGGTGGCGAGACCTGCACCAGATGAGGGTGATGTAGCGGCGATTGATACAACAGTGCCAGTGGATCCGATGGTCCCAGGAGATGACATCCATACGGAGGGGTAGCCACCAAGGGGATTCCACAAGATATCTACTCAGGCTCTGGGGAAACGTCTGCGCCATATCGACATGCCAGAGAATGCTATTTTCCCAGAGGCTTGGGACATTTGGGATATCAACCGGCAGTTCCTCGTCCTGCTCGAGATTTGGAAACACCTGAACCATCTCGGGATGGATTTACTGGGTATTGTCCATGACTGGGCCGGTTTTACAGTGTCTTCGGTGGAGGCAGAGCAATATCTGGATGAGCTGGAGGACATTTTGCTTTCCAGGGGTGCCCTGCGTGTGATGACAGACCGCATGGGGGTACTGCTGGATCAGACGGTTCCCCCACAACTATCAGCTGCTGAGCAGAGAGAGCACTTCCCCCTACTGGAAGAATTAGACGAATCCTCTAAGGAGGATGATGCCAGTGGATGGAGCCCGTTGGAGGAAGATGAAGTCGGCAATCAAGACTTGGGTCTCGACGATTTCACAGAGGCTCTCGAGGTAACATTCCATGTATCATTCCTCACTGTCTGCTCTAAGGCCATTATGGACATCTTACCAATGTATGTACTGCATAGTAGGAACTTGTACAAAGACCTCACTCTTTCCCTTCTGTGGGTGTTGATGCAGGACCCTCGGAACCCACACTTGTGACCGTGTCTAGTTCTGTGTCTGGCGGGGCTAGGACACCTGAGGTGGCTTCTATAGAGTCTCCAGACCTTCCGATAATATACGGAGGGCCACACTTTGTGGTCATGTCATCATCAACTCAGGATTAATACAAGGATTTCAATCTCTGTAATCTTTTCCATTGATTTCATTACTTCCACACATTGATTGTGCCAAATGGCGTCCATGCCCTTCTATGATACGTATAGTTCTTCGACTAGCATGGGCTGTTGCGGTGAGACTGGCCAGGATTTTTGGTGGCATCCCTCCTAGGGGTATGCCTGTAATCATGGAGATACTCACCCAACCCACCCGATATGCAGCCCTCCCAATCATTGTAGGGACCACTAGTGGGGTCGTGCTCAAGGTTATTGAGGTGGGGTCTGATGATGAGGATCGACCGGTCGACCCAAGTCCTGCCATGCCTGACCAGATGCCAGATGTCGTACCTGATCCAATGCCCGACGAAGATCCCGCTAAAGATTTCCTAAGGGCATACCTCACATATGAGCATACTAATCGTGCAGATTGGGATGAGACGACCTCCGATGTATTGGATATCGACAGGGTCTCCCACCGATCATGGAAGTTGATCGTGCGCTTCATCGAAAAGACCCCCTAGGAATTATGGATGGATGAGATGGATAGACTTCGCTCACGGATACGTGAACTATGTGCTGGGGTGTTGGATGCCCAGCTCCCTCATTTGCTCATCCGAGATCTTATGGCAGACAACATCTGGGAGTATGATCGCGACCATAGCATGGGCTAGCAGTGGAGGAAGGAGACAAGCAACAAGAAGCATCGGGAGGCTGAAGATGAGATCCAACAGCTACAAAGCTGGATGGATGAGCACTCAACCTCTCTTAATGAAAAATCAGAGCTTATCTTGCAATTGAAGGCCTATCTAAAATTGGAAGAAGTGCATCTAAGGCAAGCATCTGATGAAATGGTCATCATTCAAGCTAACATAGAGAAGTCCCAAACTGAGGCAGATGAATTGTGCCCCGTCGCTACTGAGGATGAGCGATAGTTGAGCTAGCGACATCAACTCATAGATTCCAAAAGTTTAAGGGTGGTGGAACTGCAACTCTCTTTTGACGGGGTCAACCTGTCCATGGGAGGAATAAACCCCCGATTGTTGTAAGGATCACAAACTCTCAAACGTACTTTAATTTTTGGATTTATTTGTTTCCATATCATGCATGAGTCTTGTTATCGAGGTTGGTTTCATACGCGGATGTTATATTCGTGAAATGTCCAGGGGTCAGTCCATAATCTCATGCGGGTCAAGCCCAATGTGAGAAACAAGGGGTGATCATCATGCTATTCCCTCGGAACATAGCTGAACATAATGAGTCGACCATGCTTCGGGTATCCAGGGTTTATGTAACCAATCCGGATCTTTCGGGGAGACATGGGAGAGGCCCGATCTGAGGATTGGGACTTCAGAACAATCGATGAGTTGTTCTTCCAATGTGCTCTCGTACCCGAGTGGAGTAACGCCTGGAGCTCTGGGATTAGTTCGAACATAGGGAAGTAGAATGTGTGAATCACGATACCCAAAATTCGGAACACTATGGGGGGTGGCATGACAATAAAGGATAATTATTGACCATGTTTGAAACACTGTATCCTTGCTGTGTTATCCTGAAATGAGGATAACAAATAAGGGCCATCCATTGACCATGTTTGAAACACGGGCCTAACTCAAAATGTTACACATTAGTCTTCAGGAACGTTGGCCCAGGACAATAGGTGGGCCATAGTCCGAGCATCCATACTGTTAGGGGGTACTTCCAAACATAAAAGAGGATGAGGATTCGAATAAGGGGCACACAATGTGTGGAATGTGGTGTGAGGGATTGTTCGAATAGAATCCAACACTCTTGAAATTATGCCACCATGGCCGAAGCACACTGGATGGACGCATCAGTTTGACCATGGATCATTCCTTAATTATGATAGGGACTCTCTGGTGAGGGGGTTTCTCGCTTACCAATGTTATCTTGGGGCATCCTGAACTTGTTCGGGGAAAAATTTCCGTTTCATGGTTCCCCACGAAGGGTCAGGCCACATGACAGAAATGGGTGGGAACAAGACATTATGATTCCTGTGGCTAGACCCTAGGAAAAATACCATGGTGTCTCTACATATCCTATAAAGATGGGATTCATGTCGTACGTAGTTCTTGAGACACAGTTTAATGTCATGTAGGATGATGAGAAGCCTGGTTGCGCTGGTACACATCCTACCAATACTACTAAGCCCATGTGAGTCGTGCTCGATGTGGGAAACAAGAAGTAGTGTTGGGACTTTCTCGACACAGTAAGGGATATGGTGGGGCGAAGGGACGCACAGTGAATATTTTTCCTGATGATGCTAACCCATCTATGTAGTGCACTTAGACGTGCGAAATTATAAAGCAGAGTATGTTGGAATTCCACCTGATCATGAGGAAGTGGAAATGTGTGAATAATGATGCTCAAAATTTGGATCAAAATGATGGAAGCGTGATGATGGAGGATAACTGTTGACTATGGCGGAAACTCAACATCCATATCACATTATCATGTAATGGGGGCAGACAAATGAGGGTTGATGGTTAACCATGTTCAAAACACAGGACCTTTCCCAGATGTCATCCAAGATCCTTAGGGAAGTTGTCCTGAAACGGTTGGAGAGCCCTTAGGCCCATTATCCATGGAGATCCCTTAAGCCTAGAATCCATTTCGTCCAAGGGTCCTTTGGGATGTGGAAGAGGATGAGTATTCAAATGGAGATCTCATGAATCTTGGTCATGGAACGAGGGGAATGTCTCCATGAAAACTCCACACTTCGGGCTCTTTGTCAAAACACATCTGAAATAAGTTAATGAGACATATTAGATAGAGGGAGTCAAGTCCCTTCCCATAGGGAGATCTTAGTTTAGATTTGTAGAGTTCAGACCGTGGATGAGAGGAAAAACAAGAGGCATGTGGTGGGGTAACTCAAATATCCTACGGGAATGGGGAATATGGGTTTTGACCACCGCGTGTTCTCGAGGAGAGTTTATAGGTCTAGGGACCAAAAATTAGAGTTGAGATGGGCCTAAATCAATGTGGAAAGGCATTCCTACGTACCCCATAGGGATGGGGATCAAGATGCCCGTAGTTCTTGAAAGGGTCTTAGATTAAGGTCTTATAACTCATACCATGAATGGGTAAGGAGAGCAGGAGACACATGGCAAGGTGGTTACAAAACCCGGCATGAATGAGGACATAATTCCTACATACCTTGGTTTCTTTGGGGAAGTGCTCGAGTCGAGGGACTAAACACAAAATATAGGTTGGGCCTATGGGGAAGTGCCCAGGTGCTACTACGTATCTCATGAAGATGATAATCAAGCCACATGTAGTTCTTGAAAGGTGGAACGTCACGGTAAGGTACCTGTGCAAAGTATAAAAGGGGCATGCGAGTCTAGCCCTCGCACCAAGATTAGTGGTATTTGATAAATCCTAATTTTTCATTTTAGGTGAGTGGTTTTTTTGTGAGGCGACAAGCCAAGGGTAGCAAGCCCTGGCGTCGCCACAGGAATCAATCCATAGTAGGCGTTGAGAAATGGCATGGCATATGACTAATACCCAACGTGATGTCCTTTATGATGAGTTCTTCACAATGAAGTGCCGTTTTTCTTCATGCGGCTAGTATGATAATGTCATAGTTTTGGTTCATGTGATAGGACCAATAGGGCATTTTAACTCCAGGTAGCACAGACGTAGCAGAGACGATGCAAGGTGGGGAATATGTACGGTGTTGTGGAACATAACCTACATGAATGGGGAAATGATCCTGCATCACACCATATGCAATTCCTAGAGGGATACCTCAGGCCAAGGGGCCTACATAGAGGTAATAGGTAAAGGGGAGGAGAGACTACCTCCCAAATGAGCTGGACTCGAAAACGAGATGTCTGGGTGGTCTTATGTATCCCATAAGAGTTGGAATCAAGACATACATAGTTCTAGGGGTGCCTTTTAACATCGTGTGGGACAACATACAGTTTACTGTCATGCGGGACAAGAAAAAGGAGGGCTAATTTTTAGAAATTGGTGCACATGGTGTGGCTCTTGCAAACCCGATGTGAATGAGGACATAATCCCCCACCAGGCCACGCGGTCCCGTAGTCAATGTCTAGAAGGCGGGACAGAAAATTCAAATTAGATGAACTCAAACTGGACCCATAGAAAAGGGGTCTGGGTGTTCCAACATATCCCAACATGATGGGAATCAAGCTAAACGTAGATCTAGGGAGATCTTAGTTTATGGTTATAGAGCTCAGACCATGGAGGGATGGAAGCTGTCCAAGTAAGTGTAGTCCTTGACTAGACCCCTAAGCCCACATGAGTCAAAATTGGTGTGGGAAACAAGGGAGGAATATTTCTTTTACAATACTCGAAACTTCCTTCAAAGGGAAATCGGTGCAGAGCCTTGAAGGTTTCCCTTACCACGTATTTGTTCCCCTAACATGTAGATCTTCACTAAGGAATATTGTCATGATTGTCGAAGATCTACTTGGACATGAGAGTATGGGGAAGGATGTGAATCATGTAACCGACACTTTTGGCTTAATGGGGTTGGTGTGGCAATGGAGGATAACTGTTAACCATGGAGGAAAAATAGTATCCACATTGCATTATCCTAGAGTGGGAACAGCAAACAAGCATCGACCACTGACCATATTCGCAACGCGGGATTTGTATCAATTTGTTGTCTTAAACCCTTGGGGGAATTGGCCCGTAACAGTAGGGAATCCCTTAAGTGTGGTATCCATGCCGTTTTTGGGGGTCCCTTCAGGTGTGAATGGTGATGAAATCCCTGATGAAGGGGAACACGAAGCCTGAAAAGCGGGTGAAAACATGTCCGAGTAGAACCAAAAATTCTAGGTACTAAACTAGAGTGCCCTTAGGAACATTGGCAAACCATATAAAAGGGTTGATGGGGATGCTCAGGAGGGAGAGGTACATGGCGTGGTCATTACAATCCCATCACGGGCGATGACATAATCTCGTACCATGCCATATATTCCCCTCTCCGGGGAATGGTAGGTCAAGGGGCCATGGTGAAATTGAGATTTCCAGGAGGTGGGATAGACTCGAATCCCAGAAATTCAGGTGGTCCTACATATCCCATAAGGATGGGAACCAAGCCACATGTAGTTCTCAAAATGATGTTTAACGTCATGCAGGACGAGGAGTAGAGTAGGATACCCCCAAACGAGGGAGGTGTATGGTACGGTGAATAAACTGACGTAATTGAGGACATAATCCCACACCACATCATACACTCCCATAAGAGAGGACCTGAGATAGGGCCCTGAAAAGTACAAAGGTCCTGGTAGTTGGACTTCGGTTAGGAAGGCCTGACCTACTTGCAGTTTAACGTCTTGTAGTGAGGACGATGGTCGGGGAAGAGGATTTCCAGACAAGGGAGGTGTACGGCATGGTGATTAACCCATCCTAAACGAGGACATAATCCCACACCCCAACATACACTCCTAGTAAAAACATAGGCTAGGCCCTGAGAAGGATAAGGGGCCTGAGGCTGGGCCTCGGTCAGGGAGGCCTGACAAGCTTGCAGTTTAAAGTCTTGCAGTAAGGACGAAGGTTTGTGAATAGGATTCCCAGACAAGGGAGGGGTATGGCACAGTGAGTAACTCAAAGTAAATGAGGACATAATCCCAAACCACAACTTACACTTTGGTAAAAAAAACTTGGTCTAGGGCCTGAGATGGCTAAGGGGCTTGATGTTGGGCCTCAGTTCAGGAGGCCTGACTAGCTTGTAGTTTATCATCTTGCAGTAAGGATGAGGGCTGGGTATGTTTTATCATCTGGGGATGTGGGCAGCATGGAAAGTAACCCAACGTGAATAAGTATGTAATCCCACACCACACCTCACTATCCCATCATAGAGAACCTGGGCCAAAGGCCCGATAGTTGGCACTGCCCAGAAAGAGTTTGTCGCTTGGGGACGGGGCTGAACGAATCACTACACTCGATGTTTGGGACATCATGGGGTGTCCCTAATGATTCATGACATTTTTTGACCATGTTTGAAACACATCACCCCTATAGTGGACTAAATTGGGATCAAAAAATACGCATCGACCACTGACCACATTCAAAACATGGGACTTGTATCGGCTTGTTGCCCGACATCCTTTAGGATGTTAGCCCGGAGTGGTAAGAGATCCCTTATGCCTAGCATCCATACCATTCATTGGCCCTTCCGGATGGGGAAGGCGATGGAATCCCAGTCAAGGAGTTTGTGAAGAATAGATTTACCCATCTATAAAAGAGGAAAATTTCTCTAGGAAGTAGGGCGTATGGCCGAATCCAGGGATGCTCGATGTGAATTGGGGCAGAAGTATGCACCCCGCCATATGTCTTGACCCGAGGGGAAGATTTTGGATTTGGTGCGGGGCCAATGTACGAAGTGTCTGGGAGTTCCTATGTATCCCATGAGGATGGGAATCAAGCCATATGTAGTTCATGAATTCCATGTCGTTTAACATCGTGTGGTGAAGACGTCGGAGGATAGAAGAGTGGTAGTGGGCACATGGTGCGTCCATTATGATCCTTGTATGAGTGGAGCAAAGGAAGCCTACTTCGCATCATGCGAGGACCCTCCGAGGAAGCTATAACCAGGTGGGGATAGTCAAAGAGAATAGTTTGGGGCTGAGCTCAAAACGAAGCATATGAGTGTTCCTACATATCCAATAAGGATGGGAATCAGGCCATACGTAGTTCTCAAAATGAAGTTTTATGTCATGCAGGATGATGCATAGTTTAATGTCTTGCAGGACCATTGATTTTAAGTTCATGCAGGACCGTCCAGTCTAAGGTCATGTGGGACCATACAGTTTAAGGTCATGCAGGACCGTACAGTTTAAGGTCATGCAAGATCCAGGGGCTCAGGCAAAGTATTTCTTGAGGAATTTGGCATTGGTGGGAGGAGTTATGTTCTCACCATCCATGGTCACCGTGGAGTATGCTCCATTGGGGTAAACCTTATGAATAATTTAAGGTACTTCTCATTTGGGCTCCAGATTTGGTGGTTTCATTCCAGGGATCATTGGCGCTCGGAGGGCCAACACCAGGATGCATTGTAGAAAAGATCAGAGGCGAACCATTATGTTGAGGCCTCTAGCTATATTATTCTAATGACATTCCAGATTGTGGAAGGCATGGAGCCTACTCTCGTCCAGTGCTTCCAATTCTGCTAGACAAATTTTGGCCACCTTATCTGGCGCCTGCTAGTCATAAAATGTAGTGTGTAACGATGGCAGTTGGATCTCAATCGGTAGGACGGCTCACTCCCATACAACAGGGAATATGGACTCACTTGTGTGGAATTACGAGTTATCATTCAATAAGCCTAGAGGTCATTGAGGAGCTTTTCCGGCCAACTCTTCTTGTTCTGACCAACCATTTTATGCAAAATGATAGAGAGGGTTTTCTTGAACGCCTCGATCTGTCCGTTTTCTTGCGTGTGATAGCGAGAGGTATGGTTCGAACGTATATTGTACTTGGCATTGAATTTCTTTAGATCAACTACTCAGATGCTTGTGCTGTTATTGGTGTGCCTGGCGTGAGGGACAACAAATCTGTGGATTATGTTGATGCTCACAAAATTGAAAATGGATCGAGCCTTGAATTCCATAAGTGGGACTACCTCTACCAATTTGGAGAAGAAGTTTGTAGCGGTCATGATGAACCTGCACTGGCGAGTTTTCACCGGTGGGTACGGCCCCATGACATCAAGCCCCCATATCGTGAAGGGCCAAGTGTACTTGGTGGAGTGGAGAGGTTCTAGAGGCTGATGTAGAAAATTAGAATGAACCTGGCACGCGTGAAATATCTTGGTGAACTCGATACAATCATGGATCATATTGGCCCAAAAGTACCCCGGTCTTCGGATATGATGGGATAGCTTCAGCCCAGCCTGGTGGGCTCCGCAGAAACTGGAATGAACCTCTTGCATGACCTGAGAAATATCGACTCCATGAATGCAACGGAGGAGAACATCATCAAAACCACTCTTATAGAGGATCTGCTCAAGACTGGGACCACTGTGGAGGGTAAACTGGAGTTCGCGGTGTCGGATTCGCTCGTGCTCGGCCCGATCATCCAGGAGGAAACCATTTTACAGATACTCGAAAAAAGGATCTCTCCAGTTGGGATTCTCCTCAACCACTACACCTAAAGAACCTGGGGCTTGTGATGTGGAGGATTCGGTGGTAAGATAACTTACACATGGGCCGTCCTCATCCTCTGAGATTACGGGGGCAATGACTCTCTGTTGTTCCACATGTATAATCAGATCATCCGGCTCGGGTTCTGCAAGTGACGCAGCTAAACCAGTCAAAGCGTCCGCTCGATCATTCTGTGATTGAGGGACATGGGTAACCACTAGTTGAGAAGGGAACTAGGCCATTATATAGAGGGTGCACTCCAAAAATGGCATGAGCTCTGGCTTCCTGACAACATTGTCACCATTGACTTGCTTAATGACAAGTTTGGAATCCCCTTTCACATGAAAAAGGGGCCCATAGATCTCAATGTCCAGCTCGAGGCCAGTGATTAGAGCCTGATACTCTGCCTCATTGTTGGTGAAGCCTTATGAAAATAGGAATGAGTACGACAGAACAGCTTGCGCTGGGGTGATGAAAACAATACCCAGACCCACTCTGTTGAGCCTCGGATCATTGAGCCTCCTACCAGTGGGGCTCCGGGAGGCACCATCAAAGTGAATTTTACAACATGATACGGCATGATCGACTGAGAGGATTGCCTCATCAGGAAAATCCAGGTCCAAGGACTGGTCCACGAAGGATGGATGGGCATCTAAGAAGTCATCCAATGCTTTCCCATTAAAAGAATTATGAGGCACGAACCTAATGTCAAACTGCTGTAGAATTACCACCCACCACGCTAGCCGGCTAGTCAACATGGGGCGGTTCATGATGTACTTCATTAGGTCTACCCAAGAGATCAACTGTACCTCATAGTGCTGCAGGTAATGTCACAATTTCTGTACGGTAATCACGAGTGCAAGGAAACTCTTTTCGATGGGGGATTTACTTGTATCCGTATCGAGGGGCATGCGGCTGAAGTAGTAGAGGTTGTTCTCTATCTGGTCATTGTTCTTCTGGGTAAGCAGGGCACCGAGGGACCGTTCCAGAACGGTCACATAAAGGGCCAACAACTTTCCAGTGATAGGTGGCAACAATACCGGAGGATGCAGCAGATACCACATGACTTCCTCGAACACGGTCTGTCACTCTTCATCCCGTTCATAGGCGAAGTCTTTCTTCATGAGCCGGGAGAAGGGATTGCACTTTCCATCAAGATTTGCAATGAACCGGAATATGTAGGCTATGTGGCCTTGGATACCTCGAAGCTCGCAAATATTTCGCGGGGGAGGCATATGGCTGATTGCCTTCATCTTCCCTGGGTTGATCTTGATGCCTCGGTATCTAACAAAAAAGCCAAGAAACTTCCCAGAGTCACCTAGAAGGCACATTTAAATGGGTTCATCGTTAGGTGGTATAAAAGGAGGAAACCGAACACTTTCTCAGGGTCCTTGAGATGGTCCTTGAACTGGAGAGATTTGACCACCAGGTCATCCACATAGCATTCCACCAATGTCCCAAAAATTGTCATGAATATGCATTGTATAGCCCGCTGATAGGTGGCACCTGCATTCTTCAGGCCGATGGGAATGACCTAGTAACAGAAAGTACCTTGGGGGCCTTAAAGCGGTGGGCTCCTCATCATCGGGGGACGTCCAGATTTGGTTGTACCCAGAATACCTATCCATGAAAGAGAGAGCTTGGAACCCCGTCGTAGCATCAATCAACAACTGTGCCACTGGGAGGGGAAATAATATTTCGGACAAGGATGGTTCAGATCGCGGAAGTCGATACAGAACCTAATCTGCCCGTTCTTCTTCCTGACTGGCACAACATTGGATAGCCACTTTGGGTACTGGACATCCAGGACGAAGTTTGCTCTGATGAGCATGTCAACTTCAGCCTCAACCATGGCATCGTGAGAACGGTGCATCTTTATAGGATGCCGCTTGAACCCACGATGGTTTTTCGGGAGTCCAAGGAGGTGGACGACTACTTGGGGATCTAGTCCTGAAATTTCACCATAACTCTAGGAGAACACATCACGGTGTTGCTTAAGGAAGTTCACGTACCGCTTCTGCTCCTCGAGGGACATGGCAGAACTAATCAATGTGGGTCTTGGATCTGCCTCGCTACCAAGGTTCACCTATACCAATTCATCGACCGTGGTAGAGACGACTTCTTCAAAGGCAGGGGGAGAATCCTCTAGATCCTCTTCTCCACATATGGAGGAATCTTCTATAGGGGAATTTTCTTTGAGCCACCAGACCCTGGAGGGAGGATGGTGCCGGCTTGAGTGGTAGTGGTCATCACATCAGGAGACTCATGCGCCATTGAGACCATGTCGAAAACGGCAGTTGACCAAATCCCATCCGGTCTTCGGCCCATGGGGCCATGCTTGATAACATCAAAGCAGTAGTTTTGCATTGTCTTAAGCCGGTTAATTCCATCCTGGCGAAATAGACACATATGACGTACCGTCGTTTCCATGAGCCTGAAGTCTTGATACCGTAGAGGGGTAGGAGGTTCTGGGATCACCTGAGCCTAGTTTGTGTAGGAGTACGAGGTGATTTTTCGTCGTCACTTGGACCTGGGAATATGTCTTCCCCTTGTACCCAAAACAACAAAGAACTGCCCCGTGTCAGGGGTCGTGGCCACCAACCGATGGATCGGGAAGATGTAGGCGTCATCCAGACCTGCCCAGGGATCACTTGTGACCGGGGCGGGTTCAACCTCATTTCCAGAATCTTCTTATCCTTTCTCCTGTAATAGTCAGCATTGAGTTAGCGGGAATCACAATAGGCTAAAGGAGACGTATCTCCTTGGAGCATGCCTACTCGACCATTGAGGGAGTATTTGAGGCATTGGTGATATGATGAAGGTACCGCTGCATGCAGGTGGAGCCATGGTCTGCCCATAAATGCGTTGTACGCGGTGTTCTGGGAGACATCAATGAATTCAGTACTGGAAAATATGCCACTAAACTGGGTATTCAAATGGATCTTTCCAACTAGGGTCTTCTCGGTCCTGTCGTATCCCTAGATTCTAAGTTCAAAGGGAGTTAAATCATCCTTATACAACCCCATCTTTCTCATTGTCCGAGTCGGGAATAGGTTAATCCTAGAGCCCAAATAAACAAGACAACGGTGGACTTCCACAACATTGAATTGGCCTATGAAGTACATTGGATGAATGAGCCCCTGTATGAGAGGGTCTTCATCTACACCAGAGAATGAGATAACTGCTTTGCACTCAGCATTCTCAATTGCCTCAGCGTGGAAGGAATCTAAAGCTGCAACCTCTATCTCAAACTAGAGGGGGCTTCATAGGGCCATGGCGAGCACCTCACACATGTTTGATGATAGGCAAAGATCCTCGAGGATAGAAATCCTTGATGGGATTCCATCAAGGTGTTTCAGAAAATCATTCTTTCATGCAAGTTGCAAACTTCTGCTTACAAGAGGTCGCACTATGATTAGAGGCATGAAGGGCCACGCCGGCTAGACTGGTGGCTGGCTAGTGCTAGATACGCCTCGTTGCTCACTAGTTGAGGCCCGAAGAGTAGCAGCCAGATGAGGACTGGAAAACTAAGATCCTCATGTAATAGGGCGAGACAGGTCGTGGTACGGACAAGTTAGCTCTACCTGATCTAGTAGCATGAACGTTGGTGGTGGTAGATCTAAGGATGACAGATGAGGATGTTGCGCATGCTGAGCTCTACACTGGGCCTGCAGTCTAGTCTCAGTGGTGTGCACGACTTAACTGAAAGTGCCAACTGATGTTCCTTGATAGCCCATGTTTCCACGGTTTCGCTGATCTTGACACCAGCTGGGGACGTTAGGGATGTTCTGCTGGAGTTCCCCTTCATCGGGAGTTATATTGGGATTTACCAACTCCACGGTTTTAATAAATGTGTACCCCTGACTGTCTCATGAGAAGTCATCCACCACTGGGTGGATTCTAGGAGGTAACCCCATCTTAGGGGGCATGAAGTCACCGAGAGTGCGGGATGATGATGGCATTGGTGGAGCGTGTTGCTTATTTTTTCACCGCTGATGCTTGATCTTCTAGGAAGTGGTCGGATGTCATGCTGACGCAAAGGCGTTGGATGCAGCCTCTGAAGGCTCCGGTTGGTTCAGGGATGCCCAAATAATTCCATGGATGTGGGTGATTGGTTTAAAATCCATCCACGCGTCATACTTCTGGATCCATGGCTGGGAACCTACTACCACTCACCTTCGTCGTTGCTACTTCTTTCTGTCCTCACAAAGAAACGTGCCACTTGTGCCTGGGCTGGCCCCAACCTGACTATGTTGTTATCAACCTAGTCATGGAGCCAGTCTTTGAACACATAGCACTGATTGAGGGTGTGCCCCAAAATTCGATGATAGGGGAAGTAGTTGGGGAGATCGGTGAGATTCGCCCCTACCGGCCTTCTGCACATAGGTAGGTACACAATCCCCTATTCTATGCCTCTACAGAAGTAACCAAGGACCTGATCCTCGCTGAACGAGTATGTCTGGTTTCTTTTTTCTGGATAGGGGGCTCTAGGAGCCGAACCCTGATGAGGGGATGGAGGAGCCTGTCGAGGTGGCGGTGCCTGATTATCCCACCAAGGCGGCGGTGGCGCGTTGCGCGGGGGAAACTGCCAATTTTGAGGCGGTCGCTGCTGGGCAGGAGGCTGCAGCTGAGGTGGCGGGCCTCTACGAGGTTGCAGAGCCGGTGCTGCGTACAACAATTCTAGCTACCTTGGGGCTTCTATTTGGGCTACTGCGGTGGACTCGGCTCTGGAAGCCCTCCTTGATGGGATCACATTGGGAAGCGGATGCGCCTGACTAGCCTATTGCATAGCTTCCTCGAGGTACTGTGCCTTATCTGAGAAGTCTTGGAACCCCCCAGGGTAGTTTTGTGTGATCAGGGAAGGAACCAATTCTATTTTGACATTCCCTATCCACGTCATCTAAAATTTTTCCTAAGTTAGTGGCATGTCAAGGGAGTATGTGAGCCCCTTCCACTAGGTGATGAAGTCAGCGACTCTCTCATAAAGCCTTTATTTTCACATGAAGAGTTGTGATGCTATTATTTCGCGTGGTGGAACTGAACTAATATAGGAACTGTCGGGAAAGATCCTCCCAGCTAGTCATTGATCCAATGGGGAGCTGGATGTACCGGAAAAATATAGGTCCTTCCAATGTCTCCATCAAACATCTGATCTTGGTGGATTCCTACTGTGTTGGGGTCCCCAACATGAGGCCACACCTTGAGGAATAGTTGGCCAGGTGCTGTGGTGGATCATCTATCTCGTTAAAGGGCGAGAATGTGGGATTTCCAAATCCCAGGGGTGTAGGAATATCATCCACCCATGCGGGATATGGCTTTCCATCTGGTGGGAATGCCACCTGCCACGTTTCCAATACCTCGAGGCAGGCGATGAGTGCCGCTATAGGATCATCCGGGAGGGGATCCCTAAACAGGAGTGTGTTTTTGGGATATTAGACGTGGTAGATGGGTTCAGCGGCTCGTGGAGAGACTAGTGGAGCGGCCTACGAGGCAGCTGGGGAAACCTAGACCAGATTCCTCATATTTTTTCGTCGTTCTAGAGGGTTTGGTGAGACGTATCATGCCCTCTTTCCATGATTTATGGATTCAACCCTATTCGCAGGAGTGGTATTATTGGGGTTTCCCGAAGGCATATCGTTGTGGGGAGTTGTTCCTGCCCCTACTACCCCATCCTAGGATCACCATAGTCGGTTCTTCACTATACAGTGCATTCTTCCAGGAGTTCGTCGACCAGCCTCTTCTGGTCAGCAAGTTGATGGCACAACACGGCCTTCTCGGGGTCTTCCTCCATCTTATACACTGAGGTGGACGGGTCGGAGTGCTTGACAGTTCTGACATGCTCTTTTCCCTTACCCACATTCTGACTGAGTACCATCGACTCCATGGGAACATGGTGACCCAAGAGGTTCCTCTTCTAAGGATTAATCCTCCCTGATAGGTCCAATAATGGTGGCGCACCATCAGTGGGTATGTCTCCATCAAGAAATTCCAGCTCATCCTTCTTTTCCACGACATCAGCCATATGGACCGTGACCCTTCCCGGGGTAACGTCTTCAATATCGCATATCATGTAGGGCTTTCATCGAATAGGGACGAAGAGGAGGGCATCGTACTTACCCCAGCCACAGACATGCACATGGGGGTTAGTCTCCATGATGATTTTGAGGAATACCCTGAAGCTCAGAACGCATCTTTGTTGGAGGGTCCTATGGCGACCGGGTGACTCAGGGCACTAGGCCATAGGGAGTGAGGCCAAATCGACCAAACGACATTGCTCGCCAATTTCCTCAATGTTCACTTGGATACTGGGGTACACCATACGATGATAACGAAGATAGAAGTGCGTCTCCCATAGGGTTTGACAAAATCACTCGACTTCCTCTAGGGTGAGGGATTCTGGCACATAGAAGTTCGACGCTGCAGCCGGCCATAACTTCTCCGGGAAGTGGTCTGCAGCAAAAATGTTCCAAAATCTCCTGGGATCGGATTTAGGGTCTGGCCTTGTATTTCCCCATTCATCAACTGGAGGTGGCTAAGGAATCAGTAGCGGTACTGAAGTGGAGCATTGAGGGAGTAGACTGGGCGGCGGAGAATATGGCGAAGGAGCCGACTAGCCACAGAATTCTAGGCTATCCACTGAGGTGTGAGGTGACCTGACCACAATGTCACTATTCGATGGGCTGACAACCACATCTTCTAGTGTAGGTACCATGGTTACCGACGATGGGTCACACTGTTACTCAATATCCATCGGTCCCCAAAATAGATCTCCATGATCTTTGGTTGAGGTAGAGGGCACTTCTAGTGATGATGGTGGTGACTGCATGGACAAAACCTGTGGGACTCCCAAAATTTACTCCTCCTGGATGTACCTGCGAAGAGAGGCGGGAATCTGGCATACTTCACACTCTAGATGGATGAGGCTGATACACCTTGTTCCTGCCCTAGTCCTTAACATAGATGACCGAGGGGAGGTTTCTGCCGCTGATTCATACTCTGCTTCATAATCCAAGAAACAGACCGATTTGATATCAGTCTAAAGGTTTTCGGTATTCTTCATGCTTTAGTGATTACCCACCTTCCTACCTCAAGATGGCTCTTTAGGGAAGGTACAATTCCCAGCACAAGGAGGTCCTTCGGTCATATTAGTGTTGGGGTAGGGAGTGCTTCTGCTTGAGTTCAACGGGGTGCGAGGAGCACTGGGGAAGATGTAAAAGGGGGCACAGGGAGTACCTCCATGCTGGATGGTGGTGCGGGTAGGACCCCCGTTGTAACTAATGGGAGCACAGGTTGGAACTCCATGCCTGGTTCCATTGGTGACGTCAGTGTGAGGCAGATCCTAGTACTAATCAGACCGAACACAGGTAGGACCTCCGTGATTGGTGTTGGTGAAGTGAAGTTGATATCCACCCCTCGGGTTTAAAGGATGAATATGACCTTCGTTAGCTTCTACAAGGATATGATGAAGGTCCTCACATCGTAGAGTTACTGGATGTACAATGTCCCTACCCCGGAAGTCTGTGGCAGGAGAGATGGTTCTATACCCAGTGTAATGAGTGCGGAAGAGGATCCCATATGAGGTATTGCTACCACGGGGATGGCCCTCATTCGGGTCAAAGGTGGTAGGAGGCATACCTCCAAGCCAGGCCTGGGAGCAGGAAAGCCATGCGTCCTCCGTGGTGGTTGCACGGGGAGGGTCTCCGTACCGGGTGGCACTATTGCGGGTTAGTATGCAAGGGCCATCGTTTGTGCCTGCGACTAGGAGAGTCGACCCAGATTTCTTGTGGGGTGGTTGGGGCCTCAATATAGGTCAGGCATACAGCTTCCCCTACTTGTCATATGAAAGGGGTGATGATGCATGTCAGTGGTGGCTCGGGCCGTAGTAACTACAGACGGCAATGCCCCTTGACGAGCACCCTCCTCGGCATGTGCCCGACGTTGGCGTCATGTCCACCAAGCCGGTGCCGGTGGTGGGAGTAATTAGTCTACCTACTCTTCAGTTCATGGAACTGGGTGGCGGCGTTGGTGCAGCCTGGTGATGTCCCTCGCTGGGAACACGTGGGACGGAACTCTGGACGGGCTGGCCCGAATATCCCCTACATCATCGGCGTAGGGTACAGAGTTGTCGAGGCATACTGGGGAGAGGCACTCCAAACAGTTGAAGGTCGGAGTGGGGAGAAAATGATCCATTCACCGCCATCAGGGGCAGCATTGATGGCGGGGCCTAGACGCCTATAGGTCTAGGCGGACCATATCTCGGGTCTGGATTATTCCCTCCACTTTGTAACGACGTACGAGGTCATTAATCACCCTTTGTTGGATGACATCCTATGGGGAGATGGGGCATGGTAACCCCACGTTCGTGGACGCAGAAACCATTGCAGTAGTAGTGGATCCACGTGGAGAAGCTTTTCTGGCATTGCCCCTTCCACTGCATAGGCGGGCAGGCAGTGATCATGTTCCTGTGGCAGGAACCTGATTCCTGAGAAGCGGGGAGATTAACTCATCATCACTGCTAGGAAAATAAATCAACAACCAGTGCCCCAGCATCATTCCATCTTCCGTGGCTGGTTAGAGGGATCCATGCTAACAAAGCCACAGAATGGGATTCCCAGACTTCTACTACCCCATCCTTTGGTGAGTTTCATGCCTGGCCCGCTATTTGCTTAGAGGGGCCCAGTGCCAGATATTTGAATTCAATGACACATCACTCTACTGATGTCTTGAGCACTACTAATCTTCACATTGAGGAGAATATCTTTACGTCAGGTTCACCATTTATGTTTCTGACGCTTTCGTTGGGGCACGCGCATTCGTCATGTTCGGGGGATGTTGGCACGACTATGTTGCACCACATTCCCACTTTCCAAAGCTAGGTGGAATTATCTCCTTATTCATGGATGTCTTCTCCTTGATCGAAATGGGCTGATGGGATGTCGGTTCGTACTTCTGGGTATTACTCCTCGGAAGTCATCACCTAGTCTAGGTCTCCCTTATAGATTTAATATGTTGTTCTTGAAACTCTTCGTAGTACCATGTTTCAATGGATGCCGGTTAACTTCACTGCTTCTATCTGGACATTCCAAGGGGTCCGATCAGAGCATAAACCTTCAATTGGGGGAGTAGTCATGTCGAGGCATCACTGGTGTGTTTGGACACTGGGGAATTGTCGTGTATGTCTTTTCCCCTTGTTATAGAGCTTCTCAAGGGTGAGGAAGCATGAGGCATCCCTCATTGAGCGCGGCGAATCATATTCCATAGGCATGTATCTACGGTTTTCCTCAGCATCTCATGTTTAATATAGGGTATGCCACACATTTAACATCCATCAGAGATGGATCAGACTGATCAGAACATCGATAAAGGTTGATCAGATTGAGGAACCCCCTTGAGGGTACACCGATCTTGGGGCCAACGCATGGTCGGCTTCTCGAATGCTGTAGAGGGGAATGTGGTGGCATGATCTCACCATGATGTGTCATCCCAGGTAAGAATCAGGATGTATGATGGATATTTGAATGGAGTGGGGGAGGAATGAGATGGGACCATCGTGAAGATGATGGTAGTGATGGTCTTGAGCCTCTAAGAGACCTTCTACAGATCCCCGTGGTGGGGAATCAATGTCCTCATAGTTTGTTTGTTGAGAAGTGACATGATGGGTGTTGAAGTGACCAACGGGTTGTGGGATTGAACCTCAGGTAGGCTTCCTACGTCCCATGCCATGACGTGGATCAAATTCCACATAGTTCAGAATGGATGCTGGTGAACCGATGTGAATATGGACCTTGGTCTGATGGGTGTTGGGCTTGAACCTCAGGGAGGCATCCTACGTACCACACCTTTACATGGATCAAAGTCCTAGTAGTTTAGGGTTACAATTTAACATCATGTGGGACGAGGTTGAACCGACGTAAAGGAGGTTGGAATGACCGGGTGGAGGTCTGGAAGCTCAGGGATGCTTCCTACATACCATGCCTTCACACAGATCAAAGTCCTCATATTTTAGGGTGGCGTGTCAGTGAACCGACATGAAGATGGACCTTTGTCCTATGGATGATGGGCTTGAACCTCGTGAGGCTTCATACGTACCATGCCTTGGCATGAATCATTGTCTACATAGTTCGGGTAGGAAAGGTGCAATTGAACAGATAGGAAGGGGTGTCAGAACAACTGGATGGTGGGGTCACAACGGCTTACCGCTTGATTGGGATGATGTTTGACATCATGCGGGATGGGGTCATGTCAGAGAACCGACAGGAATAAGGACCTTGGTACAGGTGGATAGTGGGCTTGAACTTCGTGGAGGCTTATTACGTACCATGCCTTATCATGAATCAAAGTCCCCATAGTTCAGGATGGTGTCGGCAAACTGACATAAAGAAGGACCTTGGTCCGATGGGTGTTGGACTTGAACGTCTGGGAGGCTACCTACATACCATGCCATGACATGGATCAAAGTCCTCGTAGTTCGGTTATACTGTTTAACGTCATACAAGATGGGGGAATTTGGGGCTTACGCTCTTAGGTGGCCCGGGGTGTGTCGTGGTCGGTGCTTAATCTAAGATCACAGGATTCATGCTCGGTGTGAGAAGAATGATGTTGTAGGGACCTTCCAATCACATCGTGAAGGGTGTTTCCATGGGGAATGAAGAGGGGCTTATGCATTGGGTGGCCCATGGAGCTGGGACTTACTCCAGGATGGAGGTCCAAGGGCGAAGAAGCGCAGAGGGAGAGGGGAAGTACGGAGGTGTATGGGTGCTACCTCCGGCAATAAAGTCAAGGTCCATACGCCAAGGAGGATGCCCTTCCCCACAGACAAACGCCACTCCCAGAAGGAGGATATCATCCCCTGTGGAGACCAGGGGGCAAGTAGAATTTCCAAGGTGGGGGCACCCCGCGCGAGAGGCACGAGGTGATGTCATAGTTTAACATCGTGTGTTGAGGATGAGGGTGCTTGGCAGTTTAACATCTTATAGCTCGGACGAGGTGGATTTACTCGACACCCCTAGGACTTATATAACCAGTACCCTCTAGACCTTGAGCGAGGGAAGGTATCATCAATGTCGTGCTAAAGGGGGGTCACAAAGCGAACAATCAAGGGGTCCACGTTAGTGTGGCTATGTGAAGAAGCAATAGTCATTAGCATGCCTATGAAAAGAAGCAATAGGGGAAGCAACGCCACAGACGGTATCATCCAGGGCACTATGAAGTCACATCGTGCAAACTCGGAGGGTCGCACGAGAGAAAGAATTGCCAAGAAGATGGGTCCATAGGTAGTGTCATTGTGGAGCTCATTTGCTCTTTGTAGTGGAGGGCACTGGATAAGGGGTGTGCTTTGTGAAGTTGGGTGCCTTAGCCTTAGCATGGGACAGAGGTGCAAATGGGGGGTGCTTCAAAATGTGTAAGGGGGTTCTAGGAGCACTGCCTTGTGGAGCACATGATCCTCGCAAAGTGATGTGTCGTGAAGCAATGTGCTTCGCGAAGTACAGTGACCCCACCTTGTCATGTGGGTCACGTGTACGTGAAGGGTGTTTCGCGAAGCATAAACGCTCCGTGACAACTCCGGTCCCCATAGGGATCCACTTCCATCGTGTATTCCCTTCGGCTTTGCGAAGGGAATACTTCTTAGAAGAGGGGATCAAAATGATAAAATACAGAGTCACCTCATGAATAAAAAATACCTCACGTAGCTCATGATTTGCAGAGGACAAGGAACTTCACGATTTGGGAGCTAGGAAGGTGAAAGGTCAGATTTTCCGTCCTTTATGATCAGAGGGAGTCCGGTATTTATAAGAAAGAGGCACTTTGTGGTATTTGTGTTTTTTGTGGCAGTGCAGCGCGATGAAGCACAGTGTTCGGCTGGGCGGCCTGGCCTTCATGCGATGGAACAGCTCCTCTCAGCGACGCCTTGGGCCTGGCTATGCTCCGATCCGCTCAGTTCATTGCGACATGGTTCTAGAGGCACATCACGGTGTTAGTTTTTGGTGGTTCGCAGTTCAGCAAAGCACAACCTTTGCCTTGGTGGCCTAGTCTTCAGGCGATGACACGGCTCCTCCCGACAACCTCTTGGTTTGGCTCTGCTCTGATCAGCTCGATGTCTGGGGCGGATTGATTCGTCCAGGTTCGGTTCTGTTTCTTGTTGTGGCCAGGTGTTGTCTTTGGCGGGTTCCAGGTGTGGCTCTGTATCAGATCTACAGTGCTTTGGAGGGGGAGGATCTGAATATGGCGCGGCTGTGAGTTTTTTTATGGCATTTGGGTTCGGTTTTATGTGGATTTGTTCTTTTGGATGTATTTTCAGTTTCCCTTGGTTCTGGGTTGTAGTAGGTGGTTCACCTTGTGCCTTCCCGGTCTTCTCGCCACCACCAGCTTGCTTCGAAACCTAGTCAGGTGCTGTCTTGATTCTGATTGGATTAGACCCATGCCCATAGAGACACTTCTATTACAGAATGATCAATATTCCCTCATTTGTGGCCTTCTCTTGGTGCGGGTTTGATCCATCTAGTACTAGGTGATGATGGATTGGACTCGCGTCCCTTGGATTGCCTTTCAGGCTTATTTAGCTGTGGTGGTTAGGGTGTCTCATGGAGTGTGCAGGGTCTTACAGGTTTACAGTTGATGGTGTTTTTTGGGCTCAAGAATGTTTATAACTATTCATATTTATATTGGGTTGGTTTTTGAGGCTCAGATTTTGAAGATTCATCTGGACTCGACATCAAGGAATAGCCTCAGCGGAGGTTTCAGAGCAGGTGGTTCACCTATGCAAGCTATATGGAATTAAATGTTTGAGAATGTATGGTTGTTTCAATCGAATTGGCCATGTTCTTATCACATGACACTTTCTTTTCATGTAGTGTTGATGTGGTAAAGAATTTTTTCATATTTTAATGCTAGGGAGAGATAGCCTGGTGTCAGTTTGGGTTTTATTCTCTTGATCTTCGGACCATGTAATGTTTATTTCCATGATGTATATTCAGGTTTCACCCCCTTATTCCCTTAAAAGGGGGATTATCATATAATAAAAAAAATCTACGGCTTTCTGGCCATTGGATGGATGGGCTCGCGAATGTCAGGGGTGGTCGTGGAGCGTACCGCCTCCGTTTCTTCACGGTGGGCTCATGAACATTATGGGAATTCACAGGGCATACCACCTCCATTGCTTCATGGTGGTCTCGAGAACGTCAGGGGTGTTCACTGAGCGTAACCCCTCTTTTGCTACATAGCAGTGGTGTTTCTCTTGGAGACTCCGCGCCGTGGCTTCCCGAGGTAGGTCGTGTGGCCTCTTTTTATTCTTTCTTTTCTTCAAACATTTTGTCTTTAACAATGGGATTTACATGTTCTATATCCCATGGTCACATAATGTCTTGGACAATGGTATAATATCATAATACACATTTCTATATGATGGATATTGTTTGACATAGTTATAGAGATACATGTGTTTGTAGGAGATCATGTCAAATCCATTTATTGATTTTGTAGCATTGATGATTTTCTAGATGCTTCACTTTTATTACAAAAAATGGATTAATATATTTTTATTTTTTATTAAAAATATTAATGTATGTTGGGTGACACATTATAGTTTACTGAATGGGGATTGATTTTGACTCGTAGAAAATATCTAGAATTGTTTAGAGTTAGTCAAAAATAGTTTTGAATTGGAATTTATAATTTATTGAATATGATATGATATGATGTGAAGATAATTATGGATTTCCAAAAGTGTTTTCGAAGATATCCCGATGTATTTTTTATATGGTTTCATAATTTATTATATAAGATACATTATAAGGTAAAATGAAACAAATACTTTTAGAATTTAGTATAAGTATGAGACTGGACAAAATAACCCTTAATGTTATAGCCAGTATGTAATACATGGGTATATCACGTGCATGATATATTGAGTTTCTTGTATGAAATGATATTTTATACAATCTACTATATTTTATCAAATATGAATTGTAATATTAATTGGATTAATATTTTAATAGTTCAACTCACTTAAATCTATCATTTATTAAGGTGTTGTACGAGATATAATTATAGTCAGAAAATACAAACGATGAATTCATATATTAAAAAAATGTCCATGGTATTTATTTATATGATTCAATGAATGAAAAAAATATTTTATAATCAAGGATAATCCTTCATTACCTGTCTCGGATCATAGATCTACTTGGCGCCTCTGCTTGATGTGTGCACGACTTTCATTCTCTTTATGTTGTGACATTTTGTGGGTTTGTGACTCTCGGAGTTCTCACTATTTTCTGCCTCCTTCTCAACCTACATTTTAGCTAGCTAGGGTTTCTTGGTGGGGTGGTATTGGTCCTCATTTCATGATTCTGTCTCTCGGAATGGTGGTGGTCGTCACGCTTCGGGTCGGCTATGGGTATGATGGATGATCTAGTTCCGTGTGCAGGTTTGAAGGCGGCGGCATGATCTTCGGCTCTCGCTTTAGAATAGGTCTTATTCTGGCATGTTTTGGGAGGTCCGCACTTCGGTTCTGGTTTGTGATTCTTTCTCCTCTTCTGCAGATTTGGTTTTGGTGAATTTTGGTTCTGATTTTGGTTGAATGTGTTGGTCTCTACTATGATGCTGAATGTTAAATTTGGTGAAGTGAATCTATTATGTGTTTTGATCATTTTTCATGGTGTGAGTTTCTATGTAGATGATAATTTTTAGTTCAATGTTGAATTTTTGGTGGCCTACGATTTGAGGTTTGAGATTCAATAAAACATTCATCTTATAGGAATTACTTCAAATGACGTTCAAAGCAGTGGTTTTCTCTTAGTTTTTTCTTTTGGATCAAGATGTTTGAGAGTATGGATTTGCCATCGGTTCCATGCTCGTGCAGTCATGTACAATACTTCTTGTCGTGTAGCGATGAGTAGGAGAAACTGATTTAATGTGTATGATGTTGGGTAGGATATTTTCAATGTAGGTTTGAATGAGTTGTTTGCTCTTATATGTTTGTATTGTGGTGCCTTGAATATTTTTATGTCTTTTATGTCATGTATGGTTTCTCGCTTTTCCTCAAAAGTGAGTGAATTATAAAAAAAAGTAATTTTCAGTCTGTGAAAATTTTAATATATGTTCTTCATTTATGTTTTTGGCAGGTTTCATATTACCTATCATGGATATCCTTAGAAAAAGGTTCAAATTACTTTCAATTTATATGATAATAGTTATTAGGCTTTAAAAAACCCTTTACCATGTTCTTATGAATATTAGGATATTGATAGAAATCCAAAAATTACCACACAATAGTAGATGTTTGGGTGGATTCTAGAATTATTCTTCATGATCTCTCATAATATCTCTCATAGGATGTCACTGGGGATTTATTGAACCCAGTGAGAGTAATGACAGGGGAACCAGAAATTATTTCAAAGAGATGAATCATAAGGAAATATCTTGTGGGTAATTAGTTCTTCTGATATGAACAGGTGGTATAATAGAATCAAAAACCCATCTCAAGATGGGTGTAATGTGGAACAATATAATCATTATAGGAATCTGTCATGGAAATTTATTATAAGGATATTCTTAATGTTAGTCAATGGATCATACAAGACCTAATCAACAATAATGAAAAACATAAAAATAGATTTTCCATTGGGTCATCAAAGTAGGTAGGCCAAAAAATGGATCATGTAAAATAAATCAACAATCCAAAAATTATGATCCTACAAATTAGATATAAAAAATCATACTAGAAAATTTATATTGATAAAATATAATAAAATTTTCCATACATGAATATCAAAGAGAAAATATATAAGAAAAAATTAAAAATATAATTATAATATAATAATAAAAAATCAATGTCATATTATTTAAAAAAATATGGTTGTATATCATCATTTGAATTAATATAATAATAGATATTATACAAGGAGTCTATTTATAAAGATAACTAAGGTGAGAGACAATAATAAGGGTTTTAAAATGTTGAAATACATTTATATATAAATAGATTGATAGTTAAAAAACAAAAAAACCCATGTGATATTTTCACTTATATACATACATATAACATTTAAATATATGAGGTGGTGGATGTCATATCTTGTTATTACTGATTGTGAATGGGAATATGTATTTTCCTTGGTTAATGACCAAATCAATGATAAAATAATGGATTTTTATGTCACTATATTGGGAGTTTAATATATTCTTTTAGTAGTAGAAGTTTGTCCTTTGTAGCCTCAGGATACACTTTCATATCCATGGGCTTCAACATCACATAGAGAGTTTTAATTGTTCAGGGGAGTCCCTCCACATAAAGATATTTTTTAGCGTAAAATTTATTGGATGATGAACATTTATAACAACTTGAATATACAGGGATTGTGAAACATGATGAACATATTGAAGACTGTTATTATCCAATCAATGTGTCATAACACTAGCCTTTGAATTATTCACCACCATTAGAATCATGTACGACAAAAGGTATGACATTGTTACCATAATTTTATTGGTCAATAATTATTCCCAATATACAATTTCTAGGAATTATTTAGGGAATAAATATAGTGTCGAGTAATTGTATTTTTTATATGAGGAGAGTATTTGATAGTAAGGAATCAATAAAGTTATTGATCAAATGTACAATATTGAGACACATTATAGTAATATCATGGAATAATTAAAGATATATAGTTATATAATTAGATATGAAAAGTTTGATTTATATTTTTAGATGTTTCTTAGAGCTATACATGATAAAAATTTCAACTATTGGAGAATATCTAGATTTAATACACCCTCATAAATGAAACAAGCATTTTCATAGGGTCACATGCGAATAGATAGAGATTTCATTAGAAATATTATTATTGAAATGATAAGAGCATGTCATGATGTTCCATAAGTTTTTATACTGGATAAGATAAAAAAACATTATGGTTAATATATTTATTACTAGAAGTCATGTGATGTAAGAATAAAGATATCGAGAAAGTGAATGGGGGTCAGGATGACTCTTATCAGGTTTTGAAAAAACTCATGGAGCTATTGTGTAATAACAACAAAGAGTCATACTTGTTACACAAAATTGAAAATGATAACCCTAAAACCAAGTCGATTGATTAATTGTGTTTTTATGGATTATTTTTCATGTTCTTATCTTGTGTTTCTAAATTTGGACATTGTCTATACTTTATTTAAGATTATTTCACATTCTTGTATGAAATAATATCATAAAATTATTTATTTATCCATACATGATGGAAATCAAAATCCTATTCTATTGAGCTTTAATATATTCGAGAAGGATATATTTATTTTTTAGAGTAGGTTCATGTCTTTCCTCTATGATTTTTTTTGGAAACTATATGATATTTTCAAATGTTTGATAGGCACAGATAAATAAATAAAGTTATATAATTTCAGGATCACACATGGATACCACGCCATCCATATCATTGATAAGGCATTATACACATTACATAAAACATGTGGAATATTCACATGGAATAGTCCATGAATAATTTAATCAGTGAGCTCAGTATATATAGGGGTTTTTAGTTGAAGTTACCCTTCTATTATAGAGAATATTTTTATATGTTTTCTTATTTGTTCTCATATTATTTAGTACACAATCCCAGTGGTAAAGAAATAGGGAACTATTTCAAATACAATTATTGATCTACGGAGAAATATATGGCTACATGTTGTGATTCATCTTGGCCTTTCTCACACTGTAAATTGTTACTAGACTGATTCAACATGTGACCTTAGAAACACAAACCCAAATGCATGAGGTTGTAGACTAGTGTTGTGGGTATAAGGAGGCATCTTCTAGATTCTATAACCCCTTTATCAATGATTTTAATCGTAGATAAAATTTGTAAAAAATATTAAAAACCATGTACATTGAATAAAAAGGAAATAAAAAAAGATTTATGCGGAGAATAAAATGATGAAATATAGAATAAAATTCAAACAACCTACTGGTCCAATCACATACATAGACTAAAAAATTAAAAATAAAAAATGGGTCCCTCCTATCACTCGACGACATATCACATCCTAATATTTGAACCCAACCTATGTCATCCCACTCAACCATGAAAACCCAATTTTATGCCTCATCCAAAACTGTTCATGTAATAAAATATTTAATATTATCATACACCCAAGTTACAGGGTGTCCCATTCATGGTTTGAGTGATACTCTGTAGACTTCCACTATCACCTCGAATATCCCGAAGGCCTTCATTTTTTATTGATTTTAAAAATCCACCTTTCAGGGGGTGAGATAGAACCATTACAATGCCTGTAGGCATAAGTATTACATATCCCATAGGCCCTAGAGGAATTCATTGCCCATAGGCTTTAAACAATACATACAACCCAAACTAACTACTTGGAACTGCTCCTCCCCAGCATCTTCATCATGAAATCAGCTCTCCACCTTCGCATGGTTGTTTGGATATGCTTTCTCGGGCATGCACAAGCTTGTCTCGATGGCAGTTTCCATACCCTCTCATTCTGGAAATCTATTTAGCTTCTTCTATGATGAAATATCCTTCCTCCTCCTCCTTCTGAAGCTTGTTCGTTGTAGTTTTTCGGGTTTACATCTGCACTTAAGGTGGCCCAAAGGCCTTGTGGTGGCCCAAAGGCCTTACTGACCAAAAGGCATGGGTGGCTCGAAGGCCTTAAAGGACTCAGGGACCATATCGGTGGCTCAAAGGCCAAAACAGGGGAATATTCCTGGCTGCTACGGTGCCAAATAGTGCCTTCTGCAGTTTCCACTATAGTACCTACTACAGTTCTGCACATTTCCTGCAACAGTACCTTGGAAATTAGCCTTCGCCTGGATTTGATCCCGGGTCTCCTGGATGCACTTAAGGAGTCCTCACCAACTGGGCTAAGGCTCATGTGTTGTAGACCTCCACTAACCATGTCCCTATATATAACTATTCTTTATATTTTTCATGTAGCATTAATCGATGTAAATAAAACAAATCATCAAATTTAAAAAAACATCAATCTAAAACAAACATAGAATATACTAAAATTAGGGGCCCGACTCATCATGGTAATGGTAAAAGAATACTTCATCTAGAGACGGTGTGTACCTAATAATTCCACGATGATCATTCCAACCATATTATCTCTGACTAGGCTTAATATACCTATCCAGTTTCCAAAATAACATCTGGTGGATATATACCCATCTCTTGGGACCTACACCCATTGAGGTCTATACTCACCCTGAATTAAGTATAACATGTGTCTCAGGGGTGACCTGTTCCCCTTAGGATAACCACAAACATCCTCATATACACTAGGTTCTATGTTCATCATGGGTTATCTATAAATTTCACCATGTCCCCTAGGGGGTGTGCTCACCCCAGATTAACCATGAAATTCCATGAATCCCTCAAGGTCCACATTCACCCTTGGTTAACAATCAATAAAAATAAATAATAAAATACCATTTAAATAGAATACAAATAAAACATCAATACTATAACACAAAGACATTGAAAACTAGGAATAATAAACCAATAATATTTCTCATTTCCCAACACCATTTTGATGATCTATTTTCTTTTTAATGAAAATAGAAAACCATTTCCAACACATTTAAAACATACATTTAAAAAAAAAAAATACCATTTTTCTAGAAATACCCATCACACAACATCACTACCACATCACACATAATTTTTAAAAACAATAATACTCAATTTTCCAAATAATTTTTACATTTCATTTAATTATCTCAAAATCTATAATGAAATTAAAACCATTTCCCATTACAGATGGTTGTGAAATACCATTTCATAGGAATCGATTCAACTATTTTTTCTTATGACTGAAAAACAAGATCTAGAATTTATTTAAATAAAGAAAAAAATATATCATTTGATGCACAGTGAATATGAAATGACAAAAAAACATATAAATGTCAAATAAAATACTGTGTTTTATGAATAAAGATCATCTACCACATTTTATGATTTATGATAAATTCCTAAAGGTTTTAAATCATTACCAAGGCCTATCAAGGCTGATCTATGATCTTCCATGACCAACTAAGCTAGTCTCAATACCCTGATCTCATATATTTAACCATCACACTAAAACTAATAAATTATAACATTTACAATTAACTAATTGAACCAATACCAAATATTAATAAAAATGGATAACTTATTGGGCCTTATCAATCCATCAAAACAATATGAAATTGGGTGTCAAACACCTCTAGCTCACCCCTGAACATACACTGATCCAAATACCATGACCAATAATACAAATTAAATTATCTATTAAAGTAGAAATATGAATAAAACAATAGAAGCATAATGTAGTGATGTGCCTTGTTGAAATTTCATGATACCGAGTATATATGGTTCCTTGAGATGCCCTAATCCTAGGATGAACAAAAGAACATTTAGAATAATGAAATTCCATCATGTTATGATGGAAGAACTGATGAAAAAATTGGAAGAGAAGAAGAATATTATAATAGGATAGAGAGGAGAGAAACATAGACTAACAAAGATGGATAAGTAACTTGAATATGTGTAAAAATCCCCTTGGAAAACCATACTTGAAGGGTTTTAAAGAGAGTAAAAAATAGTAGGATACCTCCTCTAGTCTATGTGCATGATGGGATGATATAGGTAGGGGTAGATAAAATCCTAGAGGAAAATGGTAGAATTTCCATTTTAATGAAAATATGGCCATCCACATGGTTTTGTTTCACTTTTTCCATACCATGATCCAACCATATGGTAGGAAAATTCCAAGTGAAATACACTCATATGGTTAGTCCAAATATTTTTCTAATCTATGCTCTAACCATGTGATCTGGTACTGCCTCATTCTATATCTTTGCACATGTCTTGAATGAAACTATTCACAAAAAATGAAAAAATCATACGTACCAACACAAGACATATTTTTTCCAACTGATCCATCATGGTTTCCTCAAAACCATGTTCTAACCATTCCATATAATCATGTTATATATAAATTTACCTAAAACCCC
The DNA here is from genome assembly GCA_963277665.1 of Viscum album. Classification (NCBI taxonomy): domain Eukaryota; kingdom Viridiplantae; phylum Streptophyta; class Magnoliopsida; order Santalales; family Viscaceae; genus Viscum; species Viscum album. Next base: position 1,391,162,148 of record OY728131.1, read on the forward strand.
TCCTGTTTAATATTACACACATTGGATGCTCTAAACCAAGAAACCAAACCATGATCCATATTCAAAGTTCATCAAAACTCTTAAAACATACCCTATAGCCTACGAGACTCAATATATCACCCAAGAAGAATTTTGATCGAAAAAAACTTCTAAAAATAACATTCAAAAGTTCAATAATTCACAATTCCATTCCCAATCTCTGATAAAAATGTATCCCATTCACCGAATGAAAATTCAAATTTCCTTGAATTTTAAACCATACATAAAAACATTTGCATTAAAAATTTACATCATAACACTTATCTTACTCAATAAGTCTCATTGTTCATCTTACCTAACATACTGATTTATTTCTATTATAAAACCTCTTAAAAATGGCCGCATTTCAACTCAAAAGTCCAAATACGCTTTTAAATTGCAATATTCAGTTTATGGTGCTTAGGCCACTGAGACACAAGCTAAGGTTTATGCCCATTTTTCATGCATCAGGATAACACTTTACCAATCCCATAAAACATGATACATGTATAGGTCATTATTTGATGATCACCTAACCCATGGTGCTCCTCAAAAAATGGATTTTCTCAAACTTTACAATTCTACTACATTGGTGCTTATGCCATTAAAATTTCCTATCCGAACCCCATAATGATTTTACAATGATGTTACTAGTGTTGTTCCAAATAATTAATAACTACTACAAAATATGAACATTAATTTATATATAGTTTAACTCCATGATTCTCCTTCCAAAAAAATAGATGTTTATGTGTTGTCTAATCAGAATCCTCAACATGCTAGAATTTCTTCAAGAGACCAAAACAAAACCCAAAGCATGACCATAAATTCTCTAAAAACACACCCAATGTATTTTATAACCCACCAAATCAAATTGATCAAAAAAACTAATGATCAAACCTCCTTTGGCTGACCAAATATTAAAACCCTTTTTCCTGCCACTGATGTGCTTTTAAACAACCAGATCACGGTTCCTTTAAGCCTATAGTAATCATGTGATAGCCCAATCAGGCCTATTAGATTCCACACTGGACACCTAGTGTTTTATTTATAATTGTATCATATTTTTATTGATTATATTTCATGATTCCCATGAGCATCAATGTTTTTTCCAATTTGAATCATTCCAGTTTCACCCTGATCCCAACTCCCTTTCTCAAACTACTCCTATTGAATTTTTTCTAATCATCATGATCAGTGTGTAACTATTATTTGATAGATATATTGAGGTATGTACTCAATAAATGAGGACTAAAACTAGCACTCATCATAATCTTCCTGATTGGAACACTGGCCAACTAAAATTTTTTATACTCATCATGAGCAATGATTCATTTCTAATCCAATGCATTTGGATAATCACAACCACCAGGTCCCTAATTCCCACAATATTAACTTAATTCACGTACTTTATTTGTATTTGGTACCCAATTTTCACTAGTAACATCATCCAAATGGTCTGCCAAAACCATTAATCTTCCAGAATGGGTTCATTTCTCTCATTATCAACACTACACTCCCCACTATAAGAGTTTCCTTGATACCATCTATCTTGATAAAAACCAAAACTACATGACCCATATCTTGTATATTCCTAAAAATTATCACTAGATATGACTAAAGTTGTGAATTACAAAATTATAACTGAATTGAAACTCATTACATATTCCCGACACATGGGAATTTCATTCATGACCCCCGTTCAACATCATACCAAAATGAGAAAAGGCTCCCTCATTAGCCATTGGTACAACCTCCACCACCTGGTTTTATATGATCCTATCTCTGTGGACCACCACAATGATCTTACTACAAAACTTAGTCTCTCACATTCAATTCCACACTCATATCACCCCAGGTAATAGTTGTATCTAACTATTTCCAAATATACTGCACTTGACCCATTTCCAAAAAACCATCTTCACAAGGGTACTGTGTTTATATCTACCAAATATCTGGGCCACCCTTCCCACAACCGCTTCACATACACTCCCAAAGATCCTTAAAACTCTCATAGTCTTCATAAATTCATAACATATAATCCCCACACATGAACTGCATTGGCTATCTAGATTTCATACAAATGTAATGGGTGTATGATATCATACCAAACAACCACACCCCGAATCTCACAATACCATGAGTTATATTATTTCATATCTATACTCATGTTCTTAAACTGACCACGTCTCATGGGATCTTAATATCATCAAACCATGGTATCACTTAAAACTCCTCTTAAAAATTGGGAACTATACTAATTCCATGTCTACTCACAGTCACTCGCTTCATAGAAATCGACTCAACACTATGGGTTTTCATAAATGGCCTAAAGAATATCTATATCATCCATATGATTCTACACCATTTTTAAATACTACAACCCCATGAAAATATCCCTCCACTATAATTGGTACTAAATGAACCTATCAAAATAGGTCCAGGAACCCAAACATTTATACCCTTCCAAAATAAATCATATAACAACATTAGTACTCAAGGTGCTTCTAAATTTAAAACCCATAAAGTCATCACTATGACAACGTCATACACTAGGTCTCACCTCATGTGAATTGATCTCACCGTGAAGCATCTACTTGTGCTTCCCATCACTAAATAAAATACAACCCCCAGCCATCACCTAGTAGTATTCCATCGGTAGAATTTAAACCAAAAACCCTCTTATGTACAAGAAAAGTATATGGAAACGAGGATGTCAACCTATTCCAATTATTAAATCTCACTATGTTCATAACTCATGGGAAAACCCAAATAGTTCTCATCTCATAACCATTGAAAATCAATATTCCAAACTTCCCACAATCGTGTATCAGTCACAAGATGTCAAACCCACTACCATCTCGATAAACCTATGAAAAAAACAACCCCAACACCCACTCATGGGCTCTACATTCGTTGGGAATATTATTCCAAACCATCCCATATGGAAGTAACCCTGGATGAGAATCCACTCACTTGGATCCTCCCATGATAATCCCAAACAACCAGTAAACACATCTGATAATTAACCGGGGTGTCCTAGATGAACCAAACCACTATAAACACAATCACACAGTTCTATTAAAAATATCCCCATTCTAATCTATATTGTAAAACAAAATATTTATTTTCACTATAGATTTAAATAATCAAACATTCACCAAAATCATCCCCAAAGGATGTTTCTCTCTAGGACATTGGATTATCGTACTGACCCTTTGGGGTTTCTAGTTATAAAATGATGATGGGGCTATACCACAATCATTTCCATAGGATATGGAAGACCTAACATATAAATAAAACATAAATATACATACTATACCAACTTGGTATAATTACACCATGGATGTATATGGGAAAACATTGTATGAACAGTTTATGACACTTTAGAAAGTTGAGACTCAAAAGTCAATGGAAGTGATCACACTAGTAGGAATATATCCTATGGATCCTATGTTCCTAATAATGTTTCGCGAGACCCCACATACCCATTTTTCCAAGAGACGAAATAAAATATTATCCTCTTACCAATAAGAAAAAAGATGGGGTCCAGGAACCATACATTATAAATATCAAACATCCATGTTCATCTCTCATCTAAAATTTCTCAAAACTATAAAATTGAAAACATATAACACCAATCCCATAACCATGGTAATATATAAATCCACGAAGAAAAATGATCGCAATGCACCTGTCTATGTTTTGTCACGATATCTAATACATACTGAAATCCTTTGTGTACCAAATCCTTAAAAAGGAATACAAAAACAAGAGAACATCGATACCACTTTAACAAAAATCCCAGAATAGATCACAATGTGAATAGTAACACTACCAATTCCCCATGTGGCCTCGGGAACACCTCCAAAAATGTTTAAGGATTCCAACTCGCATTGGGTGTCTAAGGAGGAATCTTGTGGGGACTATACCCTTGGCATCTGAGTGCTCAATCAATTATAAAATAAATAATCAACATACATATCAAATTTAGTAGAATAAAATAGAAATAATATAATAATTCTACATATAATAAAATGATTACATATGTAATACAATTAAAACAATCCATAGGGACAATCACATACACATGCCAAAAAAATGAAAAATAAATCAAATGTATCTCTCATTAATCTAGTCCATACAACATCATGATATTCGAACCCAACGAAAACCATACCACTTAACCATGTAAACCCTAATCTCATGTCGTATCCCTACATACATATTCGAAAAAATTTGAATGTTGTTTGGGTAGCATTGTTTTATCAAATTTTGATCATGGTTTGAGTTCAACAATACATGCCACCACCAAAGGCATCCCTAAATATAACATGTCAATGTATTTTTCATGCAACTATTATCCATTTAAAAAATCCAAAAAAACAAATTAAAATATTTTTAACTGAATAAAACAAACAAAACATCTGACCTAGGTAAAGGTTTACTCTATGGGTTGTACAAAACTTCTTTAGTCGATGTAGAGGATTCTATAATCTTGTCACAATGATTATACCAACCATCACACTCTTAACATAGTGTAATATACCAATCCCTAGTCAAATATAATATTTGGGGGTAATATACCAATACCTAGAGCCCTACATCCCATAGGGGAAATGTTCACCTAAGTATAACCATCACAATCATCCACTGGGTGTTGTGTCTTACTAGGGTTACTATAAATGTATCTACATCCCCTGGGGTCTGTGTTTACCCCTGGTTAACAAAAAAAATCACCACATAACCAGTGGTCCAAGTAGACCATCATGTTAACTTTGATATACCAATAATCCCTTGTGGGATCTGTTCACCCTGGGTTAACCATCAATACCATAAAAAATAGTACACTACTTAAACAGAATACCAATATAAAATCACTAGAATAAGACTATGATAAATAAAAACATTCATAATTAACCAATACTATTTAACATTTCCAAAAAACATTTCAAAATACCATTTACATTTCCAAGGTAATACAAAATCGTTTCCAACATATTTCAAATATGCAATTATAATGGTCATTTCAAAATACATTTTCTATAGAAATTAACAACACACACCATCAATTCCATTTCACACTTTCTTTTCAATAAATTGAGTAATTCAACTTTTCCAAATACATATTATATTCCCTTAAATTTCTAAAAATCCATCTCAAATGGCAAAGAATGTCTAATTTTTTATGGCTCTGTAATTCCTTTTCACACCCATTGATTCAACAGTTTTCCCTTTGACTAAATAAGATATGGTTAGGAATTAACAGAAATTTATAATTTAAAATTTATATTGAGTAATGAAAGGAGAAACCAGAATTACCACCTAACAAAACACTTATGATATAAAATATTGTTAGTCAAGTCTTTGGTCTACCTTTGTCATTTTTCCATTCTGGTAAATTCATCAAGGGTCAATAGCTTTTCCACGGCCCACCAAGACTCAACCAATATCGTTTTTGACCAACCAATCCCATATCAACACCAAATACATATATATTATACCATAACACCAAAATTATTTAATTATATCATTTATAGATAATTAATTAAACTAGTACCAACTTAGCATAAATCCATAAAACTCATAGGGCCCTATCCGTCTGTCAAAACCTCAAGACTTGGGGTGTTGACCACCACCGACACACCCCTGAACCTAATTAGAGCCAAATACAAAAACCAAGAACACCCATAACAAAATATATTTAATTTTAAATTGTAAAAAAAATTATAAAAATTAAAAATAGTGACATACCGTGTTGAAACAATGAACTAAAGAGTGAAAATCATGTCTTGGGATTCGTTCACCCTAGGTTGAACAAACGAACCTTGAGAATTGTGTGATTCCACCATAATCGAGCGGAATCACCAATGAAAATATATTTATAGGAGAGGATAATTATAATTATATGGATAATAGAACAAAAAATGCTAATGGAGATAGAGAAATTGACATTAGAACCCATGTGGAACACTACTCATGAAGGGGTTTCAAGAGAGGAATAAAAGGGAAGAGACCTTCTCTTGTCTCTACATACAAGGGGGTTTGAAAGTGTTGGGGAAAAAATATCATTTGGAAAATGAAAAATAAAATTTTAATGAAAATATATTGATCCACATAGTTTGGTCACATGGTTTTACAAACCAAGTGCCAACCATATGATAGGCATTCCCCATGTGAAATCCACTAACATGGTAGGGACACATTGTTCCCTAAATTATAAACAAATCATGTGTCTCAATACTTCATAAATATAATGAATTATATATGGTTTGATAGTTACAATGTTAAAAATGTTCACCAGGCCTCCAGAACAACCAATGTTATAGGGTTTCCCCTTGAACTCACACATTTTCCTCAAAACATGCTGTTAATAATGACAAAAAACCATGAACTATAGAATTTGATCTGAACCCACTATAATGGTTTTTTCGAAATTATGTAAATCAAACTATAAACATGGTTATATTTCTCTAAAACTTATAAAAATTAATGCAAATCCGTTATGACTCTCCCAATAAACTAAGCTACCATTCAATACTCAAACCACATATAATAAAATCACATTAATATGTTCATGTATTTGGAATTTCTTTTTTAACCCCTAATCTAAATTCATCCCATTATCTAAATAAAAATTGAAATTTACATGATTTAAGAATCTTCAAAAAATGTGTAAGACATTAAATTATGAAGATTTAAAATGGAAAATATTTAATTGAATTTGAAAATTGGAGGAGATATGGATATATGATGATCACGATTTTGAAATGTATTAATGTAGTTATAAAGGTATTTCAAAATCTACCCATAAATAACAATTATGAATGTTAAAATATATTTTACATTGGATTAAAGAACATGCATTTAATTAACTTAAAAACCCAAATTCATCCTAATAATACTTCACATGTCACAAACCTACCTGATTCATCCCTCCATCAGACACTGAAACTATCTCATGACATACATCTTATGTGTTTTCAATAGACCCATGAAAATAACTAGTTCTAGGTTAAAATAACATGATGGTTTTGAATGATTTCAACAATGGTAAAAAGGAATGTAAACATGAATATGTAATCAAATTAATCATTGGGAAATAAAGGAGACAAAAAAACAATTCAGAAAATTAAAAAGAAACATCTCATACACAATTGATTAATAAAAGTATAAAAAAACTAAACAATATCATGACCATCAGGAATAATAAAGATACATACCAGTAAAAGGAAATAAAAATTATAAACAAAAAGCTACCATTTCATTTACCTTTTCTTTTTATGAGTAAAATACCTTAAGAAAACAATTTTTTTTCAGGAATAATCAAATATTTACCAAATAATCATGTGATTTTTATATATTTAGTAATATAAGGATCTATTATAAGAAAAAAAAAGATTCTTATGACATGTTAGGCGATCACAATATGAAATGATCGACATATTCTTATTCAGATATCTTATCACTCCCATAATGTTGAAAAACATGCACCCATTGTTAAATTGGTCCATCATGTTGGATTCTTTTGAGAATCTATGTGTTAATTCATGAACATTGAAAATAGTCTATTTGGTACACTATTAGAGATATTGTGACTATATAGAAACATATTCCATCATCATGTATTGGATTTGATGATCGGTTGATGTGAACCACCTATTGGGTCAACCTATCGAAGGGGAAGTCAATACAGTTATGACTATAGGAGAATGGACTACATTAATACATCATTTATTAGGAATTGACATCATCAATAATATATGAGTTTCTACGGTTATTGATTACACATGGGATGGATTGATGTGTATTTCTTATTGATTATGGACAATTTTGATGAGGATATAGTAATTTCACACACATATACATTTATTATATAGCTTATTGGAGAAACTATATGTGTTGATTTCTATACGAACATATCACATATGATGTGCATAATATTACTTGAGGATCTGGATAGGAGAAATATATATAGTTGATGATGAATATATTAACATATATGTTAGAAGAATATATTCAACATTTCATGTAGAGTAGTGATAGAGTGCATTATGTTTCATTCTGATATAGAACTAGGAATTGGATAATTTCAACAAATTGCTCCAAAATGATCACCCCACATACCCCATTACCATTTTCAATATTCTTGTCAGATATTATTGAATGATTTCAAAAATAATTTGTTTAAAATTAAAATTACATGAATTACTTATGAAATTTAAAAATATTAATTTTTTAGGTGGATTTAAAGCTAGCAATATATTAATAACTTGAGGCATGGTGTGCACAATTTTAGGATATATTGATATTCTCTATGATTACACCATAGAATAGGATATTATACATGAATCTATTCACTACCCTAAAATAAAATCTAATGATTATTGATCTATATTGAAGAGGGACATATGTTAGATATTGGGAAGGTGTCCATGTAAATAGGGTAGTTGAGGTACTCATCCTAATAATGTTTCTAGGTTATTATTTTGTTTATTTCTAATATTGTATCTTATGCCCCAATTTGTTTGGATTTTATTGGAATTTTTGTTGTTTTGTGGTTTTGGACACATTGTAACCCTCACACGTCTATTATTTATTTTCTCTATTTTATTATAAAGGGAAAATGGTTAAAGAGGGTTTGACCTATTTCTATAATTGACTAATAATAATTATTAGTAATGTAATGAATAATATACCTTATTTATTCAGGATATAATATAAGGAATTTGACACACACACAAGTGAAAAGTATGGGTCATTGAACCCATGGTATAACCTATATACCCATCTGTTATAGTAAAATTTATATCCCGAAGGCCCACAGAATTTTTGATTTCCAAAATTTCCACTTCTTCACGGCCCAAAATACCATTAATCATATCCCATTAGAACATAAGAAATAGATTATATTCAAATTATGAACATGTGAACACATTTACAGCATGGCCCACATCATCCATAACCCTATGTCATCATACGAGGGTCAAATCCATCACCATAGTGTGGTTCCCCTCCAATACTAACCTCTATATCATGTTAGGAGACATTCCATCAGCCACATAAAGTGTTTCCCATAATATATAACCCACAGTGTCAAATGGGGGCCATTTTCATTTCCCAAATAGAATGGATACCTCTATTAGTTGGTCCCCTATGTTTTCTACCTTTTATTTATTCAGGGATCCTACTGTATACAATACCAGGCATGTCCCATACATTAACATCCCAACCATCCCATGAGGCTCCTCATCATGATGAAATTAATTGATTTTTCAACTGACTACAACTACACCCTCCATTGAGAGGGGATCCAAATCTCTATCTCCCACACTGAATGGAGTGACCCAATATCCAATACTAGAAGTTTTTTCCACAGGGTGAATAAAATAATTTAAAATATACTAAAAAATTTATATAAAAACTATTAATTATAAAATTAATTAATTATTTATTTATTTATATTCATGGATGTTACAAAAGAAGGAAACAATATACACACCCTTGGGCACATAATGAAAGGACACATCCACCTCCAAGGGTTGACCACCTCTATTGCAAGCCCAAAAATGTTGTGTTTTAATAACACATAACTTATATGTCAAAAAACATATAACTGTGATCTCATATAAAGAATTATGATAAATATAAAATGATTCACTCTCGATTGCATCATATTCATTGATGCTTTGTCGTGACACAACCAGGTGTGTAAATAATGTGTCAAAATCATGTATCTCAATGTGTATACTCTGTATTATGAACCACTTATGTATCATCTATTAAGAAACAATTCCTCAAGGTAACATTGTATCATTTTTGGGTTGTCTTTTTTGTGTGGACAATACAGGTTTCCATGGTGAATTGTCGAGTTCCAGAGATGTTGCGGATAATTCATGTTGAAAATGAACCATGACAAAGGAAGAGATGGTCTTGAGGTGTTACAAAAAGAATAGATACAAGGAGGCACTATTTTCCAGTGTTTGACAAATTTTTTGAGTCCAAAATTTGGAGTTTGGTGAGTATCATGAAATATGTATTTCCTTCATGATCTCATTAAGATTTATAAAAGTTATGAGTTTTGCGAAGATGGGATTCTTTATGTGTATTTCAAGAAGACATGAAGAGTGTTGATGGTGTTCTTAGCGGTTATGAAGAGCATCGCACATGGCTGAGTTGAAGAGCATTGCAGTGGCGAAGGGATTTGCGAGTAGAGCTTCACGGAAAAGGCATGAAGGAATTAATTGAACTCTTTGTGATTACAATGAGCTCCGTGATCTAAAAATTTTCATGGTGCATCGCAATATAGAGAGAATTTCAATGGAAATTTTGGATCTTTTTTATTTGAGATTATGTGATGCTGACATCATGCGGAAGGTTCTAGGGTCGGTGGAATCGCCTATAAATAGGCCTAAACCCACTGGAGAGGAGCATAGAGTTTTACAATAAAAAATTTCTCTCCCTCGAATCGAAAAGGTGGTTCAGGAAGGTAGTGTGTTCTACAAAAGAAGAGATTCATGGAGGCTAATATAGCTCCGTGAAGTTGTGTTTTCCGTGTTGGATCAGCGAGCTTCGCGAAGGAAGTCACTCTGTGATGACTTGATATCTGTGACTTTTCGAATGTGTGTGCTTCGTGAAGAGGTAAGAGATTCACGAAGACTTGTTTGAGCTTCATGAAATTGGGATCTTTGAGAGGTAGGGTGCTTTACAAAGGTATTTACAAAGTGTGTTGCCTAGTGTTCAGTGGCAAAGAGGTATTCATCAATGGATGAAATTTGGACTTTAATGTAGTATCTACAAACAGCAGGGGATGCATTCATTAGTGATAATGAATAGACCTACAGGTCTATAAACTATTAGTGGATATTTTGAAGATGTACTGATCTCACGTCTGTTGATAGAGTAGTGTGTTCTCAAATTGTGAATGGTTGTAAACCAGGAGGGATAGTGAGTCCTCTTCGAACTAATAAACAGAAGTGCACTTATTGTGGAATTGTTACATCAGCACACTGTCGGTGTATGCTCCTTGGACGTAGCCCAGTGAGGGTGAACCATGTAATTTTTTTTCATGCACATTCTTTAAGGTTTATTCATACTCTACAATGGAAAGGAGAGAGAAGAGGGTTTGTTCTAACAGTAAAACAAGATCAAATGGGGCAGTTGTTTTAATCTATCATACCCTAATTAACCCCCCTCTCAGGGAATCTAACCTAGTGTACTTAATATCATCTATTATTGATCCTCCACATTATCCTATGTGATATGAAATGGATACAATGTCTTATCTCACAAACACTATCCTGGCGGGAAGGAATGTGGTTGTTGGCTTGAACTATCTCCAATAAAAAAATAAGATTGTTGATGTGTAATGGGTATGACATGATTGTAGTAAAATTTCATTAAAACAAACTCCAGTGTCCTATAAATGATCAATATATTAATGATATCAATATGTGATTGCGGTAATTACTTGATAATCCCTCGAATTTAAGTTTCTATGTATCGTATTAAGAACTTCTTCCAATTTCACACTTTCACATAGATTTTCCATTTTTGATGGGGTCAAACTGTAGCTAAAACCCTAATCATTATAAATTACTTGATGATTATATTATATGGACACAAGCATGATTACCTTGAAATAAATTTTTTAAGAGAGTCATATATAATTATATGAATAATAAAATGGTTAAATTGTTTTAATTAATTCTAAATAAATAATGATTTTTTGACCTTAATTTTTTTTTTGGAATAATTTATCATTAAATGATAAATTATATAAAAATCGTGGGTAGGGGATCCTAAAGCCTCCATTGTCTCAGAATTCAACAACCACTAATCTCCTTTTACTCATGTTGTTAAATTCCAATATCAGACATCAATGCCTCCTATAGAGCCTCCTTCTATTATAATACTACTCAGATGCATGTGAGGGGTTATAAGGTTTTTGAATATATAACATTTTACAATAGAAATTAAATTCCTTACATTCATAGAGATAGGGATGGAAGATAGGGAATCAACAAAGAAAGAAAAAAACTATTACAACATAACCACATAAAAAATAATTATGGAATTTAATTACAATCATACATTGGTCGATCATCAAAAGACCATTCACCACTCAATAATCTTATCCATATTTTTTAGGATAGTTCTTCTGTTCTACATGAATTAAATGTTTAGTGAAAATATTTTAAATATAATTATATATATTTGTAAATAGTTATGTAATTGATGTTATTATTTAAATATAAACATTATAATATTTCAAATTAATAATATATATATTATTGATTTCAATAACCAATAAGATAGTTTATCCTTTTAATTAATGATAAATATAATATTTATATATATGCCTACAATATTTTATAAACTCTGATAGAATTATATATAATAATACTATGTAATATATATAGGTATATATTGATATTTTTAAAATAACTTTTCCTGGATTATTTACTTTTTTCAATGGATTGGTTAATCATTGATCGAATAACTCATAAAAACCTATAGGGAACCTCCTGATGTATCTATTGCATAATATTTTAACATCCACCATTCTTCTTTAATTCATTATGTATAAATCCATCATCGAACACCAAAACCTCCTCTAGAGCCTCCTTTTTTTAAAATATTACTCAAATAAAAGTAAGGGGTTCTAGGGGTTTGGAATAAATAAAATTTTACCACAGAAGCACATGTCCATACATTATTATGGAGAAGGATATCATATAGGTAATCAATGAAGAGTGAAAATGAAATTATTACAAATTATATAACCACAAACAAAATTACAATATAAAATTGCATTCATATATTGTTGATTAATCTTACGATCAGTCATCACTCAATAGTCTTACAAAATATTTTTTAAGATATTTCTTGTGTTTTTCATATTTTAAATATATAGTAATATTATTTTTAAATATTAAAATATTTTTTACTAAATATTTATGTAATTAGTGGTTCTATTTAAAAATAAAAATAATGATTTTCCATATTTTTAACAAATATATAGTTAATGATTTATATTAGAAATAAAATAGTTTTATCATTAAATTAATTAGTGTACTTAAAATATATATATATATATATTTAAATAAAGTTACTACTTTTTTTAGAAATATATTATTAATAATATAATTTTGTATAAATATTTAGCAAGAATATATATAATTATTATTTTATCCAATATTACATTTTAAATGAAATTATTTTAAAATATACTATTTAATATTATATATACATTCAAATATATTAAAATTTATTTATTAATATTGTAATATTTAAATATATATATACATTTTCCAAAGAATTTATAGTTTCTAAAATATAAATAATATTATTTTTCACAAAAGTAGTAATAATATTATATAAATATAAGGGTTATTTTTAAAAGAAATATTATTAATAGAAATTTTTTAAATTTAATTAATGAAAATAATAATATTTATATTTATATAACCAAAAATATATTATATAGTTATTTATTTTTAATTAAAATTAATACAATTATATATACTAGGGATGATAATAAGTCATGTACCCATGAATGTTGGGGTCCTTAAAAACAATTGTTTTTTATTTTTGGAAAACCATAATCTGAACCTTAACCTAAACTTACTTCTTTGTTAATTTTTATAAGAAAGGGATAGTCCCAAGGGAGCCATCCATATTATTATAAGTTGAAACATAACAAAATTAATGTTATGGAGACTGATAAGGCTTTAACTTCCCTCATCTATGGAGCAAGGATTCGAATACAAAACAAAAGGGAATGACTAAAATTAATGTCATGTGACCTTGAAATGTTACCCTACCATGAAGATGTCATCCTTAACTCCATGAGTATTCTTTATTATAAGGCTATTCTCACTCATATGATGAATATGAAAATGACACTGTATTCAAAATTTACAGTCCATTTTTCCATGAATTGTCTTAAATATGAAGAATTATTACGGATATAATTTTATCCTCAAATTTTCAAATAAAAATTTCAAAAAAATGTTATATTGATTTTTTTGGAATCTATTCTCTATTTCTGTTCAAATAACCTAAATATGCAAGAAAAATCATCTATATATGGCCTTTATAAGTCCTTTAGGAGACTACTCACACTAATATTTATCCAATAGTATTTTTCATTCAATATTTATATTCCACTCCTTCTCAATATCCTCAATCATGGGATTACAAATATTGACATAGATATACTTCATTATGGATGAAAGGTATGGTGGATATAGCACCCTAGGATTAAAATCCATGGTTGATGATGTACCCTAACTTTTTCATGTCATATTATCCAGGACAATCACATTAAAAGGGGTTATAGGTCCTCGTATACACATTTTGTTTTCCATAGAGATGAGATCTTATGTTTTAGAAGTCTCCATCCCAATGGATGGAGTCATTGAGGTAGAAATGGTTTTCTTCATGGATTTCTTCCTTGGATCACAATCACACCCCTTACTCAATAAGGCTCATTATTTTATTTTTCCTTTTGGAAATAATCATGAACATGGGACATTTTACTACTTGAGTCCATCGGGTGCCTCTCAATAATAATTTGGTTATTTATTTTATCTTGGGATATCATCTCATGAAAAGATTATTAAAAAATCTTTCTCATAAACAATTATTCCATTAATCCAAAAGATAATATTTAAATGAGGCCCCATAGACGTGTCTTGAATAATTTAAAATAGATTTAAAAAAATGATAATGCATCGCAAACGAAATTCTAGCATGAAGAGTTGAATTCACATCCAATCTGTAGACATGGGTGCACTAAACATACTGAATCTATTCCTAATGTTAGAAATAATTGAATGACTTGTCAAATTCTTATAATTACTATTTTATGCACCTCTACCATATATTTTTTCTCTTATGGGGATTCTATATGTAGTAAGAATATATGAATGAGGGGAACATAATTTAACCTCATGCTCTAGGGTCATAGTTTCAACAGACGTTCCCTTTGGGTTTTATTTATGGGTTGTCTTCCTAGAGTGAGTCTCAATTGATACATAGCCTTCAGTAATCTACCTTCTCATGATTGAGGAATATGGAGGCTTTTTCCCATAACTAGTATATATGGAATAACCTACCAATTTAATTTGGATATTCATGAAACATATACAATTATATACATCCTTCCCCACAAACATAGAAAACTCAAAAAATACAAGGATGAACTCATATTAAAATTCAACCTTAATTTTATTAGAATTCCCCACCAATGTGTCACAATTAAGTTGGGATTTCATCATGTTCACATCAACTAAAACTATTAATAGGTAGCAAAATATTTCTTCAACCATCTATATAGTTGAACCAATGAAAGAGAGAAGGATTTTTAGAATTTGGTGGTTCTAAATCACCTATCTAATACCAAAATTTCTAACCCAAGTATGAGATTTTTAGTGCTTTTATACATTATAATGGTAATTTTACTCCCGTGAATAAAGTGAAAACACACCTATTTTTAGTAGGTAAAATAAATAGCTCAAAAAACTCTACCATTCATCTATATAAGAAAACATGATACGCAAATAACCTATACCAATGGGGAAAATCTAGCAGATAGAAATTCCTTAAATACTAGAGATATTGGTCTTCAACTCTTTAATATTCATAACTTTGTGACTCTTAGAATTAAATAAATGGCCAATAAGAGAGAACTTGTGGGCTTTAAGGTGTTTTATGAGTGCATCTGAAATTGCAGTGGCCGTGAATATGACACTATTATATTTGGAACTATGGGGTTCAAGAACATGATGGGAAATATTAGTAGACTTCATATATTATCCCATAGAGAGGGCTTTGATGAACGATGACCCTTTATGCAGGGGTTTCATATTAGCTGGATGAAAAGAACCTATGAGTGCTACCATAACTCTAATCGTTTATTTAGAATTTATTATCGTTTAATTAATAATATTTTTTGTAATTTGGTTATGGTATTTTTATTAACCGTATAGTACTATAATAACCCTCCCTATTTATTAAATAGTATTTCAATTTTCTATGATAACCCTATAAATACATGTTTTACCACTCTCTCAACCCTATTTAATTGGGTCGGCATGTTTCATGTCAACGATTATTGGGTACCCTATTCCATCCCTACTATATATGGACTTTTAGATGTATTTATATTTTCAAATATAAATATATTTTCATTTTAAACATAATTACTCATAATATGAAATCATTAAAATTATTATTTTCTAATGATATCTGTAATATAATTTATTTTAATATCATTAATGATTAATTTAAAATTAAAATGTTGAATAATAAAATGTAAATTTTATAAAATTAATATACAATAAATAATATATATATATATATATAATTATTTATATCTATTTAAATTAAGATAATAATATTTTTTACAAAATATTATTAGTAATATAATTTTTCAAAAATATTTTCATAGAATATTTTTTATTTATCCAATAATGTAATGTAATTTGTTTTAAATTTAAATATACTATATAAAATTATACTACCTTTTTTAACCTGTTAGGTTGTATGCCCCTTCATCAAAGAAACAAAAATAGGGCGTGGAGGGATAATGTCAAAAAAAGAAATGGATAAAAGAATATAAAAAATAGATATTAAACAAGACAGAGAACAAAAATCAAAGACCAATAATTTTCACTATTTTAGTCTGTAATTGAAAACACGTGTTTTTTAAACTCTCAAATCAATTAAACCATTCCACTGACCACGATCATAAGGACTTCAACCACTCCTCGATATCCTTTTCACTATCACGGACCTCCTTCATCGCCAACTATATCACCATCAATGCCATCGCTCATATTTGTTCATTGTGGAAATCCTTTAATTATTTCAATTCTCCTCATTAATATTAGTGGAAACAATATCAAAAGAGTTTTTTGTGAGTATCTAGCCACTTACCCCTGAGGGTGATCACTTGCATCCATTTCCAAGTTGAACCCCATCACTTCCGGTACATATTTCTCTAGGAGAACTCTCTATCTCATTTTATGCGCTCAAATGTATTAAGGGTTACATTATTAAAGGCATTGATCCATTATTCATTTATATATTAGAATAAATTAATGGTATTACTCTATTAACTATGCTGTTAACAACTTATTATCTAGTTTCCACTATACAAATTTTAAAAATTCCACAAACCCCATTTCATGATCAAGGGAATTATTCTTCCCAATAATTTGACTCTCTACCATATAACATGATATAGTTCTATTGCTTTTTAGAAGGAGTATCCTCCGTAATACTTTTAATTTAATCAAATAACATAGGTGTACCCATCACATAAGTGAAATATAAAAGCAGTTATTCTATATTAGGTAGAAGGGAGACCTTAGACTCCTGGCTGATGGTATCAATATGGAATTCTAATAAAACATCCATGGATTTCATATCTACTTTTATGTGCAGATAAAATGATACTCTCCCCTATAGGACTTCCTTCCAACCACATAAAATCATATAACCTCTCTATCCTGGGACCCACCTCCTGATCATATTTCCCAATTCATTCAATTACAACCTTAGAATTTGGAATGTTCAAATCCTTATCAACATATTTCATAGATCATACAATCTTCATAACCTTATATGATAATAAATTAACTATGATTCGTTCATATCCTCAAGGAATAGGGATACTTATTGATTTAAATCTAGAAAGAACATCAATATCCTACTCAGTTTTCCCTTGCGAGACCCTCAAAAGGTATATCTTTTGTATTGGTAAAATTTTTGTTCAACCTTTTCTTCAACAACTTATTTAAATTTAGGTACCCATCTATTTACACATCTGTTTTGTCCATTTTTTAACTAAAGGAAGTGGTTCAAAATCATAATCATCCACATCATCCCATGAAACATCAATCCATACCAAAAACATGCTATAGTTCATTTATTTCCTTCTTGTATACACTGATTCGGTTGTAAACCCCAATTAAAATTGATTATGATCGAATATAATAGTAGAAACATCATAAAACTAACCAAATTCTAGGACATCAGTATCAGCATGCTTCTATCAATAATCATAACCACTAAGAGTCATGGGATCTTGATGTGGGGAAATACCACCTAACAAAACACAATTCCCCAGATTAGTTAATCCTTATGAGCCCTAATAAAAGAATTGGTCCTTCTAAGAGGAACCAATCTATATATATATATATATATCCTTAAAAATTACTACTATAAATTCCCTTTCATGATGTATTTATCACATGTCAATGATTGACTTCAACTGTACATGGAATATCCAACTATATTAAAATATTCACAAAAGGAAGGATACATATTGTAATCAATCCTAAAAATAATATTATCACTGTGCATATATATAATTACTATTTCAATCATTGTATTCCTTAGATCAACCAATACCATGATCCTAACTTAGTTTCAATACCTCGATAACATGGTTTCCCTACCCAATCGAATGGGGAATCATACTATAGCAGTAACATCATTTAGGAATTTTGGATTCTGGAGGATCCAATATAGTCCATAGATCATAATACACACATGAGAAAATAAATTTATATCTATAAAAAGATCAAAATGTATCAACCACTCATGAATGTGGAAGGATCTCAGTTTCTGATATAGTGATCTGAAGCACCATTATTTCTAAAATAACACATTATATGGAACCAAAAAATAGAAGAATCCTCACCCAACTGAATGAAATTTCTAATCAGAAGACACTCCAAATTGATTACACATGGATTACCAGTTATCCCAAGAGATAGGGTTTAGTTCCTTTTGTAATCATGAGTTGTGCGTTAAAGTAGAACGCATATATCTCAAACCATTTAGAGAAGGTCATAGAGCTCAATGCGACATGTGAGATTCATCCTTTCTTGATGATACATCACATGTATATATTTATGAATCATGATACGTGTTGGGAATCTGTAATCCTAATATCAAGTTTATAGTCTTTAATATAATATGGATTATCCTTAGAATTTGGAATAATTCATTTTCTATTCGACCAAACCATATCTACATCATTCAGCATTATCATAATCCTTTTGTTTTTGTCCTCTATCAAATAAATAATATCCCAAGAAGTGAACTTGATGCTTTGTTATGTCGGTTTGCATCTTAATAGAAACTCCTTGGAAGAAAATAAAATCACAAACAATTAAATGTATACATGGTAGAAGAAAAAAACTAATCACCTTATTGCATTCCATGGAAATGAATTATGATTTCCAAAATATAAATAATCTCATTTAATTCTTAATTACCCATAATTAACCAGAATTTAAATTATCCACACAGGATATTTAAATTTATAATTCATTAAACATAAGAAAAAAGATAAAAAGAACACATTAATTAAATCATACATTTATAGAATCATAAATTTTTAAATAAATAATTAAATCAAACAATCAAAATAAATAAAATAAATGGAAAACTGGATTTTTTAATATAAAATAATGCCTTTATGAATGTCACAAATAATATATTGAGAAATAGAAATCAAATCTCTAGTGATTCGTAAAAAAATATGAGATGGGGATTGGTTAAAATGAGATGGGGTGGTCCAAATATAATTTTTTCTTTATAAGAGGCATGAAGCTCATTCACACCTCTTTTATGACAATTTCAAAGGAAGCCTCATCATGGTTCAAGATTCCTTTTGAGTGGTGCAGGAAGAATTAAGACTATTTCATGCTTCCTACTAAAACTAAATGCATGGATGGGGTTCAAACATTATAGATCCATTTTCGTAAAATATAAAAAAACCAAATATGGTTTTATTTTTTTTCTAAAACCAATCAAAATAATTACATAATCAACATTTTGAAGGATATTGTGGTCGGGATTATAATTCAAAAGAAAATCTCCATAATCACATGGATGAAAAAATATTTTCATACAATACAAGACTATCAAATGATATCATATCCATGAATATTAATCCCTCCACACTACCAAATTTTGACGGGGGGGGGGGGGAAGAAACCGAAAAATGGGTGAAGATAACCATTGATGAAACATGTATATAGATATTGATATATAATATATTTCATGCATGTCTTTATAAGATAATGTAACAGTTAAAAGATAATGATTTTACCACATTGAAAAATGAAAAGTGTTGAGTTGGAAAAGATATAATTGGGGATAGTCAAGATATAATTTTGAATTAATGAATACACATCCAATGGCATCCCATGTCGGCATGTTCACTGTGTACCAATATACCCAAATAACAATCAATAAAATTTTTAGAAATGGGTTTTTTTAAATATTATGTATTATGTTTTTGGTTGGAATTTTTGATGGTTGAGAATCAATTAATTTAATAGTCTCCACCAATTTTAAAAATAAAATTATTGATTTTTTTTTATTATTTTTTTCTATATAAATATATCAAATAAAATATTAATCAAAATTAAAAACACTTCTTGTTTTTTTTTTCAGAATTACTAGTATTTATGTAATTCCTAATTATAAATATAAACATAACACAAGACACAATTTTATTAGAGACATGAAACTATCATAACTTATGTATTTTCCATTTGGGGTTTTGTTTCACTTCTCCATCATTTTAATATTATTTTAATAATAATAATAAATAATAATAAATAATAACATATCAGAAAAAATAAAATTAATTAAAAAAAATAAAATTAATATAAATAGAAAATAATATTATAAATAATAATTGTAATAAAATATTTAATGTAGTATAGAGGATTAAAATATTGAAAAAAAACTCACACGCACTCACAACCTAGGGGTCTACCCTCATACTTCCATGCATGTATTGTAATGAACTTCTGAACCTAATTTATTACATTTATGTGGTGAAAAGGCCCTATGGAATGAATCCCAATCAACTATCCCATAGTCCCCTTAAATAACTAGACAAGAGGATACTAGGTTTGAACATGCCCAAAGCCCCCCTAGGAATAGCCCCTGAATCAGCCTCTCTTACACTCTAGTCTAGCCTTCCAATGATTGAACTGCCCAACTGACCCAGCCCACCCATGTCCTATGCACACACCAACCATTCGCCTCTAATTTTATCTTGCCTACGCATCAAGATGCTCCCACAAGGGTCGCCACCCCTCTACTCATTGTTGTCCCATTTCCCAGTTTCCTTCCCCGTACGGATGTGCATGGGGAAAACACTAGAAGGATGCTGGCATATACAAGTGACCAACAATAGGGAGAAACAACTTCCACCCCCATTTGAAATGGTAGTGAAGCCACAATGATCAATATTTTAACCTACATTTCATCAATTCAATGTAGCGTCACAGCTCAAGAGGTTGGGGAAGATTTAATAATAATATAATTAATAATTTTAATGATTAAAAATAAACAATAATAAATAATATGTTTATAAATTAGTAATATAAAAAATAATAATATATTATAATAAATAATTAACAATTAACAATTTAATTTAATAATCTCTGTTCAATATCCTGAAGACTTTAGATTTTTTATTTACATTGGATAATCACAATTTTAACTAGGTTGAATGGGAAACCATAAATGAACCATATTCCTCGAAGATCAAGGACCAATACATGAACTGGAGGCCAGAATACCTGACTAAAGTAGTACGACCCCACCACAACATCTACTTTATTGAGGTCACCAAATACCCCACAACACATGGATGATTGGATAACATTGCCTCATTCATTTTTTCATGGTCCATAGTACTGATAGTGATTGGTGTACCATATCATCATTCCAAATGTTGTTAGATCTCATTTTGTGTTTCACCCTATGATTTTATGGATTTTCACTTTTTAAATTTAATGACTTCAATAGCAGACATTGCACTCAACACCTAGTTTAACCGCGCAATAAATTATTATTACAACCTAGTCATTAAATTGGTGGGAATGAATAGTATTAAACACATTATGAAATTTATATATTCAATATTCAATATTCAATATTCAATATAATTTTTAACATTCTTATTATCTGTTTTCTAAAAATTATTTAAAAATAAATCCACTTTTACTCATAAAAGTAATATTTTTCTATAGGTAGATTTATCACATTTTGATGGTTCACATGTTTTAAATGTAGTTTTTGAAACTTTTATAAATTATATTCGATGATCCTATTATTTTAAATAATAATTAAAAATTTTACACTGTATGAATTTTTGGTACTTTTCTTATAAGATTTTTGTTTTAATAAATAGTGATAAAATGTTACATTATAATTGAAAACAACAATTTCATCTAAACAATTTACAGTTTTAGATTATAATTTTAGGTGGTTTATAATTATATTTAGATATTTTTTTAATTTAATCTAATTTAGGTCATTGGATTTAATTTCTCATTGAATTTGGATATTAAAACTCATCAATATTTTGAATATTTTCACATTAAGAGCATGATTTCCTATTCCATCAATAAGAATAATTCTAAATTATTTACTAAAATTTAGCTATTTATAATTATATATAATGGATTACTAATTTTCAATTAATGCGTTAAAATTATTTTAATATTTTCTATTTGTTATTGGAAATTTTAAATAATAAATTTCATATATTTTTTAATTAACACAGTTAAAGATAAATCGAGTAATTAAGAGTAAAAATAATATTCTAAATATTATAAAATTACCATAACAGTAATGAAAATTATATTTTATGATTTATTGTTATCAAAATCAAACATGGGTTCATTTTATGTCCTCTTAGATAAGAATATATGTCCTTAATCTTTTTATAGTGTTTTATTCTAAGGAAAGTCAAATATTTCGAACTCATTTCTTGAATAAGTGTTACATTTTTTCTATATGGTTATTCAGAATATATCTTCGACTATAAATATTCAATTTAAATCTAAAATATTTATCTTCTTCATGATATTTTATTTTTATTTTTTAGGGAATAAATATTTAATTTAATGGATTCCCCAATCACGATGTGGAAATTGTTTAATTAATAGAAATATCAAATAAATATCATTAAAAAATTTAAAGAACATAATTCATTATATTTAATGTCATAAAAATATTATTGATGAACCAGAAATATTATAGACATATTAATGTTTTTTTCGATGTAATCGTGTGTATTGGTATTTTTAAAAAGTACATTAATGAATAGTGTCTTAATATACATTAAAGATATATTAAAATTAATTAAATCTTATTAAATGATATAATATTAATAAAAATTGAATGCATATTGGGATATGTATTAAATTTTCATCCATGACACATTTCTGGTTCTTTTTATAGTTTATAGTAACTATATTAACATTCAAATAGTAAAAACACATATTATCATGGTAGGAGTTAAAATGTAGAAATAAGGGTTAAAAAAAATATATGTGTATAACCATGACATAAAAATGTCTAAAATTTATTGGATGAAGATTATTTAACACTTATAACTTTAGGATCAAAATTTATTTGTTTAATGGTTACTTGTTTTTGAATATAAATTATATATTCTTTAAATCAATGATAGTAAAAAAATTACTATCTTTTTATTTAATATCATTTATGTGTCCACATAGTGACAAAAATAATATATGAATTAAATTAAATACATATCCATAACCAAATGTAATTATTTTCATTGTTATAATTTATTTTTAATTTTTAGAACTCATATAATTATCTAAAAAACATCATTAATAATAAAACAATATTTATCTATTTAATAGAAAAATAAAATAACTGATTTAGAAAGTATTTTATTTCATATATTTGGAATTAATTAATGTTTATAATTAATTTTATAGGTCTATAATATATATAATATATTATTAATTCATTTTCTATGAATTAAAAAAATATTGATGTATTTAATGTCAAATTAAATAAATAGTATAAAATTTGACAATAATGATATTTAATTGAATTATTATTTTATTAAATTATTTAAAAATACTAAAAATATTATATAATTACAAAGAGGGTAATATAGAATTGATAATTTCTTAAATTATTCATTTATAGGACATTTTGAAGTATTTCTCTCAAGAATATCCTTATAATATTCTAATATTTGTGGATTTCCAATAGTACACTCAACTCAGTTAAAGACGGGATCCTCCTCCCTCTCATCCTGACACAGGTTTTAGCCATATATCTTGAATAAAATCTAAAAATTTATCTTATAATCATATTTTTATAGGTTCTATAGGTTATAGTCCTTCTAGAGGACCGACCATGGATCAGTTAATAAGAGATTAAAAGAAGTCCGCCGAAGAAGAGGTAACTATCTTTATCGACTCTTTCATGTTTGTTTATTCTTTCTCTTTCTTTTCATATGTTGCTTACATGATAAATTAATAAATATAGTATCATTTATATACTGATGTTTTATTATGATTATCTAATAACCATATTCAACCTTTTATCCATCCTACAAATAATAAATGAACTGCGCGTGCGTACGTATGGATTACCGTATCCATACTGTGGTGTTATCTGTTTTTCATCACCACTATATTTGGATGTCAATAATGATGGATACAATGGATACATATAGTAATTATTAAGCGATATTGATCCAGTATAATTAATATAACATCTAATTTTATACCATATCACCATTGACAGAATGTTATTGTCACTTGTGCATACATATGACCTGTCATCTCCACGGCGCGATGTGATTCATTTTCCGTGTTAACCATTAAACAATGATTTTAAAAATTTATACAATTAACAAATATGATATCTATGAACTTAATATCATTTTGGAGATGAAATAAGTGAACCTTATGCCTAATAAATAGGACTTACATGACATAACATGCATAGGAAAATGAAATACTTAACACATGAAATTAGGGTAATAACGAAATATTATTAAAAAACCTACATAAGAGGATCATATATGATATATTAAATATGGATATTTTTCTGGTATTGGTCTATGTTAATAAAATTCATAAAACTATTATACACGAGGTTACAGAATGTTCAACTAAAGGGAGTGTAAGGTATGGGGTTTTCTCATCTCACTATTAATTCTGTGAGACATATGCCATGTTCAAAACATATTCATTATGTATGATGTATGTACTTACCTTTTTTATATAATTTAATGATTCTCCTTATTCTCATGATATTCTATGTTTCATATAATTTTATTCCTTCCTTGTGATTGTGATTTAAATGTTTCATAGTTGTATGGGACACTTTTGAATGTTTAAAGTATAGTTTCCTCAGGAATGTTTTAAACAAATAATTTAAATTATTTTCAATTTTGAAAAAATAATTTTTTCAATATTATGATTAATTGAGGTTGATATATTATGATATCATATAAAATATTCTATTGAAGAGTTAATTTTCTATTTTACAGGTTCGGTATTGATATTTCATATGACAAGTTCATCTAATATGGATAGTTATTGATTTTGATAAGGAATGTTGCTTCAGTTTTATTATTTATTCATGCGAGGAATGTATTTAACATAGAAAGTGATGGGTACATACTACTATATCCCCTTGATGTAATTGTTGGTATCATGAGATAAATTAGATATGTATTAGGCAATTACATGCACATTTATTTCCAAATATGGATTTGGATGAGGCCTTTCCAATTTATTTTTAGATGATTTTGTCTAGGAATTGACAGTATGTTTCAGATGTCCGGCCTTATTCATTCTATCATATTGAGATTAGTTATTGATTTCAATGTGATTATTTTAATATTATAATATTTATGTTTATGTTTACTAGGTCATGTTATTATTTAAATGGTATGTGTTTCAATTATTTACCTTTCTGTATTGATTATGTTATATTTACTCGTAGCTTCTAATGTAAGCTTACCCTTACTGAGCATATTATCTCACCCCTCTCATATGTTCCATTTTCCCCTAGATTCCAGGATGTATATTATGAATGATATGTAGGGTTTCATAATGGGTGGATATTGGAAGACTCCATGAAATAATTTTTTTATTTTATATTATGAAATGTAATTTGAAATTCAAATATGTATCTAGTTTACCTAGACTACTAAGCTATTAAATTCATTGAGAAGTGATTCCTTATATATCATTCCAATATAATAACGGAAGGAACTAACTTTGGGATTAATGGGGTCGTGTTTTTTATATTTAGTATCAGAGAGGGGTTAATTAAAACCTTGGGAACTATATGTAGGAAATCCTTGATTAGAATATATAATCATGTAGCTGTCTTGGATTATAAGTATATGTACATGATATCATCATATGGATTTGGTAATACCAAGGATAAAATATATTAAAACTATAGACTCATAGATTGATAAAAATATATCATGGGCTACACATCTTATAAATGATTCTTCATGACTATATCACTATTACTAGTGTTTCTCACAATGTGCTTTTGGGTTTTTCTAAATGGTTCTAATCAAAAAGGTTATAAAAGTAATGGTTATAATGATAATGATTAAGAGAATACAAAATGAAAATTAAATAAAAGAGGTATTGAGTAATTATATTATGAACCATAGTTAGGGGTTTAATAGTAATGTATAATGATTAATGTTTTTTTGTATTTGGATTCAAGAATTATTTCATCAATGGTGATATGGTTATAAGAATCATGAGATATATAATTATTGTTATGCATTACATCATCTATAATGATTTAGAATCATGAATGTTTTTATTAATGTTTTTAAGTTGATAAATCATTTTGTATCTTATAATAAGTGACACATTAAATTTTTTGGAGAATAAAATGATAACATTGATTTTGTAAATTTAGAGACCTTTTTGTAGTATGATTTTGGACAAAAATATTTTGGAAGAGTACTAAGGTTGGAAGGGATTAAGTAGAACATTGTATATTATTGTATGAGGTAAAAGTATTAATTAATGGATACCATGTACCATAGTATTGGTTTCAATTAACATTTAATGGATAATGGAATTACTTTCGGACCTTATAAATCATTGAATGTGATTCAAGAATAAAAATTAACCGTGAATATCCATATTTATGTGTACGAAATGAAGTGGAAATAGAGTGAAACACAACCAAGGGATGGTATTATTCGAATAGCATGGAAAATAATCATGTAATTTTTATATCACAACTTCTTATCTAGAATGAAAATGAGTCCAATAACCCTAAAAAGGATGTTGGAACAGAAATGTTTTTTGTTTACTTTTATTTATAAGAAATCAATGAACCCTCTAACCCATCATATATTTATAGTTTTTATAGGCCGA
This sequence comes from Viscum album, assembly GCA_963277665.1. Lineage (NCBI taxonomy): Eukaryota > Viridiplantae > Streptophyta > Magnoliopsida > Santalales > Viscaceae > Viscum > Viscum album. Next base: position 1,391,189,414 of record OY728131.1, read on the forward strand.
CATCCTAATAACTGTATTCTATATCACTCTCTATCAGAATATAATGGATTGATTTATCTTACATGTCTCAGTGTTTTTCCTCTAATTATTTCTTATATCAAATAATAATATTGTGGTGACCATCGAATTTTCATTTCCCTCTTACTAAGTGGATGTTTTATTAACCCTATTTCATATGTGGGTGTCACATTAATTTTTTTTTACTACCAATCATTGAGTTTTAAAGTGAAATTTAAAATTTTTATGATGAAATTTGTTGATGGATGTGAGAATGTAACACCCCAATATTTTATGTTATGTATCTTATTAAATTTAATTAATCAATAGAATATGTTGTATGCAACCCCAAGTTTAACTGCACAATAAGATATTATAATAACCCAGACATTATGTTAGATGGAGTGAATAATATGAAATTCATTTTTAAATTTTTACATTATAGATTCAATATATTTTTTAACATTCATCTTATGTGTTTTCTATAAATGATATAAAAATAAATATACTTTTAAGAAAAAAAGAAATATTTTTCTAAAGGTAGTTTTACCACCTTTAGAATAAACACATAATTTATATTTAGTTGTTCAGACATTTATAAATTACATTTCAAAAAAATAAACTTATTATTTTAAATTTAAATATAAATATTTACTTTGGTTATTTTATTTTATTTTTCTGATAAGTTCATGTTTTGATGAATAGTGAAAAAATATTGCATTTTATTGAAACACCTTTTTCATATAAATAATTTAGAGTGTTAAATTATATTTTTAAATATTTTTAAAGTGTTATTAGTTAAATGTGTTATTATTTAATATAATTTAGGTAATTTTAACCAATTTATATTTTAAATTGGATATAAAACCAATTCAATCTTTTCAACATTTTCACTTTAAAATTCATTTTTTCATTCTGTCATTGAGATTAATTATAAATGAATTACAATAACAATATGTTTTGAATTTTTATAAATGGAATATATTTTTATATTCATTGGGTACATATTATAAAAATATCTTTCCTATATTATTGGACACTATGAATAGTAGCATTTTTAATTTTTTTATTAATACAGTTAACGGTTAATTGAGTAATTATGGGTGTAAATAATATTATAAATATTTTAAATTTTTCTTTATAGTTGTACTAATTTTAATTGATGTGTTATTTTCAATAAAACTAAACCGTGGGATAATTTTATTTCCTCTTTGATCCACTTGTATGACTTTAATCTTTTTATAGTATTTTATTCTAAGGAAAGTCAAATATATCTTACTCATGTTTTTAATAAGTGTTACATTTTTTATCAATAGTTATTCTGAAATAATATTCCTCAATAAATAGTAATTTAGAAGATAAAATATTTATATTAATCATTATAATTTATTTCTAATTTTTAGGGAATATATAATTAAATTAAAGTCTTTCACAATAATGATGCATTAATTGTTTAATTAATGAAAATATAAAATAAATGTCACTAAAAATATTAAAATTAAAAACTGAAATACTTAATGTTTTAAATGATTTTTATAGATTACATAGATATACATGGGATTTATAAAATATTTTTATTTGATGTTATCATCTGTATTAATATTTTTGAAAACATCATGTAATGAATAGTCTCAAAATTTATAATAATGATATTTTAAAATAAATAATATTTTATGAAATTATATAAAATTCCTAAAAAACGAAATTTTAGGATATTGTTTGGGATAATTTTTAAAATTTTATCCATTATACCTTTGTGATTAGTTTTACATTTTATAGTAACTATATTAACCTTCAAATAGTAAAAACACATGTTTCCATGGTGAGAGAAAAAGGGATTAAATAATGGGTAGAACAAAATTATAAGGGTATAACCATGACCAAAAGAAGTCTAAAATTACTTTATGATGTTTTTTAGACCATTTTCATCTTATGATCAAATTATAGTTGTTTAGTTGACAGTTTTCCATGAAAATAAATTAAATTTTTTTGAAATCAAAGACAGTTAAAAAATTTTACTCTCTTTGTATTTAGTATCATTTATTGGTCATCATAGTTTCAAAACCAATATATGAAGAAAAATAAATATCTATTTTTATCCTAATAAAACAATTTTTGGTATAGTAATTTTTTAGAAATTTTATAATTAACTTAAAATCCTCTTCAATACTAAAACAATATTTATATAATTGATAGAAATATTAAATAATTGATTTTAAAAGTATTACTTTTGATATATATAGGATGAATAAATGGGGCTAATTAATTTTATAGATATATAAATATATTATATTTGTTTTAAAAAATTATATTTTATTTCCTTCCTTTTCTTTATTAATGTGAAATCAAATTAAATGAATAATATAAAATTTCATAATAATGATGTTTTATTGAGTTATTAATTTATTAAATTATTTTAAAAAATAATAATTAATAATTTAATAATATATGGTCTAAAATGTATTCCTTTATTCAGTTATAGTAAATTTATAATTCTTTTGATTAATAATTTCCTTAATATATTTTTATATTCTGAGAATTTCAAAAACTGCCCGCACCTCAGTTAAAATAAGGAACCTTGTCCTTCAATTTCTCACACCAATTAGAGCCATATACCCTAAAAAACTATATATTTCTCATATCAACATCCTTAGTTTAGTTATAGAGGTTATTTTCCTTCTAAATTACCTACCCTAAATCACTTACGAAGAGATTAATGAAATTACTCCCAAGAATATGTAATTGACTTTATCTACACTTTCTAGTTATTTCTTCTTCCACTTCATCTTCATATTTTGTTTCCATTAAAAAGTAATAAACACATTACATCGATATGATGCGATTTTTTATGATTATGGGACAACCATATTCCACCTTCTATTAATCAAATGAAAAATGAAAGCATCGTTTGTGAGTACCTACGACTTAGCATCTCCATGTCATGGTGTAATATGTTTTTTACCACAACATTATTTCAATGGGTATAATGATGAATATCTTTGATATATATAGTAATTATTAATTTATTTTGATTATATATAATTAATATACCATCTAATTCTTTACCCTTTCACCATTAAGGGATTGATATCATTGTTCGTGCGTACGTACCTCATATCATCTCCACTACTTGATGTGATTAATTATCAATTATTACCATTAAAAATGATTATAAAAAATTATTAAGTCAATAAATATAATATCTATGAACTTAATATAATTTTGGAGATGAAATAATTATACCTTATGCATAAGAAATATTACTTACATGAAAAAACAAGAATACTAAAATGAAAGAGTTATCAACAGAATCAAGGGTTATATCAAAATATTATTAGAAAACGATATACGAGGATCATAGATGATATCATAAATATGTATATGATTTTTTTATAATTTAATAACATGTGTAAAACATTATACATGTGGTTAAATAATGTTCAACTAATGTAAGTGTATGTTTAGGGTTTTTCTCGCTTCACATTTACTTCTTTGAGACATTTTCCTTGTTCAACACTTATTCATTATTCATTGTGTATGTAATGAACTTTGATATATCATATCATGAATATCCTTACCATTATGATATATTAAGTTTAATTTAATGTTTTTAATTCATATTCATTATGGTTTAAATGTTTCAAACTGGTATGGGACACTTTAGAATTTTTAAAAATTATTTTCTTCATGATCAGTTTATGGATTTATGATCTGTTTTATTGTGGATGTATTTATATTTTGAAGGACTAGTTCTTACAATATGGATAGTTATTGATTTTATTAAGGAATTTTGTTTCAGTTATATTATTTATTCATTTGAGGAATTCATTGGAATTTGTATGTGATTGGTTGGTCCCACTATATCCCCTAGATGAATGGATAGTTATCATAACACATATTAGATATGGATTTGGCTGTGGTCTTACCCATTTATTTGTAGATATAGATTTGGATTAGGCCTTACCCATTTCTTTTAAGATGTCTTGGATGTGGCCTCGAAGGTATGTTTTAGATGTACAACATTATGCATTCCATAATTGTGATATTTTTTATTTCCATGGGATTATTAGACTATTATAATTTCCATAATTATGTTTTCTAGTTCATGAATGATTTAAATGGCATTTGTTTCAGTTATTTTCCTTTGAATATTGTTTATGAAATATTAACTCATAGAATCCATTGTTATGTTACCCTTACTATGAATTTGATCTCACACATTTTATATGTTTCATTTTTAAATAGGATTCCAAGAAGAATATGATGAATGATATGTAGCGATATACAAAAAGGGGATAATAATAGACTTAATGACATTATTTTTGTATTTTGTGATTTAACATGTAAATTTAATTTTAAATATATTTCTACTTTTCCAATACTACAAAACTGTTCAGTCCTTTGTGTTTTTATTACTTGTTTCATATTCCAATATAATAATGTAAGGCACTAAATCTAGGCTTATTAGGGTTGGGGTCGTTACATTTGGTGGATATAAAATGCATTGATTTCTCTTCTAGGGTCTACTCTTGTGTGGTTTGAACTGAATAATTTAATTAAAAGAAGTATGGTTTCCTTAACTCCCATCTTCTGAAGGCCTGAGGGTACATAAAGGACCTATGGCATGTAGTTCCAAACTACTAGTCTAAAGGCTAAAATTTAATTTATACTTTTACTACTAATGTACCACTATAATATTTATACAATAACCTAAAATTTATCTACCACTAGGAAATGATCCTAGGTTTTGTATAAGATTATTTGGTTGGTAAGCCACTTATCTACCTCCCCTACTAATTCAATATACTAATTAAAAATTAATTTCTGGATAAATTATTACAGGAATCCTTTTTTGTGCATCTTTTAATACAGTTGGACACTCTAAGGATAATTGACAAACATCACTTACATGTGATGACAACTTTATAGAATGAATATTAGATCTAGACTTTCGATGGAAATATTAGTAGATTGATTCCATTCAGAAGTCATGAAAATAATTTAGAGTTTAACAGGGTCTAGAATCTCAATGGAATAATGTTTTTTAAGGTAAGACTTCCCTGATCAATAACCTTAGAATATTAGTTTTCAATATTATCGATAGAATAAAGATGATATTGGTGGACAAAAAGGTTGTCATGGTGATGATGTTTCTAATGGTTTAATAAATTAATTAGTTTGTGAAGGTGTTTCCAGATGAATCCTTATAGACAAGAATGAATAAAGAAAACATTGGTATGTTTTTTTTGAAAAGACTAACAATTATTGTAATGACACACCTGATGATGATGTCTAACCTCTTCTTATGGTTGAATAATTGTACAAAGTGATTTGAAAATATATGGACACTTTGAGTATGATTATTTTTTTCAACATATGTTTGATGAAAATTAGATTAATGAGAAAATGGTAGTCTCTTCTATTTATAACAAGGGAATGAATAAGGTTGATGACGAGGATCATGCTAGATTCAAATCCTTAAGGCCCCCTTCCTTTTGGATATGAATGTATATTGTGTAATTCCTACCTTGGGTGGGGGAGATGTATGTAGTTATAAACTACAATAAGAACTGTGATCATGTGGAGTCTCCCAGGTGAGAGTAGTTTTTTGTCTCTACACCTAAAAAATTAATAAGGATTTCAAGGAAGGTTTATCCATTTTCCCTATTAATACAATTAGAATTTAAGTTAAGGTTAATCTTCCAAATAAATATATCATATCTTATGTCTCTAACTCCACCATGGTGTGTACGCCTAAAATGTATTATTCTCCTAAAAGGATTATGGATGTAGATCCTTCTAATGAAAATTAGGGATATATAGAGTGTCTATATATTGAGATGAAGAATTCCCCCGATCATGCAAGGGTTGTGGAGAATTGTCATAATTCACCAGTGGAAACTAAATAAGTAGTTGAAAACTCAATTAAAATAGGATATCCTCTATATTAATATGATACTTCAAATAATAATAACCCTACTCATTGAATTTATCCATCATCTTATTTGATTATCTAGCTTCAGATAGAGATACCTCCTAGGAAAGTGTGTAATGAATGTGTTGGGGTTTAACTAGAAAATTCAAGTATGTAATATCCATATATTTTATTCAGTAAGATTTCCAGAAGAATCATTTTAGTTTCTTACCACTGATAATAGTGAGGATGGTACAAAAATAGTTGATGTATCTGAAGAAGAAGATGTGAGGGATACCTTTTACGATGAAAATTTTTACTATGAAATTTGGCCAACACATGATGTATGGGACCAAATCGTCATCATTGTGGTCTTGGACATGGTCGATGTGATTAGGGGTCTCAAAAAAACATGAGCCTTTGATCCTAGATAGAAATCAGGGAATGGATTTGTATTTGAGTGTTTTGTAGCTTCAGTTGTTTCCTTTTTTTATTAGGATGTTGCGCTTGTTTTTATCTATGATCTCATCCTTCACTGTTTTGTTTTTTTTCTTTAGTAAATGTTTTTAACCCCGACTTGATTAAAAAAGTAATGCAAACAATAATTAATAATTCTAAGTACTAAATATTAGTGAATAATAAATATTATTATTAGTTTTTAATTTTTATTTCGAATAAATAATAATAATTATTATTTGTAATAATTAATAATAATTTTTTATTAATAGATACTAAAAATAAATAGTTAATAATAATTTATAACATTTACTAATAATAATAATAAATTATAAATGAAAAATGAAAATTTATAATTAATAATAATTTCCTATAATTATTAATTTTTATTTTGATTATTTATTTGTGTAGAATATGAGGATATACACCTATACCCATAGGATATATGGACAGATCATAACCCCATGTGATAACTTATCCACCCACCCCTTACAGTACAATTGATAACCCCAAATCCCATGAATTTTTTTGATGGCATGAAGGCCCTCTTTTATATGGCATGAATAACCATTTATTTGGGCCCATTGGTCTCCAAGAACTGGCATGAAGGCCCAATATGCATCTACCCTCAACTTACTGGTGCATGCCAGATCATCCAAAACTCCACAATGTCAAATAGGGGACACCGCTACCGCCATAATGAGGGTACCCTCCTCCACAATCCATGATGTCAAGGCAAGAGACTTGACATCAATCATGCAAGGAATTCCCCATCATCCACAACACACTACTATCGAGAGGGGCCCACTTCCATCTCCTTTGAAAACCATCTGTCTCCCATGGTGGATACCATCCATTTTCAGTCTCAGCAAAACAAGGATCCTTCCACCGACTATACAAGGTAAAACCCAAATATCAACAACCACACTATTCGGTGGGGTCCCTACACATGTCAATTTTTGTTGATGTCGGCTAACCACCATTACCATCACTGTTAAGAGAGATTCTGAATCTCTTCCCCTCACAATGGAAAGCATGGTTCTACCACTCATATTGAAATATATTGATGTAGACCACATATGAACACCCCCACTATAGAGTGGGGGACACCTACATAGTCAGAGACACCTAATGATGCATTGCAAACATCCTTCCAGTGTCTGAGTGACGTCGTTCCAAAATATATCCTCCACAAAATTAATTAGGGGGCATAAAGATATGGAACATTGAATTTAAACCCCAACTATGAAGCAAGTCAACCCTTGGAGGGGGTATAGAATATCCTTGTGGGCCTATGAGTGTATGTTGTTTCCATTCCTTGTAAATTCTAGGACCATAAATGAATATTTGAAGATATTAAAAAGTATTAGTAATTACTATTAATTGTTAATAAATATTAATTAATTATTATTATTTAATTAATATTAATTATAAATAATAATTATACTTTATTATTATTTATTATTTATTATTTCTAACGTTTAATTATTAAATAATCTTTATAAATTTTAAATAATTGTGATTAATGATTGATAATTAATTGTTGATAACTATTCATAGTAATTGTTACTTATTTTTTGTAATTATTATTTATTAATTATAAAAATTATTATGATTAATTAAATGAAATTCGTAGTCATTAATTATATTATAATTTTCTTATTAATGTGTTGAGGACCATTTTTTATTAGGAAAAAAACCCACTTTTTACGTGGGTTGAGAGTAACTGTTACCCGACTCGAAGGCCCACTAGCTTAGATGCCCAATGCATCAAGGACCAAATGCTAAACAACACAAAGCCATATACATGGCCCAATGGTCATGGATGAGTATTCTGTATCATGCCATGTTGCTGGTCATACGTCACCCCAGAAACCATGGCTAGTTATCATCACACAACGCTACTACAAAACCCGTGATAAAAAGTATTATCATTTGTCAGTGTTAGATAAAAGCATTGATAAATGGAATCCATTATCATCACAACATAAAAACATGAATAAAGGATGTTCACTATCATTTATAAGTAAAATCATTGATAAACAGTACCATTTAACTTCTCTTCTATTTTGTGCTGATGAAGGACATATTTTATTAAAAATTATATCATTAAAAAAAATATCTATATTCAACTATATTTTTAGAGATAAAAATATAATATATTTTATTAAATATTATTTATATATGACTAAATATACATTTTCACTTAATTTATAAGAGAATTAGTTTAAAATGGCATACAAAATAAATAAACAATTATGTATATATATATATATATATTATTTTATTAAATATTATTTTTATAGTACGAAATGTTTATTATAAATCATATAAATTAAAATTTCATGTTTTTATTGAAAAATAGTTTATTAATATAATAAAAAATATTAAATATTACCCAAAATGTCTGAACAATATGTAATTTCAGGGTCCCTAAAATTTATCAATAAAAAAAGGACATTACAAGAGTAGGAGGATAAATGCTGCAATGTTCAAATGATGCATAAGGACAACAAACATAAGAAAAAATCCAATTAGTGTCTACAACATCTTCCCTAGGAACCACCTCTAATTTTAGGATTCCTACCCCTTTTCCATTGTATGGGAGATATCCAATGCTTGGATGAATGATCTGTACTTAATTATTCTTCCACTTCCACATGGATATCTATGTATTGTTTTCAATACAGTGATTTTTTCTAGAAAAGTGATGCCCTATAGATTGTCGAACACATCCCGAAACACATATTTTCATTGATATATATTTAATATATCATTCAATGTAACTCTATACTCATTTGTATCACAGAATAGTGGGGTAGCGACATCCTTCACAATAGTCAACACATTCTCTATCATTTCAACCCTTCTGATTAAGGGACAATCCATTTCATTAGGACCATATTTTTTCACCTATTCATTTCTAAGAACTTACTACTGCTCGAACATGGCCTATTTTCTAGATAAAATAATCTAAAAACCTTACTCATCAATAATATTATATTTTCTTCTTTTTCTTGGTAGTGAACTATTAGGTTTCTGCGGCCCACAGTGGAAGCCGATGGGCTGAGGATTTTAAATTTTTCATCGGCAGGACGATGAAACATGTCGTCGCCAATGATCCGAGCACCGGAGAGGTCTGAGGATCTCGCGTAAATTTTAAGGAGCACAATCATAAATAGAAATCTTACCCGTTGCAAATTTGAAGTCGTAGTGGACCAAAACATGTCGATGGTGATCATTGCATGAAGGATCCATAACAGGATCCCTCTAGATCATCCACACACGACTTAAAAATCCACGGGAACACCGATCATCAAACTCCGGGTGCTTGTGCGGCGATTCAACGATATCTTCGACGTCCCAACGATAACCGCATTTTCGATCTTGCGATGCGTGAGGAGAAAATCGATCCAAGCACGGATCAACTGCTTCTCTCTCTAGAGAGCGGGAAGAGAGAGGAGCTCTGGACAAAATGGCATGAATAGTCTTGTGCTTGAGCCCCTCTCCTCTATTTATAGCATATTTTGAAAATTACCCTGATGGGTGCCCCGGCCCCCATTAATTTCATGTCCACTAAATAAATAACTATGACGACTTAAAACTACGTCAATATTATTTATTTATTTTATCACATACTTGTAATATATATATATTATATTACATGATAAAATCAGAGTCATTTAACTCGACTCGTTGTCCATCTTAATATTAAACGAACCTTGAATATTAAAATAATATTCATTTGATTAATATTTTCCCATATTTACTAAACTTGTAAATACATTAAATAAATTAAATCACAAATATTCATAAATTGAATATTAATGAATTTATTTAATTCATTTGGTGATCGACAATTTGGACAACACTCGAACCCTGTGGCGGGGCCCCCTATGTCCATATATCAATTCAACTGAATAAGGAGGATTCTTGAATAAGCTATTTTGTGTGACCCTCTAGGCCCTTATGTCAATAGTAGTGAATAAAATCCACAGACTAAGAGCGGGGTCTTGCAACCCGTCATGGACCCCAAAGAGATAAGGATTGTCATTGCAACAACTACCAACCTACGAACCCTGTCTGTGTACTATAATCTCTTTGTCATTAAATATATCATAATGAAGGACACAATCTTGTGTCATCATCCTTATACTGGTTTATTATTTATTGATCTATCCGGATGGATTTTCCTTTCTACTGCTTTGGCCAACGACTTATGAAGGCGACACCATAATGATCAACCAGTCCTAAGATATAAAACTTCATAAACATGGAAGCAACAAATCCATTCTTGACCATTCATCCAACATCATACCACCAACGACGCACCCAACACAAACTACCTCGCCACGACATTACTGCCATGGTTTTCACCTTGCATCAAAGTACATAATTAAATTATATACATTGGTAATGGACTCATGTCAGGATACCAATACACATGTCCGTAGATAGGAACAAATAATGACACCCAAAACATGTGGTGTTCCTATTAACGGGTCTGTCCTCGTGATCTCACTACTAGACATCACCAAGTGCGAACTTCATGAGAAGAAGTTTCAATGATTATGATCCCCCAGCACATAATATTCATACATATACTGTGTCCAGTCAGTAAGATTTATCTAGAATATAGAACATATATTTAAGATCAATGTCATTGTATCATTAGGTTCTCATTATATCCTGGGATCTGATATAACCTCTCGACATGACAATTAACATTTGGACATTACCACTATTATAATGGACGCAGAAAATTCTGCACTATAATGTTAATATATAATCATGAATATCTAATTGTACACATGATATGGTAATCAAAAGTTCTACATAGTTGGGTCTAGGGAACCCACTATTTCAATACTCTCAGTTGCACTAGAGACATCTTGCTAACTGAACTTGTTAGCTACTCATATAATAAATATCATGCTTCTACTGAGTAATGGATTTAACTGTTGTTCCTGCCATGTTTTTTCCGTGTGGTATATCTACTCTATGAGACCTCATATGATTGAGTAAAACTTCTCAAGATATGGTAACTCCGAGTATATTACTTTTTTCCGTTGTCATAACTTTTCAACTTGGCTAATAAAAATATCATAATTCTTATTATGATAATACTTTTCTTACTAGGTGCGAATCCATGAACTGGGACAAATCATTGCGATTTATAACTGCTTCTTAGCTGCCATAGAAGCTACAACATACTCAGTATTTATAGGTATGGATAACACCATCTTTTATGAGCTTGGCTCGCTCAACTCCTTTTCCTAACTACGATACTAGAACAAATTGATCTATGTACTACTAGTATGTGTCCCACCATAACTAGTATACCTTCATCTCTATATTCCTGGTACATATCATTTGTACTTACCAAAGTACAAGATGATAGTTCTGACTGCATCACTTGCAGTGCTCATATAAATAATTGATATCTTCCTATAATAAATTATATCCTGGTAGTATCAATTATTGTAAATATAATGGCATATGTGATTGATCCATCGCTGAAGAATATGGTATCAATTCAAAACATTAATCTCATCCTATATTCTAAACATATTAACATAAAGAGATTAATCCATGTGACATAGGCAACAATTCTGAACTTGAATTGTTCCAACTTGTATTTTTTTAATACAATGTCCCTATATGTATGATTAAATAGGACCAAGAAACCTTAGGATCTACATCAGTGGATCCTATTCCGCAGAACTGAGGTTTCTACTTGAAGTCAGTCATTTGTGAATTGCTTTTAACCTAATCTTATCTAACTGTAAGATCAAGATCTGTTTTCCATATGTTTCCAAACATATTTAACATGGAAAACATTGGCGCTCCCACAAACCTTTGGTAAACACAAGGCACAGATTTATTTATAATGAATGTTCTAAGTTCGTGTCACTTACATTAATCCAGAACTAGATTTCAGTAACTTGAAACACTTATTGGCATCATTTGATGTCATAATCTCTTACTGGTTGCATCGTATAGACACCTTCCATGACAAATGATCTTGACATCCAATGACGCATAAAATGATCATAGAAGTTCAGCTATGACAAGTAAAATTTTAATAGATTTATTCATACAAACATGGTATAACCAATCGAGATTCGTTTGTACCATACTTGTACCATCCGAGTATCATTTCATTTGAATACCCACCACAATATTCAATTTATATGCCCCCTTGAAATTTGATACATGGAATCCATTATCGAATTTTAGTTGATCTTGCCTATCTTAGCTAGTTTACATATACTGATTACTTGTAGGATTTATTATTCTTAATGAATAATTAATCATCGGCCACTGTGAATATAAAACCATCACCATGGTTTCATTCTTCCTACGCAGTATGTGTGTTTGGAACATGCCTATTCCACATGTAATTTTGGAACTTGTCCCCTACGCTTACTAATTGTGCATCTCAAGCATTGACCAAGTCCAAGTCAATTCAGCTCCCACTATCTCTAATAGAGATGTGCACCCTTGTAATGAAATGTAGTCTAATAATTGAATACATCTTTTCTATCTAAGGGATTTATGTAATATCCTAATAAACTGTTTGGATAATTACTTAGATGCACCATGTGTTCATCTTGATTCATGTTTGTTTATTTCATAAAAAACTCTTTGAATCCTAACACAAAATTTATGAAATAATGGATTTCCATCATACTATGACTCGTATGATATTCATTTATCATTTTAGTTGGCATATTGTTTATGGGTTTATGCTGTTATTTGGAAATCAAATTTTGAAATATGATGGATGTTTCTACAAGTTTCAATATTGATACAACTTACATCATAACATTGATGTGTAAAATATGCATTTAGGAATTTCTCCACGCTACATGTTTTGTTTACCAATTTTAATATGTAAGACATTATCATCGATCCTCCGTATGAACGTCAACAAGGTGATGAAGATAAGGTATCATGCGTTTAGGAATTACTCCACGCTACATTATCATGATCGATGATTGCATGGTCAAGATATTCTTCGACATGCCAATCCAAAGCAACTCATATCTTCTAACCAAACTTATACTTCATTGGTACATTCTTTAATGACTTAAAAAAATATTATGAAGTATCTTTACCTCTAAATTTCTTTGGAACAGTTGACACTCTCGTGTTGAACCAACCTCGGAAGCTTTGTGGCATACCTTTATTTCTAAAGGATTATTTGTCTAAACTAAGGGTGTTAATAATACAAAATGTGTTTAGTTTTGTCGAGCCTAAATACTATACTGGGTATATAGTTGACATCGTCTTTTAGTTTACCATGACAAAGAATCACATTGCCACAACTAGGTAGGTGTTACATTTTATATTCATCATGTATTGCCTTTGATTCAAGTATGTCCGAACTATTTTGTTGAGTATGTTACAATAAACAACATTCATTCCAAAATGTGGAACAATGTCTCATCATGACCAAAATGGCATGTGACATAAAGGTTTGGGTTATACTCAACAACTTTTTCATGTTCAATCCATCACTTGGCAATTAGAAGTTATGTGTTTCTCCCCGTTGACATAGGAATCACCCTTTCTCAACTGCTTGATGAAGACACTTTACTTCTTGTAATGTTTCAATACTTACATGGTTATTGTATTTCGATACATATATGTGAAAATAATATTTTATTTTAATACCCAAGAAGTATTCGAGAAAACAATAATTTTATTTGGTGAATATAAACTGAACGAGAAGCGGGTACTTGCTTCTTGTATTTTAGTTTTTAAACTCCATGAATTCATTTCATTATATGATGAAAATAACCTCCTATTAAATAACCAAAAACTTTTCATTGAAGGACATGAAAATGGTGTCTTTGACGTAACTTTCCATAATCCTTTTCTCCTTGTCATTAAATGTATTCACCATAAGAATAAAAGATGGCATTGTCTCCAATATTCTTATTACATGGTGAATCTAACCAAAAAGTAATGAAGCACTTACTCCATACCGTTTGTTTGTTTCCTTAAACAAAAATAGATTAATTGAGTGTAAAAGGTATAAGAAATGGGATGACATGAAAGATTGTGAACTATCATTAATTTTACACAAACCGAGTGTGACCATCACATTCAAATCTTGCTTCACTTTCTCCTCAAAAGGATCTTAGAGATGAGACTACATGTGATCATCATCCATGTATTGTTGTAGCGGCCACAACTAACATCAGAATATGATGATATCATTATGAAATAACCATCATATTCTTTATTCATGAGTATTTTGAAAGTAGTTTTACACCCTCTCTTCCTGAGGTGGCTTAACAGGTTGGGACACAAGCACCTTGAAATTCCATTGTAGTAGTAATGTGTACAAGCGCCTATACTACATTTAGAAAATTCGTGATTTAGTTTAGACATTAGATTTTCCTAATATTTATTACAGTTTTATTGTGGTATTTATCATAATTATCTACAAATACACTTCAGAATATTGTACTTTTATGTGATTACGTAATGTGACATTTCTGATTATTTAATCATAAAATGTCTCCCACTAATTTTTCGAATTCTAGGAACCCTCTGTACTAGAATCAGAATACTCTTGAGTTTCTAGTGGCATGGATCCCTGAACCTCCCTCATAGTCTACAAGAAAGGGATACGCCAGTAATCGGAGGGTCTAAGGTAGGCTTTTCACTATCCAACTACATTAGCTAGCGGTTCCTTGATCTGTTGAGTAAAGTCCCACCTTCAAAAATCATTAACTGACTTACTCAATGATTGTCTCTAAAATTACAACAATCTAGATAAGGATATTTCATTATTGTAATTTTAGTTAAGTTAACCCACCACCTGAATAAGAACTCCCCGGTAGTAAGAGGCACACTTAGCTGAGGCATGAACCGGTACCTCGAACACCCGGTTTTAAAATGAAAATAATAATAAATAAATGCATTAAGGAAAACTAATAACCGATTATTCTTGAGCATCTAAACGACCTAATGAGCATTATACCTGTGTCGAAAATTGACACTAGATATATCTCAAACCGTGTGGTATGTGTACTTCTCATCTGGAGCATCCGCTCGTCTTGGCGGAGTTTACGTCACGCCTTTGCATCGTCTCCATCCATGGTACAAGTTTAATCGCACGTAGGCGAGGGTGACTAGGGAATAAATGTACATCAATTCAATTGTACAAGCAAGTCCTTATACATTTTAAACAAAAAATAAATGATGCGTAGACCGTTGTTAAACTAATTTACAGACATCGCATGAATTTAAATAATTAATTAAAAATAATAATTAAATGCAGACATACAAAGGTCGATGCGCAAGACCAGACGTCGGGTAATTTAATGTGAGATAAAATTTAAATGCATTAAAGAATGTATGAGGGTTATTTAATTTAATTAAATTAAATGCATTAAGAAATTTAAATAATTTAATTAATTATTGGTCATCTAATTAATTTAATTTTAATACTTAAATTTAAATTAATTTTTAATCCTTGAGAATGAAAAATTATTATAAACCAAAATTAACCTATTAATTAATTTAATTTAATTAATTTAATTAATTAAACTAATTAATTAACCCGGGCCCATGCAAGGGAATTATGGGACGGGCATGCCTGCTCACATCCGATCCTAGCTGAGCATACATGCCCGGTCTTATGTCGGGTCATGTTGAACCAGGTACCTACTGCCCAGGGAGAGTGAACTATGTGGTCTACCACTACTGGAGGTGGTGCCTCTCTCGGTAGGGCGCGGGTGCGGCGCATGTGGTCGGGAGTAGGTTGCTGAAGTGGAATTTGAGGCTGCTGGAGTTGCTGCCATGGTGTGTGGCAGGCTAGCAGGAGGTCGGATTGGTTCAATCCGGTGGGGAAAACCCTACGGTGGCATGGCATGGGCGCGCATGCAGCAGGTGAGGGAGGAGGCAGGCAGTCGGCGGAGGAAGG